>CM021776.1:6785799-6843693 GCA_011076525.1 Nettapus auritus | reverse complement strand
AAACCCCCCCCCAATGCGAACCCCACCTCCCCCCCTTCCCCCCCCCCCCCCCCCCCATCCTGCTTCTGAAGCATTCTGAAAATAGTGGCCTGAAGCAGCCAGCCAGCAAGGCTTGTAGCAGCTAATTGCTTGTAACATTGCTCTGGAATTACTGTCATCATCAAAGTTATGAATATAAAAAGCAGTGCAATAAAAGATAGTGCATGCCACCAAAGATGCAAAGGAACGTTTTGTAGCCGTGCCCTAAGGGGAGCCATAAGCAGGCATGGATGAGACCCCCAGCAGCTCTGCACTGCGTGGTTGTGCTGACATCTTTGACCCTAAACTTGCTGCTTACTGCTCTGTGTTTGAGAAACAAAGGCAGATTTACCTTTATCTAAGGATCTGGGCCATGCTTGAACAGTGACAGACTCCTCCAGCCAAAAGGTCTCGTCCCATGGCAGATATTCTGGAGGCTGTTGCGCAGCACAATAGTGTCAACTGGGACCAAACTGCAACCTGAGAATTTTGAGAACATAAATTAGAAACCCATTGGACTTGCAAGGGCATAAAAAGGCAGAGAAGATCCCTGTTCTACCTGTGAACTGCACAGTCTGTCTCCGTGTCAGGACAGCTATGCCATACGCAACCAGAGTGGGAAACATCTGTAGCAGCAGCAATAGGCTGACATCCTACATATAACAACACCATGGAGGAAGCCTCAACACAAGCCACATCGACAAGATAAGCCTTGACAAAGAGGGCATGTCTAGGTGCTGAGATCAGGAATTTCCCTTCTCCAGGCTGGTGTGCTGGGATGGGGCAGAACAAACAGCAAAGTGGAAGCAGCCCCACTACATTTAATTGTGTTGTTAGAACAAACCTAGGACTGTCAGGTTTACAGCACCAATCCACATTGCTCTCTTTCCTCACAGAGGAAAATTCACATCTGGCTCTTTGACATCTTGAATTGAAACATGTCATGGCCCAGCAGCAAGCCTGCCTATGCAGGATGTGGCCCACACCACCAGTACAATGGCACTGGGCAACAGTTCCTGCAGCCTAAGCACCACCAAAAACAGCAGCAGTGTCTCATTACAGTCAGACCCAAAGAAAAAAAAGCTATCTCTAAGCACTCCTTAACAAAGTGCCTCAGCACGACACCTTCTTGCAAAGCATGTTGCGAAGCTGACTCTTATATTGTCTGTAAAACAGGGCTATTTTAAGTGATGGGTATTTCTCTGTGTGGTTTCACAGCCCATCTAGGATAATTTCAATAAATCTGTTTTCCTTTGGTCCACTGGCAACATGTGGAGGTGTTGTTTTTTTTTTTTAAGAGAACTGATGGTGAGACCTGTATTTTAGACACAGGGAGCAGGTCTCTCTCCTTTCCTGTGCTAATTACTTCCCAAACAAATCTCTCTCTTTAATTCCAGGTACTTCTTAGTGTAGAAGAGGTACCAGGCAGGACCACAGCTTGGAGAGCTGGGACCCACTGGAGCCAAGGCAAAGCCACTCCTCCAGGTAGACTGTGCATCACAGCCTAGAAAAAATCCTTCTTTCTGCGGTGCCTGAGGCATGCACACACAAATCTTCCAGATCCAGCTGTAAAAGTTAGCAAACCTGCTCTAGTTGGGGCTTGGAATTAGCAGGCACAGGAAAAAGGCAGAAACCCAACTCCAACCCCCTAGTATAGATTTGGCTCAAGTGTTCCCCTTTTCACTCCTCCAGACTTCTCCCCTCTCACCCACACGCAGCCAGCCCTTTCTGCAATGCAATCACCAAATAATATTCACCATCTTGTCTAAATAATCCCCCCGTGTTTCCTAGCCTACCAGGATGGAAAACCTGTCTGACTGCCCAAGCTTCTGCAGGAAGCATGATGAGGTGCTAAGAAAATAATTCTGCTTACAAACTTTTTTGGTCTGAAACAGCTGCTTTTGTAGTTGGATGGGGTTTTTGGCAGGCAGTTAGCTCTCCCTACAAGCCGTCTCACCAAGACACTCCATTTGCTTCCTGTTCCCTAGCAAGCCCCTGAAGGAGAGCAAAGAAACTGGGATTAAACATATATGACAGAGCCAGGCCAAAACACACAATCTGAATTCCCAGACAAAGTACAAGACAAATATAAGAATCACAAAGGAACAAACGTAATATGGGCTTAAGTCTAGCATGAGCCTTCTGTAAATGTGATCTGAACAGCAGGCTGCACCTTCCAGCCCAGCAGATTCTGTTAGAGCAAAGTCTGCAAAGCAGCAGATCTCAGTGAGAGAGACAGGAGGCACCAGGAGTTTAGAAAGAGGCTTTAGGGATTCAACATCACCTTGAATGACACCAGGACCACTACCTTCAAATGATCTTTGAGGCATCAATGTAAAATGAACAGGTGCTCCGAGTCCCAACGCAGCTCTGCTCAGCTGGAGCTACAGAGCTTGAGCACCCTGGTGGGGAAGGGAGGAAATAAGACATCTGTCAGAACTGTCCTCTTCCCGTGTGCCTGTGACAGGCCCCCAGTAGTCCCTAACACCATCGGAGCACCCGACAGCTGAGAGAGGCTACCACCGTAGCTCTGGTTGCACTGCCTGCCAGAGGCGAGCCAAGAGGTGATTAAAGAAGCAGTAAGAGAGTGAAGCAAAACTGCCCAGCCACGGCTGGTGTTATATGCTTAGTTTTCCCAAAATAGTTCTCTGGGGTCCCAGTGCAACACTCCAAACATTAAGTTTCTTCCATAAGATTAGCAAATCTAAAGGCTGCTTTCACCCACGAATGATTTAAAGAATTACCCACCAGTATAAATTTCAAGTGTGAACACCTTGAGTATTTAAGTAGACCTGGGTCTTCATAGATTCCTCCTCTGCTCAGGAGGAGCCCTGGACTTACTATGCAGCCACAACGTGTCCCCCTTGGTGCAGGGGAAATCCCATCGAGTCTGGCTGCATTGTCAGCCCAGCAGGAAGCAGAAATCTCACAGGAAAGCCTGTCCTAGTGATGTTTCCAGGGTAGCTGTGCAGATCAGAGACACTTTTGGACCAAGGCCAAAGCAGAGCTGTCCAGTGCCTCCAAAAAGGTGGCTAAGTGGAAAATTTCCTCCAAAATGGTTAAGAGAGAAAGAAGGAGAGACCTTTTCTTAAGTTCCATTTACTGATGAAAGCAATGAGAACTTTTCCTCTTTCCCCAGAATATTGCATTTCTTTTGGCAGTAGGGGAAAATAAAAAAAGACTCTTCTTTATCATGCATGCATATTTCCCCACTATTGAACTGACAGCGCTTGCAAAAGCTGAAAAGGAAAAAAAAATTCTGCCACCAGAGTCATGTTTTTAACGAAGTATTTTTAGTATTCTTCATGAATAGGGAACACCAAAGTACCCAGCCCTGCTTCATATAGTTGACACTTCTTCAGGAAACAACCATCAGTGCCACAAGAAAAATTTCTATCATACTGGGGGTGGGGGGGCAGTGAGGTGTAGACAGCAGTTCAATGAACTCTATTCAAATGCTTTGCTGAACTGGTGTCTAAGCGAGGAAATGCTAAAGGAAGCCTGGAGCCAGAGTATTTCCCATGAGACGGTGAATCAAGACCTTCCTCTCCCCTGTGACTCAGTGTCACAGGAGGCAAACTGCAGATGACTTCTGGCTGGCTGAAGCCACAGCCGTGGCATTGTGAGCAGGCTGGCTCCTCCGGATGCATGCAGGGAGATGGAACGGAAGCAGGACAGGAGACCTGCTGGGGTGGCCCTGTGTTGCAGCCGCTTCTGTTTCAAAGCCTGGCTAGCATCAGTCATGCTGTGAAGATGTCAAAGGGGGTAGCAGGCACCTCTGGCCTGTGCTTCATGTGCAAAGAGTAGAGGAGGAAGAGAAGGAAAAAAAAAAAAAAAGACACAGGAAAGAAGGAGCTAAGAGCTAGGAAGAGAAACACTCTCTGGGTCGCAAAGAATAAGCAAAGCACACACAAAACATTCAATTACCTGCTGCAGAAAAGGCAGCAGGATCAGCTGTTCTCATGCAGTGCACAGATCCCTTGAAGAAATGCAGCCTTTCTGCCACTACACCCTTTATCAGAGGCTTGCTTTCATGCCAGTAGCTCTCCTTAGCCTCTTAGCCCAGGTCTCCTGTTTGTCTGTATGCAGAGGAAGGACACTGCTGAAGAGTAAAAGAGCTCCTGAGCTTCTGAGAATCCTGCACGCCTCTCAAGTGACTAAAACACTCTGAACAAATGAGAAATGTTAGCTTCTTGAAAGAAAACAGAAGCGGGAAAAAGGAGATGGCATCTAAAGCCAGCCAAATATTAGAAAGTAAAGTGACTGCATTCACAAATAAAACAAAGCCTCTGGTTTGGTGTGACCACATCAGAGCCTGCAAGGATTATTAACGGTTTCTGCATGGCTTTCCTGCCCACACCCCTTCAGCAAAGGGTACCCACAGCTAAGAGCACGTCACCTTCTTGCTCACTTATTTGGAGCTCTTGTTTGGAAGCTCATACCCAGAATACCAAGAGTAACTACTTCCAAATACTTCTTAGATGGTTATTCATACACCTGCAATATTCCATGAGCATTTGTCACTAGCAATTAATTCAGCAAATACTCATTGCAAAGCAGAGGTGAAGGAATGGTGCAAAGACAAGCAGTTCACATTCTGCCTTAAAACAGGTCCCGCTGTTGTGTAACATGGCTGAGGCACATAGCCAGTCTCTTCCAAAAAGCTTCTAGGGACAGAGACACCACAACCTCCCCAGGCAACCTACCCTTCACTTCCTCCTCCTTAACTACTCTACAAAGCCTCCCCACTCCAAAGCTCCACGCAGCAAATGTTGCATCAGCCATAATAACCTGCCTGAGTAGAGAAATGTGATGAAACATCAGGAAGAAGAAAAAAAAAAAAAATGTATGCAAGTAAACGTTGCAATTTCAATCCACTCCATGTACTTAGCCCAAAGAAAAGGATGTCAAAACCCAGCCCTGGTGAGAACAGCAAGCGTCTGGCATCCAATTTAAGACCAGCCTCAGGTACTGCGCAGAGGTGCTACAACCTCACCCTAGGATGGAGAGCACAAAAGCTGGATTAAAAATCCAGACTAAAGCCCACCTCTAATCCCTGAAGAAAAAGAAACCCATGAAGCTAAATCTTCACCAACCTTCACTGCAGGGCCAGGCTCTATGAGCAGCCCCCATAAACACAAGCATGCACTGGATACTGCCCCCTTCCCTGACTTTCCCTTCAGGAGCTTCCCAGCTGTTATCCACCCACCTGCTTGGGTACTTTCTTTCAGAAGGTCACAGCAACAGCAAGCAGTGCTGCACGGATTGCACTGGGAAGTATGCTCTCCACTCTGCTTACCAGGGAGGCCTGTTGCAAACCGCAGAAACTCAGGGATCCCAGGGACCCACCTGTGAAGAGAAGAAATGGCACCAGGAGTGAGTAAACTACAACGCCTGATGTGATTTAATAGTTGTTAGAAAAGCCAGCCTTGATTCCACTGTTGCTGATATTTCTGGCACTAGAGGTGCTTCAATGAGACAACTGAAGCCACTGAACCAGTAGAAAGAAGAAATAAAAACCCCACTGTAGCAAGGATGAGCACAGTTACCTCCTCCAACTGCATCCCCAAAGTGCATGCTACACTACTGCAATCATGTGCCAAAACCAGATCCGTAGAGCTGAACGAGCACGAGACATTTATTCTCTTGAGCAGCTCATGTTGTGCACGTGGAACTGACTTCGCTGGGCCCATTTGCTGCTTCCTGATGGCCCACCAAAAGGACGCCAGCGTTTCTCTGCACACAACCCCTTGTCTACTTTGACATGTTCTGTGATGTAGGACAACCTCTTTCTATCCGTGAATGCCCAGCAGAAGAGGATCTCATCCCTGATAGGAGAGCTTTGCACAACAGGATGTGTCCTTCTGTCCCCTGAAGAGTCCCACTACTATGCAGAAGTGGTCGCTCCTAGCTCACTGCTGAAGATGTTCTTTGCCTCCCACTGAAGATAAACAGCAGGATCTGCGTGAGTCAGGCTTCCTGCAAGGCAAAGCAGCAGCAGGTGAGGCCCCTTACAAGGAACTGTCAACCTCTCCCTGCTCACGCGCTGGGAAAAAAATACAGCAACCATGAAAGGTGGGGGAGAAGTAGCATTGGGAGGCAACATAATGGAGAAGACCAAGAAAAACATGGATTCGTTTTGTTATTCGGGTTTGAGTTCCTAGAAAATGCCTTTTGGTCTGGTCTGCAGCAGCATCAAAAATTCTCCAGATAACAGCAGCGCCTTTCGTGGTGCTTGGAGAGAAGTGGCCGAGGGATTCCTGTCTGCTCGTAGCCTCCTGCTTCTGCCAAACACCTCTCACCCTTAGCTGCTGCGCCACCAGTCCCATCTGCCTACAAGAGAACTAGGCAACTTGTTTGGCTTTACAGAAAACAGTAAATTCACAGAGAAATGCATGGAGCTATTCAAATGACCAAATATTTTTGGCAATTAAATGTCTGTGGATTAGAATCCTCCAATGCTTTTTGAACCTTTTTAGTTGATTTTATTTGAAGACAGTATGGTTCCAGTTGAACAAAAGCAAAATTTGAGGCTAAATCTCCCCTTCCTCATTTGCAAGCCTGTTAAGTGGGGATTCCTGCCCTTGCTGCCTTGTTTTCCAGTTTTCCCCCCAAATCGTCTGTCCCTCCTGTCTCAGCGACGAGGCTGAGCAGCACGGCTTTCAGAGTGCTGTGCCAGCCTGAGTTTTTATCAGCTCTCTGCCCATTATGAAAGGAGTCATTAGCTGCCTCTCAGCCTTACAGAGGAAGCGGCCAAGCCAACTTTCCCTGCTGAACCAGGCAGATCTCCCAGCACAAAGAGCCGAAGGTTTGTTCATCCTGTGGTTACAGCAGCTCACGACAGCCAGCGCTGATCACATCTACAGGGTGCAGAGCGAGGGAGAGCATTACAGACCTGTCCCAATCAGATGGGAGATAAGGGAGTCAGAAAACCTATCCAGCCCTCCTCCAGCACAGTCACTGGGTATCACAGGGACGTCTGTACAAGGCTACCACAGGATCAGAGCAGCTCTGCACCCCGACAGCAGTATCCCCATGCTGGCCACTCAGGACTGAGTCTCTTCTGGGGTGGGATTTTCTAACAAGACCTGCACTTTTGCTGCAACGTGGTGTGAAGGAGAATCAAATCCCATTTCCCATCTAATGCTTATGTCAATAAATGGAAAAAAAAAAAAAAAAAAAAAAAAAAAGCTGGAAGCTGGTATCTTTGAGTTCTCTTCCACTTTGCCAAGTCTGACTGAAGTCTCCAGGTAGGCAGCAATGCCACAGGATGTATTTTTTCCACAAACCAGACTTAAAAGGACAGTGGGTAGGAGTTGCTGTTGACGCAAAGGCAATTGAAGAAAGTGACAGAAAGCCATAGCGAACAACAGCTCTCTGTCATCCCAACAGTCATCCCAGAAACGCATACTGCGCGATGGAGGTCACGACCCTTGGCTCCCAAACCAGTATTGACCCACCTGGCCCTACTGTCCTGGATAAAAAGCATTTATGGGTAAAAGCAAGGGTGCTGCTAAGTCTTCCTCACAATGTCATGTCAAGAAGGGGAAGGCTGACAGAGGTCTCTGTCACAGCTGCGAGTCATCACAGTATTACTTCAGCCCATGAAGGTGTAACTCCACTTACAGACTGGCGTAAAAGCTACGTAGGGAGGCTGAATCAAACCTGTGATGTTCCCAAAAGAGATCCTGGAGTTTGCTTAAAAAAAGAAGAGCTCTCCTCCACTCTGCAGCTATTTTTAATCTAGGGTGGACTGTGTCATCCTGGATCAGAGTCAAATGAAAACGAGAGATTTAAAGCACTTCACTCTCCCCCTGCTGCCCCTCTGCTCTGCGTCAGTCATCACTTCTTGCTTTGTAAACTCTTAGTGGGATTTGCACAGGGCCAGGCAAAGCAGGCTCCTCCATTTACTGCTATCCAACAAATATATTCCAGTAACAGGCTGTTCTCCTGCCAATGCCTTCTGTTTTCCAACTCGTTTCATTTTCTTTAGTGACTTTCTTGCAGACAAGTGGATAACCAGAGCCTTGTGTTGACTCCACGTGGATTCTGTCTCGCAGTGGTGCCAGCTATTTCTTTGCAGAAACACTGCTCATGTAGGAAGCGGGTACAAAATCTCTCCCAGTGCTGAACACAGTTTATTTGCTCCTGTTTCCGCGACCTTTTCTCCATCAGTCGGCTCACAAAGCCCTGACTGCTGCTCTGCCCGGGGCTCTCCCCTGTTGCCTCCCTGCCTTTCCTGCCAGGCTCTCCCAAGCTGATAGCCAAGGAAACCTGCCCACACCTATGCACGCCGAGGCTGTGCCTTTGTTTTGGGCAGTGACGTGTGCTCGGGGTGGAGGCCACCATTGTTCCAGCTCCCTGCTTCCACAAAGGAGCGTTAATAATTTCTTGCAACTGCAGTAAACCAAGGGTGGCTGCTACACCCAACCTATAATACTGTTTTTCCTCTGTTACCTGTTAAAAAGGGGGTTCCTTCCTCTTGCCGCGGGAAGGTGGCTGAGGTCCAAATATTGCAGTGCCACCTCAGCAGAAGCCAGTAACCTTAACAGGATTTCTGCCAAACACACGGACCCTTGGGAGGCACAGCTGGGGCCCCCAGCCCTGAGCCGGGCCAATGAGCTCCTGGGACCGTTTGGATCAGGCATGAGAGCTGGGCTCCCTCTTCCACACGCCATCGTGTTTCCCATCCTAAGGAAGGGATGCAGTGGATAATGAAGCTGTCATCTGTGGTGTTCAAACAAAGCAGCCTGACAGTGCCAACAGAAAAATACAACTGTGCTGTGGAAAGCAGATGCTTTTTCACAAAAATAAAATGACTCTCAATTAGTCCGTGGAAGGTATTTTTTTTACAGAGAAATTGCACGGGAGCCAGCCTGAAATCCTCTTATTTGTCTCAAGAGGTACCCAGCTCTTCAGGTGCTCTCTGACTTGAGTGCAATCACACACCAACTCTTGGCTTCTGGAAGCATCATATAAAGAACAAAAAACAGTAGGAGACGTTCCTCCCCCTGCCTTGCATAGCATGAACATCACGTGCAAGAACTAAAACACAGCAGCCGGAAGTCTTATTTTGCAGCAGATAATCTCATTTTTCATATTCAGTGCAACACTCAGCCCATCCTCCCAAACCTCAGCTGTGCCAAGGCTCGTGAGCTTGGAGTGCATTGATCTCCCACAGGAAAGTTCCATTGCCCCACAAAGAATGAGAGCAGCGTAAAGCACAAACAAAAGGAAACAAGTGGTGAAAAGTAAAAGGTGGTGGTTTAGACACATCCCACCTTGATATGCAATGTTTCAGCAGCCAGGGTGAGGAAATGGGCTTTCCTTTTAAACAAGGGTGGGCCAGATCCTTGGCTGGAAGAAATCAGAGCTGCCCTGCTCAGCTCAGCAGACTGTTGCTGATTCACAGCAGCTGAGGGTCTGGTATGTGGTTTTCTCCTGACAGTATCATAGTAATTTAATTCTAAATTAAAATCATGTGGAGATGTTTTTATATAATATTGTTAAATACCAAATACAAGAAAACTGAACTAAACTAAAATTAATCTAAAATGAGAGCGTAAAGGAAATGCCTTTCCATTGTAATGTGGACTCGGAGGCTAGAAAGAACCACAAGATAATTTGAGGAAATCCCTTGAAACATTCTCACTCACTAATTAGTCTCTTCATTCTGGAACAAAGCCATCAGTGGTGTGAAGGTTTCAGGGTTTAACACATCTCCTCATGCTCACTAAGAGCTCAGTGTAATTCCTGGAGCCAAAGCACCAAGGATGAATGAATCGGCATGCAAGGTGACCGTGCTCTTCCCTCGCTCGTCCCCAACAGCACGCGTGGCCCCATGGGCCTATGGCCATGCCAGGCTCGAAGCCAGCAGGCCCTGCACAGCACCCCTCTGGCACCTAAACCACTGCAACCAGCTGAGATGAAAAGATATTCTGCAGTGGCAGACGTGGAAGCAGAAAGCACCCTGGGAAGCTGCGGTGCATCGCAGCGTGCCGGCAGGGGAGAGGCACACCCCATTACGAGTGCTTGTGCAACTCCATCCCCGTTTAGTCACAGGGTGGACACGAGCAGGGCTATCGCAAGCTTGCACGCAGCAGGGAGCAATGGCATTTGCAAGAGCAGCCCCAGGCTCTCTGCTCCCTTTCACCACTCTCCCTCCTGCAGGATCTGTCTTCTCAGTTATGGCAGCAACTTGGCCACCAGCCTTGTCTGGTCTGGCCATGCCCCGGTCCTTCCTGATCCCAGACAGCCAGGCCTCCAGCAAGTGTTCAGCCTCCTTCAAGATCAGCAAGGATGATGCTAATTCACTGTTTAAGTGGGTGGAAGCCTTTATTAATGTTTCAGGCCTGAGAAATCTCACCAGTGCAGCAAGAACCGCAGAGCTCCTTCCTAATTACACAGCAGAGCACCGCATGATTCATGTCAGCAGCTCCCCGGCCCCCTCACCTCAATCCTTGCTGGTGTGACACAACAGATCCGAGTGGAAGTGATTAGCAGGTTGCAACCGCAGCCGCCTGCTCCCCAGTGCTATTAACAAACAAGGCGCCATGAATGAGCCATGGCAGGGCACTCGGAGAGGCCTGTTGAATCATGCTCTTTGGCATTGCAACATCGGAAGTTGCACTTTAAAACCCATCGCCTGGGTTGCTCTCAGATTTCCCAATGAAGGCGGGAGGAGGATGGAGAACCCAAGCTGAGAACATTATACATGCATTTTTAAATTCCCAGGGGAGGCTCGAAAATTAGAACTAGCTCTGGGGCTCTTTGTTTTTGTTTTTCCCTTCCCTCTACTCTTTCCTTTTGGTCTGATTAACTTTGGTGCCTGGCTTGCACAATTTTATCAGATTGGACCCGATGAATCACTCATCTTCAGCAAGCAACAGAGAGATTGCAGGCCACAGAGGGTTTGTGTTTCAGTAACAAAAAGGCAGCAAAGGAAAAAAAAAAAAAAAGAGAGAAAGGGAACGGGGGCAGGGAAAAAGACAGTGGGCCAACAGCACTCATGGACAGCTTTCCGATGTCTGGTCTCAGACAACTCGCAGCACATTCATTTGTAAGAGTGCCAGACCTCCTAGGAAACCTAAAGGGCTGCTGTTATTTATAAAGCTAGATTGTAGCTGTTCTGTGCACAAGACTAGCTCATTATATTTATAGGCACCTGTCCCGTTTACCCACTTCAGGTCCCCTCATTCTCATAAATCTATGAGGCTCACGGGATCAGTCTTTCAACTCTAAGATATACCTCTTCTTCCTGAGCAGGGCCATTTGGAAGCGTCTGTCACCACTGCAGGGCTCAGCAGCATGTGTCTGTAAATATACACCTGAAAGCCCCACATTTCTGCAATGCACAGGCAGCCAGATTCAAGAGTTTGCCTTTCACATACAGAGGACAAGATTTTGCATTTAATTTGTAAAAAGCTCTCGGTAAATCTTAGCCACAAAGGTTTGATTTAAAGATGGTTTAAAACTGTCAGCCAGCTTCAGGAGAAAAGATATACAAGCCAGTCCAATCAATTCTGGCAGCCTGGAGTCCTAGTGTCCCTAAAGAGGGAAAAGCAAAACAAAATCAACCCTCCTAGGTTTTACACCTGAACTTCAACCCATCTGCACATAAATCAAAATTGCAGAGCTCTGCTAGTCAGACATGAAAAGCTCTGCAAACACAGCCCTAGGTGAACACAGCTCTAAGTGAAGCTGGAAACATGGGCAAGCAAAGTCGGCCCCTACAAATCACACTGGGGACAGGAAAAGCAGAAGACTTGGCCTTTCTGTTTTGTGGGCGTTAATGTAAGAATAGAAAAAAAAAAGAAGAAATCTTGTCTGTTTTGGAGGTGAAAGACTTATTTCTCAACAAAAATAAATAAATAAATAGAATGGTACAGCTCTTACCTCCTACAAGTAGAACCGACAATTTCACTGTTGAGACCAGCCAGGCTCACTCCTGTCAAGCAGAAGCCTTGACCAAATGTATACATAGAAACTGAGGCAACCTACTGCTTCTAGTTGTGCACAGGTTAGCAAACTTCCCGGCAGAACCACGCTCTACCTGTCCCAAACCCAGTTTTCTTTGGTGCTTCAAACTATGCTGGGGTTTGGGGCACCAACTGCCAGTCACTGGATCAGATCCGCAGTCTCATGCAGTTGTCCAGGCCTGGCTCCCTCAAGCAGCTGCACAATGATGGCAAGAAGTATTTTGGCTCGCTCCAAGTAGCAACAGTGGGCAGGTCTTGAGAGGAGTCTCAAAGAGCCCCTCCAAGGCAGAAACTTTCACAATCCTAGGGCAGATGCCATTTTTCCTGCTTAACCTCTTGGAAGGATTCCCTCTTTCAGGGTTGTGAATTGAAAGTCATCCAGAGAAAAATATTTGCCCTTTTGCAATATATTTCCAGGACTGCTTGTTTAACTGTGTGATGTAGCATAAACTCAAAGACTTCTAAAAATTGAATGAAAAAAGATAAGGACTCCCACTACTCAAGAGTATACCCAGCCCCAGACATCTATCGAAGAGCCAACAGTCCAATGCTGAGAGAGAAAGCGGTTTGAAGACCTGTGGGGCTGGATCTGAAGACAGGAGCTTTCATACCTTAGCTTGAGTGCCATATCCCAGGCTGTACTAGAGCAGGTGTCCCTGGACACCAGAGGAAGCACTAGAATTCTGTATTGGCCACCAAAATTTTAACTGAAATTTACATTTCTCCCTTAAAAGTCATCATCTACGTAACACGGCATTCACTGTATCATCTCATCAAAAGATTCCCAACCAGTTCCACTAGGAACCTAAACAATGGAGCTTTTGGTTAAGGGTGTGAGAGATGAAGCAAAGCTGACTCAAGCTGCTACCAGTTGCTAAGCTTAGTGAAATGCAATAAATACAGAGCAAACCCAACTTTTCCCTTGTTGTTGTACACAATATTTGCAAGCAATTATACTAGCTGCATGCATTATTTACACATTTAGTTTTACCCATTTACATATTTAGTTATGAAAGTTAAGTCTATAAACTGACAAGGAAGTTGGATAAAGGAAGCTGGATTAAAAAAAAATAATAATAATTTCATGCCTTAAAACATTCTTTACAGAGACAAATGGGAAACAGATACATACACTTAGGCTCTTCCCTCTACATTCTTCCATCCCACTCGGTCATTTGCGCCTCTGCTAGGATTAAGAGCAGCTCACAGTTCCCTCCTGTATGACACATCATCGATTTCACTTGATCACTTCTGCCTTGTAATCTATAACTGTGGCTGAATTATGGCACGATCTTCAAAATTCTCTAGTCTCACTAAAGAAGCGATGAATCCGTGTTCTCTGCTGAGGCACGGCTGCAATCAGTTGACCTCTGTAGAGGAATGAAATGCCAACAGGTGTACTAGGAGAATGGAAAGACAACAGACCTCTTGGGAAAGGATGAAGAAAATAAAACCACATGGGGGTTATTTTCTTAACCTAACCTAACCTCTCTAGTCTTAGAGTAAACCTGAGGGCTTCTCTGGCAAAAGACAAGGCCATGCTGTAGGGCTGACCAGTAACAAGATAGGAACTGTGTACTCACCGTCCACAACTTCGATTTATTGCAGGTAAATAGTAGCCTAGCGTCAGCATTACCTGAACCAGGGACCTGACAGCCATGGTTCAGCTCCCAGAGGACAGACATACCTTCCTCATGGCAGCAGCAAGCTGTGCCTAAAAGCCAAGCAGCCCCCTCCACAGGAGGGGTACTTCCCCTCAACATGCACATACACTTATCTCGATGCAATAGCGTGGGTGGCTTTGATGGCGTGTGGCCTCGATGGGCCTGCACTCAGGGCACATCCCTTCGGATGCCTGACCTCTAGGTACTTCCTTGACCCTCTGTTCACATGCTTGTAGGGAGCTGGAGACCAGCCACAGCAAACATCAGATCTTCTCTGGTGCCTCCAAAGGTCACCTCCCTGTCTCCAAAGACAGTACAGATTTTCCAAGAATCATTTGTCAAGGGGAAATCCTCTTTTCTCCCCCTGTTCTTGAAAAAATGCTAAACAGCCTATGGAACTTGCACACAGGGATGTGTGACAGCTTGCTTTGTAGGAGGACTTTTTAACACCCTCACCAAGACACCCTACCTTTTGGTTCTGAAATGTCACAAGAGAAGAGATCACACAAAAAAAGGAAGGGTTGTAGGAAAGTTTACTCCCTAACTCCTGACCAACACCAAGCTCTGGCCAAGGTAAAAAGTAAAGCACCATAAACAAACACGTCCCTTTCTGGACCCTGGGGAAGACAGAGACCAGTGACAGACCCTGAAGGAGAAGGGGGTTCCAGTATCACTTCCCCTCTCTGCCTATGGCATCTGTCCATAAGTTTCTCTGGCAGAATCCTAGCAGAAGAGCTGCGCAATGGATGCAAGCGACAGTAGCTCTCCCAGGCATTTTGGGAACAACCCACAGAGTCTGAAAGAAGCATTTACAACATTGGTTTGCAACTGGGAGAAAAATCACAGTATGGTCCAGTAACCAGGCCAAGCAGCCAGAATCATAGCATATTTTTTAACCCATAATAAATAATAGTTTCCTAAACTTTATTGTGGTCACAAAGTCAGAACTAAATTTGATAAAAAAATGCAATTATTGTACATAGAAAATTTTGAAAATGTCATTAAATCCTCAGGGGAAAAACAATGAATGCCGTTTTAATGAAAACCAAGCTTACGGATTGCTGGTTTCTGAAAGCAGCCTAGTAAATATTTTTGTTTTCCAATAAGCAAAATAAATACTGGAACAGACCCACAGTCCTTTCCCTTCCATTGCTCCAAATCCCCAGTTTTTCAAAGTGGAATAAAGGATGCCTGTCCTCCAGTTCTAAAACCAGTTTATGGCTCCTCAAAATATGGTAACCCAGGGCTGGATAGTGCAGTGGAAAAGAGCCAGGAGACCCCAGCATACTCTGGGGATTGCAATAAACGGACAACAAGGAGCAGAACCTGCTCCTGACAACACACATTGGGAAAGTGCCCAGAGATGAGGCTTATCATGCCACAACTTGAACCTCCCCGAGCGATTCACACACCCATGTCTCTACATGAAAGCAATGAGATGGGAAGGAAGCACAGTTAGGGTTTGGCACTCCTCAAGCCCTATGCAATTACAGGCAAGAGTAAACATCTTATTCAAGGATGAGCAATTGTCCCTCAAGGGAAAACCCCGGGGCTTCCAACCCTCCCAAGAAGGTCACAAATGGGTACAGGAAACAAGAGAAGACTTGCACAAAGGGAAGGAGCTAAACCCTCTGCCCATGAGTGAGGAACTGAACAGACAGGTCCACACACTCCAGCACTGGGCACAGATTTCAGAACAAACACGTGGGAAGCTGTGGCATCACTTAGCCTTTTGCTTCTGAAGCTTTAGAAGCATTATTTAGTCTTTCTTCCCAATACAGCAATTCCCATCGATTCTCTAGTTTTGCAGGAGCACCTAATTCATGATGACAATTCCAAATCAAGCTGTGGCTTGAAAGAATGGTCTTAAATCCATTTGTCATCTTAAGTGCCATCAGTTTAGTACAGCCAAGTTTACTGCCCTCCCAGATGCCATTTCTCATTTGCTAAGGCCTAACAAGGCATGTGGCAGGGAGCTGTACCATGTCTGACCCCAAATTTCACACTGTGAAGACTGACTTACTACTGGTGGCTGTTCACAGAGCTTCTGCAGAGCTGTGGAGGCTTGCAGGAGACAAGCTCATGCACTTCTGTGTTGTAGCCACATCCCTGCCACAGTCCCATCCTACTGGGTGACCCTTGTCAAGCTCATATATCTTTCCTCCATGGCAGGAAGATGGGCCTCTTGAAGTCGTCAGCAAAGCTGTTCCTGAGGAAGGGGGTCCTGCAAGTATATTCAAACTTTGGTCAATCTGCCCCTCATACACCTATATGCCGGTTATACAAGCTTCAATTGATAGCTCAAGAACTAAGACAATTAACATATGCCAGCACGTCAAATCTAGGCACCAAGGGCCTGAGGAAAAGACCATCGAATTCCTTCAGCAAGCTCAGGAGGGGACAACTGATAGCTCATCTGTTGCCATAAGTACTTGTTTCTCGGATGCCAGGGCCAGGCCGGTTGATGCTAGGTAATTAATCTTCCTGAAGAAAAGAAACCATCTGGCTGCACGGTAACTACTCTTCCTGCCTGGACTCAGAAGCCCACACGGCAGATCCTGGAGAGGGAATATCAAAAATCTGTCTGATTATCTGTCATTGCCTGAGTCCTTTCAAGGCCTAAAAATGCAAATTCCCCACAGCCATCAGCAAAGCCAATGTATATGGATTTTGAGTGAGACAGTACTGCAGCTGGGTTAGGTCACTTCAGTTCCTTTCCATTCTGAAAAAGCAGCACTGAGTCTGCAAGGTGACAGGAGCATGAGGTGTCTGACCTCAGTCCCTTGGGGAACCCTCAGGGCAAGCTGGGCACTCTGCTGCCTTCTGGACCTTCCAGCATAGCACATCACCCCCTGCTCCCCCAAACACTTGTACCATCTGTGTTTAATAGCAACGTGGCATGCCTGGGCGGAAGCAGGGGCTCATTAGTTTCAGGCTAGATGCATATGTTGGCTTGCCGTACTCAGAAAAATATCTGAGGCAAGGAAAGATGAGGGGGAATTTACTGACATTACATGAGCAAGCATGGTAACTACACAGTCCCTGATGCTGTCATAAAGCCCAGCGGACTGCATGGGAAGCCCAGGAGCCACCCAGCGCACAGATATTTCCTTCCTCTGCATTGAGAGATCCTCCCTTACCCAGACATGCAGCAAGGGGCCTTGCAACCATGGTGGTCCAAGCCAAACCGGGGGCTCCCTGGCATGGAGGCCAAGGCAGACCCTCTCTAGCAGAGCCCTTTGGCCTCCCAACCCATCACTGGTGCTGCTCCTTGTTTGTGATCACCAACTTCTCTTCCTTGGCTAGCTTCCTGGCATCCCAGCGAGGAGGAAGAGGGAGCTTCCTGCTCTTCAGAGCTGCAGTTTGACAGAAGCATCTGCAGCCTTCACAACCTTGGGATGGCCATCACAAGCTCTTGGCTCTGCCCTGCACAGCCAGTCACGTATTGATACCAAGACAAGCTGCAGCCCCACAACCAGACTTATTTCCTTGGGAAGCCCTAGCTCAGTTTGATCAGCAACAAACTCTGGAGGATGTTGAGACCCACAGCCACCAAGAGGCCTTTGGAAATGCCTTTGCACCCTTTATGCTGTTGGATATAGCCACACATAACAGCTTTTCATATTGGTGCTATAAATTACTTTTCAGGGCAGTACAGAGACAATCAGTCCATTAATAACACGGCATTCAACATTTTCCTCGGTAACTGAAGCACATCCCAGCTACCTAAAAACAAAGCGAGGAAACCCAACACATGTAAATCAAGAAAATTCCCTGAAGAAACCACAAATGGTGCTCTGCAGAAGTCCTGTGGGTTAAGCAGTGCTGTGACTCAGGGCAGCATCACGCAGGCAGCTCACCAAGGGCTCCCCCAGCACAGGGGCCCTGAGGACGAGCAGAGAGAGGCACAGAGCCTGCCCCCAGCTCCCTCCCAGGCCTTCCCCTGCTTGGGGGAGCCAGACCTCGCCCTTGTGAAACTCAGTTCAAGGTGGACAGAAACAGGCAGAGCTTCATTTCAAGAGTGCCTGGGTCACTCAGTGCAGTACAACTGCGAGAACCATGAGGATGAAGGAAAAAAAAAGGCTTCGTGGTTAATTATGAGTGTGTTAACTTTAAGAAATAAGGGCAGATTGGCAGAGGTAATTATTCTATGAGCTGCATTTCCCTTTTGGACAGGAGATAATGAGATATCCTTTGCCACACAGAAGAGCCTCCTGGCAGAGGAGAGGCCTCCTGCATGATGGAGCTGCAGAAACCAACTGCCCCCTTCCCAGCACCAGCCAAAAAAGCCAAACTGTTGCAGCAATGAGAGAACAGAACACAAAATCAGCTGACTCCTGAGAAAGCAAGTAGTTTCCCCTTCTCAATATGAGAGCATTCAACTTAACCCCCCAAACTACAAGAGCAGACCCATCACCAGGTACACGGTTGCCTTCGCCTTCAAGGGTGGAGAAGCTGCCTTTGCAGAGAGCCGCAGACAAAGAGCTGCCGGTGCGTTTGGCTTGCAGGTTCTGGGTAGACCTGGAGCTGACAGGGAAGTAGGATGGAGTTTCCTCTAATTTATTTACAACTTGAGCTCATCCCCGTACCTCTCCCCCAAGAGCTCTGTTGCTGATCAAGCAAAGTTCCAGCTAATGAGACTTTATTTTTAGCACCAAGCAGTAGGAGAAGCTGAACCTTTCGACAAAGCCCACTCAACACTCTAACAAGCACTTTATTGCTTAAGGTAAGGAAAGAAAGACAAAAGCTGGGGATGAGCCTGGATCTGGGTCAGCATCAGCATCCGTGTCACCTGTAGCCTTGTTTTATGGGACGTGTGTGGATAATAAATGCTGATTATGGAAAGTAGAAGGGAAGAGGCAATCCTGAGAAGTTTACAGATAGGAGAGAAATCACATGGAGAAGAGATAATACAGAACTGCAAAACTGCTGTAAAAAGGCATTACAAGAGCTGTGTAGTCGAGGTTATTGGACACAACTAACCAGGCTCCCCCACACACACCTCTCAGGTACATGTCATTGTGATGGATGTCACTTTTGATAGTGATAGCAACAGCAAAACATCCGTGCTAAATACGAGTACATTAACTTTTACATTGGTTTAATTTACTGCATTAGTTGTTCCCGTGCTATAAGCAGAAACTACAGCAGCATCACCACCACAAGTGCTGGGCTCTGAGAGGAAGTAGGGAGGGTGTTGGTTGCTGGCTGAGCCTCCAGCTCCAGCCACAGCAGAGCTGGGTAAGCTCTCACCTGCCTCCACGTACCTCTGTGTCCCTGGAAATCACTGCTTCCACTACGCTGCCCAAAAAGTGACGGCCTCCAGCTCAGCACCATGATTGTACAGGGACAAGCATGATGAGGACTTAAGGGACTGCATCAAGAAAAATACCTGCTTCAGGATAAACTGGTATTGAGATGGTGCAGAGTATAAAACAGACCAATCTACCGCCAAGAGCAAAAGCATTCCTGGAGAATCTACTCCCAGTGTCTGTTAGCCCAGTGCCCACATCTGTAACAGAGGTGGCACCCAATGGCTCCTTTCACCTGCTCCATCCCTCGGGGCCAAGGGCACTGATCGAGGTGCCTCTGCTCGCATTCAGCTTGGTGAAATCAGTCAGCTCACTTGCCTCCAAAAGGCAGTCCTCTCTACCAGCCCTTCCACTACGAACACAAAAAGCCTGAACGGGCTTGCGTGTAGCACGAGGAACAGGCACTGGGAAATGCAATCAGTTCCCCCAAGCTGCACTTTCAAATTGCAAATTACAGATTAGCTTCGATGTTAAGAAAGGAGTAAACCATCTCAGTTTGTTTCCAAAACAAAATAATGCAGTGTGTCATTACTGAACGCCATCCCACTCAAATGGAATTCAATGCTTCATTCAAGCCCAAACATTTTTCTTCAATGTATGCAGCTGATTAACTGAGGATTCAACTGTTTATGCCTTACTATGTGCGTGGTTTGGGGTTGTTCCCCCCCCCCCCTCCCCTTACAGTAATTGCATTTGACCAAAGTGATTCACCAACACACATAAAAGACTTTAGCTGGCACCTCAGAAGTGAGACAAGGCAAATGGAAGGATTGTCTCCTTCCCTCACCTCCAAGCCAGATTAGCTCACTCCTGCTGAAGAGTGGCCTGGATTCATGTCCAACGTCCCAGCCACTCCACAGTCCTGGAAAACAACTTTGTGTGTGTGCCTCTCTAAAAGCCGGAGGCCTGATCCTGCTGGTTTCACTGCTGTTACTCACCCTGGCTCTGTGGCACTGGACCTACGATATCTGAAGGTCTGCCATCTGTCCGCCTTCCACTGTTTCTTTCACAGTGGTTAGGGCTGCTGAGGAAATATTTACTTTGCCTTTGAGAAAAGGTCGTTGACAGGTGGTGTAAACCACTCTTCCTCCAAGACAACAGAAATGGGAGTCAGACCCTAGAAGAGAAAAATCAGCCTGGAGTCTTTCCTCCCCCCGTGCTTCCTCCCACATCCCATTCAGACAGCATGAAAAGGTTGAGTGGCTCCAAGCCCTAGGAAAGAAGGACATATTTCACCTCCCTCACAGAGTCTACCTCTGTTGGTCCCTTGTTTGGCTCTCAGCAGGAAGCAGGGCTCGCCCTAAACAGAACCGAAGAACAAAACAGGAAGATTCATATCCTGTAGCATCACAGGGCTGGCAGGAGCAGTTCCCCATCTTTTCATGGGACAGCCAAGGTGGCACAGTGCAAGCACATGAGCTGGAGCAGGGGTCAGCTGCACTTTCCAGACCAAGCCTTTGAAATACCCTTTGTTAGGTATGCTTGTATGCAGCTGAAGTGGCGGTGACACAAGAGGACATCAGCTGCATCACAGCACTGTATCACAGCAGAGGATGCAGGATATGAAACTAGTTTGGCAGCTTAACACTTGGTCAAAGGAAGCAATGCACTTTCCTGTGCACAACACAGTGTTCTGTGCTGATTTTAAGTTCACTTTTTACCAGTAACTCTGTGGTTCCTATGCGGTTTCGTGTACACAAAGTACACAAGGGCATAAGCACTCTCATTTCGATGAAAACAATCTCCCGCCCAGAGCTGTGCAAGGAACAATAAAGTTAATAAGCTACACAGTTACAGTCCCACAGCACACATCTGTCTGCACGCAGTATCCCCTAGTACTGTGAGCAGCCACAGGGAAAATCCATATCCTGCAAATGTCACTTCACCTAAGTGACATCAAGCCTAATCAAAGCCCGTTAAACAAAATGGGAGCCTGGCTGTTGGGCTCAGCAGCTTTGGGCCATGCCACAGCAGCACACAGATTGTTTTGCCATTTCTTTGCTTGCAGAGGGATCTATCTGTCCACTCAAAGCAGCAACAGCTGTTTTGCATGGAACAGTGGCTGGAAAGAGCAAACACATCAAGGAAGATCATGACTGAAAGAATATATGCTCGGGGAACGGAATGGGAGGAAAAGTGGAATTTTAACAAGGGTGAGGAATGCTGGTACACAGATCCCTATCTGGCTCTAAGTGTCTTAGCCCCAGTGCTGTAACAACACAGCTGCAGCAGCACAGCTTCAGCGCGTGCAGTTCTTCCTGCCCTACATCCTAAGGATGAGGTTTCACAAGACGATTGATTCAAAGAAAGAATTTGTTTCAGTTCACCTCCCTGCAGCGTAGCCTCGCTCCTCCCTTGGGCTCGCTGCAATGCCGTCCCAATACCCCGAGGAACTGATTCATCTGAAAAAGACAGCAGTACATGACACACTATGGAAAGAAATAGCTGCTGTTTATGGCAAAGCCATTTCACAGCCAGGTAGGTGAGTACCCAAGCACCTGGCTTTTTGCATGTTAAAGGCAAGTTCTTGCAGAAAGGACCAAACTTCTCTCACTCACCTCCTGTCACCTATCTCTGTGCTGCTCAGAGGGTTTAGTGCACACACACTTGAGGAAGGGACACAAAAGATAATGACAGCCTATTGAGGAAAGATTCACATACTGGCTTCAAACATGAACAAAAAGCAAATTTTGGCTGGGTCAGGACTTCTTACTATTTAGGTGTCTTCATGTTCACCAAATGTGACATTTCGAGCACCTCATATTCCCTTCTCAGTGCTCCAGGAAGCCTCTCCTCCCAGGCTCACAGTTAGCAATGGTTATTCTTTTCTACAGAGCATTTACCAGCAACTCGTAAAGGCTACAGCACCACGTTGTGAGGGACTCCCAAGGTTTTGCTGGCAGCCAGCTCCCTCGCACCCGAGAAGGATGAAGAGCAGGCTGGCTCGCTATGCGCTCCAGTTGCCATTGCAATGATTTGTTGCAAGGTAGAGCCCCCAGAGAAAGCTTTCCCCACACAACAAGAGCACAGGCAGGACAGGAAGGCAAGTACTTGGCCCTTGCTTTGCTCCAGCTCCCTAATCCAGCACAAATGCATTTGGGGATTTATGGTTTTTCTGGAAGCTGCCAGCGAAGCTCAGGGCCTATTCCTTGGGTTATTGTTTTCCCATCTGTTTCTCTTCATTTTATTCCATCACGGAGGCCCCATTGTGGGACACAAGAATGTGACCGGAACAATAGGCAGAACTTGCTGCCTCCAGGACTGCAGCAAGGGCAGAGCCACCACTGCAGGACGGGAGCCAGCAGCTTCTATATTTAGCCCTTTCTTGCTTATTCCAGATCACATTCGCACCCTACACTCGGGAAGTCAGGAGGCTTTCACCACACCACTGTCCCCGAGCGCTATGCATCCAGCAGGGCCCCTGAACATAAAACATTCATTTCCCTTCTAATAATGCCAACAGGAAGACTTCCTGCTCCCCCCTCCTTTCCAAATCCCTATTTTGACAGACTTTTTCTGTATATAAGCAAACTAAACAAAACCATCCTCTCCTCAAGGCTGAGGCCTTGGAGCAGCACCAGAACTCAGGAGCTTGGACAGCGCAGCACCACCAGCAGGAGCAAGGCTCTGCACAGAGGTGGAAATGGTGCAGCCAATGCATCTGAACCAGAGATAAACACCCTGGCCCACCGAGATGTTCCCCAAGCCCACACCACAATACCTGAGGGCAGGGAAGGCAAAGGAGAACTGGGTCTGAGCGCCCACCTGGACTGCTTTCACCGCAGTGACACGTCGCACTTCACTCATTTCTATCAAAGCAAAGGGATCCTGCCGAGCAAGAATAAAACCACATCATTTTTCCAGAAACATTTGCCCAAGAGTTTTGCCCCCTGAAAAGGATTCAAAAAAACATAACAAGACCTCTCTCTGCCCCTTCCACAAGGTTTGTGGATTAGGACTGCCCTGAACAAAGTCCCCTTCTGAAGGGAGTCCCCTTTCTGAGCGTGGCTGGTGGGGAGAACACGATGGTTCTTGGCACAACAGCCACAGAGGGGAAGCTTCCCCTTCCCACTGCCTGCAAGAAGACAGAACACTGGTGTGCACACGCAGGACCTCTGTCTAGTCCACAGGCTTTACACAGCCACCCAACCTTCCTTTTAGACCACCTCTTCCTTCAGTGGAGGAGAAAGTATCCAAAACTCAGATTTAGAGTAAGGAACAAGAGGACACCCTGGGTTTCAGTGCCTAGGCCTGGGACAACTTCTCTGTTCTCACACAGAGCCCCTTGCTTGCAGCAGATTCCAAAGAGCTCCATGGAAGGAGACTCCATATCCTCTGTGGGCAGCCCATGCCAGCGCTTGCCTATTCCAGTCCCTACTCTTCACAGTTTGTATTTTAGCCAGGATTGGCATCAACAAAGAGCTGAATTGTGTGTCTCTAGGGAAAACAGGAATTTTAGCACCTCGGAAGCTAGCCCGTAACATCTGCAAAGCTGGGCATGACCATCGGCAGTATGAGTTAAATACTGAGGAGTCCCAAATCTTCACTGGATTCACCCTGTCTGCCCAACCTGGAACAGGCCAGCCTTGGCAAAACCTTACAGGCAGCAGCCTGTGATGGCCAGAAGCTGCCTCCTCCCTCCAAGGGAGGGGAGAGTCAATCCTCCTCCAAAGCATTTCTTAAATCAATTCTGCCAAAGGCTGCTGGAATATGTCCTTCCCCTCTAAGTCAGCAGTACTTAGCACTGCCCGGGCACAGATGGAGAAATGACACCTTCCATGGGTATCACAAACCACGTCACTGATTTGCTCTGTGACCTCCAGCTGGGTTAACTTCTCACAGAGGTCCTGCTCCGAGGCAGGGGTGTCTGCCAAGTGCTTGGAGAAGCCCGGCCAACAGCAGCACAGCAGCAGGGCTGAGCAGACCCACCTGCCTGAAGCTTGCCATCAGCCCCATCCCTCATGTTCACATTCCTCAACACTGCCAGCACGAGCACATCGGCTGCATGCGCCTGCCACACAAACCTCTTCTCTTTTACTTCTTATGTGTTGTGGAGGCCGGCTTCCCTCTGCTCGTGTCAAGGAGGCAGCGCCAGGTCAGCTTTCTGAGCACTGTAACTGGCACGTGCCAGCAAGCTGCGAACAATCCTGTGCACCCAGCAGGTCTGAAAGGAAGGGAAAAAGAAAGGCTTTGAGACAGCAGCTACTTACTGAAGGCAGAGGAGAGAAGTGGGCTGGAGCTTCCAGTGGAAGAAGCTGACAGAGAAGCAACAGCAGCACTCGGGGCCTTACTTGGCCAGCAAAGCTCTGAATAAAACAAACATGCTGCTCTACCTTGCAGCCAAACCCATCCCTCACATTTTCCCCTTACCTCCCAGATGTGCCTCCCAGGAGAAATAAGATCAAGCTCAGACTGTTTGGAAGCCTTGGCTTCCACTGTCTTTGGGCTGTGATCACCTCAAAAACGGCGGTCTTCAGGCTCAGGGCCACAGCAACAACACGGAGCGATGAAGGATGCTGCCCTGGTGTCCATACAGGGAGGGCCACACTCCACTGAAGGACTTCCCAGGACATCAGGTCAAAGTGCCGACAGCACAGACAGCACCATTTCATAACCAATCCTCATCATAAATGATAAAGCTCTCTCCACCAAGTAGCTCAGCTTCTCAGATCTCTCATTCTGCTCCTACTGAAGGCTGGTCCGTGTCCTACCACCACAGTAAATGGGAAACACCTGACTTGAAACCTCCATCCTCACTGGTCTTCTGCCACCTTCACCTTTTAGTTTTCAGAGCTCTTTCTCTCTCCTATCCATTCAGAAGAAAAGGGTTAAAAATAAATAAATAAATGTGCTCTCCTGGAAGTCATATACCTCAGTATACCTCCAGAGGTGTCCTTTCAGGGAGTGATACTAAAACCATGACCTGTACCCCACGGGCAGGGTCTGTGCCCTCCTCGCTGCAGGCAGCAGCCCCTGAGGAAATCACCCAACTCCTGTGGGGGCAGCTGGGCAGCCAGGCCCAGAGCCGCAGCTGCTTCCCAATGGGGCACAAGGCACAGCATGATAAAGGGCAGCATGCAGGGGGGAAGGAGGCAGAGAGGGGCTTAACAGAGCCCTGCAGAGCACAGACACGGAGTAACAAGCAGACTTCCAACACCAGAATCTCTGGCTGAGTAAGGATAACTTTGCAGATAAGTGCAATCAATGCATATGCACAAACATTTGCGGTCAGCAATGCAATTTCATCCCCAGCTGAACGATCCACCGGGTGCACACGTTCGGATGTGCGCAGCACCATTCCTGCACAACTCGAAATCGTTTCCCATAAAGCCACACAGACTCTGTTGGGCAGGGGCCAAGCAGCTACATAAAAAATGTCTATCCAGGGCGAGAGCTCTTCAGAGACAGTTCAGCATCTGGAGAGAGGAGGGGGTCTTGCTACGAGAACGCCCGGAGAGCCCGACCTACCACGGTTAGCAGCACGGCGTGCCGGGAGCTACGCTGCAGCCCAGGCAGGAGCATCGGGCAGAGCCCGCGGGGTGGCAGCTGGCCCTTCAGCCTTTGCTTTTTAACGAAGCCAGGCTCGCAGTATTGTTGGTTACAAACAAAAGCCATCACTGTTAGCATTGGCTTCTTCGTTTCCTTTTATTCTGTCTCCACCCATGTCATGTAAATAAAGCTGCAGGCAGCTTCCTTCAAAGCACCAGGCCCGTGAAGACTGCGCTCAGCTTCAGCAGGGAGCACAGGCACGGCCAAGGTGAAGGCACTACCTCCTTCCACCATGATCCAGCAAAGAGCCAACAGCTCCCAGCAAAAGGGAGGGAGTGCTTTGAGCAAAAAAAGATCACTGTGCCCTGCTCCTATTCCAGGCTCTGTAGCTGTGAAAAAAGAGCAGCCAGTTTTGTCACCAAGTGCCCTGGATGTCATCTGACCGTGACAGAAACGCTTCCCTCCAGAACACAAAGATGGAATTGGTTGAAGTGGCTCCGATCAATTGTGCTGCAGCATCCGAGATGGTATTTTGATCCCAGTCCTACGAGACAGCGCAAGGCCAGGCAAAGGCAGATTACGTGATCTCTCAAAGCTGCCTTTCACTGCAGCACAAAACGTCCTCTGTGTTATTAGAGGACTTTTTGGGGCTGAATGAAATAACACTCTAAAGCTCTTGATTCCTACCTCAGGGCAACACAGCATCATTCCAGCCCATCCTTCTCCAGGGATGAGATTAAATATCAGAGATGAATCGAAATGCAGTCAATCAGGCAAGGCAATCTGCCAAAGCAGCAAAAAGGAGACGTGGAGGGAAGAGAAGAGTACCTGGGTACTGGAGTGACCTGTTTAAATGCTGCCGATGGATGCTGAGCTGCTGGCTCTCTCCCAGACTCTGAGGGATGGAGGAAGGGAATACAGAAATGGGAAGCTTCCTCCTGCCTTGGAAGATGGGGACAAACACCCATCACTTCTCAAGCACCAGCTGTGCTCTAAGACAGGGGCAGTCAGCTGGAAGAGCTGAAGACAGCACAAGGCTAGTCCAGCCTGGATCTGAGAGCTGGGCCCTGGCAACGATCTGGTGAGCAGGCGTACTATCTCAGGAACTGAGGAAAATGCACCCCTCTCAGCCCAAAAGGGACTTGGGGAAGTCCCAGCCCGTGAGACCAGATTTCTCTCTCAGAGCAGAGATACAAAGACCAGGCCTCCAGCCCCTGGCCCTCAATGGGTGCCTGCACACCACACGTTTCCACTTTGAAACAGCAGGAACACAGCCGGAGACTGATCCCTTGGCCACAAAAGCACAGGCTGTTGAGGTTAGAAGCATGAGAGGCTGCTATAGTGCCTCTGTATTTTACCTGCATTGAGCCAAAGACAGCTGGAGCCCGGAAACAATTCTCCTTGTGCTACCACGTCAGAGTCCAGCTTCAGACAGAGCTCCGCTGTGCCCCAGGGCCCTGCTCAGACAGAACAGGCCTCGCTCTCCCAACAGCAGCTGCCTGCACCAGGCACTTGCGTGACCACCAGCCACAGCATCCGTGCTATGGCAAGGACCTGCCAACGCTCAGAGAGCCACTGACTTCAGAAAGCTCTGCAGGGCCTTTGTTGGGGTGCCCGAAACCCAAACCACCTCAGAAACCCCGTGCCGTCAGGGTGCGAGGTCAGGGAGCAGGTCGAGGTGCTCAGAAACGGGCTGCTTGGCACCAGCTGCAGCTTCACAGCACGTGGCAGCAGGTAACCGCAGCAGGAGGGGAGATGGGAAGGTGAAGCAGCGTGGCACCAGAAACTGTGCCGGAAGGATAGAAAAACCACACCAAGAACTGGAGAAGCAAGCTGCGGGTCTCAGAGGTGTCTACACGCTCACACACGTGCAGTTTCTTGGACTGTTTATCAAGTTCAGGAAGGAAGAGGGATCGGTCTGCCAGAAAGATCACAGATGCTGGGGCTGTCATATGATGCTCCCTGTAAGAAACAAAACCCACAGAGTGTACACGCACAGATAAGAGAGGAAGATACGAGGAAAGCCTCGAAAACAGCAGAGGACACCCTAACCCCACCCCAGGTAATCCTCTCCCAAGGGTGCTCAGCTCCCTTTGGGTAAAATACCTCCTCGTGCAAGTGCCCAGACATGCCAAATACCCGTTCCTCACTCCTAGGAGCTTTGACTCCAGGAGGCACAGAAATTAGCAGAGCCAATAAGGCAGCCATCAAGCTACGGATCCAGCTAGAGACAGAGGAAGGTCTGGCCAGAACAGTGATTTTACCTTGGCTCAGGCAAGAGAGCTAATCTCTCACCCTGGCAGTAAAACCCTACGCAAACTCTTTGCACAGCCCTGCCCTGCTTACAACCTGAAAGAGGAAGGAAACCCTCTGCCAGCCGCTAAGAGGACGTCAGGGCATGGCTGAGGCTTCCAGGCCTGCAGAAGCAGGGACACCCACGGAGGGGACCGGAGCGGGGACTCTCATCACAGGAGCCATACAGCATCAGATGCTCTCTTGCTCTTGGTTTTTAACTGCTTGCACATGAAGCCCAGATGGTTTTCAGAGTGAAGGAGAAGGGTGTGTTGCTTACACAAGCAATGCCATATTTCAGTAAATATCATATGCCATCCAGACATTTTGGAGCAGATCCAATTTCCGTTAGGCTCTGCTCAACTGGGGACCTGGCTCCTCCAGCAGACAGCAAACTCCATTTGTGCTCAGAGCATGTCTAAAACAGAGCCGTGTCTTGGGCAGACACATTTGGACCAGATGATCCTCGTTACACCTGGCATGAGAACAGGATTTCCAACGTGCAGCCATCCAGCCTCTGCTTCCAGGCTCCGCTCCGGCAGGAACAGTTCACTCTTCCTCGCGTGCATATCATTCCAAGGACAGACCTCTCCTTGGCACAAAGTCCAAACACTTTTAAGAGGTGGTCTCCCCAGTGCTGGTGACTGCTTGCTGCATAGGATGGAGCTCGCTAGTACGTCTCCGGGACCAAATCACTGTGAATAACAGAGCACATCTGACAAAGCACCCCTGGAAAGCACAGCTCCACCTTCCGAGTCCTCTAGCAGGGCAGAACAGGAGGCATGGCAGCCACACAAGCTGCGAGGAGTTCAGCTGATGCCAGCAGGAGATGCAGATCACAGAACGGTTTGGGTTGGCAGGGATGCATTTAAAGATGTCTGACGTGGACATGGACCCTGAAGAGTCCACACAAGCACAGCAAGGACCTTTTTTTAAAAGGCACGTGCCTGAAGGACTGTGGACCTAGTTTCTGTCACTGAATTTTTACCCTTAAGCTGTACGTAGCCATTTCTTCAGTTCCAGGATGTTCTGACTCCTTGGGAATGACAAAATCAAACTTGTGCAGAGCAGAGAGGGAGGACCAGGCTCAGAGATCTGAGCTAGGAGGCCTTGGCTCTGCCTCGAGTGCCCTTGGACTCCCTGGAAGTCACTAGAAGTCACTTCTCTCTGCATCACCTGGCTCCCTTCATTCACTGCCTGGCTCCTCGCTAATGTTCCCACTCCCAAACACAAGGCCACTGCTCGGGTGCACAGCCTCTAGTAGCCCCTAGTAGGCTTCAGGATCTTACGCTGGCCAAGACAAACAAGAGCTCTGAGCATTCCTTGCAGGCTTGCTCTTCAGCCAAACTCACTTTTTCAGGGAACAGCACCCAAATAAGTGAGGCCCTTAACCTACCATAGGGCAAATGTGACAAGGAAACAGCAGCAGAAGGGGAAACAAACAAAACCAGCGGGAATCATTCTCCCCAAAAATACAAGCTATGCTTTCTGTTAGCAGAACTTCAGTGCTGACAGAAAGCATGGCCTATCTTCCAGGCAGTTTCACTCACACCCTTCCCTAAAAAATCCAGCAAAAGCCTTGCAGGCTCAGCAAAGGGAGAGCAGATGTCTGTTTCCCTGGCAAAGATCGGGAGCTGAAAGCCAGGCTCCCCTCCTACAGCCCACCTGCACGGGGCACAGCACAGCGGATGACTTCTTTGGTTCAAACCAAACCAGAGACCCAGTCCCTTTTCTGGCATTTCTGTTGGCCGCAGAAGCCAAAAATGAGTATTTCCATGAAATGGGATGGTGTGGGTTTAACACAAAAACCAGTGAGCAAGTTTACTCCACTCTAGCAGTGTCTTTAGCAGGGGGTTGCCAGCGTTAACATCCCAGTCACGGCACAAGCTGGAGCGCCTGCGCCACCGCTTCCTCCTCACATGCATCTGCTGGGCCAAACCAGGAGGTTGGTGCTGATAAAGCCCCAGCAAGTGCCTGCTGAGCCTGTTCCTGCCTTTGTAAGGAGCGCTAACCTCAAGTCTGCCAGGGCCTCTCTAGCTCACGTTTCCTCTTTTGTGACTCCCCTACCCAGCCCTCCACGCTCCCCTTGCCTTCGCCCTGGAGCTGCAGCCAAGCTCCCAGACCAGAGCCAACACCTCAGTCAGACTCCAGCCCAGGAGCACAGCTGCTCTCTGGTAGAAAAGGAGGTTGTTTTAAAAAACTGAAGCAGACATCAAATGCACAAGCTCCAGGCAGGTAGGCTCAACCCACGAGCGCAGAAAGCCACAAGCCCTGTTTTTAGTTACTGCACCGCAGAGACTGCATAACCACCCCTACCTCAAGGAGGAACAAACAAACAAACAAAAAAGCTCTGAAATCAGACCAGTTGGTCACATATTCCTAAAAGACTCAGGCAAAGTTGTAACCTTGAGTTTTGTGGCACGCACATCAGCAGGCTGCGGGGCAGCTCTCCGGTTACTTCCATGGCTTTCCCAGCACCCTGGGAGCTGGTGCTGGCGCTGCTGGGACACTTTGCTTGGTCCTTTTGTGAGCTCTGCATGTCTGCATACATGTCTCCCACGTTTACTTGTTCATGCTGTCTATCTTGGTATGCTACAGCAATTTCCCAGTCTAATCACATGCCTTGTTGCATTACCACACCAGTGATAGCTGGTTGAACCACACACCACATCCTTGCAATTACTTCTATTACTCACAATTGACTTATTTATTAAATTTCAGCTTGCTGGGCTTTGCCAGAAGATGAGCAAGATCCCCGTCACCCCTCGTTGCTGTTGATCAGAGCGGCCGAGGGCAGGTGAGTAGGCTGCGAGGTTGAGCTGTGAAACAGCTCCAGCGGTTTTGCAAGCGCTTTGCTTTCTCCGGCAGCCAAGTTCCCTTGCATCAAAACACCAGGACTTGAGCCCCGGGAAGTAAACTCCTGAATTGCAAGAGAAATCAAAAGGGAAAGTAGATGCAAATGAAGCCTAAATTAATCTGTGATTTTAAAGCACCCAAACAAATATTTCCCAAGGCTTGCTTGCAGCGCGATGCCAGCTGCAGTTCCTGCATGCGGGCATACCTCTGCACCCACCCTCACCTGCAGAGCTGCTAAACAGCAATCCCTAACAAGGGAAGCCAAGTGCCTCTAGAGCAAGTGACTCTGCTGCTTGTGGGGGATTTCCTAGGCTTGGAACAAACAGCCTGACGGTTCCTGGCTGCTGCAGAGGCCCAACCCACCATCCTGCGCCTCACAAACACTGCTCTGACAAAAGACTTTGACTCCTTGCTTTCAAAGGGGAACAAACAGAAGGCAAGTTCAGACAAGGCTTGTGGCTGCTTGCCCAGCCAGGCCTCAGCTAGTCCTTCATAGTAAATATTTGTTCTTAATTACAGTGCCGTTTGCCCCAGGAGCTTGCCCACAATCTGGAGGAGGGAGGGGGATTATGTTGTTGATAGGTAAATAATAGCTCTTTCATCCAGAGCACCCAGAGCATTTTCCAAAGATGAAAGCCTCCTGAATACTTGCCCCATGGCTGAGGGTGAAGGTTTAAAATCTTTGTCCCACTCTGGGGCACGCTAAGAACTCCCACCAGCTTCAGGGAGCTCCACCGAGGCAGCCAGGCAGATTGCTTACGTGCCAGGGCCCCGTGCAGCGAGGACTCACAGGAGCAGCAGTACAGAACTGCTCTGCCAGCGTCCCCTCCTTCCCCACCAAGGCATCGATGCCGAGCGGCTGAAGTTCCGTGGAGTAGATCTGCGGTGGAGCCAGGAAGAAACTCCTTCCTCCTGGCCCGAGGGCCCACTTCTGCCCAGCAGACAGCCCTGCTGCGCTTCTTCGTGGGCAGATCCTGCAGGAGAGCCCCCGAGGGCCTGCAGCATCTCCAGGAGAAGAGCAGCACGTGAAGCAACCCCACAGCGACGTGTGGGAAGTGGCCAGTTCCCGCTCTCCCAAAAAGCTGACAAGGTCGGGTTTTGATCTCCCTGCACTCGGCTTCCAAAACATCAAAAATACAAGTATTTATCAGCAAGACAAAGGGTAACAGACGGCTGACCTCTGCTCTGTGTGAGCAAGGGGTGAGAAGTGGTGCCCTCCCACCCACCCTGAGGAAAGCCCTGTGTTGCCTCCCAACAACGTATGCACCCTTCTACTCCCCCAGCATCACTGCAAAGAGACCCGGCATCTCAGCCCCAGGATACATTACCCATTTCTTCCATAAGGAAAAAAAATAAAAAAAATAAAACAGCCAAAGGAATTACACCCAGCGCCTATCCATGCCATGGGTCCTACATCCCTCACCGCTGTGTGCAGCCAAGTCCAGTGCAGACGGCCTGCTAGCACCACACAGGAGCCTCCAAAGAGCAGGCCCCGAGCTTTCAGGGGAAAGCCAGAAGCCCAACACTGTGATATTTAAAAACCCAAGAGAAACTGTGCTCCTTTCCTCCCGCATTCAGCCTGTGGCTCACGAGAGGCTTGTTCAGGCCCCAACCAGGTTGGAGCAGCTACAGAGATGCTGCTGCACTTGTAACACAAACCCTCCAGCAGCATCTCTGCTGCTCTCCCCCTCTATTTCTTATCATTTCCAAGCACGTTTGCTGAGCTTGGTTTTCTTCCTCTTTTCCAAATGCCACCGAGCCTCTTATTCTTTTAACCTCTGCATACAAAAACAAACAAACAAAAACTTTCTTCCCGCCCAGCTGTAATGGACCAGCCTGAAATCTGTTGCAAGCATACAAAACAATATATTTTTACAGTTCCTTTCTAGCATCATTAATTCATCTTTCTCTACTGTAACACTTGAATCATTTGGCATTTTCCTCCTCTTAAGCAAGGCCTTTGAGTTCCTGGTCAGATTTAATTAAGCCTCTGAAAACCCCTAGCCCAATATCCCCTACCAACACCCTCACAAGGAGCTGGAGTTCTGCAGCCTGACCCGTATCTGCAATCAGCAATAGTGCAAGCAGTAAGATAGAGAAAGCTTTGCCACGAACATCCTCCGCTCTGCTGAATCACCCCCTCAGTTCGGGGACTTCCAGGCCCCAGCCCCAGCCCTGCTTTTTCACACAGACCCAGACTCGGGAGCAGTTAAGGTAAATGTTTTGTTGGATGATGTTCAGTGACTGGGGCTACTGGACCAGAAATGTAACTGGTGTCAAGTCTCGCCTCTGGTACGTGGCTAAGCCCTACCTTCCTGAGCCTCTTTATTACATCCCTCGGATGTTTGCTTCCTGCCACTGAATTTGTCAGCCAGGCTTCCTTGCCATTATGGTAGTCATAAGGTACATGGTTAGGGATGCATTTTACGGTGTGCCTAAACAGGCAGTTAATCTTACAAACCTGTGTGTATCTCCAGCCTATATAGGTTAGCACTCGTAAAGAAACACAGAACATTTAGGAGCAGAAGTCAACAAGGAGGGAAGTTCTGAACAGCCACTTTCATAACAACCTTCTGCTTATTCCTGACTGAGGCCAAGCCCTTCACACAGCAGTCGGCCTCAAGCCCCCAGACCTCGCCTACATCCTCCACCTGTCAGAGGAAAAAATACCTTAAAACCAAAAGCATCATCGGGTTTCTGCTGCTCACCCTCTCCTGAGCAGCCCTAAGCCTCCCCAGCCCAGATCAGCAGCTCACAACCTTGTCAACGATGGAAGAGCGTGGTTTGGGGTCAAGGTGTCTTTCTCCTCTTGAAAGCACTGGGTGGTGAGGTGGGGAAGCAGCAGGCACCACAAGCAAGTTTACACACAAAGGGCTGAAACCGACAGAAAAAGCATTCCCACAAAAACAAATGATTTCCAGATTAATGCTTTTTCCTGTCCTGATGCAAGACAAACAATCTTAAAGTGCTAGCAAGGAGCTGTTTCTCTTAACTCTGTTCTCTCACAGCTGCTAAGCGCTTCTGGGGAAGCAGGGAGCGGGGCTGTACAGGTCCCTCACAAAGCCTGAAAAGAGCAGCAATAGCTGAAAAGCCCTCGAAGGGCAGTTACACCAATGACTTCTTGAATGAACTCGCCTTGAGACCAAAGCGAAAAGCCCTGGCTCTTGATCCTTGCGATCCCCCAAAATAATAAGAGGAAGGATGCACATACATCTAAGGCAATTTATTCAAAGTTTAGGTGCACACCCCCTTACCTTTGGCAACGCACATCATAAATATTCACTAGGGAATGGAGCAGGGCAGGGGAGACTGGAAGACACCACACACCGTCTGAGTCACAGCAAGCCGTGGCAGAGGATTCATTAACTGGATTCAGGTGATCCTATTAGCTTCGCAATTGCTTCACATCAGGCTGTAGAGTAATTAGGGCTGCAATTCAGAAGGATTTACCAGAACATTTTTTTTTTTTTTTTTTTTTATTAAAGCACAGTTGTTAATCAGCCTGACTAAAGTCTTCAGAACCATTAGCCTGCTGCACAGGAGTCATAATTACTTCATCCACTTGGGAAGAAGGGCATCAAAGAAACCACATGGGACTGTCTACAAGCTTAGAGGAGCAAAGAAAACCCATGGAATTCAGCGGGGCATCTCCCTGTACCGTCACCACAAGCTTTTGATCAGGTTTCCAAGCAGAGCATTTGGGAGGCCAGCAGAGAAGGCAGAAACATCAGGCATACATAGGAAGGATCTGCCATCGGAAGATATAGCCAGGCACCACCCAGATGTATTCATTAGTTGACTCAGAGTTACTGCCTAAGTCCTAATTGCTGCCTAAAAGTTTAGTGGTCCACCTGCATTACATGATCTCTATCTGCTGAGGATGTTTGGCCACCCTGCAGCACCTCACCAAGGCAGAGCCCACGCTTCCCCTTGGGAAGGTGGCTGCAGGCAGCAAAGGGCAATGTCTGATAACGGAGCAGGGGAGCACCAGCGACCCCAAACTCCCAGAGCTCATCCGGCCCTGGGAATGGAGAATGGCAGCTCCAGTCCCCGACCTCGCTGCCACCAGGTGAACCACGTTAACCAAGACAGTTTGTCAGCAGTCTAAAGGGAAGTTCAGAAAGGAGAACATGAGAAAAGAACAACCAGAAATACACACGTCCACCCAGGCTGCAGGGACACGGAAATAACATCAGGGCAGTAACAAGCAGCCAGCCATCACTGCTGGCAATGGAAGGGAGGTCTGCTTGTAATTACCAGGCACCTTCAGAAGAAATAACTGGAGTTTTCACTCTCCAGAGAGCAGAGGCTGATGCATTTTGTTTTGCCCAGGGTCTCCAGGTAACTGATTTGCTGCTCCCTGTACTGCCTTGCCCAAGCTTGGTACTGGTCCTGTGGAAAGCATGTGGAGGACCTCCGACGGGGTCGTCCTCAGAAACCCTGGTCAAACGCACAGCAGAGAAGACAGAAGGGAGATCCAGACCAGTGCAGGAACACGATTCTGAAGACTTACACTTTGTTTTAGTTTACAGGTGAAATGGAAGTGTTAAATACCTTACTGTTACAAGTGGAGAGGATAGGGGAGATTTTGCCAGCTCCCCCTCCTTGAACACACGTGCCCTACAGGGAAGGGATTCACTCCAGCCAGAACTTGGGTGCATTTTCCCAATCTTGTGGGCTTTCCTGAGATGGTGAGCTGGGAAAAAGAGAGGCCAGCCACTTCTCTCACAGCCAACACACCAAGAGGGTTTGGGTGATGTCCTGAAATGAGTCCCATTTCATTCTACTAACGTCAGGGGAGCCTGTACTGTGCCTAAACCTAGCATAGGTTTTTACATCATTAGCCTCCTGCAGCACGTAGCACAGGGCTAATGATCTAATGTAAGTAATTAAACGTAAAATCATGGTTGGCAGTTGACAGAGGAAGAGAGTCGGCCGGAACAGCTCACGGTGACAGTTTGTTCTTCCCTTGCCCTAACCCAAGCTGCAGAGGGGAAAAGTGCTGCCTCACCTGGCAGGGACCCCTCTGCAACTCAGCACAAAAGATGAGGACCCTCCTGAAATCCCCGCCCAACCAACCCACCTGCAAACTGTCTGACCTGAGGGGATAACTGCCTGGCTCTGACCTGCTGGCATCCCTACAGAAGCGGGTAACAGAAAGCAAAAAGGCACTTTGACAGCTTCTGAAGTCTTTTCCAAATAAAGCAGTAATAATAAATACAGGTGTGATCTTCCTAAGCCATCGATACTGACATTAACTAAACATTTTGCCCTTTTACAACTGGACAGTAGAGCTAGGAGAAGTTGGAGCAAGTGCTCAAGGGATTTAGCTCCTTTCTCAGGTCACATATTAGCTGTGAGGAGGCTCCATCTGTGGTGACTGTACTCATGCTCAGTTGTGCAGTATGTGCTTCAGGTGAGCATATTTAAGCTAACAGATAATTCACAAGTGATTCCTTCTTTACTGGGTCTGGCTGGGATGTTAACTTTCCCTGCAGCAGCCCATACAATGCTGCACTCTGCACTTGTAGCTAGGACAGCAGTGGTATCACACCAGTGTTGTGTCTGCTGCTGAGAAGTGCTGGCAAAGTATCAGGACTTTCTCCAACCCTCCTGGGGGGTGGGCAAAAAAGTGAGAAACATCACCAGGGCAGCTGACCTAAACCAACCAAAAAGATATTCCATACCATATGGTGTCACACTCAGCAATAAAAGGCAGAAAAAGGAAGAAGAGGGGAGGTGTGGGCTTTTGTTGCGAAAGCATCTGTTCTCCTCACGAACACCGGCTATGTGCGTTGAGGCCCTGCTTCAAGGACGTGGTCAGGCATCTCTCATCTGTGGGAAGTAGAGAGTAATTTCTTTCCTCTGCACTTCCACATAGCCTTGTTTTGTTTTGCTGTTCCCTTTCCCCCTCCCTTTTCCCCTTTCCCTTTTTTTCCCCCATTAGTTGAATTGTTAATTAATATTTCCTTAATAATCTTTTCCCTTTAATTAAATTATCCTTATCTCAACCGGTGAGTTCTTTCCTTTATTTCTTCCCCTCCTCATCTGAGGAGGGGGAGTGAGAGAGCGGTTATGGAGTTCAGCTGCCTAGCACGGTAAAACCACCACACCTTCTTGTCACCAAACCACACGGTGACTTCCAAGTCCAAGATCACCTAAATTGCCTGCTGAATTTGTATTCCAGTTGGAGACATCCTTACGGGATTTGGTTTTCTAGGCACTGTTTACCGGATATCTCAGTATTCGTTGGGGAGAACTTCCTTAATCGCTTAAGATCTAGGCCACATTTCTCTTTAATTTTAAATCTGAAAGAGTTTCCAAATTACAGACTCACATTCCACAAACACTGCTGAGAATAAACTGCTAACGTTCCCATGGCACTCCTGAGAAGTCCTGGACGCACGGCCAGCAGCTCTGTGCGCTGTGTCCCCTTGAAACCTTTTCAACCCTCCTCCTCCCCAAGGCTTCATTGAGCTTCACTGCACAGAAACCCAGAAGTTGCACATTTCCTTTTCTAGTACACCACACCAAGTGATACTTGATTCACAGATCCTCCAGGCCTAGAAGGCTTCCTGTTCTTAAGGAACAATGTCTCCAAAATGAGACATTCTTTGTGCTTTCTTGTTTACACTTCCATTTTTTTGCATTCTTTGTGCTTTCTTGTTTACACTTCCATTTTTTGCATCTTTTATTTTTCCTTGCCAAGCAAGAAACAGTTTCAATTAACAAAATACAGATTCCTGTACATACTCCCTACGGGGCAGAGGAAGAACAAAAAGTTGCACATGGGTTACAGCCTGTTTCCTTTTCAGATTTAAGTGACTCCTTAAAACCCCTTGCACAGAAGACACCTGTCTCCTAGTAGGTGCAGCAGAAGCAGCGGAAGAGGAGACGCTGAGTCCCAGCAGTGACTCGAGTGCCATGACGCTTGCAGAAAGCAGCAGGCCTTTATCAGAAAGACCTGCCAGAAGCAGAACCACCCATTCCTCTCAATCCACGTCTGCAGGAAACGTGATAATTTTGATATTTTTTAAAACAAAATATAAATAAGGATACTGGACTTGCCAGCTTATTTCATCACAGCCCTGCCACAGGGGTGCTGGCTGCAGTCGTGACCCTGCTAACTGTGACAGTGAAGACCAGGGAAGGAGAACGATTGCACTCACCCTAATTTTGTTCTTGCTGAAATCCCATTTAGAGCCAGGCAAAACGAAGACATGTAAACTGGAAGTAGGCTGTGCTCTCCATTTAAAGCTTTGCTCTGCTCCCCAGAAGCATCTGACTGCAGGTAACTGAAGCCACCTCTTTGGTTTTGGTCGTTGCTTTGGATTCCTGTCCATGGCCAGTGGTAACCAAGGACACGACAAGAATCCCTGCCTTCCCCACCCTGCTCTGCCCAACACAGGAGTTCACCCAAAGCCCAGCACTGGGCACTCGATCAGGAAAGGCTTCTGCTTTCAGGAAACTGGTTACTCCCCCAAAGCTGCCCCTGTATCAAGTTTAACGAATGAAGAATGCCCTAAGGAGAACAGAGACAAGCAAGAGTTTGGTGCAGTGCATCCTCCCCTCCCTCCTCACAGCACACCAGTCCCTCCCAGCACTGCCAAGAACCTTCACCAGAGCTGCCCCAGAGCTGGGAGTCGGGCTGTCCTGTGTCCTGGAACTCCACCCTGAGATCCTCCTGCGTGCTCTGCATCCCCTCCGGGACGACTGCCAGCAGCTTCTTTCTTCAGGTCTTCCCACAGAGCAGGATGCTGCTGCCAGCGCTCCTCCAGGGGACACCTTCCCAGGTGGGGATGGATGGCTGCAGGCCAGGACTCCAGCAGCTTGGAGAAGAAGGTTGGGCCCACCAGGTTCTGGGGAAAGCTGGCTGGTCAGAAGCTCTGTTCGGTTCTCTTCCAGCTTCCTGGTGGTGGCTCTGCCCAGGGGCTGCTCACAGCCCACACAGGATGGATGTCCCCTTCCCTTCCTCTCCTGCCTGGCTAAAGGTAAAGGGGGAAACAGCACACAATGGGACCTGGCTAGCAAGGCATCAACATTCAAACATCCACGTTACAGCAGGACCCAGGGAGACGTGTAACAGACAAGGGCAGGATTTGACCTGAGCGAGGGAGCAAAACATCTGCCAAGGAGGAGAAAACAACAAAGAGCAGCAAAATCCAGCAAGCCCGGAGACCAGGCAGAGCATTTCAGCAGAGACCCTGGAGCACCAGTGTCAGTGTTTCCAGACCTGACTGGCAACCAGGTAGGATTAAAGCTCCACTTATAAAATTACAAGGTTAATAGATGTTACAAGCACGTTACCAGGTGTCCTGACTTGCTGGAAGCACATCCCAGAAGACAGCAGAAGCAATTACAAGCACTCTGTGCACCATCCAGCTGCATCAACCACCCGTAGGCACTACTCAGCGAGCCTTTATCGATGTACGCTTCGCACAAAGGAGGATCTGATGCATCCACACCATGGCACACGTCCTTTGAGACAGCCTTGCTTGCTGCCGGAGTTCATCTTAAACACAGCCGTTGAAAAGACAAAAAAGAAAAGAGATAAAAGAAAAGAGCAGCTAGAGCCAAACCGTGCACTATAACATACGTGTACTGAATATAATAAAGTAGACAATCTGCTACAGTGTCAAGAAGACAGCAGAGAAAACCATTTAGGTAAGCAGTGGAAGTCCACGTGGCATGACTCTTCTGCTGACCTTCAGCAAAAAATCAACCATCTTGGGAGGGCCAGAAACAGAAGTGGGAAACTAAAACATGGATGGGCTGAGAGGTCTTGTCCTAATGCATGCCTAGAATGGGGAACTACTGTGTCCTTCTTAGAGCAGGCTGGTGAGATCTCCTGCCCACACTGGAGCATCTAGAAGGGACAGAAACCTAAGCAGCAGCAGGGGGTTTGTGCATCACCTTCACTTCCCAACCTTGGTCGAAGACAAAGCCTGTAAAGCTTCTGAAGGAAGAAGAAGTGATCAGCCCAGAGCTGGGCAACACATAAAACAGCACCACAACCAAACACCTGTGAGCAGGACAGGTAGTAAAAAGCCAAATGACTCCAAACCCACAAAGACATGATGGCATTTTCCAGGAACTTGCATCACCGCCTTCAGGGTGGGGATGAGCAGCCCATGTCCATGCCTTGTTGCACTGCAGTCACTCGCACGGTTACCGGCCCATGCCGGAGCATCAGCTCCACATGTACGTGTGGGTAAGAACCCTCATGCACCCTGTAAAGGCGATTCCCTTCCCACAAGCACGCACGTGCTCACCCTTCTCGCAAAGGAAGCACACAGAGGCACCGCAGGCTCTGTGCAGGGCACCACGGTTTGGACAAGACAGAAGGCACCTCTTCATTTTAACAGGCTGTCTGAAAAGGGTTAGAAAAGCAACTCTCTGGAGAGAATTCCCCGCCACATACAGCCTCAGCACACTCCACCCAGCCCACATGAAAGGTGAGAGGGAGGGACAGGCCAAGAATCTGACTGCTACAGGCTCCAGCTCTGGGGTTGTGTAGGAGAAAGAAACACCACCAGTGCTCTTCCCCCCACTGAAAGACTTGTGGTCTTTTGTGTTTTCAGCAATGTCTGTGCAACATTAAATACCCGGTGGGTGCATCAGCATGTGTGCTTCAGGAAAAGTCACAACAGCCCTTTTCCCCTCCTTGTGTAGTGTTTTATCAAAATCCAGACTGAGAAATAAAGCGCTCCGTCCACGCACTGCCGCTTCAATCAGTCCAAGGGCGCACGAAACATGGCTTTTGAAGCCACATTTCCCCGTCCTTTCTCAGGCTACTCCTCCTCTGGAGACACAAAGCAGAATCTGTCTCATCCCCTCTGCAGAAGCTGAGATCAAACGGCGGCTTTACCACATCACAAGTTACAATTAAGGCTACTCCTGGCAAAAGATGATTCCCTCACCAAATGCTAAAGCTCTCCTGGCATTTCTCTTCCTATTGTCTGTATCCAGCCCTGTATTTATGAGATTAGCCTCAAATTAGGACAGTTTCCTCATTCTTCCTTCACTCTTACTGCAGCCTGGTTCCTGGGAACTTGATCCTATCTTCCACAGAGGTTACTCCCTGATGATAGGAAACATCTCGTGTATGTAGGCAGGAAGCACCAACAGAGGATTACAACGAGGGCTCTCTCCTAATCCTCGTTACGACATCTCCACGGATCAGGAGCCTCCGTGGGCCCATTTCAGCAACAGGAACATCAGGGATCCATCTCACTCCTGCGCTCCCACACAGCGTCTCGCCCACTGTGGCACAGCTTAAAGCAGCACACGGGGGCTGCGAGGGCACAACAAGCTGCCCCAACCCTTCCAGCTACTTCCTCGGCACCCACCTCTCAGCCAGAAGCACGGTACTTACGCGACGGGAGAGGGCAGATCAAACAAAGCAAGAGCTTTTGGAACTGGTGCCTTGCCCCAACATCACTCAGAGGAGACGAGAGGCAGGTTTAGTGAGCAGGGTGATGGCTTTCCATCACCTAAACTGTTTGTTTCAGCAGCTGATGCTGAAAAAGAACAAGATGCTGTGTTTGCTGAAGAAAAGTCCCTCTCTTGCTTTGGGTGTGCTACAGGACACTGCCCACTTACTGCAGTATCTCTTTGAGAACAGACGTACAATAACCTCAGGAGTTTTTCTCCTCCAGCCATGCACTTCAGGGTCTTTCTTCTCCAGAGAGACAGAAGAGGAGGAGGAACAGCATCACCAGCCTCCATAAAACCTCCTCACACACACGCAGTCACAGTGGGCTAGGTGCAGGTTATTACAGGACAGTACCTTTGGGGAAGAGCAGAGGAACCAGAGCCACTAAGCCTAGCCAGATCAAGCTACGTCCTGCCTCATCTCCAACAGGAGCTGACAGCAGCATCTAAGGAAGAATGTAAGAACAGAGTGAGAGCGTAGCCATGTTTCATTACAAATGTTTTCCCAGGATCCAGCTGTTTGCAGCTCCAGGACTTTCTCAGCCAGAGACTGTGTAGTGGTATTTAACAGCCGTCAGTGGATTTTCCTTGCATTAGTTGCTCCAGTCTCCCCCAAACCTGCATAAACTTCGTTCCCCACAGATCTGCACAGTGCATTTAAACTCTGCTTTCTTCCTAGCAGCTGATTGTGGGGGTTTTTAGTTTGTTTTTAAACAAAAACACAAACACTACTCAGCACCAAGCCTTGTTCCTCTAGCCCAGTTCATTGAACTTCTGAGATCTGTCACCCACATGACACCGTCCTGTTTTGAGCCCCCTGCACCGAATTACGATGAATTACTGATTACAATGGCTCCCTCTCCCTCCTGGCTTGCTTTGCTTTTCTCAGCATCTTATTGCACAACCCCACTACTCTCAATTACAAGGACTTTCTACAGCTATTCACCATAGCTTTTGTTTTTTGCTGCTCTGAATAGCGAGCAGCAGACTTCATCTGCCATTTACTCCTATTTATCATTAACAGACCCATTCAGCAGCTCCGACCTTTGACAGCCCTTTGTCACAGTTGACTAATGTCAACTCCCTATCGGGAAAGCTGGCCCTTCACCTTTCGATCTTCATTTCTCTTCTTTCAGCTTATTATTTACCCATTAGAGACCGCCATGAGATATCTCAAAACCCTGAGAGCACAACAGGACCTCCAGATCCCCAGGGCCCTGCCACCCATGGAGAATTTTCCTACCTGCTCTCTCTCTCAACTCCTCAGCTTGCTGGCCTCAACAACATCCCTCAAGAAGGGTCCCAGCCATGGGCGCCTGTGCCAGAGGGAAGCAGAGCTGCACCCCAGGCACAGTGCTGTCGTAGCATTTAGTACAGCCTGACACAACGTGAAGGCAGCAGCCAGGCACCACCAAGACTGCTTTCCTCAGGCTCAGTGCCCTCGATTCTGTTGAAGTCAAGCTCTGCCATACCACTCCAAGAAAATGCTGGAGCTCAGTTGGTTTTTCCAGAGCCTGAACAGGTCCCCATGGAAGCCCTACCAGGACTTCTTCCAGCAACACCTGGGCTTGGAGCAGCCCAAGAGTGAACTGTCATTACCCAGCAACCCAGCTCCCTCCCAGACCCTAGAATATATCGGGAGAGAAAAAACATTACTCTCCCTAGCACCCTTTTGCTGGACACTAGTCCTCAGTACAACAAAGATGAGCAGAGTGCAGCCTTTTCCCCCCAGAGACAATTTGCCATCCTGCCACCCACAACCCACTCCACTGTCCCTGTGGAGTTCAGCCTTCACTTCCCCGTCACACCACGCTTCTGTGAAGCGTCCTTCACACTCCTCCACCCCAGAGCTACCCAGATTTCAGCACGCAGAGAACAAGCCCCAGGAAAAGTACCTTCCTCTTCTTTCACAAGGAGCGGCCGATTGCTTCAGATAATGATATTAAGTGAACAAGTGGGACACTGAGAAGCAAGATCAGTTCCCACAAAGACTGGGTAGTAATGAGAGTGGTTAAAGACAGGTAATGAGTGGGTGGTATTTGTCAGCTTCATAATGTAGCTTATAATTTGTTTATTACTCTTGCTACTGCTTTCGCTGCTGTTGGAATGCAATTAAATAATAGCACCTATGAGTCCTGCAACTATCTGTCATCCCTGACCTACAAACTTCCCTAGGCCTCTGCTGCACATGCAGCTGCTCTGGATGTTTAATGGCATTGCACGCCCAACAGAAAGTATCTCAGCTTTCAGGAAGAAAAGTGAAGACCCCCCCCAAGACAAAACCAAAGGCACCTCCACAAGGAACAGGCTCAAAGAAGCTTTGGTTGTTCAAGACAACTAACCATCAGCTAGCTTCGTCCATAGTTATTTCAGGAGAGCAACATCTGGGAATTATTCCAGACTGCCAGAGTTCAAGCTTGATTTTTGACACTGAGGCAGGGAGAATGTTCCTGTGTGCATCTTCATCTCTTTTATCTTATATCCCCAGTCTAGGGGATGAGGCTGCAGGCACCGGACTGATACTGCTGCTCTAGGAGAAGTGTGCAGAAGCAAAAAGATGGGGCTTACCTGGCTGCCGTTGCTTCCCATCATATTGCCTGAGAACTGTAGCACTGATCCTGTATCGGACACTGCACACTGGCAGACAGCAGCTTCAAACAGGACCAGATTTGTTTCATTAAAAAAAAAAAAAAAAAAAAAAAAGATTTGTAAGTCTACATGGGCACACATGTGCTTCTCTCCGCTTTTACGGGATTTAAAACTAGACTGGGAATTTCTCTAGACCAGCCTCAGCAGCTGGCAACACAGGAAAGGAACTAACTGGTTGCTTTGTGCTTTTTCAGACAGTTTTTCTGCAGTTCAGAACAGTTCAGCCCCTTATTGGGTCCCTCATTAGCCTGGCATCCCTCAACACTATGTTGTGCTGCAGGACTCACTAGTCAGAGGCAGACAGGGTCAATGGAGAACTGCAGCTTTGCTGACTTTCAATAACAACCCTCTGGCCCCTCCCCAAAACACGTAAGTCCTTCCCTTTGTGAAGGAAAACATGCTGCAGGGACATAAATAAAAATCAGTGGCAAATTTCAGCACTGAACTGCACTATCAGTGCATGTTTGGGCACAAGCTAGCGACCACTGAAGTCAGCAGAAGTTTGGAAAGACAAAACACCTCCCACACAAAGGAGAGACAGAAGAAGCAGTCAGAGCTGCGAGGCAGATAAGCTGCCTGTCAGAACAGGCTAGGACTGTCCTAGCAGGAAGAAGTTGTCCAATGAGAGGGAAAGCTATTTGGGGAATGAATGAATAGTGAAGCTTCTTGTTGAAGCTTAAAAAAAAAAAAAAAAAACTTTCCCAAACATCTCTCAGCTTTCTGCCAAATGGATGCAGGGCCAAGACATGCAGGAGCCTGCGTGAACCTCTAGCACAGGATCACTTGAAGACAACAGCCTGGATGGGGGCGGAAGGAAGGTGATGAGAGGGCAGCTTTCTCTGGGCTCAGCACCCAGAAATCCTTCAAACTCGCATCCAGTATCCTGCTTTGAACACCTTCAAGAGGATCCTGCCTCGGCTATCAGGCGGTTCAATCCTGCACAGACTGATGCCCATTCCAAACAGTCTGGAGTCAGTCCTCCAGGCCATTTTAGAGCAAGAACCAAACTGCATCACTAGAACAGGGAAATAAAATGATGGATGCAAACCTCAGAGCTCAGCTCCTTGCTAGCACAGGGCTTTCACTAACGCTGTATCAGTGACCAGTGTCTCAGCAACACACCCGTCAGGTCCCTCACACTTTGTGCAGGGTTTATCACAACTCACCTCTCAGAAACAAAACATGGCAAAACCACCAGCCAAACTCGAGCTGCAGAGGAAGACATAAGGAAGAGATGAGGAAGAAAAATAATAAAAGCAAAACTCCAAATTATGAAGAATCTACCCTTGAGGCAATGATAGAAGATGAGAAGAGCAGAGTGCCTGAATGCAGAGATTTTCTTTGCTACCAAAAGGCAGTGAGAAGCCCAGCAAATGACTTTACATAAGACAGATATTTCTCTGGGGAAAGAAAGTAGGAAAATAAATAAATCTGGATTCCCTTTCTTCCGCTCACACTTGGTTCTCTTACAAGCTATGTTTAACACCCTACATGCTATTGGATTCCTTGTGCCACTGAGCAGCACTGATCATCTCTGCTGATGTACATTTGGTCTCCATTTCCAGCAGGCCTCAATGTTTAAGAGAAAGCCATGACTCCAGACTCCTGCTGGAGGACCCCAGCTTCACAGGAACAGCTGCCAGGTGAGAATACTTCAAGTCCCAGCTATTTGAAGCAATTAAAAGCAGGGAAGCAAATGAGAATAATGCAAAAGAAGTGCAGTTTCAGCTTGAGCACCAACAACCAGAGCAGAACAGAAAGGGCAGGGAGCAGTGGTGATCTCGCCTTGCACCATGTGCAGAAGGGGGGCTACACCACACGGGTCTGGGGGGCCCCACACAGCCCAGCAGCATCAGCAGTCTGGAGCTGTGCAGCCAGCCTGGCTGTCTGCACCTGCCACATGATTAATTCCCAACCCATAATTAATCCCCAACCCTTGACTGTGCCATCAAAGCCCAACCACAGCTTCCGTCCTGACCCAGCTCCCAGCCCAGCAATACTGCTGGGACACAGCCAAGCAAGGGAGCGTGGAGGTGTCAGGAATGCACCCACAGGTGCCACAAACTCACCCTGATCCACTGGAAGCAGCTCCTCGTCTCCGACCGCTCGAGTCAGCGCCATCACGGGCTGATTATAGCTGCACCAAGGGCTGCCGCCAACCCCACAGGCAGAGGCATTCTGCAGCCACCAGCCCCTGAGAAACAACTTCTGGACAGACATGTTCTCCCACACCTCCTTCACAAGATGCAGCTGTATTTTTGTAGCCACCATGGTGGCCACCAGCAAGTCTGTCAGGCCCTCCCAGGCCACCAGCCAGCCAGGGCTCCCCTATGTGCTACCCCAGGCAGTGAAACCAACAAGGGTATCAGTGCAGCTCCTGAGGTGTTTTGGAGAGGGAAGGGGTGAAAGCAGAGCTGTTGCCAGATTATTAAAAGGAGATGGTGGCTACTGAGGCAATTCCCCCATGCTCCAAGCCCTCCCAGTCCAGGAAGAGGCCCTTCTCCCACCACCCTGGGGCTGCAGCAGGAGCGCCACCGCAGGGTCCGAGCCCTCGTTGCACACCCAGCCGTGGTGCCATGCAGGTTTAAGTCCAGGAAACACAGCCTCAGGCATATTTGCTGCTTTGTCATGGCACTGGCCAAGCTGTATGTGCTTGGGCCACCCCAACATATCGGCCCCCTGCAGCTCCTGCCTGCCCGAGCCTCCTGGGTGCGATCCAACCACCAGCACCCAGCACAGATGTCTCTCACCTGTGCTGCTGGGTAACTTGCTGCTTTTCCAGCAGCTGCCAGTAGACTATCAGCTTCAGTGTCTTCTCTGAGCAAAATCCCACCTTCTGTTCCATAACCTCTCCTGCAATGGTCATAGCCTCCGTCAAAATCCTCAACAGGAGACCTCATCTTTGCTGAGGAATCTTCTGGGCAGCCATTGGTGCTGCTGCCTCTCCAGAGGTGCTGCAAACCACCTCCAGCTGTTTCCATCCTCAGACTGCCCACAGCCAGCCACGCTTGCTCCAGGCAAGCTGTGTCCTCTCCACGAGGGTCAACCCGTCAGAAGCAGCATGGAGGAGCAGGCAAGAACCTCCCACCAGAACAGGATGGCTCCTGCAGGCTGGGGAGGGAAAGCCATCAGCAACAGATGGACCAAAGTGGCAAGAAGATCATCACACACCAAGAAAGTCAAATGACAGGCAACAAGAGAGGAATTTTGCAGCTTAAACAGAGGCACTCAAGGAAAGGACAAACAGGCATGGAGGGCAGATCCAACTCTTCCCTACTTCTGGACACTTCACTATTTGCCCTCTTATCCCAAATTATATTTAATCAACCCAGCACTCAGACTTCAAGCATGATTAAGAGAAAGATCTGAGGAAGCATAGGAAGGAATAGCTTGAAATCAAGGAGGAGAAGGAAAAAAAAAAAAAAAAAAAAAAAAAAAACAACTTTCACACACTTTCTGAGTAGCCCAGAGCATGACCATCACAGTCTGTGCCAGTCAGCTGTAAATACAGGGATGTGGTGATTAGCTGAACTATTTACATGCCTTTGCAACACCACAAATAGCCTGATTTGATCACACTAAGGATTAAAAAAAAAAAAAAAAAAGCCACAAAAAACCAACCAGGCTACCTTGAAAATGTGAGCCACATTCAGATGATGGCAGGAAGAGTCTGCTTTCCCATGCGCATCTCTGGGTGACACAACAGGAGGCAAGTTCAGAAATGTGGAGTTAGACTTGCATCATGCTCAAAGTGCATTTGATGCCACACCAAGACATTAAGTGCCTAAGAGAGGGGGGTAAGGGTAGACACAGGAGGAAGAAAACTACAGTTAACCCCCAATCCCCTTTCTCCAAGCTCATATCCTGCTTGCTGAGCTCCTGGTGCTGTCACCAGCCCTTCTGTGGTTGTTTGGGGCACATCTTCCCCTGCCCATATGCTCTGTCAGTGTCTATGACTATAGATAGTTCTCACTACACTGCTTGGGGAACCTGACTTTTTAAACAATAAATAAATATAAAACCACAAATAATAACAAAAAGAAAAACCCTCTCCTGTTTCAGAAGATGCCAAAGTTACCCTTGCACTCAGGATGTATCTGCTTTCCTTGCCCTTCTCTCTCTGGCTGGAGTGAGCAGCCAGCTCTGCCGAGCAGCACTGAGGGAGACAGGCTAGGATATGATGCACAATCTTTAGGCAACTGCAGAAATTCAGAGCTTTGGGCTCTTTCCCTGACTTGAAGCAGAGGGAGAAATTTTGTAAGCATCAACCTGTGGTCCCTGTAGCCGTTCAAGAGAGAAGACAAAGTGATGCATGAGGAAAAAAAAAAATCTCACATTTCCTAAAGGCTCATGGCATCACACATGACAACCCAGAGGCAGCAGATCTAGCAGCCAGAGAAGGAGATTACCTGGTTTTGTAGAGCAGAGCACTAGAGAGCATCTCAAAATTGGCTTGTCTGAATTAACGGGTTAACCAAGGAGCTTCTCCCTGCTGTGTGTGGGAAGCTTTAACTCCTTGCCAAATTCCACCAATCTGAACATAACCAGCTTTCTCACTCAGCCTGAGCTCCTACGCTCAGCTAACGCTCGTGCCCGCCTCTGCAAGGGAGTGTAGACAGACCCCACACTCTTTTCTCCTGTAAAAATTTCTCCAGCTTTGACCCTTTCCTGATGTCAGTTGTCTCCTCACTGAATTACTCTGACAGTACAGGACTTGGCTCTCTAAGGATCTCAAGGATTCTCCCCAAAAAAGCCAAGAAGCTCAGTGCAAGACATTAGTAAAACAATAATGGCTGAGGACCAGCCAGGCTGGCTGCTCCCTGCTGTTGAGGCCAGAAGGCTTGCAAAATGCTCTTTTGGGCCCCATGAGAAAGAGCATTTGCACATGGTAGCTGCTTTTCATATAAGCCTTCTCCTTCCTTTGGAAACAAGGCTTTTAAGTAGAGCAGTAGTGGGATACTCACAACAGACTTGCATCTCCTAGGAAGAGGTGCTATCCAAGAACTGCCTGCACACCAGCTCTTCTACCAAGGACATTGCAAATAGCAGCTGTGCTGTTCCAGCCAGCCACAGCTCAGCTACCACTCAAACATGCTCACAGAGCTAGTGCTAGCTGCTAATATCCTATTCCACACCTTAGCAGAAAATCGTAAGAGGAAATTAAGAGGGAAGCAAGTATAGCCATATACCTGACAAGCTGTTCCACACCTCTTCAGTGCACAACCAGCTTCCAGTGTTCCTTCATACCCTCCTCAAGAGCTACTCTACCATGTAATTACAGAAAAAAACTAAAGGTCTTCTTTTCCCCACATAGCACAGAGATTTTTCATTTGTTGAGCCACAAACAGGCCTCTAAAATCAATATATAGATTCTCATCATGCAGTGGAGGAGTAAACAACCAAACTTTCACTCACCCACACACACCTTTGACTCCTGCTTCAGCCTTTGACCATCTGCTCTGCTGTGCAATGGACCCTGCACCTGCCAGCCTGAGCTCCTTGTGCAATTTTTTGGGCTCAGGCCCTAGGATTAGGAGAACAAAAAGATGCAAACCTGAGGAGTTGAATAGATAGCAATTTAATTTCTTGCCACTTAGATAAGAAAAAGGAATGCTGGAGGGGAAGAAAAAAAAAAAAAAAAAAAAAAAAAGGTGATTGTCCCCCCACTCCACCCCCAGGTGGGAGAGGAAACACCATCCAGCTTCACATCCAGCAGCAGCCAGAGCACAGCTTGCCTGCCTGTTTCCAGGTGAGCTGCAAGGTGTTGATAACCTTTCCTAGCTGTCCTTAACAGTGCAATTGCACCAGCACCCAGGAAAAAGCAAGTGCCCTGAACACTGGCAGGGCCAACAGAGCTGTGAGACCCAGAAGTCACCAGGCAGCTGCCCACAAGGCCACAACTTCTTACTCTCCTACCAAAAGAAAATCTGCTACCACAACAGTTGTGGGCAAAAAACTTTGCTGTGCCTTCACAGGCCACACTTAAACAGCAAACAAAAGTGTCTTTAGTTTATCTATTTATTTTTGGCACAGAAGAATGGCTGGGGTCAAAGCCGGTCCCTTTCTCAAGCTGTTCTTTGTTCTCTGGTTTATCCAATACCCCATCCCTCTCCTTGCCCTCCTACTTCCCCCTCTCCATTTTACCACAGGTCTTAAAAATTAAATTGCACACGAAACCGAACACCACACTTGAACACTGCCCAGCAAATGCTCCTCGTGGTCACAGAAGAACACTAATCGACCATAAAAAAATGGATAAGAGAACAGCATGCCCTTATATGGGCAGAGGCTAGACAAGCATCTGACACAAACATCATTTTTAAAGAAAAAATAATATTTATTTGCAATATAAACAAAGTCCCAATATTGGATCAGTATATATAGGGTCACTAGTTTTCCTTCATAACTCAGAAAGCAGAACCATTCCTCACTAACAAGCTCTCATTTGTACTAATCAGAAGATGCATCTTTTTTTTTCCTTTAAAGAAGAAAGACCGCTAACAGCACAGGAAGCCTTTACAAACCAGTTTAGCTGTAATGCAATACAGATGCATGTCAAAAAATCCCTGAAAAAGTAAATTCCTCCATGAGGTAAGATGCAATTAGGATATTCTCAATTTGCTCACTCACAACCGTACTTACACCCATTCTCCCTTCCAATGACCCATGATGCCAACATTGTTGCAAACAAAACCCAACAAACAAACAAAAAACATCCAGAAAACAAGAAAAGAAGCTCATTCCAACATTCTGGTAACATCTTTAACAAAAAGAACAGTTTCAGGATGTGACAGCGTCAAACATTCCTCCAGATGGAGACTTTTTTTTATTATTTTTTCTTTTTCTTGAAAAAAGTACAAAAACTGGATATTTAGAAAAATCCGTGGCTTTTTTTCAGTTACATGAGTTAAAGTGGCCAGGGAGGGGGGAGAAAGGAGGGACTACATTGCAGCCAATAAAAAAAAAAAAAATCCAAATCCGTTCTGCCCTCCTCCCAGAAATTACCACTTCCTCCCCCTCCCGGCTCAGTATAAGGTGTTTGCCAAACACTAGCCAGAAATATAAACAAGTCTTCTCAGAATAGAAGGCACGGTATAAAGTTATTCGAAAGAGGAAGAAAAAAAAAAAATCAGAACCTCTGTTGAAAGCTCCAATCATCTCAGAATTTGCCAGTTAATATATATATATGTATATATATATATATATATATAAATTCTCTGTTACAACACTCTTGTCATCATTTCCACATCCCTCCACTCCCTTCCACGCTCCACACGTGATGATTCAGTCCCATCGTGCCATGCAACCCTCACTCCACTCCAGGCTCTTGCCATGTTCCCCCACCCCGCACATGCGGGAAAGACTCGAGTGTGCACAAGGAATGCCAACATCACGACTCCTTTCTTTACTCGGGAAGCTGGAATGATTTCAGGCCAGCTGGATGACATTAAGTCAGTCAACAGGCAGCAGAGAATGAAGCTGGGCTCAGACATGCTTCTACCAACTCTAGAGGCTACAAGAGTTTTACCACTGGCAACAGCAAACTGTTTTTGGCAGGGGTGGCATTAAAAAAAAAAAGCTTGCAGCTTAGTCACCTTGGCTGAATCAGTGCAGAGTTTGTGATTGTGAGTGCAGGAGTGGTGAAGGGGTTGCGTTTAAGCCCAACTGGCCTTCACACATAACAAAGCTTCCTACCAGATGCTAACAACAACAGCAGCAGCATGTATCTCTCTCTGGAGTACCCAGTAATATGCCAGGACATACCAAGGCTTCACATAGTGTGCAAAATGCATTTGGTCAATATAAACATTTGATTAAAAAAATAATAAATGATCAAACAAGAAACAGAATAAAATACTGGTTTTGCAACCTTGTCTGTACAAACAGTCAGGAACTTACATATTTAAAAAGAGTTTGAACCCAAAGCTCGAGTAAGATCTACCTTTCCTTTTTTTTAAAATCAAAAAAAGTAAACTTGGGTTTTAAAACAGTCTTGGCCCAACACCTTTTGTTCAAGGTTTCCAAGTGCATAATCTCCTCACTTTCCACAGCAAGCTAACCCCTGGTAGCTCTTCGCATGTGTGCATGCTCTGACAGTCCCAATGCACCCAGGAAAGCGGTTATTGCCGGTAACAGCTGTGTTCAAAACACTGTAACATCGCCCGTATTAAATAACCCCCTGTAAAAAGGCTACCTCTTCAAACCACTTTGATCAGGATACTACTGAATGGCATTAGCCTTCTTAAAGCAGCAATCGGGCACCACTGCCCAGAGAAGCTAGTCCTTTCAGAGCTGCCTGGCAAGACAGATATTTTTTGTAAGAGTTGAAATGCTCAAGAGAAGCGATTCGATGCTTGAGTTCCCAACCAGACGGCATCCCCTTCATGTGGACTCCAGAGTGTTGAGCTGAAACAGGTTGTGGTTGGTGGGGGTGGTGAAGTAGAGCTGTTCGCTGGGCGAGCGGTTGTCGCACGGACTGTTGAGTCCCAGAGTTCTCTCAAAGTCCAGTAGCTGGCCCATGAAGTTAAAGTTTGGGGAGATGTTGGATTTTTTCCTTTTCACAAAGTCATAGGCATCGTTCAGGGACAAGTTGAGTTTTTGCATCAAGTAGGCGACCGTGACCGTTACAGACCGGCTGATGCCAGCGAGGCAGTGAACAAGGATCCCACACTTCTTGGAACGGGCCTCATCTGAAACAAGACAAGGGGAAGGGGGGGGGGGGGTGTCTATTATTCCACACCAAAAACACACTGCTTTGGAGCAGGGCCAGGTGGCAGCTGCAGGCTCACAGGACCAGGCTGACTGCCAGAACTGGATCCCCTGCTCCCAGTGACACCAGCTCACAACCCTTTGACACCACAGCCCTCCCCAGAGCGCTCCCAAGAGATTCCCACCATGCAGCAATGCTGCACAGCCCCATTCAGCTCAGCAAGCCCATATATCTCAGATGCTTGAGAAGCACAAATCAATCCTGGCAGCAGGCAGCACATCCCTTCCCCAGGGACCTTCAGTACCCTCCGAAGACAGGCCAGGCCAGAGACAGCTCTGGAGACAAGAGCTCCAGCAAGATGCTGGGCACAGCACAGCCACCTCCACACCAGCTAGAACCAGGCTCTCCACGACACAAGGGTACAGCCCGATGCCACACAAGCAATTCTCCTTTGCTGTTCTAATCCTTCCACTAGAAAGTTATCCAAACGCAATCAAAGCCAATTTAAGCAGAGTCTGAAGTGCAGGAACTTCCCGTATTGTGAAATTGTTCTTTAGGATCAAAAGAAATGCACTTTACTACAAACAAACGCTTGTGTTGGAGGAGACTCTCAGAATGAATGGTAGCAGGGAGCAGGAATGCAGGCTGCACTAAGAAATTGCGAGAGAACAGCAACGAAATTTCCCCTCCCTGGCCACGGATTGAAAAGCACGCGCACACACACTCATCGTCTCTCACACAGCCAGAACAGCGCGATCCCTTTATGAATTGACATCTTGGTGCTGAAAGAGGAGCACGCTGGTGAGCACGCTGAATGCCCACAAGTACATGGCTCTGCTTACTTCTGGGCAGCCCTCATTTGGCTGAGAGCTTGGTGGGGAGGGAGAAGGTGGCAGGAGAAAGAGGGTCCTTGGGCAAAGCCACACTGGTGAGAGACATACAGGCACCACCAATGTGGCAATGGGCAAAGAAGATGCAGGCAAAGCAAAATCCAGACCAGATCCACAACAGGTTTTCTGCCCCAGCCTCCAAAACCAGGCAAGAGCTTCCAGTGCAATGGGCAATCACCCAGCCCTCCCCATTCAACATTCCCCCTCACATTTCTGCCTTTCATCTGACTGGGTGCTGCACTGCATTTCTTGGTGTTTGGTTCCAGAGTGAGGTAGTCCTCCCTTTCCTGCCATTAAATGGAAAGCACAAGTACAGCATTCACAGGGACACATCCTGACTGGAGTGGACAGGCCGCAGCAGGGACTCCCCTATCTCACTCACAGGGTTTAGCAGCACGCTCTGTGCAGGAGGTGCAGACAGATCCCTGCTGCCACACTGCAGCTCCTGACCAGAATCAAGTTATCAGGGGACAGAAGGACCTAGCACTGCTCTGCCCCACTTCAGCCCTTACAGCATGGCCAGTGATTGTGTTCAGCGGGATATGACGCTGGGGACATCAAAGCAACATCAAGACTGTCAGCAGAGCTTTCAGTCCGAAGGCAAAGGTCCCCTTCACCCTTGCCAACATCAACACACCTTACACCAGATACAAAGCCATGGACCTTTTAATAGTTGCAGTATTAATGACTACCTGTGCCATTCACCCCCCAAAATCAGAATGGATCAGGCTAACGACTGTCACCAACAGACAATGCAGCTCACAGGGGAAGTGTACATCTCTATGGAGCCTGACAGATGCTTCCACCAGAAAATTAAGCAATTTTCCAAGTTAACACTAGCCTCAGAGAGGGCATCTGCCCCTGAGCCCCCCTCCAAGACAGCCCAAGCTGTCTCGGGGGCTGTCTGCACAGTGGTTTTTCCAGCTGAGCTCTGCAGTGTAATTATAATCACTAACTCACTGTGTTGACACTTACCTTAGGAGAAGTACCCATACAAGGAGTTAGTTATGCTAGGGAGACTTACAGCAGGATCACAACTAGACTAGTAAATCCCCTGAGGAAAAGAACCCCCCTAGTTCTAACCACGTTCAGGGCTAAGGAACTACTGGCACCAGTCACACTGGCGCCCACCCCTCCTGTCAGAGTAGGCACCCAGAGCTCCCCACCACCTTGGCTCAGCCATCTCACACCATACAAATCCCCATACAAGGGCAGGAGACAGAGTCGGTGTCTGTCACCACTTGCAGGTAATTCGGCTGAGGTGCTGGATGAGGGCCCAGTTTCATACTCCCCAGACCCAGCCTCCACAGAGTACGGCCTGGCTGCTCAGCTAACACCAATGCCATGGCCCGGAGAGGTGAGGCCAGAGACCAGCGACAGCCCTGGGAAGCTGTTTGCCACATTCCCAAACAGTGACTACAAAAAAAAATTCTGCCAACTACCTACCAATAAAAGCAATGGCCTCGGGAAAGAACTGCGAGAGGTTCTGGCTCCAGTGATCTGAGATGGGGATCTGCTTGTACTTGAACTCTCCATCGTGCTCAAACATGTTTGGCAGGTTGGGAGTCACATTCAGGATGTATTTAATGCCGTATTTGCCTAAGACATCCAAGTTGGTTGAATCTTTGGCGCAGCCCAGGTACAGGTAAGGTAGGATCTGGACTGGAAAGGCAGGCTGATTGTTGGGGATGGGACTCCCGTCCGACTCCGTGGCACTGCTGGGTTCTCTGTCGGATTCACCATCTGAGCAGTCAGAGCTTATCCGCAGCCCTCCCAGGCCAAGGACAGACGCTGGGGGAGAGTTGTTGGGTGAGGAGCTGTCAAGGTTCGTCTCACAGTGCTCCGAATACTCAGTCTGAAACTTGTTAAAGCCACCTGGGAAGGGGGAAATGGAGAAAGGGAAGGAGAGGGGCAGAGAGAGAAAGATGTTTTAGCCTTCAACATGGGACATCCTTCTATCCAAACACACACATGCTATTTAGTAAGTCTCTGCCAACAATTGGCTGCTGTGCCTCCAACTACCCGAAAAGCAGCCCAAGAAAGGCATCTCCCTGCTCCTTCCCCAGCAGCCTGGTACTGAGCAAATGGGTCCCAAGCAAAGAAAGTTCCTTACTAAGTCTAATAAATACAGGCCAAATCTCAACTGCATCAAAAGAAAAACATCCAAAAATAAAATAAATGGCAAGAGAAGATCTCGCCTCTTTTAGCTGCTTGAGATATGGGGCTAGGGCAGTTGAGGCAGGAGCTATTATGCCACCTAGGCAGAAAAGCACAAAAGTATCCATGTCTGAAGACATAAAGCAAGAACAACAAGCAAAGGCCCAGCTCAGGCACTAAAACCCCATAAAATAATTCACCTTCTAGCAGGGAAAAAGGCCCTAAGTTTTGCCAAAGAGCCATTCTCACACTTAATTTATCACTATGAACACGCTTTGTGACAGGGCAGCTCCACAGGTTTGTTCTTCACCCAAACCAAAGCAGCCTTGAGGAGGGATGGTACCTCTCACGCCTGCCCCTACGTACTTCCCTCCAGCTCCTCAGCTCAATATCTTGGGAAGGAAGGCAGAGAGAGCAGAAAAAACCCCACCAATCTGCCTCCTTCCAGGCAACATTAAGCCAGCAGTATCTGACACTGACAAATGGTTTAATTAGAAAGGACTCCTGGAAACTTTGTTAGTGGGTTCGGTGGTTGTGGCGGGGTCACCGAGCAGGACAGATAGCTCCTGCCACATCCATTCATGAAAAAAGGCTTGTCCTCCTCCTCCTCCTCCCTCCCGCGCAGCCAGACAGCGCCGAGGAGCCATTTTGGAATTTTAATTGGAAACATTTCCCACCAAGGCTCCTGGAAAAAGGCAGGGAAAGGGGCTCAGCCCCAACCCCCCGCCCGTTAGGGACAGCTCAGAGCAACTTCAAAGCTGCTCCCTCCTCCCCAGGAGGGGAACGAGGGAAGAGAAACGCGAAGTCAAAGTGGAGGAGCAGCAGGGAAGCTCGAAGCAAGGACGGGCTGGGGGCTTCACCCACCAGCTCAGGCAGGGAGCAGAGGGAAGGGGGGCACGGGGAAGAGGGCCGGTCCCTATGCTCGGGGTCTTGGTCCCCCATCCACGTCGCCTTCGGAGGAGGCTGGTGCAGGCGGTGTGCTCCGTGGGCTTGTCCCCAGATACCTGCCCATCTCCCTGCCTCCCCAGGCCCGTACCAGGGTGTCCCCTGGCTCCCATATAAGGGTCTATGAAGCAGCAGCAGCGTTTTTAAAGGGCTGCAAGTGGTAGCTTTCGCACCCCTCCCCCGCAGAGCCGCCTCGCCTCCGCCGCTATTCCTGCCCCAACGCCGCCACCCAGCGACCGCAGCGGCAGCACGGGAAGGGGCCGGCAGCCCGGCTCAGCCCCACACGGAGGCCCTTCGGGATGTTCCGAAACGGCCCCAAAATACCCCAAAACCGCAGGAAAGGGCATGTGCGGGGGGATACGCAGGGTGTCTCCCCCCCCTCCCCCCAGCTCCTGTATCGCCCTACGGGGCCTCCCCCCCACCCCCCAGACAGGCTGCTGTTTCCAAGGAAAGTGAATGGAAGGGGGGGTGCGGGAGGCTTTTTTATTTTTGGGGAGGGGAAATCCAAGGGACGGAGGCCCCTTTTGAAGGGGAGAGGCGTGGGGTGCCGCGGGGGCTGCGGCGACACAGCCGAGGGCTGCGGGGGTCGGGGCAGGGGAGGCTGCGGGGAAGGCAGGGGGCTGCCCCCCGCCGGGCACGAAGGCTGCCGCCGCTGCCGGGGGGGGCGAGAAAGCAGCGGGGCGCTGGCAGCCTCCCACCATTTTGTTCCGGGGATTAAAGCGGGGGGATAAAGGGGGGGGGATCGCTGCACCCGGCGGGGCGGGGGTACGGGAGCAGGACCGGCCGGGGCCCCGGGGCTGGGGGCAGCTCACCTTTCAGGTAATAGGCTTTGCAGCCGTCGTCGCGCAGCTTCTGGAGCAGCAGCCCCAGCACGGAGGTGGCGGCGCCGCCGTCCTGCCAGTCGGCGGTGGCCTCGTCGTAGAGCAGCACGGTGTCGGCCTTGCAGCGCTTGACGAAGCGCTCCTTGTCCTCGTGGTTGGGGATGATGGAGCGGATGGGCAGGTTGCCCTTCTTCAGGCGGCGCAGCATCAGCCCGGGGATGGCCAGGTTGATGGCGGTCTCGATGTGCGAGCTCTCGAACAGCTCGTGGGGGCGGCAGTCGAGCAGCAGCAGCGACCGGCCGCCTCCCGACTCCAGCTCCTCCTGCAGCCACTCCGCGCTCTTGCACGGCATCGCCGCAGCCATGGGCGCCCGCGGGGAGCTCCCCCAGACCTGCGTTTTCATGGGGCTCGGCGGCGGGCGGGCGGCCAGCGAGCGAGCGAGGGCCCGGCCCCCAGCGGCCACCCCCGCCGCGGCTCCCTGGGCTGGGCTGGGCTCGGCCCGGCCGTGTGCTGCGCGCTGCCTGCGGCCCGGAGCACGGCGGCCCCGCTCTGCCCTAGGCGGCGCGCCCCATCCCGGCGGCCTCCCTTAAAGCGGGGCTCTCCGCCGGCCCGCCGGGTCGTGCCGCGGGGGCGGGCCGAGGGGCGGCCCAGAGGGCGGCCCGGCACGGCTCGGCGCGCC
>CM021776.1:6692395-6785399 GCA_011076525.1 Nettapus auritus | reverse complement strand
GGGTCCCGCGGGCTTCGGTGGCGGCCCTCCAGCCCCGGCATCGTGGGGCATCCTCCAGCATCCTCCAGGCCTCCACTCCCCAAATCCCCGCAGGCACCAGCCGCTCCCAGCCCACGACAGACGAGCCTTTCCTTCTTGGCAGTGTCATCTCGCTGTAGCCCCTCGCTCTAAGCCTTCCCAGAAAATATCACCACACAAGGAAGGGCCTGGGTCTGCCCCGGCAGCAGGTTCCCAGGCTCAGGGACCCGGCCGGGTGTCTGCGGGGTTTTTCCCAGCTGGCTGAAAGTCAAGGCCCAGGATATGCCTTGTGTAACAGGAAAGATGTGCTGTAACACCCCCCTTCCCTGCACACGCGCACACAAACACACATACACAGCCCGAGTTGTAACAGGCTTTAAAGCTGCTGTTTGAATGAAGCTGCGTGCCTAGGCAAAAAAATGCACGATGGGTTGTATGCAGCACGCAGCCACAGCCCATCTCCTTTTAGCCTGGTTGTTAAGCAGGGACCCTAATGGGAATGCAGAACCAACGCAGCACTTGGGAACACACTGAACTTCGAACACGTCGAGCATCCCGTTACAAAACCGTGCTTTCAGCAGACCCTGCTCAGAGCCATTCGTGGATTTCATTGCTATCAGCAAAATAAACGTCTGCTTCTACATTGCTTCTCTGTGACTCAAGTGTGTGCCTGAGAAAGCGGAACAGCTGAAGCCGTCCACTTCCCCTTGCCCAGTTTATTTTTACTGCTGGTTGCTGTGGGAAGCTATTGTGATTCAGTGTTGCAGTAGGAAGTTACTAACGCCACTCTTGCAGCAAAGGATGTTGAGGTTCTTATGCAAGCCACAGTGAAAATAGCTGACCTTTCAGAACATTTCTCAAAGTGCCTTCGATTCCTAAGTGGAACAGCAGCAGGCTGTGCAAAGAAGGCACATCTGGTTCTAAAGCCCGTGGTGTGCTGAGCATGCTCAGCCTGCTGGGGGTGCGCTCGGTGCCATGAATTTTAGGGGGGCTCCCGGGCTCCCGTTTGGGAGGGATGCGCTTCACCTCTGTCCTGCGGTCACATTAGCGAACACGTAAACCTCCGAGCAGGACAGGTTCCAGGCGCATCACCTGCAGAGGCAGGACCAGATTTCTCACCAGTGAAGGTGAGGGCCAGAGAATGTCACCCAGCAGCAGCGTGGCATCTCTGCTTGCCCAGTCAGGAGCTGGGGGACATCGGGAGGGGGGCGATAGAGCCCCCACCAGCTTCTCCCACCTTCTGTGGCAGGAGCACGGGTCACAGTGTGGTTATGGTGAACACAGCCCCGTGGGGGGACAGGCCCGTGGCGGGGTCACGGGCGGGCAGGGCTGGCAGCTGGAGGCTGTGCCAGCCTGTCGGCTTGCTGCCCTCTTGAGTCAGCTGCTCCAAAATGCAGCGAAGCCAAAAGCGAGATGAGACTGAGTCATGGTGCTCTGGCGACCGGTCCCTGCGTGCTGTCCCCTGCCACCTCCCGGGGCATCTGCCCTGCAGAGGAAGCTCTGCCGAGAGCTCTGCGCTCCTCGGTGCCCTGCAAAGGAGAAGGCACCCACGTCTGGTTTCCTGCAGAGACCAGATGAGGCAGAGAGGACGCACGCAGCTGGGGCCAGGACGGAGCTTTCATTGACGTTTCGTCTTGCCGCACGTGGCTTTGGTGCCAGAAAAGGTCAACGTGTGCCCAGAAACAAGCAGCTTTTGGCTCAGCTCTGAAGGGTCCCAAGTGCTTGGGGACGAGGACAACGCGGTGCAGTAACAAGCGGATGGCTCCCTCCTCTGTGCTGCACCACAGCTGGCTGCGGGTTTTGACACACAGGTGTGCACGCATTTTTCTGGTCCTTGTCCCATTCTGGAAGGACTCCCCGCTCCTCCCAGCTCTCCGTGGTCACAGACACTTCTTGGGTTCGGGGTGCTTTTGTCCTCATCCATCCTCTGCTCCCCTGTGATGCTGAGGCAGCTGCCACCTCAGGTTCCTCACTCCCTTTGCCTCTCACCTCCTGAGCCCAGGGACTTGGTTTTGATGTTTTTTTTGTTTGTTTGTTTGTTTGTTTGTTTTTTCCCCACACAGAGCTGTGTTTTGGAGTCTATTTTCCACCTGGGTCTTTGTCTTATGTTGTAGAAACAAGGACCAGGAGTCATGGCAGGACAAGAGGTTAGCACAGTTAGGAGGTTTTCCCTCCTGTAGAGTAGAGATTGTGCCCCCCTCCCTGTCACATTTGCAAGCACATTAGGTGCTAGGGAAACAGGCAGGAGGGCTGGTTTGATGCTACCATCCTTAGCATCCTCCTGGCAGTGCTGAATTTCTTGGATTGAATCACTTAAAATATATATAGATAATTTAACTTCAGTTCTCTTCACTAATCACTTAATTGACGTAGGAGTAAATCTGTCAGGGAAGGGCAGTTGTTGATTGTTTACACAATGTTTCATTATTGCATGTAAGAGGTTAACTCCTGTAAATAGATGCATGGCTTTAACAGTAAAATTAAACAAATAAATAAATAAAATAAAAAACCCCAATTTACTTTCTACTCCTGCACTAATTTGTGACTATTTTTATCAACACTAACGCTGAGCCAGGGTAAAAATACTCCCTAGAAAGTTTAGAATTTACATTTGTCTTCATATATATTCAGCAGAATTCTAGCTCCCCAGCCTCCGCACTGCCTAATCTGGATTCATTAGCTTCAGCCGCCCGCAAGAAAAATGTCAGATGACTTTGGCCTGGTGAAGCACTTCACCCACAAGCGCTCAGTAGGAGGATCTACGCGCGGCGACGCTTTCTGCAGCGAGCCCTCCCTGTGCAGCAGCTCCTGGGGGTGGGAGCAGATTTCCCCTTCCTCACACAGCCCTGCTTCTCTGGTGGGCTCCACCCTGCGTGGATGCTGAGCCCTGGCAAGTGCATTCTGCCAGCGTGAAGCTGCCTTGTGTCCAGCAGGGCAAGGGATGTGTTGCTCATGTGTGGTCACCAGTGGAGATGCTGAGCCAGGTTGCAGGGAGCTCAGGCTGATGAGTTGCTGGGTGCTGCCATTTTTCCTCTACGAGTTGGGGCAACATCGCTTGTCCCTCTCTGGGAGGCATTTTTGCTCTAGAGCTGGAGATTTTCATGTCACGGTGTCTGTGGATTCTGAGCCAAAGACTGCACATTTGTTCTCTGGCATGTTCCTGCAGGAGAATCCACATGGCCAAATTTAAAAGGAGGCATGTGTGGCCTCACAGAGCCTTCGCAGTGCCCAGCCTCCACTTGTGTTCCTCCTTCTTCCAGATTAGCCTCAGTCTCCATGGACCTGTGTTCCTGCCACCCACCTGACTCTTCTGACATCAACTTTGCCTCTTGTCAGACCTGGAAAGCACCGTCAAGGTTAAGAAACCCCCTGAAGACCTGCAATGAAAAACCACGTCCAGATTCCAGCCTTCAGAAGGAGGCTCAGGGTAGGAGGCTGGTTCCCACCTTTCCACCAAGCAGATGTCTCCAGGTAGATCCTGAAGCTCTGTGGCAACCATGGAGGAGGAAAGCTGTGTGTGCAGAGTGTTGCAGGCTGTGGTGGACATTATCTTCTCTTTGCAGCAAATATCAAGGCTCCAAGAGCTCTGTTTTTTTGTGTGTGTTTTCTGTGATCAGCTCTTAGTGGTTGCAGAAGCCCAGAAGGGCTAAGGGTGGAGGTCCTTCTGGAGAGCATCACAGTGAAGTCTGTTGGAGCAGGACCCCATCCCAGTTGGGTTCCCAATATCTCCAAGAATGGAGACTCCACACCAACTCTGGACAACCTGGTGCAGAGTTTGACCACCCTCATAGTGAAAAAGTGTTTCCTTATGTTTAACCATTACATGCCGTGCTTCAGTTTGCTCCCATTGCCTCCCATCCTTTCACTGGGCACCCAAGAATTGCCTGGTTCCATCTTCAGGGTTTGAGGAATCATCTGCATTTTTACAGCAAAGGGGTTGCTTCCACCTGGGTGCAAAACAAACAAACAAACAAACAAAAACAATCTGCAGAGCCAAAATCTAATTCATCCGGAAACATCAGCCCAGTACTTCTCACACTGATTTGGCTGGGAGAGCTGCTTCGATGACAGCTTGGGAGGTCCCCACACTTTCTGTAAAATCCAGGAGAGAAATGGACCAACAGGAGATGAGTCCCCACAGGCTCCACAAGCCATCAGGGCAACCTCTGATCCAACCAAACTGAGATAACAGCAACGACAGCTTCCCTCCCTCTGCTTCCCAGGCTCCAGGCTCCTTCCAAAGGGAAAACTGGAGAAAATTTCGGATTATGTACCCTTTTTAGCAGCAGGCTTTAAATGAACAGGTGTGAAAGCCACATGCCACCAACCTTACGACATCCTCCCTTGTGGAGGATATATACCTATAGCTACATATCCCTTCGTAGGTATACCTATATACCTACGTGCTCCATTTCTAATCATTTCTCATTTATATGCCAAAATAAAAGCTCGTCCTTAGAGAACAGGAAGGCAGAAAAGAGCAAGCAGGGCAGTGACGGCAGGGCCCTTTGGTGTTTGTTCTCCACATGCCTCCGCTCTCACCCATTTGCACACCCAGAGCCTCCCAGCTCCACAGGCTCAGCATCGTCGGCAGCCCACCCTCCACACGCATCAGCTCCTTGGCGGTTTCTCCCAGTCAGCCAGGCTAGTCGCAAGAAGCGATTTCCTGCAGAGAAATATTTCTTTTTCAAGGAGGCTAAGTGTTAGCTTCCTGGTGCAGGCTTTTTACCAGAATCAATTGCGAAAGCAGCTCCACCACCCACTGGGCACTTCTTAAAATGAGCTTGGGCTCCCAGCTCTGCTTCCCCAGCTTGGCTCCCCGACCCCTGCCCACAGAATCATGGAATGGTTTGGGTCAGGAGGGACCTTAAAGCCCATCTAACTCCAACCCCCTGCCATGGGCAGGGACCCCTCCCACCAGCCCACGCTGCCCCCAGCCCCATCCAGCCTGGCCTTGGGCACTGCCAGGGATGGGGCAGCCACAGCTCCTCTGGGCAGCCTGTGCCAGGGCCTCACCACCCTCTGAGTAAATAATTTATTTGTGATATCTAATCTGAACCTACCCTCTTTTAGTTTAAAGCCGTTACCCTTGTCCTATCACTACACCCCTGGCAAAGAGTCCTGCTCGAGCTTTCATGCAGGCCCCTTTTGGCACTGGAAGGTGACTGTAAAGTCTCCCTGGAGCCTTCTCTCCTCCAGGCTGAACAACCCCAGCTCCCTCAGCCTGTCTTCACAGGAGAGGCGCTCCAGTCCCTTGTTCATCTTCGTGACCTCCTCTGGACTTGCTCCAATAGTTCTATGTCCTTCTGATGCTGGAGACCCCAGAGCAGAACGCAGGGCTCCAGGTGGGGTCTCATGAGAGTGGAGCAGAGGGGTGACCTTAGTAGGTCCTAAACCTGCATCTCTGCATTCTGGAGCTGGATGGAGGTAACATCCCCTACGGGGAAGTCAAGCACATAACAGCCTCTCTTGACCAGGACAACAGCCAGACCTCCAGGAAGGACACACGAGCATGCTATGGAGCAGACCTGTCCTCTGACTGCTGAGGAGCCACCTTGCTGTGCCTACCCAGCTGCTGAGCCCCAGCAAAGTTGCTCTGGCTGCAGCTCCTGCTCCTCCTCTACCTGGCCTCATCACTCACTTGCTGCAAAGGAAGGGTCCACTATTTCCCCATATTTTCTCCAAGCTCCTTGTTGCAGCCTGGAAGCTTTGCTGGATTGTCAGTCCAGACTATTCCTCCAGCAAGCAAAGCAGACAAGGCACTTGGTGGTATTGGCAGGAGGAAACAATGCATACGCAGTCATTGTTGAAGGCACTTGTTGCATCTTGCCCAAGACACCGTGTGCATTATTGTGCCTGCTGACAGCATCTCCGGAGGGTTATTGAGGGCCTGGGCCTTGCTCTGGCACAGCTTGGAGGGGCTGGCTTTGGTGGCAAAGGGGGTTTGGGGGAAATGTCCCCCTGTGGCCCTGTTTTCACATGCAGCTGCTATAGCTGGGACATCCCAGGGACACGCACAGAGCCTGGGGGCAGGGAGAGCTCCTATCATTTATTAGACCAAGGGATGGACCTGCGAGGAAAAGATGGGCTTTAAGATACATACTCCCATCTGAGAATTACACAGTGGACCTCCAGCTTCCCCTTGACTCACTTTTACAGCCAGTGATACCGTAAAATGAAGCGTGCACCAAGACACAACCCAGTTTTGAAAGGTACATTGCCCTGCAGAGCAGGTGACCAGATGTGACAGCACAGCAAGCCCTCCTTCTGGAGGAGACGCAAGGTCTCCCCTCCACCCTGCCCATGCACCATGCTGACAGGGAGGGGGGACACGGCCTGGGGACACACAGGCGTGTTGTGCCTGCGTGTCACCGTTTCCTCACTCCTGGTTTGAAGAGTGAGGCAACAGCGGGCAGAGAAAGAGGTGACCAGGCAACTTTTAAACAAATACATCCCAGGGAATGAGTCACCAGCTTTAAAGTAGAAGCAAAACCTCTCTGGACAGCGAGGAGCAGAGAGGTCACCAGGCAAGACATGCTCTGAGGAGGGGCCTGCAGCGCAACTAGAAGGTATCGGGGCCTTCATGTTAGGAGACCCATCCAAGATGGCATTTGCAGGTGTGAGCAGAAAGCCCCGCAGGCTGGGAGGGCACAAGGATGTGGAAATGAGCCCTGGTGGGAGCCCAGCTCCGTGGGGGGGGGGGGGTTGCTGCCAGGAGATGGAGCTTCCAAGTGGCCGGAACTTTTCTTGGGAAAGGTAGGGAAAGCTTTGGTCTGGGTGGTGGCATTTCTCAGGGGAAACATTATTTCATTGGAAACCATGGGGATTCATGTCAAGTAAAAGCTACTGGCAAAGTGACATTGCACTGAAACAAAAAAAAAAAATCTCAGAGCCCAGACTTGTTGGGTGAAAGGTGTTGGAAATGCAAATCATTAATTTAAAGAACTGGGACAGGAAGCAAGGGTGCCAGACTAAGCTGTTATCGGCTGCATCAGCTGCAAGTCTGGCTCAGTATTTCAGAATAAAATTAGACTTGCAGTATATGACTTTAAATATTTAAATTAGTTTCAGTAATTCATATGGTGACATTTAAACAAAGTACACCAAGCAAACAGCTCCCAGTGCTTAAAGGAAATGTTTGCAGGTAATAATATTTAATTTAAGGAGGAACAGCTGATATCAAGGCAGGATCTTAGCTCTGAATTCAACGTACATTCCTCTTTGAACCAAGAAATGGAGAATAAATCCCTGGGCCTGTGAATTAGACAGGCAGAGCGATGGGATTTGAGTGCTTCTGTTCCCAGACATGGCAACAGGCAGTTCTGTGCTAGGGGGAAAGGACCATCAGGCTCAGTGCTGCTGCCCTGCCTGCCCTCTGCCACCCCTTTGCTGGGCATGAGTCTACCCAGCTTCTTCTTGGGCTGTTCCCTGAGAGTTTGTTTTAGGATCTAAAGGCTAAACCCAGCCCGGGTATAAACAAGCAAAACTCAATGAAGTCAACTTACACACAGGTTGAGTGCTGCTGCTGGTGCTCCCAGCCAATCTGGAGAGCTTAGCTGGGTCTATTACATCAGTCACACTGGATTTCATAACATTAGACATTTCAATGAGGGTGACTCATTCCCTCTTGAAGCGCATTGTATGTATGAGCAAAGATGATTAACTTTTGCTGAATGGTATGATTTCTGGGATGGGAACTGCTGTTAATTAGGAACAGATCTCAGATGATCGCAAACTCTGTTGTCATGGCCTATTTTGTATATTTTTCTCCATTCTACTTTTTTATTTTTTTTTTAATTTATTTATTTTTAAGCTTGGGATAAGGATTAAAGTGTCCTTCTCTTGTCTGTAAAGCAGCCAGGCATCCAAACAAGGCATCTGACATCTGCAGACAGGCACGGCCCAGGGCTGTCAGTCCCCATGGCCAAGCTTCAGCTATCTGCCCCCAAAATCTCTGCTTTCACATTAAAACCAAACAACCAAGCAACCAAAAAAGAAACCAAGCAACCAAAAAAAAAAAAAAAAAAAAAAAAAATACACATGGCTTCCAAACATTGCGATAGCAGCAGTTAAAGACAGTGAAATAAACTTAAAAGGCTCAGCGTCTAAAATACAAAGAGTTACCCTTCCCCACCCCTCCAGTATTTTCTGTTTCAGAAGAAACTGTTGGAGGGCTGTGTTAACCTCATGCTTCTGACTGTTGAGAGTGGAGCCTTTGGGGTTAGCAACACGAGGGACCCTTTGGATAAAGTTTCCCAGGTTCACAGAGAAGTATCTTTTCAGCTGTAGTGGCTACAAAGCTAGAAATTTGCTAGCACAAAGGTCAGATGCTCAGCAGCTCTGAGCACATCCACAGAACATGACACCATGGTCCTTCATGAAGCACAGTGAAGAGCCTGCAGGTATTACAAATTGGCCTACTTGCAAGAGCCAGAGAAGAATGGAGAGGTCCTCCTGACCCCACTGTGGGCATGTGCAGCCCCAGTGCCTGGGGGCTGCAGAGGAGCAGCTAGGAACCCATGGAGCCAACGTGGACCAGACTGCTCAGTGGCGTCTTGCCACCAGCTCCTGACTCCCAGCATCCACGTTCTTATGACAAGGTCCCCTCCCAGCCTCTGCCACCACCTCACCATCACCACCAGCCCTTGAGTGCTCTGGGATGCAGCAGGAGGAACAGCCACAAGGCTGGGGGTGCTTGGGAGGGGACACAGCTGAGCCCCTCTCCAGAACCACTCTCCCCTGCCCAAACCTCCTGCCTTTCTTCTCCTAAAAGAGAAAAAAACATTGAAACTGAGACAAAAGATGATTTGTTGGGTCAAAACTGACATGGGCCTGGGCATTTTAATGCAAATAGGAGGTGAACAGTCCTAACCCTCACCATGCAACACTCCTCACTGGCCCAACCACCATCCTTTCAGATGAAAGCTCATTCTCAAAGCAAGGACAGGCTGGTGTGGCAGAAGAACCCAAAGGACCATTTGTTTCAGATCAGGAAACTGGAGCTGGCTGGGAAGAAGAAGAGGGTGTCTGCAACCCCTGCTAGCCCCTACAGCACTCTGGTGCTCAGTGGTCACAGCCAACTCGGGGGCCCCAGTGCACCATCATTTTCTGCCTTTTCCAAAACACCAGTGCAAGGGAAGCATGAAAATTTCATGGACACATACCTGTTCCAAAGCGCCTTCATCAGCACCTGTGGTATTTTGGAAACTGGGAGGTTTGGGAGCATGAGAAGCCTTGTTTCAGACATGATGGTGAACAAGGTGCATTGGATCAGAGCTTCCCTCCTCCAGCTCACAGGCAGACAGCACTTCCGAGCCAATGGTGAATTTTTCTTGAGTTTGTTTTTTTTTTGTTTTGTTTTGTTTTTTTGATAAAGTGGCATCTAGGAGTAGGAAAAACCTAAAATGGGGACATTTGCAGTAGTGAAGCACTGCTGGCAGAGGGAATGACTCCTGTGAACTTGATGCACAAGCATGGGACACGGGATCCCTTGCCCAAACTGCAGATGAGCAGCAGAGGCTGAGACATGCAGCCCAAAAGGCTCCTCTGGAGGCTGACACAGATGGGAATTTTCCTTCAGAGGCTCCTTCCCTCTGCCCGAATGGTCAAAAAACAACCCATAGCTCAAATCCCCAGCAAGCATACAAGGAATGGACAGTGCTGGCACTGCCTTGGGTGCTCTTCCTCCCGTCCGAGTGCTTTTCCTGCTGGCACTTCTAAAAATGTACGGCAGAGCAACTGTCTCTAAGGCAATTTCCATAACAATGGGTGCAGAAGAACAATCTATGCTGTTATTGTGCCTTGCTTGCTTACACACGCGCACAAAGAGAAACAGGCACACTGTAATTTCAGCAATCAAAGAATTTTTAACCAGTTTGCTCCCAGCCACTGCTGGAAAGCCACCCAGGGGACCCACTGGCTGCTACCCAGCCAGGGGTTGCTGGCAGGGCTGGGGTGCCCGCACCACCTGAGGCTGGAGGTGTAAAAACAGCTGTTGCCAAAGGAAGGAAACCACAGAGAACACTTCCACATCGTCCCCACCAGTGTAGCTTCATGGTGCTCCACCACGGCCTGAAGAAGTTGTGGATGTCCCGTCACTCAAAGTGTTCAAATGGGCACCTTGAGCAAGCACCTCTGTGGCACCTGTTCTTTAAATGAATTGTCTTACACAAAGCCCCCAAAATGCTACTGTATTATCTCAATTCTGGGTGCACAGCTCTTGCAAAACCCGCCCAGGTTTGCTCCTTCCCAACACCTTTTTCAACTGACCTGCTATAGCCGACATTTAGCCACTGCATCTGGTTTAATCACTTGCATCCTGTGATTACCAGCTTTGTTTAAATTTGTACAGAGCTCAACCTATTGTCAGACATACACTAATTTGCGTGTTTCTAATTATTTGTTTCCATCTTAAAACCTGTTTTTCGGCAGATTGCAGCTTTATTTTAATACATGCTTGGCTAGGACTTGAAACAAACGCTGCCAGTAGCCCAGACACAAACAGGCTAGCATTGCACAGGAGAAGCTGGGGGAGAAAAAAGACTGAGACAACTTGAATTAAAAGTCTGTTTATAAAAAATGAATTAAAAAAACAACAACAACAAAACATGAATCTAGCAGCAGTTTTGTATCACAGAACATTCCAGTTTTATAATCCTCTCTTTCTGCCCCTCTAAATAAAATTAATCTCAGCCCTTTTGGAGAGAAACACATACTGGTGCGTGGCCATGCCAGGCTTGAAAAGGGTATTTAAGACATCTCCTCACACAAACATTTTGACCATCTCCATTTTACGTGATTAAAGCTCTTAAAAACAGTTTCATCCTTTTTTAACTCACATTCTTGGCTTTGAGAATGGGCTCAGAAGTGGGCGACCAAGCCAGAATCATTTCTTACCTGTTTTCCGTGGATGCAGACATAGAAGCTCAGGCACAGTCCTCAGCCTCTCCATTCCAGAGCCATTCCCCTGATGGCTCCACCAACAGCCGCTGCTGTCCCAGCACAGCTTGGCCTCTTAATTTCTCCTTAACTTCCACTCCAGCCTTCACAGGGCAGAAGCTGCAGCTGAAGGCAAACTGTGGTGCCAGCCCAAGGCAGCCAGCAACACTGTAACGTGCAGGACAACAAGACTGCATCTCCAGGACCTTTTTTTTTTTTTTTTTTTTTTTTTTTACTATCTGTAGCTCTTTCCCCTGTGCTAAAGATTTTGGAGTCTCTGATCTAAAATGGAGAGTAGTAAGACTGACTGATGTAATAAAACTGATAGGTGGTCTAGGCCTTCAGAGGAGGCACTCAGGCATCCTGCTCATGGCCTTTCACTGAGATGAATTTTGATGTGGACACCACGTTCAGCTACAGGGAGATCTGCTGGAGGTGGCCACTGCCTCTTGGTTGCAAACCAAGCATCTCGTCCAGACGTGTCTGCCTCCACCTGCCAGCCAAGCCCGAGGGGCTATGGGGTTCATGACCTTGTAGCCCTTCACCACTTCTGCCTGAAGACACTTTTGGTGAGCTTCCACTCCTGTTTTGCTAAAAACGAGAGAAAAAGGGAAGAGACACACTTGATGTTAAGGAAATCTAACAGAGCCTGCAGAAATCCAACTGCTCAGACACATGTGCTGCCTTCCTTCTGCTCTGTACCAGTGAGGCTGTGCCTTATTTAGATCCAGCTCCATCTCTCACAAACTTGACTAACTGTTCCTCTGCCATGTCACCTTCACCAGTTTACCCCCAAACTGTTTGCTGAAATCCTCAGTTTGGGGTGGGGGAGATGTTTTTTGTCTTCAATGATGGGAAAAGCAGCACATGTCAAGAAAGCCAGGCAGAGAGGTCAGAAGATCACTTGGTGAGTCACCATTTTCATCAGTGACCACCCATGTGTGCAGACAGATGTGCTTCCTAGAAATCACCGGGCTGAGGAGCAGGCCCAGCATCTATCTTGCTGACTCACGCCTCCATCCCAGTGTCCTCCCCTTGCCACTCCCTGTGCCCGCAGCTGGGTTTTAGGCCATGAGCTGCTGAAGTTTCATAAGAACTGTGACCTCATGGCCAGGATCCAACAGGACCTTGCACAAGCAGCGTGTGCCCGGCTGACCGGCACAGTTAGCGGCCGTGTGTGAGGCAGAGCTGCGGCCACAGCTGCCGGTGGTGCCACGTCCCCTGGGCCCAAGGTCACCCCAAGTGTGGCGCTGGCCATCTCTAAAGCAAGTGACTGTGTAAGAGCCTCTCCGAGAGGGAAAGGCTGAAAAACCCAGTGAGAGGCAGATGCTACAAGTAGAAAACATGGGAAGGTGCAAAGAGACAACAGGGGGAACTTCCCTACCTTCGTTGTGTTAACGCCCTGTTGTTTGGGCACTGACTTTGAGACTGGCAGCCAAGCAAAGAGGGATCTGCCCAATGCTCTCACCCATGGTTACATCAGACATGAGACAGGTGAGTGACCCTTGCACGTGGTGGGGAGCCTTGGCGGCCAAGTAATGCCGCAGCCCTGAGGGCAGCCCCTGCTTCTTCCTGGAGCATTTCTGCTCAGAAACTCATCTGTCCCGAAGCCCATGGCAATGTGCAGCCTCTCCACTGGCTCTGGGACATGGATATGAACCTTTCTCATGCTAGAGGCAGATCTTACAGAGTTAAGTATGTTTTCTTGGCTTGCGTTACCAGTGGAAGAGCAACTTGCAGCAGAGCAGATGGACAAAATTCTAATTTGAGTTTCACATGATTTATATAAATAGGCTTAGACAAGGTTGAGCATAGATGGCGCAGTCATCTGCCAACTTTGTTCTCTTCACATCAAGACCCTCTCCTCCCGTCCCATTAGTCTCGCAAAGCACATCAGTAACATCTGGTTGCGCTCGCAGTAAGCAGTCATCTCAGCCTGTGCCATCCTCCTTCAGGCCTCCCACAAAGTGCCCGGCTCTCATCTGCCGGGCACACAAAATAGCCCCCTAGCCACCCTGACTCCTCTCACCCCTGAAAATACAGGGCAAGTTGTCGAGAAGAACACAGGAGCCACAAGCATCCCAGCTGTCTTGGCTCAGGAGAGCAGGGAGCGACCGATCCATGCCAGGCAGGGGGGACAGGAATGGCCCCCTCCATCATTCACAGCAGAGTGAATTCAGGCTGAGACGCTTCCCATCTCTGGTTGCTGGGAGCAAGGGGACGCTGGTGGCCCCACTGCCACCCTTGGGGAGATGACACAGCAGCTGCCCACTCCTCCTCCTCCTCGTCATCCTCCTCCTCACCAGTGCGTTGCAAAGGAGCCTCCACCAGATCCTGAAGAGGAACAAATCAACAAGCACGTCCTTGCTGGGCTTAATTTGGAACCCAACCTTGTCCCCACACTGAGCAGGGGCTCCCAGTTATTATAGGAACTTAAATTTTGTGAAGTTTGGTGGCTGGCAAGAAGGAAGAAATCCCACTGCTGCCCTGTGATGTTTAGCTTTTATCAGCCAGTGAGAGCCCTCCCTGAAACTCTGCCCCATGACACCAACCATAGGAAACCCAGCTTTGCTGGTTTCCACTGCTTGTGGAACAAGTTGTTTTATTTGTATCCTTGTATCCTAGGAGCCTTAGTTTCTGTCCTGCATTTAGTCCCTGGCTGAGAGGTATTTTCCAGGGTCAGCCTAGGAGGAGGGAGAAGGCTTTTAACCCCTTCAGTGCAAAGAGCACATTCCCACACCAGGCTATTTCCATCCAACGTGGGAAAAACTCCATCCTGGGATCAAGGCACATGTAGAGAAATTCCTTGTCCTTGTGGAGTCCTTTGCAGCAGTCTTCGCCAGCCAGCCTGAGCCACATCAAATTGCATTCCCACTCCTACATGGGTCCATTGTCTGAGATTTCCCTAATTATGGGCAGCAGAGAGAAGAAAGGAGCCCAGGAGAGCTGGAGATTCAGATCAAAGAGTGGTGGGGTCCTGGGACATCAGCAATCCTGAGAGGAGATGCGAATGTGCTAAAGAAGAGACGGGGGCCAGGAGAGAGTCCATGTAGTGGTCCATGGAGCACCATGCTGTGAGCCATCAAGCTCAGCTGTTTGCAGTGCGGGTCATGTATGGGCCTGAGAATCTGAAACACAAAACCTCTACCAAGCCTGGAGACTGTTCCACTGCCCTGGGCAAGAAGAACAAGCAGCAGGTTCACGGCACTGCCTGCAGAACAGTTTGCTACCAGCTGTTAGGCAAGTTCTCCTGCATCTCTCCAGCACCCACGGCAGCAGCAGATGAGGAGTGCGTCATCTGGAAAATATTTGGGTCTTCTAACTCTAGCTGCCTTAGCGCTGAGGGCATGCAATGAAAAAAGGCTGGATCTCCTGTCTGTCAAAACCATTTCCCATCACTGCAGTATTTTTGAGCAAAACATTCCAAAAAAGACCAAGGAGGAGGAGGCCCATAAAGCAGAGAAAATGATTCGGGGGATGCAGAGCAGTTTGTGGCTCTGGATGTCCTGTGCCGGTGGGAGGAGTGTCAGGAGGAGAAATCCCTGGACTCAGAGTCTGGCATCCCCTCCTCTAGCATGGGTGAGGTAGGTGTGCTAACAGCAAAGGAGGGAAGCTTCACCAGGGGAAGCAGTGATGCCCCCCAGGACGTTATCCCATTATGCAGTACCTCTGCCTGAGAACCCAGTGTTGGTCTGAAAGGCAACCCTTCAGCTGCCAGGACACCTCGGCTGGTGGGAACTCAGCACTCAAGTCAGCTGCACACATTTTCTTACCCAAACAGCAAATAATTTGGAGCTGGTCTGGGAATCTGAAGAGTTGATGACCATTCAGCATGATGTTTCAAAGAGACACTTTGTCAACCAAGTGTGGGTTTTGAATTGATTTCAAACCTGGATTTGATTATTCCTGGATTTAATTTCAACTTTCGTTTTTTCTAAGCCTTGTAAAAAGCACCTACTCAGTAGTAATGGCAAAAACATTCCCTTGGCGAAGTTTGAATAGCTTGTAGCGAAGACATTTGAAAAAATAAAATAAATAAATATAAACCCTTTACTAGCTCCCAAGACAGAAGGAAAAAAAAAAAAAAAAAAAAAGAAACATGTCCAGAAATATACCTATACAGACAGTACTTTACTAAAATGTAAACCATCTTTTAACAGGGACACAATCCCCAAGGCTTTCCCTGGGTATTAATGATATAGTAACATTATTTTAGTCCCATGTACTAGAATTTCTTATGAATTAGAAAAAGTATTCCATGATTAAGCTGAAAGCCTTTATGAATAGCACAGCTAATTCCTGCCATGGATTTCAAATCCCTGCTTCCCCTTTCCAAGCCCATGTTGAGTTAAGTGTGGATTTCAGGATGAAGAATTAAGCACAAACCCAGACCTCAATCCAGGCCAGCACAAAAGCTTGAATGGGGCATGAAGTGTCTTGCTTGAGCGAGGGACTTTCCTCACTGGGCACTCCTGGACTTTGCTTCTCCCCTGGGATGCAGGGGCATTGCCTCTGCTCTCCCGGTCTCACGCTGGGTGAAATCAGTGCCACCACGGTGCTGTGCTGCCACAGCCACCTCCATTCACAACTCCCGTTCATTCACTCCAAAACATTCCCCTTGGTCAGATATTTATCATTCTTGTATCATCCTCAAACTATTTTGCAGGGGTGGTAGGAGTGGCTTTTGGAAGACATTTGAGCACAGATACACAAATACATGCTTGGGCTGCTGTGTGTTTGGACAAATAAATAAATGTGACTAAATAAAAAGAAACGTTTTCGCGGTAGGCTAGCTACCAGCAGGAAGAGCATCCCAGCCCTGCCAGAAAACAATCCCTGCGGGGATTTCCGAGTGCGTCCAAAACCAGCTGGTCTGAGACCCCACTGACGTGCATGGGTGAGGAATTCAAGAAAATAGTACGTTCTTTAAAACATAAAAAATCAAAAGAAAAATCTTCTTACCTTCATAAACACTGTCTAAACTGCCTGAAAAGCAACACGGCTGCATGACTCAAGCAATGTGGCCTGCAGGGTGCATTGGAAGTGCCTGGGAAGGAGCCTGCAGCTCCCAGCACCTGGGGACCAGCAGAACCTGCAGGGCTGGAGCATCATCATGTGTTTCTCATCATAACGCTGCCAGTAATGCTTCTTCATCAGCTTTGGACGGGAATAAGAGCTTTTAAAACAAGATTTCAAATACTTAGTTTTTTATATCATTACATTGCATCACTGTGGAAAGTATGGAGTCTGCTCCTATTTACACCAGCTTGGGCTTTGGGTTTTTCCTTTTGGATAGATATATAGATATATATATATATATAAATATATATACACACACATATACCCCATTGATAATACACTGAGGAAGGACAACCTGCCTGGAAGCGCTTTTCCCAGCTCCATGGCAGCCCTGGTGTGATGCTGGTGATGGCAGTGCTTTTCCAAGATGGAAAGGTGTCCTCAGATGCTTTGATGTCCAGAACAGCTGCTGGTGGAAGCTGGCATTCATGCTGGCTGCATGTGGCAACAAGCCATTTCTGTGTCAGGAGATGGTCTCGAGAAGGAGTGGAAGGATCAGCAGTAGTTCCTGCTCAGTGAGGTTTCACGGGGGTTTGAAAAGGAGTGAAGCTGTGGCTGATCTTGAGACAGAGAGAGAAAGCTCAGTTGGGGTACCTGCAGACATCCTAACTGCTGCACAAACGTGACTCCATGGGGAAGGGGATGCAGAGGTTGGCAGGGCAGATGTGCCCAACAGCCCTGATCCCTCTGCAACCAGCGGCTAAAGCTCCCATTTAACTGCAATGGGGACAGGATTTGACCTGGATCTCAACTAAATCCACACCCATCAATGGATTTGCTTGGGATGTAATTCCCAGGATTAAAGGGGGTTTGCCCTGCAGTGCCCCGCACCACAGCTCCCTCAGAGCTCAGCACCCACGTCCCACCGCTGGCCAACACCAGCAAACCTATAAGAGGTCCCCATTTTTAAACAAACAGACAAGAGAGAGAGAATGAAAGAGGGAAAGAAACAAAAAAAAAAAAAAAAAGGAAAGAAAGGGTAAAGAAAAAGAAGAGGAGCATTTATTTCCCCTGCAGCTGTGCTCTCCCGGACAGAGGACTGCTGTGGCAGGACAATAACGCTTTATGTGCTGAGGTTAAGTTTTAGTTACTTGAAACTATCAGCTCTTGTGTTCGAATCATCTTATTACCTCCCCAGTCAAACACAGCTTCCCTGCTGGCAAGGATTCGGTCATGCTGTTAAAATCAGACACGAAGGGCAAGCAGGGCTGGATTTAAAGTGATCTGCTGGGAGCTGCCAAACCCACCGTGCTGCTCACCCCAAAGGGCTGCCCAGCCCCTTCCCCAGTGCTGAGCCCCACTTGAGAGGGAGGCACCTGAGATCTAGCTCTGGAGTCAGGCTTCCAACTCCCAAATATTCCCTGTTTCTGACAGTGATAGGAAAGCACCTGACATCAGTTTTGGTCCTCTCCAAAATACTTAAGATGTCTTCAGGTCCAGTGAGACATCGCTGTAGACTTGTATTTTGCCTTGCTTCAAACAAATCTAGGCTTTGCCAAATGTCGCCTGGAGAGGCTTGGAGGTAACAAAGCCTTTGGGCAAGGATTTGCTCCTCCAAATGCCTGCTGTCACACGGAGGGACAGGGCCACCAAACCGAACACAGGGGATGGGGATCTGTAGCCCAGCCTGGTCCTGTGCAAACAGGAGCACAGAGACAGGGGGGACCACCCTGCTCTGACATCTCATTACACAGACGTGGAAGGCAATCTGTAGTGAAACAGAAGGAAAACAAGTTGCTTACACCATTTCATTGCACTGAAAGCTGCTGCTGCTCCATCCAGCCTCACCCTGCCAGCTCCCCTTCCCTCTGCCCCAGCACAGACGTGCTGCTGTGTTGGTGTCATGGTTACGGAGAGGAGAAGGTAAAAATCAATGATACTTCAGCAACAACAAGCAACCAGACACTGGCTGTTGTCGGTGTCTTTTGTGGGAGACCGTCTCTCAGTCTCCCGGGCCTGGCGAGCTTCTCATGGATGAGCATAACTGCATCAGGCTGAAGCCTGGCTAACACTGTACCAACATCGAGCTTGTCTGTCTGTCCATCTCCTAGGTAGGATGCTGAGACTCATTAGCAACAAGGTGCACAGAGCGAACGGGCAGCACTGAAGGAAATGTGCTCACGAGCTGCGGGTACTTCACCCATTGAGGTACCACAGCTCGTCCCCCCACAGCTACCCCAAAGCCTGTGCTGGTCTAAATCACTCCCGAAAGTTCCCAGCATCAGCCAGCTGGATGTTTCTGTCAGCCAAAACCTGGGTGCCCCAGCATCCCAACACCAATGCAGTGAGGTGTGGGGCTGACACTGTGGACCGAAGCCTTGGAGTTGCTCCAGATCTGCAAACATCTCCAAAAGGAAACTGTGGAAACCCATATCTGATCCCTCCCCTCATGCCACTGCAGGATTTGTGCTCTTGAGGAACTGTGGGATAAAGCTCTGGTGTGAAATCCGCCCTGCAACTAGCCTGCTGCTCTGCAGTCTTGATCACCAAAAGAGATGCTGCTGCATTACTAGTTCCAGCTCTCAGGAGTTATCCCGTGTCCTCGGAAGACAACACAGAAACCCAGCTGTGGGCAGCTTCCTCACCTGCCTAGACGTGCAACCTCACCTTGGGCTAAAAGGGATTTTCTCCTGCACAGCTTCCTTCCTGATTCCTTGGGATCTCAGTCCAGGGTGCCCAGGAGAAAGTACAAGTCCAGAGGGTTTAAGCAGAACTTTCTCTTTTCCAGGCCTTTCTGAAGTCCAAGAGTCTCAGCAAACTGCAGCGTTGTTTCAAGGCAGGCAGATACTCTGGGCATAGCCCAGACTTCATTTCACCCACCTGATTATTTTCCATCTCCCTTCTTCGAGTAACTCTTCAGTAGCGTGCTGCAATGATCCAACACATTTCCATCCAAGTCCCAGGCTACAGGGAAATTTGCACACAGGTTTGTCAATGTTGCATTACATAGCAAGAAGCAAGAGGTCTCAGGAGCATCCCAGGGCCCCCAGATGCTATCACTGCACTATCTCCTGCCTTAACACCCCGTGAGCATTTGCCAACACTCATCACTGGGTGGAGAAGCCAGCTCAGGGACATGTCCCTTGGCATGGCAGAAGCAATGGAGCTGACGCCTCTCCTAATGGCTTAGTCCCGTCCTTCACATCCTGTGGTCACCAGGGCACAGAAAAGAATGCAGTAATTACCGGCATTAAAAACTGGCTGCACAGCTGGGCCCAGAGAGTGGTGGTGAACAGAGCGAAATCCTGCTGGTGACCAATCACCGGTGGTGCTCCCTAGGGGTCGGTGTTGGGGCCCATCCTCTTTAATATCTTTACTGATGGTTTGGATGAGGGCATTCAGTGCACCCGCAGTAAGTCTGCAGATGACACCAGGTTGGGGGGAAGTGCTGATCTGCCGGAGGGTAGGAAGGCCCTGCAGAGGGACCTGGACAGGATGGGTCAATGGGCAGAGGGCAATGGGATGAAGTTCAACATGGGCAAGTGCCAGGTCCTGCACTTTGGCTGCAACAACCCCACGCAGTGCTACAGGCTTGGGGCAGGGTGGCTCAAAAGCTGTGCAGAGGACAAGGATCTGGGGGTGCTGATTGATGCTCACCTGAACACGAGCCGGCAGTGTGCCCAGATGGCCAAGAAGGCCAACGGCATTCAGGCTTGTGTCAGGAATAGCACAGCCAGCAGGACCAGGGAGGTGATCGTCCCCCTGTGCTCTGCTCTGGTGACGCCACGCCTCAAGCGCTGTGTTCAGCTTTGGGCCCCTCACTACAAGAAGGACATCGAGGCCCTGGAGCATGTCCAGAGCAGGGCTACGAAGCTGGTGAAGGGCCTGGAACACAAGTCCTGTGGGGAGTGGATGAGGGCACTGGGGGTGTTTAGTCTGGAGAAGAGGAGGCTCAGGGCAGACCTCAGTGCTCTCTGCAACTACCTGAAAAGGAAGATGTGGGGAGCTGGGGGTCAGCCTCTTCTCACAGGTAACTAGTGATAGGACTAGAGAGAACGTCCTCAAGTTATGCCAGGGGAGGTTCAGGTTGGAGACGAGGAGACATTTTCTCTTAGAAAGAGTGGTCAGGCATTGGAACGGGTTGCCCAGGGAGATGGTGGCATCACTGTCCCTCGGGGTGTTTAAGGAAAGGTTGGACGTGGTGCTTGGGGGCATGGTTTAGTGGGTGACAGTAGTAGTAGGGTGATGGTTGGACCAGATGATCCTGGAGGTCTTTTCCAACCTTAATGATTCTATGATTATTATTTTATTTTCACAGATTATTGATCCTGACTTCAAAGAGGAATCATCTCTCATCTCAGGCGCTGCAGGATGCCAGCGTGACCCTGGGTTTCCAGATGGCTGGCATGATGATCAGAACAGTCTGGATCAAAGCAAGGGAGGCAGCTGCCCTCTGCAGCCCCATCAGCCACACTGATCTGATGGGGCTAGTGCAATTAATTAATTAATTGCCTTCATCCTTTGGTGTATGCAAGACAGCTTACAAGAACTATCTGTTTTGCATTTCTCCTCATTCCCAGTGCAAACAGAACATTTTAAAGCATTTTTGGTGTTCCAGACACCTCTTCCACTCCTATGGGACCACCCAAGCCATCACTGCAGCCCTCCATCCAAACAGCACCATGAGGCTCTTGGGTCTTCAGCAGCAACCAAAAGCTGTGTTAACAACAGAGCTGGCTGGCTCCTGCCTGAACAGCATTGCCTCAGTGTTTGCAAACACTGCCTGTAACGGGGTACGAAGACGAAGACACAATTGGCAGCACTTGGCCTGGGCTCCCTTCCAGCAGCCCTTGCTGCAGGGAGGGGGTGGCCGATTCCCAGAGCAGCTCTGTGAAGTCATCCCCTCCCGACGTGCCTTCCCCCTGACATCAGCTGAGGAAGGGAGACACAATAGTGGTCCTCTGCTACAAAACTGGCTTCTGAAGGTACCAGCAAACGCTGCCTCTGCTCAGCTGGCCTCCTGGGTAGCACCTGACACCGGGGCATGCAGTGGGACGCAAGGACCAGCGAGGCTGAGCATTGACAGGCAGCTGAGCAGAGTTTGTTCCCTTCTGGAAGACCAAATGGGGCTGAACATCTGCAGCCCAAAAGACAGTGGTGTTTCCGTAGGGATGCCTGAGCATCCTTTGCTCCCAGTAAAGCAACAGAGCTGGGTGACACTGGTGGGACAATGCCTGGGAAAGGCAGGAAGGACTCACCCGGCTCAGCCCCTCTGCTGTTCTGCATGCCCTCTTGGTGAGCTTGGCTTGGAAGCATCCTCGTGCCTGCACCACAGATACCCAGGAGTTGGTGGGCTCAGCAAAGCTGCCATCCGGGGTCAAGGTCCCACAGTGGAGACTTGCACAGCCTGGAGACCTGCATGTGGATGCAGAAGCCTTCCTTTAAATAAGAGAGAGGTGACATTAGTGATGAATATCTTCCAGAGGGGTTCTCCAGTCCTTTGGCACCCAGCAAAACACCCAGACAGAGGGGAAGGACTCTCCTGGGGGATGGTGGGACCCAGGGTGCGAGCCCTGGGAATAGGGGATGCTGCAGCCCTTCTCATCCACCCCAGCAACTCCTGCTGTGGTTTTACTGGCTGCTGAGCAGAAGCAGTTCTTTGCCCCAAAGAAAGTCTGCACATTGCTTTACCTTACAGCCCTACATCTGCATGGGGCCCTTCAGAAATGTTTTATCCATTCAGTATCCCTCCTGCAAAAGTCCCCATCTGCACTCACCATCCTCCCTAGTTTCCAGATTGAATGTTTTAATTAAGGTGGGATGAATTATTTCAAAAGGGGCAACAGAACACATACAAAAAAAGTGGAATTTCTCTTCCTTATTCCAGAAATCAGCATGAGGCACTTCATTCTTTACAAACCTCTTTAGAAATTAGCTGGAAAATGAAACATTTGGCCTTTTCATTATTTCTCCCCCTTTTTTCCTTTTATTTCAGTGACATATTAAAAAAAAAAAAAAAAAGTAGAAATAATTGGAAAACATTTACAAAAAAGGAAGAAACTAAGTGTTTCATTTCTAAACGACAGAATGAGCAAGACATTTTAGTCTTTTGAGCATCTTCATGCTCTACTTTTTTTTTTTTCCATAGCAGAAGGGGGAAACTTATTGAAAAGATACAGGAAAAAAAAGAAAGCTGGATTGCAGAGGTCCTGGCTCCTCTGCTCTAGAAAAGTTGCCAAAACTTACTGATTCTTTAAGATAGTATATTAGCACTGGAACCATATTGGTGGTGGAAATATTCAAGAAGCGATTTAAAAATAAGTAGTGTACCTCTTTGCGTTCACATTCATGCCACCAGGTTTCAGTAGCAGCTGAAACTCATCACGTGGGCTTATGACTCTACAGTGACAGATTTAGCTTCTCTCCTCCCCATCTCCAGCTAAGAGACAAGTGGCATTCCTTCAGGCTGGGGACCAAAGCCACGTCATTGACCGCAGCAAAGCTGCAAGTTGGTCATTTGACTTCCAAACACAGGAGAAAGTGTAACTTGTGAATAAACTTCCACTGAGTGACTTTCCATCATGACCAAGTCATTGTGGATCTGTTTGCAGATGCTCTGCCAACAAGGGAGGAGACGTTTGTGAATGTGGCCATTTGTGGCTGGCTGGCTGTATTTATTTGGCTGGCCAGGAAAGGCCAGCTTCAGAAGAAGGTCTCCTCACATGTCCTGGACCTATGGAGAGAAAACATGTACCATGAAGGCTGTGTGTAGTAAAACTTCCTTTAGAGATGTTCTTTAAGGAGCCTCCAAGCTCCTGCAAACCAAACATGCCTAAATACCAAATGATTTTCAACCAAATTCCAGAAGTAACAGCACCAATTCTCATGCCAAAGCGAGGAACAGACGGTCTCCTAATAAATGTGTCTCCTGCATGAATATTACACTTCCAGAGAAGGAATTCCATGCCTGGATGACAGACTGCTGAGAGCCAGCCAGGCTCAGCTGAGCCAAGAGGATGCTCTGAACCTGCTGCAAGGGAGATGCTGCAGCTGCCCCCAGCATTTCACAGGCTGAGCAAGTCGTTGCACTACCCAAAAATGCACATGCAGGCTACAAACCTTTGTGGCATTTGCCAGTACCCTTGACTTTTTTTTTTTTAACCCACTCACAAATCCTTCCCTGAAACCTCCCTTGAGCAGTGATACCCCACCACTGCATGCCCTAATTTCTAGCTCTCTCTGTAAGCCATCAGTCCCATCCTCCTCCTGTAATTATGCTGCCCAGGGACAGGTTAGCACAGCTGTATGCTTCACGCTGGGACGAGCCGGCTCTGCCAGCCCAATAGGAGCCAAGCAGGCAAGTTTCCTTTGGCCAGGGCTCCCTCCACTCTCCCACGATGAGGTCTTTGTTTGTTTCCACCAGCAGCCTCCTTTGATGTTACTGAGTGGGGAAAGACCAAAGAAACCTCACTGAGATGCATTTGGTGCCCTCAGAAAGCAGCAACGTCCCCTCGTTGTCCCCACTCCCACTTCAGAACAGCTCAGATGCTGAGTCCTCCAAAAGTCACATAGCACCTAAATCCCACCAGTCTTTTGTACGATTTAGGTATTAAGTAGGAAGTATGCTTCCAAATCCCTTACTGAATTATCCAGGGAGAGTCAAGTTGGACCACATCAGTCTATCGAGTTGGACCTGTCATCAACTACAAGCAGCAGTCCCATCACAGCCTCACTTAGAAGAGGCTTCCAGAGATACCAAATGGATGCTTTTGGACTGCAACACATGCTCCAGAGTAGGAGACATCAGGATGTTGCAAGGGTGTCATTTGCCATGCCATGTAGCCCCTGGTACCTGCACGGAGGGAACAGGGTCCTTTGGTCTAAGGATCCTTAGGTCTACCACAAAAGAAGGTGGCACCCTGCTTGCCCAAGCAAAGACACAGTGAGTGTGATGGAGGGAGAGCTGCATGGACTGCCGATTCGCAGAGCAAATAAACTTTTCCTTTTTCCTCGAAGTCAGCTTGAAGGATGCTAATAACCCTGCTGGGAGCTAACAGAGCAGCTCTGGGCTGACCACTGCAAATGAACGAGCATGGCTTCATCTTCATCACTGGCCCAGGCAAAGCATAGTCCTGCCATAGTCCTGCCCAGCTCTTGCTCTCAGGAGCTCAAATTCAAGGACTGTGCATGAGCTCTGCCTACAGCCTGGCTGCTCACGTTCTGCCCTTGAAAAACAGCCATCCCAGGAGCAGACTCCAGGCTGAGACTGGATCCCCACAGTAACCCTTAAAACCACTTCTAAGAAAACATACAAAAAATGCTAATGCCCATAGGACAGGCAGAGACTTCAGAGGCCTGCTCTGTAGCCCTTTCTGGACAACCACCCCTTAAATTTAGCTCCTAAGACAAGTTTGTAAGACATTTTGGCAGAGCAAAACAAGATCCCAAGATCCAATCTTACTCGAACCATCATCATTAGCATTTCTAGCATGGCGCAAAACGCATCCCTAGCCACTGGAAAATCTGCTTTTCCCGAGCTAAAACGCTGCTCTGCCAGTTGTTTGTGCTCTTACCTCAGAAAACTCCTTTCCTGCACACGGAAGCAGCTGCAACCTGCCTGCATGGCACTGCACACGTGCTGTTGCCATGGGAAAGCTGCGATGCTCTGGGCGCGCTGTGGCACGGCTGGACACACACGGGAGGCAGTGCTGGGCACCCTGGGCAGTGCTGCAGGAGGACCCCCTTGGTCAAGTCACTAAAATAAAAATTAAACAAATAATAAACAACAAAACCCTCTCAGAGGGGGGATAAGAAGATTTCCCAGCTGTCTGAGCCCTGGCACAGTACCCATGGCACGTATCCCAAGAGGTTCAGTGACCACCTGATGTTTCTCTCGGTAGCAATGCAGCTCTGTGTCATTATCAATGCACCTACTTAATTGGCTCCACCGGAAAGTCATTAGTATCCCTAGGGTAAGTTAAGTGACAAATGTCCCCAGATGTTTCTTGTTCACAAAACTATTCTCAGGCACTTGGTTCCTTCAAGGCTTTGGCCAGCCACTTGGCCAGTGAAGGATCAGTAACCATCCAGCTTGGGAAGTGCATCTTAAATCACAGCTTGCTCAGGGCTGCATGCAGGGGAAGGACAGGTCTACGCATGCCCGGGTTCTTCTCTTAACCCCATGGCATCCCTCACAGTTGCTGTTGGAATCAGGATGATGTGCTGAGATGCTTCCAGTCGGACCCACGAAGGCCATGCATATCTCCTCTGTTTGGTCTGTGCTCAAGCCCCGTGCTGGGCAGGGCTGGAGAGAAGCCTAAAGGCAAGGCTTTAGCCCTCAGAGGCAGCAGGCACGGTCCCACTCCCCGCCCCTGGAAGCACAGAAAGGCACAGCAGCACCGTGTGGTGCTCTGCCACCAGCGGGAAGCGCCGGGGCTGTGGGCCCCTCAGCCCTGGCAGGAGCTGGCCTGGAGGTGCGCCTGGCGCCACCTCACCGAGGTTGATTTCTCTGTCTGGGCAGGAGTGCTTTTAACATCCCGTGCTGGAGCCAGCCAGAGTTATTTATCTCCCAGGCTGGGGTTTGGCAGGTAGAAAGCGTGGTGAAGGTAGATCCCACATCAAGCACATGTCTCGCTGCTGCACCCAGCAGCTCAGGCTCCCAGACCACACGGCTGAGCACCCCACTCGCAATTACAGATCTTCCAGTTGCTTTGGCCCTTTCATCATCCAAGACATGCAATACCAAGCAAACCTGGCAACTGCTTCTCATTTGCCTTCAGAAGAGTTGAAAGAACCTGACCAGTATTTATAGCAGCAAATCACGCTAGTAGTCCACCAGCTGCTTTGAAAAAGTAAAATAAAATAACTGAGGCTTTTCTGAGCCTGGGATTATTTATTCATCAAATTGGATTCCACTCTTCAATCTTCTGTATTTTTTTCCTAAAATATGGATTTTTCTTTATTTTGAGGTTTTAAGTATAAAAAGGAGGATACAGAAAGGAAAGACGTGAGAAAACAGGAAAGGATAACAGAAAAATGAAAATTTTTTAAGCTACAAAAATTTTCAGCCAACAAAATTTACCCTCACAGAAAGCTGTACCAAGCTTCAAGACATCAAGAGAAAAAAAAAAAAAAAAGCCAGGGTGCATGGTTTAAAGATCCTTCTCCATCCTGATGATTTAGAAGTGAGTTCTGATGTCCAATGGGTTGATCATTCAGTATTTGTCCCTTATCTTCATGGCTTTCAACAAAATACAAGCTGAGAAGCTTCCCACTGAAAAAATGCATCCTCAATTTCCACCTTTGGAAATAAAAATTTTCCCCAGCGCTTTCTAACAGGAAGCCTTCTGTTAGGCTTCAACAACAACAAAAGCATTTGGAATTTTTGGAAGGCTAAGAACAACCAATAAGAAAGGCATTCAAAAAAGACAAACCATTTTCTCTCTGTCATTAAAAATATTCTTTGAATTTTTTTTTCCCCAAATGTCAATTTTCTGACTTCTGATTGTGCATATTACACCTCACTTACACCTCAGAATTAATTCAGACTAACAGTGACTGATTACTCCCCCTGCCCCAAAGCATTTCAATCAGATCTAGAGTCAGCTGGAAAACGAAGGCACTTTGTACAACAAAGTTTCACAGTACTCTTCTGTCCACACATGTCAAAATCTGGGGGAAATTAGGAAAGAAAACTAATCAGGGCAAGCAATAGCGTAACTATTTCCACCACATTACTAGCTCTCCTTTGCCCAGTGGGCTACGTGCCCTGGCACTGCCCACAGCCCATCTGGGTCCAGGAAGAGGGAAATTTTTGTGCATAACCTGAACTTTTAACACTTCCTCAGGCGCCTTCCTGACGGAAGGGTATTTCATTTAACACCTGCAATGGGTATGACACATTTCTGAGAGCTGTCAGTGTTTTCATTGATTCAGCAGTGCTCCTGGGCACTACTGGACGATCAATAACAGCAAAGTGTGAGGATCTTACTGCCAGGACACAATAGGGGCACGGAAAGATTGAGCCTCAAGGACCCAGCTGAGGTGGTCAGGAGAAGCTCGTGTTGTCCACTGCTGTCGTCTCACATGCTCAGCATGAAAGCAGCAGCTTGAACCTGGTCCTTCAGGATACCATTGTCCTTAACCAAGTTCATCAAGCACATATCAGGCAATATTTCTTTCTGACCACCTCAGTTCCTGATGGAGCTCACATGATCGTGCACAGCGCTCCTGCACCCAGGGAGCTGAGAAAAGATTTTATCCAGCTGTGTCATAATATTCAATGACAGAAACCTTCACAGCTCTGAAACATGCCACTCAAAATGAGTTTATACAGAAATATTATGTGGGCTTTCAGCAAACCAGACACCTGTCCTGGACCAAGGCAGCTGGAGAGGATAGGCTTGTTGCAGCAAAACCAGGCTCCTGTCACTGAGAGCTTAGGCCAGTTGAGTGTCTCCTAACACTGCAGAAGCTCACTTCCAGAAAACCAGGGCAAAGCTGGAGAGCCACACTCCTGTCCCGTTGTTCACCATATTCTTCCTGCCACATTCTGCTCCCCACTGTGGACCCGCATACTCCTGGGCAGTATGGAGACTGGTAGCACAGGGTCCAGGGAAGTGAATCATTGAAACTGTCAGGCCCAAAGGCTTTCCACAAACGTCATGCACCAAAGACCAGCCACTGCAAGCTCTTCTTCACAGCCAGACATCTGCTGCTAACCCATTCACACCTCAGCAGTAAACTAATTTCTACTCAACCCCTGAAGCTTTTGTTGCAGAAGACACAATAGAGGACATTTAGATAAGAGAGAGCATTTAGATAAGGGAAGGTATAACCACCTCCCGTTGCTGCCTCCCATGCAGCTCTATCTGCCTCCACAATCAGCACAGTGGCCTGATCTGAAGCTACCAAAGCCCTGTCCCTGCTCAGCACTGGGTGCTCCTGCCGCTCCACAGCCACAGCACATGGAAGAGCCATCCCTCCAGGCAGTCAGTGTTTGCAGAGCCCCACTGACCCCCAAGCACTGCATTCAAGACAAGAACCACAGCTGTGCTGCACAACGAAGGGCAGATACATATGCACAATGCCTGACCAACATCATCTGCCTTTGATTTGGAGTTCATAGTCCTGAGGCTGTTTTAGCAAATTAGTTTTTCCCTATGGTGGGGGAGCAAACATCCGTTAGCAAGTCAAAATCATGGAAAGTGTTGAGCGCATACAATTTTTGTAGACTCTCCATTCAATGCACCTCCTAAATCCTCCTGTTCCCCAGTGGCCAGTCAGACCTCTTGGTCCTTCTCCCACCTATTGCATGGGACTCTCCTCATGCCCTGAGCTACCCCAAGACATGGTGAAAGAGAGGGTGTCACCCCAAGCATCTTAGAGGAGGAAATAAAACTGCCTGAGCAATCCCTTTTGTGCAATTCAGGGCTGGAGGCGTAACACAACTAACCAGCGCAGATCCCGTCACAAGCACGTGGCTATCTCATCAGCGTACGCTATCTACGTTGGGTTTGAAAGGTGATTTCCCCACTGTGCGTTAGGCAACTCACTATGCAGCAGAGCTCCAGCCACCAGCAGATTTTAAAAAATGCATGTCTGCACACTGTTTAGCAACAGCAAATGATTCTCCTTTAAAACACTGCACAGCACGAGGGGAAACCGCACCAATTGTTTACCAAACACCAGCTTCTCAGCTGGCTCTTCTCCTTCTGCCACTGCAAATGCAGAATATAAAGGCAGAAACAACCCCATTGGGGTTTATAATAGATCAGGATTGGGACCGTTTCCACAAGGCTTTGTTCCTGTTTGGCCTGACGTAGCAAAAGCCTGTCTACTTTCCCTTTTTGAAGGAAGGAAGGGTGGAGGAAGGCAAAAATGGCCTTTGGCTGTGTCCAGCAGCCTTCACACAGTGCCCTGCTCCTGCTCACTGGTACCTCCTCAGTGCTGGGACCTGAGCTTGCCTGCACTCAAGCAACCCATACCAAAACTTGAGCAATTTTGTGAGCAAGACTGTGAGCATACAGGATGTTGTTCTGCAGCCTCCGAGAACAGCTCACTCTCAGCAACCCCAATCTTGACCATCATTTCCGCCTCTTGGACAGAAGAGAGGAGAACATCACCCACATCCACAGCACGGACTACTTTGTAGCTTTCAGACACTCACAGGTCTTTCAGAATTACCTCTGCTCAGCAGGTTCTGCTCACTCAGCTTTGACTTGTACACCAACACATTGATAGAAATATTATCCCTACCTATAGGAGGAAATGACCTGAATTTTCAGGACTCAGCTCACCAGCTCCAGCTCAAGACAGGGAGTCCAGACACAAACCAAACTCTCCCTGAAGCACCACATCTCCATCCACTGTCCAAACGCCATTGTGTCTTCCAGAAGGCAATTATAATAAGGATAGTATGGAATGGCCTGGCGAAATGGAATAAGAACACAGATGCTGATCTTGGCTCAGCCTTTCACCAGTTCAGATACTGTAGAAGAGCTTAATACTGGCTGCAAAAATCAGTTGAGATTGTGGCAGAACAGCCCAATGGCCTGGTCATGCTGCACTTTCAGTGCCAGCAGCACCCATGCCAGCCAGCTTAAAGAAACTGTGGGTCTGTGCATCCAAGCTGGAGGCTGTAGTGTGACTGCATGCAGACAGAGCTGGGTTACGTGACTTAAGCAAGTCACTGTACCTTCCAGAAAGTCAGGATCCCTGTCCGTGAGGAATGGTTTGGGTATTACCACTCCCACCTCACAGAGCCCCAGCTAAGACCTCCAAGACGTTTGCAGAATGCCACGATTACATGGCACACTGCCTGTGTGATGCTATGTGATGCTGAGACACCTACCAGCAGGGTCATGGGGTACTCTGTGAAGGATCCCCAGCTGGAGGACTGGTTTCAGCACTATCACAGACTTTCTGGGGTAGGCTGGCTCACTGGTGAGACCCACATATCAGCACAAGAAGGTAGTATGTGGTCTTCCCTCCAGCCCTGCTTTGTCAGGTTCAGATTCAGAGCCTGCAAGTCCACAAATGCATACAAAAGGGTGTGATGAGAAACATAATTTAGCCAGGCTTGCTTCTCAGCAGAGGCCACAGCCCAGTACATAGAGGCAAACCAAAACCAAGCCCTGTGGACAAGCCCTACTCTTTCCCAGAATTTTTTCTGACTTAACCTGGTTGTAACACCAGAGGGTGGTGAGCTTTTGAGCACATCATCACTCTGTGATGTGGTAGCTCATCAATGGGCTATGCTGGCTGATCGAATTCATCCCTGCTCAGGATAGGAACAAAGACCACATAATTAAATGCAGAGCCTCCTGGGAACAGCACACTTCTCTCCCACTTTGCTCAGCACCACCACCAGACCTCATGTTGCTTAAAATGTGCCAGGACCCATGTGAACACTATCAGCTGCAGGGACAACGTGCAATTTGTCCTGCAGGGGCACGAAGCAGCTTTATTTTATGTCCAGCCAAGATGCAAATTCAAGGAAAGAAAAGGATCAGAGGGAAAAAGGCACTGAAGTCCTCTAGCTCCAGAGCTAGAGAGTCCCTAGCCAGAACTTCACTGCAGGTTCTGTGCAACAGGGATGGGATAAATCTCTTGCAAAAAACATTTCATTTAGATACAGGGGCTAGTTTCAATGAACCTCAGGGATTTCAGCTGATTTATTAGCTAAACCAATGCAGATAGACATAGACGGATTATAGCACTCATGCTCAGAGTGCCAAGGAATCGACTTCAGAAGAATCGATGTAAACTTTTTTAAGACCAATTTCCATACAGCCTGAAAACGAGCAAGAGCAAGAAATAAAATAAAAAGTAACCTCTGTTAAATAGTTAAACCATATAAACAAAGAGCGTTGGTGGGAATGAGATCCTAGTAAAAGGTGTGGCCTATGCAGGGCACATATTAATGCAGTGCCTGAAAAAGGAGTGAAAGAGGAAGATGATTTCATTTTGTAAACAGTAAAGACCAGACCAGTCATCGTGAGTGCCCATCCTTGCTGCTCATACTCAACGTGTGTGCAGGGAGTCACGAAGAAGGCTGCAAAGCCTCCAAAAGCTTCCCTGCAGGCTGGCTCAGACAACAACTCCTACAGACAGCTGTGATGTGCTCCTATAGCACGTCACAGCCCTAGCTCACATCTTCAAACCAGAAACTCTCCTGCTCTAGGTTGTATAGAAACTTAGACCAGCAGGATCCTTTCTCTTGGGTACACCCCTCTCAGACTCCATCCTGCAGCGGAAAGGAGCTGGAAGGACCAGGAGCACCCTTTGTCCATCACCTTTGGCCAGTGCTGCAGTCTGGTGGGTCTGGAATCCAGTACACATCCTGCATGGTCCCAAGAGCCAGAGCTGAGCAGAGGAGCCTGGAGCTGTGCAGGCTACAGCTCTCCACCAGCTAAAACCACAGCTCACCAAAACCCCATGGCACTCCATGGCTTGTGGAAAGCCAGGATAGCTTTCAGCTGCCATGGGATGCTTTCCCATGGGGGAAGCTACAGCCGCGTGCCCTTTTTATGTTTTGCTCAATAATCAGCTCTGGGGGCACACAGCACTTGCTGTTTGTGCCTCTCCCTTGCAGAAACCCCCTGGGGGGTTATTAGCTCCATAATAAGTCTTGCTCTCTTCACCCATCTACACTTCCCCACCCCACTGATTTTTTATTATTTTTTTTCTGTGTTAGGAGATGAACATTCTCAGGGCATGCAGCTGTTGCGGTCTGGTGATGGAAGTCTGATGGTCAACAAGCCCCCTCTGTCAAGGGCTGTCTCACTCTTACCTGCTTGTTCAGGGATCCTTCAGCTCCATCCTCTCCTCACTGGTGTGACAGATGGTGAGGGAAGTCAGCAATGCCCTTTGGTGAAGCCTTGCTGGAAAGAAAAGGACAGGACTGAGTCCCAGCATTTGTCTCCGTGGGCAAATCACAGCTTAGTTTGAGGATAGGATGGGTCATTAAATACTGAGATAAGGATCATACTTATACTTTTAAAGAGGTGTCTGACAAGGCCACAGCATGCGCTTACCCAGGCTTTATGGCCTCACTACACCTGTGGCCTTGCCACTCACCCCACTGAAGACAGATGCGCTGGCTCCATCGGTGGCACCATAGTCACAGTCCTCTACTGGGTGTAGATCCTCAGTGACAGCCAGGGAGTCAAAGGTATGGTGGTGTCACAGCTGGGATGGTCTAAAGACATAAGGTGACCTCCTATTAAACCCAAGATAGGTTGGGAGGGAAAAAAAAGAGGGGGGCTGTTAGATATACAGATACCCTTGCTCAAAGTCCACGGGGTAAGCAGCTCCTTTCAAAATGAAGGCAGGTTGAAAAGCAGCTCTCCTCCTCCAGCAGTCTTTTCCCAGCTTAGTCCGAGCAGCAGCAGCAGCACTGGAGCTGCAATGCCTCCCCCAGACCCTCAGATGGGACCAGAGCAGCTTGCGACAGGGTGAGGGTCAGCACTGACCAAGCCACAGTGAGTTAAGGAAAGACGCCTTTAGCTGACATTCATTTAGCTTCCTGCTGCGAATTTCCCATCACTGCAAATTAGCAAGGTGTTTGCACCTAAAAGGCAGACAAACCTCTTACAGCCATCTCAACACTCCATGGCCAGGGCAGCATTCACTTGCAGAAAGGAGCAAAGGAGCTTTTTATTTAAAAAGAGCAGGGGGGGAAGCTACTTTCCTGAGCAATAGGGCCAGGATGAAAAGTCCAGGTAACACAAACACAGGGAAAACTTGCCACTGGCTCTCTCATCCCAGCAGTGGAGCTGGGTGAGATGGTTGCATGCAATTTCAAGCTGCCTCCAAACTTCAAGATGTGGAAGCAAGGGAAGGGAAACAGCCCCCAACAACTGTGCCAATTTTCATTGCTATTAAATATAATCATCTCTGCTCTCTTTAATCTTTGCTTCTCCTCTGAGACCTGGCAACAAAGGAAGCCTAGTAATGAGGTGGGGTAATTGTAGTGAAGAATGTAACCTCTGAGACAAGTTTGCTCAGAGCAAAGGGCAGGGAGCACAGGGAAACCCACCAGCCGCAGGGAAATGAAGCATCGCCACCTGACGGATGAGAAAAAGGGAGCAGAGCCAGAGACCTGCTCACTTCATTTCTTGAAATAAAGCAAGTGGATCCATTCCCAGCTCAGGGATTGATTCAGCACCAACCTCAAGCCTTCCATCAAACATTTCACTACCTTAAACATTGCTGCATTTGTTAACAAGCGGGCAGCAAGGTTAACAGTAGTGTAGGCAAAGCAGGCAGATAATTGAGGCAACAAATTTTCAGAGGTGGCAAAAGAGCTGGCCACACACCAGAGCCCTGCAGAGCTGGTTGCTGTGGCTGAATCCTCACCCGCAGCATGGGAATGTCAAGTCATCTCTGAATTAGAGAGCATCGACCTTTGCTGCCTTTTGCAGTGCTGGGGAGGTGATGGAGATAACTGCAACCAGGCAATCGTTCCTGGGTATGTGGGCGCCGGAGGGGTTGTTGGCACAGAGCTCTGCAGCTCTGTCTGGAGATGCTATCAGGGAGAAATCCCGCAGTGGGGAGCAGCACAGAGCTGGGGTTTCCCCCAGGTGCTGCTCCCCACTCCACCCTCATTACTTCTCTTCTACATTTCAAGTTGGAGTGGTTTATTACCCAGTGCCCAGATTCCTCAATTTACTACCTGGTAGAAATATGGAGCAAGTTCATCCCCAAGCTCCTCCTGGTTCTGCAGAAGATGCCTCTATCTGCATCCTGAACAGGTATTGAAGGAATGCACTACATACACTGGCTGGCTCTGAAGCTGTTTCTTCTGATGGCTTTGGTTCCTTTAAAAAAAAACAGTGTCAGTGCTGGGCTGTTAATGCCTGGAGTCAGCAGAGCATGGTTAACAGCTGGCTCTTGCCAACACCAGCTTGTGACTGTGCCCAAGCCAAGCTGCAGTTTCAGACCACTTCTCCAGCTCACAGCAGTGCAGCTGCAACAGCTGAGGTAAAGCCATGGCTGGGGAAGCTGACGGCCAGTTTGGGGCTCGGGACACTAAAGTTAAAGGGACCTACGGCATCCCACCAGGCAAAAACATGGGCTGGTGCAGGTGTATTAGGAAATTACAGCCTGGACAGTCATGGCATAGATGAGCTTTGCTCCACCCCTCGTGCAGATTAAGCAGCCCTATGGACCACTGCGAGTTCTTCCGAGCAAAACGAGTGTGCTCAATGCTGCCAGCACAGTGCTTGTGAAAGGCATCTTGAGAATTTCCAGCATCCTCAGTAGCACCTTGTCTGGACCATGCCTCCCCTCTCCCACCTGGGCTGCCAAATTCAGAAGGCCAATCCCACGGCCCATCCTTTTCCTGCTGCTGCTTCCCTGCGTGACCTGCAGGCACCCGGGCAATAATTTCTGCTTCTGACCCCCTTGCCTGGGTTGCTGTCCAGGCACTGAGCTCAAGGACAAACCACTCCCTTGTGCTCAGGTGAGCTCCTCTCTGGCACAGATGCTTGACTGATAGGAAAGGCCATGCCAGCAGGCATGTTTTCATATTCTCATTAAGCACACCTTGCTCCAGACACTTTGCAGCAAATGTTCCTTTTTAAGGTCTATTGATTTCATAAATAATAGAGCAAGGGAAAGAAATACATCATGTAAAGACAGAAGTCAAATAACCTCTCCCTTAGGAGACCAACAGGATCTACAAAAAAATAAAAAATAAAATAACCCAGCAGGCACGCATTGATCTTTAAGCAGAAGATGAAGTAGCATTAAAGATATTTCTTAATCAACTTAGCAGCACACAGGTGCAGCCATATTCCAGTAGGTCACCTTGAGGGGTCTTGCTCTACAGGCCTGCAGGTTTGTAGCCTGCATTTCTCACAGGAAAACGCTTCCCAGGAACCAGACTGAGGCACTCAAACACCCTAAGCGTGTTTGTCTCTTAACACAGAAAGTCAGCGGGGTGGGGAGGGGGCCATGTGTGTGGACAAGGCTTAATACGGAGCTGAGAGCTCCCTGTGGGGTTTCTGATAGGGAGAGGCACAACCAGCTGTGGAAGCACCGGCAGCATTTTGTCACTGTTGTACTGCTCTCCCTGGGCTTGGGACTGAAGAGATCGGCTCCATTACAAGTGCAGCTGGAGCTCTCCCAAATCCTGCCTCTCCATCACACACACGGGATCTGAGTCTGCCACTGGGGCCCATTTCAAGAGCTTTCATTCCCGTACATCCCCCACTCCCTATGGTTTTATTTTAGCCAGCTGCTCTCCAGCTGTGCCACCACTCTGGACTACAACCAGGGAGATACCTGGGGAGAAGGGTTTGAGAGCATGATGCTGCCATCTCCACCCCAGCCCCTTGCCTTGCTCCATCTCTGTATTAGAAAACATCACCCTTCCAGGGACTGCATCTGCAGCCAGTGTGAAAAGACCCAGAAACAGAGACAGTAAACGGAGGAGGAGCTTTGCAAAGCTTCTCCAAGTTAAACGCAGCCTTTCCCTAAGACCTCAAAAGCAGAATCCAAATCCAATCACCCTCTTGATCTTACTGCATTAGCTGTATTTGAAGCTGCCTTGGGGATTGGTTTCTCAAACTCTGTCACCACCACCACCGGCACATGCCACAGGAGTGAAACTGATGTACAGCTGCAAAACCAAAGCCTGCCCTCTCTTTCCCCATATCTATCCAAGGATCTGTGATTAAGCCATGTGAAATTTTCACCCACAGCAGGAGCCAGCGGACCCGCAGGCTCTGCTGAGCTTTCCTCTGCGGGAAGCCCAGGAGGCTGCCACGCTGCTTCTCCTGCTGCAACAGACCGCAAGCCTTGGCCTGGGACTGCACCACAGTTCCGTCCCACTGGCTGCAGGGGAGATGAGCACTGGATGTTGCTCCTGGGCCACTGATCCTTAGGTGGTGAGATGTTACTTGCTTCTGCCTCAGCCTCAATTAGTTGTATATGGAAACAGCATTCAGAGCTTGCACAATGGCACTGTCACTTGACTGCACTGTCTGCTCACAAGAGACCAGAGCAGCGTTAGTCCCTGACTCCTGGAGAAAGCTCTTACCTGGTGAGCCCAACATGCAGCAGGAGCCTTCCCCAGCCACAGGCCTGCATCAGAGGACACTGAAACGGAAAGGCATGTCTATTGCTCCATGACGAAAGCAACAACATCCTCTGAAGCAGTCTTTCAGAGATGATGGAAGGAAAAAGGATATTTCTAGGCTTTCATAGGATGAAAACCATCTGGCTGCTAACCCCTGAGGCAGCCTTCCTCATTGCATGGACCAAGCAGCTACACATGGCAGAGCGGATTCATAGAAGGGGAGAAGTAATGACCACCCCCCGGCCCTTATCACGTTACAAGGAGTTTCTCCTCCTTGCAAGACCTTATAGTGCTCAGCACCCTCAGAAGCTGAGAGGGCCTGTAAGATCTGCCTGTTTCAGCTAGCAGGGAAGTTTCTCCTCCATTCAGACAATTTACGTATTTCAAGCACCAAAGGCTGGCTCTGACTTTCAGCTGGGCTGTGTAAAGGTGACAATGGAAACTTTGCCCAAACAGTGTGTTTTTGTAGGCCCACACGAGGGGAAGTCTGGGTGGAACAGCTCCCAGACAGCTGCTACATAAATACTCACAGAGGGAGCGGATAAAGGGAAGTGAAGCAATTCAAGAGCTCCATCCAGGCAACTGCTCAGCTTAACCCTTTCAGTCCTCAGCCAAAAGAGCAGCTGCCACCAACCGCACACGCTGCACAGCAGCAAGCTCTCAGAGTAACTGCGATTGGCTTTTGTACTACTACTTGTTTGACATCCGCTGCAAAACCATCCCTGTGGCTGTCTAAAAGCGTCACAGCACGCAGAACATAACCATATCCTCGGCTTGACGGTTGTCCGGAGGACAGCAGCAAGTTACTGGCTGTGTAGAAGATGCCTGCAGGGAGCAGAAATGGCAAAAAATAGACGTGACAGGTTTTTGGCACTGGGTCACTGTGCCCATTTAGCCTGTTTGGTGACAACACAGCAGTGGGTTTCCAGCTGTATTGGGTTATTGAGGGGGAAAAGCTGGAGTGAGGTGGTCAGTGGGGAAAGATTTCCTCACAGATGGCAAATTAATGGTCTCAAAGAGTGGTCATCCAGTCTGTCTCAGCTGCTGCTAAACAGGCAATGAAATACCCTCTGCCAGAACATCCCCAGTTGTTCCTGGTGCTCAGACCCCACCTAAAATCATCCCACAGCTCCTTCTTCCAGCATGAACCCCTGCTCTTTGCTCAGCAATGATCCCAGTTAACTTCAAGCGCTTGTTTTGATTTTTTCCCCCTAAAACCAGGTCATTTTGATGGATGCTGGTGTGGGATAAGCCCTTTGGCAGGTAGCTGGGTTCCAGGAGGGAGGACAGGGAAAAAAAGTGCTGGGTCAATAGTACCTCATTCTTGTTCACTAAGAAGGGGGCTGCAGCCTTGCCCTGAAGCCCCAGGTGACAGCATCACGCACCCTAGACAACAGAAAGGAGGTCAGCACGCATCCCCCAGCAGTGCCAGCTGTTGTGCTACAAGGAGGGAGAGAAGGTAAAAGATGTAAGAGAGATGTGCTCCGGGAGCGAGCTGACCTCTCTCCTCCTGACACACTGCAAACAAACCTTTAGCTCTTCATCCACAGAACCTGCATCTTAAAAGAGGAAGTAATGTATGTTTATCTCCACCAACAAGAACAGGGGATTGAAGAATGATGTTTGCCTGCAATGGTGATTCTCTTACAGAGCTGGACAAGGATCCCAGCTTTCCCAGAGATGCACGTAAAACTTCCAAAAGCAGGCTAAATCCAGGTTAAGTACGCAGATGAGCATCAATAGGTGAACATTCTTTCCCATCACATTTCCTTCCCAAAACTACCGCTGATCAGGTTGCACAGTTTGAGAACTCGCACTGTACTGGGAGATGAACCATTTCTAAAAACAAGGGAAGAAATGTAGCTCCATTTTCACGTCACAAGCAACAAACCTTTGCAAATGATTCGTTTTCCTCCCCTCCTACTCACTTGTGTTTCAGGGAACATTTTGCTTAAGAGTAGATCCTTAAAGACATTAGATAATAAGTGATCCATACCAATAGGCTGGCTAGTTTAAGCCTGGCTACTTTGATCATAGATGGATTTTATTTTCTAGTTAGTTGGTAGACACGCGTGCTGTTAGGCAGGCAGAGGATTTTCCTGGCCATCTCCCTTCCCAGCCAGAAGAGCCAATACCACAGTGCTCTGCTGCTTTTGCTTATTCAGTTATGAACTAAACTGCAGTATCTGTCCAATTCCAGCTCCCAGACAGGAAGGAAAGTGGGCAGTGCTTGAGGATTCTTACTTTTTCGCATATCACAGTTATGTTTAACATGCTCCATGCTTGTAGCAGCCAAAAAGCCATTTGCAGCAGCCTTCAGGCACAGTCTGCTTCCCCAGGGGGCCATTCTGGGCACAAAGAACCGTTGCTAAAAGTTGAGTGAGGTCATACATCTGGCAAATATAACGGCAACAAATTAAACTACTTTTTTAAGAACTTGGCTTCCAGTGTGCCTTGGAGATCGAAAACAAATTCTTTAACTCTTTATAGCCTCCTCATGCAGAGCTCACCACAAGCAGTTTTCAAGGTAAGTTACATCCCTGCATTGTGTAGAAGTGATGTTGGACCATATACATACGTGCTCCTCCTTGCTCAGCTGATCCACTGCTTCCTGAGTGATCAGCTTCCCAAATCAGCTGCTGTATATGTTTCCAAGTCAAAAATCCTGAGTGTAAAACCAAAGGTAGATTCAAGCCTCCACTCTGGATGCTATCCTGTCTTCAGTGCATGAGAAACATGGTGCTTCATGGATGGAGCTGAGCATGGAACGTAAGGACATGACGGCTCCTCAGACATTTTTGAGGTTATTGCTCAATGTTAAAGGGTGAGAATTCTAATTTAAACTGTTGTGCTTTCTGCCCCTTGCTTGCTTCTCAAGCAGTACCCTCTCTTTAGAAGTGCTGGTACATTTTAAGTCCTGAAATCCCACTCAAGGTAAGAGGCTGTAATGAGGGGAAAGAGAGCACATTGCTGTGATGTGGGAAAACAAAATGATTGAGATGGAGAGAACTGTCAGAAGAAATTCCCTCCGTATTACCTCTCTTGCTACCTAAATCCCCTTAAGTTTGCCAGATTCTCTCTTCTTCTAGCTCCCCATGCCCACCGACTGTGGGTTACTTTCACAGGAACAGATTGCATTGATCAAATGAGTGCTTTTATGAAGTTGAGTGTAGAAAAGCAACATTCACTGCATCTCATTAGCTCGCCCTTCAGCACCTGAGTGTCTTCTATTTTACAAGCACAATTATCTTTCAAAGGGATTCACTCAGAACATCTGAAAGGAAAAAGCATCTTTATCAAATGGGCCCAAGTCATTTGTATTGTATATAGTATTTTAGGGAGAATGGCAAATTGCTTCTGTGGTCTCTAAGACATTAGAGATTACAAATTAAAAGGAAAAGAAGTGAAGTTCGAAAACTGGACTTGGAACAGCTTAAGTTTTCTTCTCCCCTCCCCACCCCAAAAAGTCAGCCCACAACTCTGGGGATCAGGCTGATAAAGTAGACTCTTACAACTCATTTTTGTCACTGCTTCAGTGGCAGAACGGCCTTCTTCTAGCAGAAAATGGGCCATGTGCACCTTTGAATCCCCTCCTTCCCACCCATCCTGTCACAACATCAGTTCATTTCAATGAAAGTGTTGTCAGTCTCTCAGCAGAAAGCCTCTGAAAGCTTATAACAAGAACACGGAAGAATTTCACTGAATTGATTCCATTAGCGTAATCTAAGAGAAAATAATTTATCAGAGTGGGAGCTTAGAGACAGAAAACAAACAGTCAGTGGTGGAGCAGAGAAAAAACTCAGCTTTATAATCCACCCAATAAGCATGGAAATGAGAAAGCCCTCATCTTCCTGCAAATGAAAGAGTGAAATATTGTGATGATGCCAACAAGGGGTTCTTAGAGAGGTGGAAAGTACCAGAATGGAAGGAGACCAGAAGCTTCCCAGTGATGACAAGGGAATGCAAACAGCTTCATCCAGATGGGACAAGCAGACTAACACCGTCCAGATGCAGTACAGGCGGACACAGCCTGCAACAGGAACAGGTGCAAAAAAAAAAAAAAAAAAAAGGTTCTGGCCTTAAGATCTGCTAAGCCCTGTGTGAAATAAGAATGCCAGCCAGGTCTCCAGCAAGCATCTGAAATACCCATGGCACATCTGGAGATGGGGGCTTTGGAAGCACTGGAGCCTGCTCTGTCAGCCAAGGGCAGGCATTGAGGCAAAATCCCTCTTTTAAGAGGTCGGAAAGACAGGAAAGGAGGGTTTCATTAACCCTGAAATGCTCAAGTTCCCACAGCTCATTTCTTCACGAATGTATGTAATAGTTTACTACAAGAAAGGAGATCTCCACTGCATGTTAGCAGAAGAGGTGTTGGAGAACAGGATCTCCCAGAAGTCCAAATTCTTGTGCAGCTACATATTGAACACCTGCTAAAGCCTTGAAAAAGTCTTAGAGGTGTGATGCGAGGAGCAGGGTGACAGCGTAGGTGTGAGTGATGAGCTATTTGACTGTGTAAACATCTGCAAAATGACTGAAAATTAAAGACAGTCCAGTGTGAGAAGAGGGAAGGTTTACGACTGCAGCAAGCATGCTGCTATTTGGTTGTCTTTTCTCTCCCTGCCTTTAATTTAAGAAGTGGACAAATACAAAGCAAAAGCTGCTTGGCAATCCACTCTGCCATCTGATCTAGTAGAGCCAGGACCCTTCCTCCAGCCTTAGCTCAGCAAACCATTTTTTACTCACTGCATGAGGGAGCAGGTTAAATCCTTCCACTGGAAAAGCCTCTGCACAAATCCAGGATCTGATCCACTTTGTCAGATTTGCCAGGCACCATGTAGGACTTGGTGGGACAGACCCTTCGGCAGGTACAAGCTGCACTAGGATATCACGTTTGCTCTGACTTGAGAATAGAGCTGAACTCCCGCTGGCCAGGATATCCTGGGAGCTTTTGCAATGTGTAGCCAGCAACAAGCCTAACAGCCTGGGCCAGACATTTGACAACTCTAGGATGCTTAAACATTTTAAGGTTAACTCAGCAGCAGCTAAGGCAGAACAGATGCAGCCTTTCTAGCTGGTTTTTACAGTATCTGGAAAACACAAGAAATCACAATCATCATTCAATCTTACAAATAAAGTCTTCCTTTTATTCTAGTAAAGTAACAAAGTTTTGTATTTACAGATACAATAACTGTACATCAATTAAAAATTGACTGCTCTAAAAATCATTAAAGTCACACACAGTCTGTTAAGAACACAAACCACTGCAAACCTCCAAGAGCCTCCATCTCTGCTCCTTTCTCACAAAATCAATTTGCTTTGTTCTGAATGATTTTCTGCTGGTTCTCTAGGCACTCCTTCAGCTTGTCCTCTGTCAGCGTCAGTCTCTGCTCCAGGATGGAAACTGTCTGCAAAACAAAAGGAAAGCTGCTGCTCAGCCACTCACAAAGACAAGCTCTGTATGCCACTGTACTGTCACTGGGTAATGAAATCCTAAATTCAAATGGAGTATTTTGAGATATTTCATGACAGTAACTCCAGGATCAAGCAAGAAAACCCTCCCAGTGTAAGGCAGCACAGTCAGGTGATAGAAAGGAGTTAAAAACCAAAGCGGCAGCATCTACCTCAACATAATGCCCGAGTATTTGTGTAATCCAGTTACCTCACAAAGGGATTGTTATAGCTTTCTCCTAGAGCTGAAGTCATCATGGACAGGATACACAGGAAGAACATTTTAACCACGTGGCAATAAAAGCCTCTGCTGAAAACCTTTTATTGATCGCTCCGAGGTAATCAGGAGACCTAGCCATGCAAACCACTTGCAGCTTCCAAAGACACCAGAATGGCTGATAACAGGCAGTGATTACATTTAATGCTTTAATACCCATAAACTTATCAGCAACAATCAATAGATTCATATTCTGAGCATTTTTACTGCATAACATCCTCTTTCAAAAACAAAAGGATGTTCAGAACCTCAGACTTTAATAAAGTAATTCAAATAAACTTGGACAACTGCTATTTGTATAGAAGTTATACATAGAAAGCCTTTCAATAGCACATTTCATAAACACATCACTAAGTGCTTGACAAAGGAAAGCAGGTCTCTTTATCCTCATTTTACAGCTGGGGAAACTAAAGCACAAAGAAAGGAAGCAGCTTGGCTAAGGTCACTTGAGTGACCAGGAAAAATCTCCTGCAAAATGATTTGGGGAATGAGAAGAACGGTGGGGAGAGTAAGGAGAAAACAGCGATGGTGAAAACACAACATCAAGCACTACTGCAAAACTGTTTCCCTCAGACACATCACAACACCACGTGTTCACAAAGTTCTGCATCATAGGATTTGCTTGAACATGTCCGTCCCGTCCCGCCCCCCCCCCCCCAACACAGCTCAAAGCTTCTTTCTCCTACTCCCACACCACCAACCTGTAAAGAGGCAGAATCATAGAATGGCCTGTGTTGGAAGAAACCTCAAAAATCACCCAGTTCCAACTCCACTGCCATGGGCAGGGACGCCACGCACTAGAGCAGGTTGCCCAGGGCCTCACCTAACCTGGTCTTAAACACCTCCAGGGATGGGGCAGCCACAACCTCTCTGGGCAACCTGTTCCAGTGCCTTACCATCCTCTGAGTGAAAGATTTCCTCCTAACCTCTGATCTAAATCTCCCCTCTTTTAGTTTAAAATCATTCCCCCCTTGTCCTACCATTACCTACACAAGTAAAGAGTGCTTTTCCATCCCCCTGATCAGGTGGCCTGTAGTAGACCCCCCAGTAAAGGACAAGCTGTCCTTTATTGGTGCAATCTTTAACTCTCACCCGTAAGCTCTCAGCCTCTACATGGCCGTTTCTCAAAGGCAACTCTTCAAAATGAATTCCTTCCCTAATGTAGAGGGCAATACCCCCTCCCTTCCTTTCCTTTCTATCCCTTCTGAAGAGTTTGCAGCCCTCTCCCTGTGTCCCATGTCCCCAGTCACCTCCCGCCACCGCCACCCCACAGGTGTGCCCCAAGAAGAGGAAGAGTCAACTCCTGCTGTTTAACAGCATTGCTACAACCATAACAAGCTCTGCCCAAAGGAACAAACCCTGCATGGCTTAGATATTCCCCTGGCCTACGGTACTACCATCATTTAGCTTTTTCCTCCTCTATTTCTGCCTCTTTGAGGTGCAAGAGCTGCTGTATACAGAGAGCCCAAAGAAAACTTGGAGAGGCACCAGGTACCAGGAGCCCTCCTGTCTGTTCAAAGGAGAGGGGATTTTATCTGATTTGAACCTAGCCATGGCTATTACCTAGGGGCTGTCTTACAGATGTCAGGAGCACAGCGGCTCAGGGAAGAGCACAGCAGGCTGAATGTCTACAGGGGTTTACAGCAAAGATCTCAGCCTGCAAACAACCAGACAGAGAATGAAACGCAGCAGGGAGCCTGGCTTTTCCATTTAGAAAAGGAGAACAAGCGACTCAAGACTCAGTGTTCATTCAAAATGTGGGGGGTAGTATTGCATTCAATTTCCTTTATAAAAAGATGTAATCAGGTGAATCACATCCTGGTCACACAACCCTGCAAGAAGCAAAGGTTACTTGCAGCTACTGCTACATGCAGCATGGTGAAACAAAGCACAGATAAAGTGGATTTCAGGAAATGGTGAATTTGAGAAAAAGCTTCAAGAAATATGCTTTCTGCTTACACTTGTATGCAATTTCCATTTCAATAAACTTGTAGTGAGCAGTTTTTGGAAACTACAAGTGGAAAAGGAGAAGTCAGAAGTGAAATCCAGTAAGTTCAAAGAACGTCAGAGCACAGTCCATTCAGGTTTGAATTCATGATGCCCAAAATACACAGGGCACCTGATGTCCTAGTAAGGTAAGGGAAAGTGCAAAGACGCTATTACTATTATATAGCAGGTTACACCCATACAAAAAGCTACTTCATTCCCAATTGACAGAGTTTTACAAAGCTTCCATGTTGCCATTCATAAGGCAAATCCTTGCTGGTACACAAATCAAACTGCTATGGGATTTTGCTATTACTTTTCAAGAAGGTAATGAACCGACAACTAGCCCAAGGAGCCACATGCCACCAGGCAGACTCGGTGAGGGTTCACCTGATGCAGGTTTGTGCTCATTCTGTGCCCCCTACGGTAGGATCCCGGCTTCCCATGGTGTCAGAAGCCAATTACTTTTCTTCACTGCACACCAGGAAATGTTCACGAGAAACTATGCAAAAAAATTACTTACTTGAAGTTCTGGTGAATATTCAGCTCCATCCTCCATAATCTGAGGGATCCAGCAGTCACATTTGCTTACATCATGACAAACTCCCCGTGCCATTCCCTCAACATTATTTTTACTCCCTCAACCCAGTAATACCAGAGATCCGTGATGCCAATCCAAATGCCAGACCTACATATACTTTCAGTTTTCATCAGCATCTTTTCTTTAACTCTTGTTAAACTTTTCCTTGCCTGATCATGCAGTAGGGACAGTTTAACCACTGTTAGCCCCAAGGTGGAGGTTTTTGCAGAGCCCTGGGGTAATCCATCCAGAGTCTTTTGAGGACTCTTTTTGATAAGCAAAGCCTGGTGCTAATTGAATCCCAACAGAAACCAGCTCAACAACTGCCAGAGGAAACCTGAAAAGCAGAGTCCAGAGCTGAGGACATTCACACTCCTCAGGGGACCCCCAGGATCAGACTAGGAGAGCAAAAACACAGGCATACAAAAGGACTGCAAAGCAGGTATGCCTTGCAGATGAGCAGGCTAAGTGTCACAGATGAGCTTCTTCTGGTCCTGTCATCATTAACCATTTCATAACAAAACCCCTTTCTCCGCTGATCTGCCTTCTCCGAGAGGTAGTTTCCTAGCCTTATTTCAATAAAAAAATTGCTAAAATTTGCTCCATCCCTAATGTTAAAGGTTTCACTAAAGCACGTGCTAAAAACTGTTCTGCAGGGCACTGACGTGGAACGTGTCAAATAGCCCAAGAAAGAGCATTAGCTCTGCCTCTTCAGATTTTTCTTGCCATATGACATGTTAATCTACAAAGACAGCATTTTCTTTCCAGTTTATCAAAAAAAAAACACCTTCCTGCAAAAGAACAGTCAGTAATGCAGAAATGTTACAATGGAAAAAATCTATCCATGTAATAACAAATGTAAATATAGGGATTTCTATCCACAAAGCACAAAGATACCGGAGTGACCACATCTCTGTATTAGGATTACATCATTATTTAATTCTCTTGTTTGTACCATCTTATAATGATGTTAGCGGGATATTGCAGTGCCCTGAACTTCTAAGTGTATGGCAAGCATCAATCAAAGTGGAAGAGGCTTTATGCTGCTTATCCGTACCAGCACTCCCGTCAGGATGCTGTAAGGAGCTGCATTTATTTACCACGGCAGCTAAAGCTAGGACATTCAGAACAGTGTCTGCCCAGTTTCTCCTTGCTCACAGTGGCACAGTTGTATTTCAGCTCCTTCTCACAGACCATCTCCGCTGCTGGAGCTCAGAAGTTTCAGCTCTGTGCAGAAGCTCAGACAGTCCTAAGCCACCTAGGAAGACACTATCCAGTTAATAGGGAGAAAAAAAAAAAAAAAAAAAAGGAAAAAAAAGGAAAAAAAAGATAACTTGCAATATCCTTATAATTTCCATGCAACAGCCTCTCCTTCCCCTCACCGCAGGGGGACAAGCAGAGATAGAAGGTAATGCATCAGCAGAGGGAGAGATCACCAAGGGGATGGAATGGACAGCCCATGGGTTTGCAGAATGAGACTAATCAGGTCTGGTCTGAACTTGCAGGCTTAATTGCTCTGCCTTTTGTAACGTGCAAGGCACACACTGGTTTGTTTTTGAAGAGCTAATTGCCCAACTATAACCTTCTGTGGGTTATCTTGCTTTCCATAAAAAAGGTCACGTCAGTGCTCAGTTCAGTCTCAAACTGGACCAGAGGCACAGCAAGTAAATTCCATGATAAAAAAGCTGCTTGGGCATCCAAGGGGCCAACAAAGTGCCAATGAGTGGGTTCAGAGGAACCTGTCTATACTTTTTCTACACTAATCCAATGAGCAAATAAACTACCAGGTGAACACTTTCTACCCAGGCAGCCACAGAAAACAAAAACAAAAACAAACAAACAAAAAAAAACTCCTTCCACAAACAATAGCTTAAAATACCAGACTTTAACTTTAAAAATTGAGGCTCATGGCAGAACGTGTTCAGAAGTCACACCAAGGTTCAGGTGCAGACCCGTCCAGCGCCTTTTCCTCCTGCCATCCCAAGCTTTGCCATGACTTGCTGTCAGTCTTCCTTCCACCTCAGCAACTGCACCTAGGGAAACTCAAAGGAGACCCCTGCTATTAGCAAGCAGCACAAATTACGGCTTAACACAGTTTTGAGATGGGATCAGAACATTCAGTACCTCTGAATCATTTTCATCAAGAAGTGGTGGTTTAAACCAACCAAGGGAGAAAATCTCATCTCCAAAACCGTAAGAATACACAAAGCCTTCACTGGCAGTAACACTTCACTTACCAAACAAACACACACAGTGCTCTTTGAATGCCAGGACTTGCCTTACGCTAATGGTCAAAGTCTTCATCGCACAGATCAAGTGCACTATTAGCATTTCTTTAGAAATAATTTCACATTAAAAATGAATAAATAAATACAAAACAGCACTTTTTCCAATCAAACTAAAACAAGATCTGAAAATTCTAGTCTCATCCAGTTGGCCAGACCAAGCAGCAAAGTAGACAAGATACCACTACAGAAATATCACAGTGATCAAATGGCCGCTGGAATACAGAACAATGGATATCCTTTGCATTAAATCAAGCCAAACAACAAGATGAGGAGTCACAAGCTCTGCCAGTATCCTCTGCGCAATGGAGGGACTCACAGCATGCGTGTCATCTGCAACTGGGCCTTTCAATTTACAGCCCTTTTACTAAGATGTTTCAGCACTGTTGCTTCAGGCTCGATGGCTGATCGGCCAGAGCTAACTGATGGCACTTGCACTGGATGCTGCAAGTTTTGGGGAGGGAAGGGCTGCACTGCCTGCTCAGGTATGGGCAGCCTCCCTGGTGCACAGCTCCCAGACCTCGGGGAGCCAACAGCCAAAGGAATCAGGAAACTTAGTGTTTCACCTTACAGTATGAAAATACAGTGAGTTAAGATGAGCTATGATGAAATATCCAAGTAGGTACTACAAAAGTGACTGTACCGTGCTTAGCAACTGCAAAAGGCTTAGAGGTCTCCCCAGCCACAAGGATGAGGGTGTGCTTCAAAGACATCCTATATACTTTCCCTGTCACCCAATTTAACTCTGAAATTGTTATTTTTATACCAGCAAATCACTCAGCTGAATTAACTCAACTGCTGGTACCCAGTAGATAACCAACAACTTATATTAACCATATCAAATGATACTTCTTCAAGGTCTGCTTGTGAAAAAGGCAAATCATGGGAGGTATCAAGTGTTCCTGCCTGCTGAAGGAAGGTAAAGGTCTGTTGGACCTCCAGGTAGACAATCAGCATTTTTTAGAACCTGGCCTCCGGGCAGTGTCATGCTAATACAGCAGTATCACTGGGAGTGTATTTAATTTAGGCAGTCTTAGAAAGCAGAAAAATCCTTAGAGATTTCTGTAACAAGCATATTTTGGAAGTGAATTTCAGAACTTGGATGATACTATATAAGGACTGGCAAGAAACAGGGTACTTCATTTATTTTGAGTAAGAGATCATCAAAGCTACTGCGTCTCCAAAAGATGGTTCTGCATCATAAGAAATAATCTCTATGCCCCTTAAATTAAGATTTAAAAACCAAGCTCACCCGGCATTTCACAGATTATTCATATTGGAATGCTTGCTTTTTATTGTTAAAGGTAACTTGGATTCCAAACAATTTCTTTTGGAGTAAAAACTCAGCATTGTTATCTCCTATTTGTTGGGACTTCTCATAGCCAGTGGTTGTCCAGGCAGTGAAAGTAACATATGAACCAAGACATTTGTGCAAGGCACAGGTAGCAGCCCTTGCGATCCACAAATAAATTAATAAAAACTATATTAATTTACTTATAACTGCTTGAAGTCATGTAAGGATTTATTTTATTAAACCCACTGTTTAATCTACTGTTGTGGTTTAACCCGGCCAGCAGCTAAGCAACACACAGCCGTTCTCTCAGCCTCCCCCCTCCCTCTCTAGGATGGGGCAGAGAATCAGAAAGAAATGAAAACCTGTAGGTTGAGATAGAGACAGTTTATTAGGACAGAAAAGAAAAGGAAATAATAATAATAATGATAATAGTACTACTACTAATGTGTACAAAACAAGTGATGCATGATGCAATTGCTCACCACCTGCTGACTGATGCCCAGCCTATCCCCGAGCAGCCGGTCCCCAAACCCCGGCCAGCCACCCCCATATAATTGCTCAGCGTGCCATCAGATGGTATGGAATACCCCTTTGGCCAGTTTGGGTCAGCTGTCCTGGGTCTGTCCCCTCCCAGCTCTTGCTGCACCCCCAGCCTGCCCGCTGGCAGGACAGAGCGAGGAGCTGAAAAGTCCTTGGCTGAGTGTAAGCACTGCTCTGCAACAATTAAAACATCAGTGTGATATCAACATTATTCTCATCCCAAATCCCAAACATAGCACCATGCCAGCTACTAGGAGGAAAACTAACTCTATCCTAGCCAAAACCAGGACATCTACATTCAACATCTCACAGAAGAAAGGGGCCATTTATTCCTTACCAACACGCTTTGAAGACCATATCCCCAAATGTAAGAAGTAAACTTGATTTCACTCATTTGCATTACAAACACTGCACACACATTTTGAGTTTTATTTTAAAAGCATCCCATTTCTCCTCCAAGTCCTTTTTTTTTTTTTTTTTGTACTATATATCTTTTTAACAAAATATTTTTCTCCCCACCTCTGCAATGTCTTCTGGAAGAAGCAAGATAATCCTTTAATCTCACTGGAGCTAAACTATCCTTCAATTCAGGCTTGGATTACCATTCAGATTTAGTAACTCTTCACATTTCACTGCGTTGTTTTCTCCCAGCTTCAACACCGGATTAGCTTGGGGATGGTTTTGAAACTGTTTCCTGTGGGTTTCCTACCACAGCTATTTATGAACTTTTATGGTAACCTCACACATAGAACCATTTAGGTTGGAAAAGGCCCTTAAGAACACAAAGTCCAGCCATCAACCTAACACTACTAAGTCCACCAGTCCACCATGTCCCAAACACAATGTCCACAACTCTCTCAGATGAAGAGCTCGGAAGACTTCATGTGGAACAGACACCTTCCTTCTTCCCATGTTAAGAACAGTGGTTTTTTCCTCAGTGCTCACTGCACACCTGTGCTAGGGATTATCGGAGTGAATGGAGCAACTGCAGGTGTCTGGAGTGAGAGCAAGACTACACAAACTCTTTATGATAACCATTGGGAATACAAATCTTCCACTGCAGCTAAGATGCTTAACTCACAGATGATCATCTTTCATCACAGCAGTTCAGCTGCAAATGCAGGAAACACATTTTAGATAGCACATCAAGTAACACCTGCTCATAGTACCTACTCCATTTTAGTTTCAGCTAAAAATCACTTTTCTACTCCAGAACATTAAGGATAAATTATCCTTAGTCCAGCAAAATTCCTGAGGATATGCAACTCACCTGAAAAAGGCAAAGATTACTTTATTTACATGTGAAATATGGCTACAAACCATGTTTAGAAAAAAAGTACGAAGATGCTGTCAGGTTACATTAGACCGCTTTCTTACTTGAACCACAAAAAGGCTTGACAGAGTTGTGGTGAGGAGGAGAAGAGGAAAGCTTCATTGCATCAAAGACCTGTTAAAGAAGGCAGTCAAAGCCCTTAGGAGTAAAATCACAGCATGAAGTTCACAACGTAAGAAGAAAGCTTCATAAATCTAAGGGGGACATATCTATTAGCTGTAACATTTACTGCTAGACATGGCATGCTACAGCCACTAGTTTCTTTAGATCTTACTAGAGAAAGTTGTATCAGAAGTGCCAACTGAAGGAGCGAGTCTGCTCAAGTGCATCCCGCTGCACAGGACATAATGCCTCTACAGCCTCAGCATTTCTACTTTCAATTGGTGTCTGGCAGGAAGAGACCTCTTAATAGAATAAAAATGATTCTGCAAGTACAAGACACTCCACTTCATCTAGAAACCTATTGTCAACAGAGGGAAGGTGTTGGTAATTGGTGAGCAGCAGACAATGCAGCTTCAAGCGCACAGCTCAGTACAAAGCTGTGCACTGGGTAGAGATGACAGTGTCCAGCTGATTTCTTACTATCGCCTCTCTCAGCAGAAAGTTTGGCAAAAAAACACAGCATTTTTTCTCCTGCCCACTTTTTACATTATACGCAGGTTAGCATGGTAAACCTTGAGATGATAGCTAAGGAAGTGTCAGAAAAATGATAATTTTATATTTGCATTATTTCCCAGAGTAGTCTATCAAAACTCCACATTATGTTAACACAGTGTTGGAAACTACGATGAGCACAGAGAGTGCAAGAACTCGAGGTGGTACATTAGAAATATACCCAAGCTCCCAGAGTTAACAAATTAGAAATTCCTGGAAAACCCGTAGACAGCTTCTGGAAATGGTGTGTCTGCCCCTTCTCTATAGCTAAGAAAACACCATAAACAATATGGTCCTGCCTATGCCGTTAGAGTTCTCTTTAAGCAAGGAATACACAGGAATTATATAACAATGATTTTTAACAGAGCACCAGCAGACTACTGATACAATCTCAGCCTTTCTAGAAGGGAAAAATGCTGATGCCTGTATTATGTTATTTATTCATGAAAGCTTTCAGTCATATATTTATGAAAGCATTTTCTTTAAGCAGTAGTGGTGTCCTTCTTTCATTGAAAGAAGTCTGCAACTCCAAAGCAGCTCTTGTATAAAAAACACCCAACATTAATTTGAATCTGCAGGAAGCAGCACCCAGTTATGCTTTGGCAGAAATGGCTAGGAAAAATAACCAGACAGGTATCACCAGCTTCTGTTTCCATCTCACTCAGACCAGAGCTAGCAATCAGCCTGCTGTTAGTCCACCTGGTCAACATCTAATGGCATGGAAGAGGTAGCAATGGTGCTCTGCTGGACCCGTGCTCCCTTCTGTGTTATAACCCATCAGCATGGCGTGCCCACAAGGGAAAAAAACAAAGTTCAGCTACACCAGCAGGTGCCCTCCAGTTACCTTCCATTTCTTTGCCCTGCTAAGTGCCTGCATCCCCCCTTTCATGAATCTCGTCTCCTAGTACAGGGATAAATAATTTTTCCATGTTCATTTGCACAAGCTTGCTAGTTTTGCATTGTTTCACTTCTAAATACTAAAATGAAAATGAAGCATTGCAAAACCATTTCAACATCAGGTACATCTACTTGTACACATGCATGGTTATAATATAAACTACAACATACAAAAACCAGAACCGATGGGAAATTAAGTACTGTACAGACAGCAAAAAGCTACAGGTAAAAGGTTGCTGAAAGCAGTTACTCAAGGCAGTGTTTTTTTTGTTTTGGTTTGGTTTGGTTTTTTTTTGTTTTTAACTATAGTTTCAGGCCTATTTCCAATTTTATTCTAAATCCTACTAATTTATTCCTCCCCCAGTGATCTCAGTTTTTCCCTTTTTGCTAGGTTTAAAACAATGTTTGGATTTTTTTTTTTTTAACAGTTACACAATACCTTCTAGAGATGTTTGCATTGCTTATACCTAGTTTAAATCCCACATATACTGTTTACTGCAATATTTGCCTCCTCTAAACACCTATGAAGTTGAAAAGGAGCCATTACACATCCATCATCAGAACTGTGAATCTGATTTATGTAATGAAAGATAAAGATCACATTCCAAATGTACTAAGGAGACAAAAACAATAATAAAATATTTTGTGTATACACTTGGTTGCATTTTAATAACAAACACGCGGGTCTAACGTCATAGAAGATTTTTTTTCCCCTCTAGGGTTCTAAGGATTCTAAAGTTCTAAGGACTACAGAAAAGTGCTTTCTTGCATTTCTGCCAAATGAATTTTAAATATCTTGTGGTTTTCACTCTATACTATTTTAGGCTGTCTGTAGTCCTGGAATGCTTTATATCCCTAAGTCAACCCTACTTCAAACTCCTGTTGAGCTCTCCAGTCCGTCATCTTATACTTTTTTTTTTTAATAACATGTACTTCACTCAAGAGAAGAGAGCTAACTCAAACCAGTAATCAGTGTGTTCAATACACAGTGTTCAAGATCTGCTTGTTCTTCCCTAGAAACAACACTCAAACTCACAGAAAAGCCCTCCCACACAGATTTTTTCCTTCTAACCACCATGGTGTCATCCACATATCACTGGTGTTTACTATCCCATGCCTTCTCCCTGCTTCTCATTTCCCTCAAAAATGCAGAATGAAATTCAGTCCTAGCTCAGAAATAAACATTTCCTAACACAAGCAATGAAGAACAATTTGATTAAACAAACAAACAAAAACAACCAAAAATACAGCTCTATCCTCAAATTAAACAAACATATGCTGTGATGGATCACCATTACCAGTTGGTGTTGTTGAAGTATTACTTAGGGTCTCTGTAGAAGAACTTTATGTTAATGCTTCTGGAAGGGATTAGTCGTTTGTCACTTGTGGGTGAGAAGCATGTTCGTGAGAGGGGCACAGATTGGCCCAGATGCATAGATGGGAGGAGAACACTGCAGAAATTGGACTGTGTAGGTGAATGTTGGGTGAGGGAAAGGAGAAGGATCTGAACAGTTGCCTATAGACTGCAGCGTAACACTGGAAGGACAAGAGGCTGATGGCTCACCAAGACAGTCTTGCCTGCTATTTTAGCCACGCCTTCAGGCATTACCTTGGATAAACCTTGGCTAACAGGATAAGGTACTACAGCTAGCTCAATTAGCTCTCTGCTACATTGCAGTACAAAGGAATGAGGGGAAGAGCAGGGCCTGAGTTGGAAGCTGATGGGAGGGAATGGATAGTGTCATGCTGATAAGCAGATAAAAAGAGATTTATCGTTAAACTGCTAAAAAGCAGAGGTTTTGGACTAGCCATATTTATTCTATGAAGCTATTGCAAAATATTCCAATTTTCATTACAAAACCAAACAGCAAACCATACCTGAGTCAGAACATCCAGCTGTCCCATGATATGTTCCAAGGTAGTTGCAAGACTGCCGTCCTGTTGCTGCTCGTGGTTCCTACCAGAATCCTGAGTTTTGGTTTTCTTAAGGTGAACACCACAATCCATTTCTGATGGCTAGAAAAATAAACAGAAAATCTGCTATTGCAGTGCATACAGCTGGAGAAGGATTTCTGTTTTATGAATGGTAAAAAACAGTTTATGTTGGGAGACAGTCTGTGCTATTAAAAGGGCAAGAGAGAAATGCAACTGTTTGTTCTTGACAAAGTTAAAAAAGGAAAAGCTGCTGTGGAATCATCTGTCTCCAAAGTCTGGAGGGGTGTGTGTGTTGTTGTTATTTTTTTAAAGCCTTCATCAGGAAAGGCAAAGCTCAGACAACAATCTTGGAACAATCCTGCTAGGTTTGAGATTTGTATATGCAAAGAGCTTTGGCACATTCATGTGCTCCACAGACATAGACCGTACTGGTAAATGGGGACTTACTGGAGCCATGTGAAGTACTACCTCCACATTACAGAATGAAGCAAGCTACTCTGATAGGAGTCAAAATTCTTTCACCCCCACAGTGTAAGGAGAAAAAGGCTTAGCGTACCACAATGTAAAAGGCTCTCTCCATCTTTGTTAGCTGCAGGAAGGCAAGGATGCAATACTGTAGTAGTTAAGTCCACCAAAATGATCCAATATACATTACGACACACAGTTTTGATTTAATACTTATAATTTTATTTACATCTTGAACTGGTTCTCCCTCCTCAGTGCGGTTAAGAACAAGGTTACTTTGAAGCTTCAATTTTAACTGTTTCAGTTATGCAAGCCTGAATATTTCATTCCAAATAAATTTTTAAAACACATATAGATCTTTGCTAGAGAACTTATCCTTCTTTCCTTTCAAAATGCTATCTTCCTTCTGGAACAAACACTATTTGCATTACTTACTTCATTATCACCAGTAGAAGTTGAGTTTATCTAAACAAGTTAGCCAACTGATTAAGCAATTGCAGACTTATATTTCCTAATTTACACTAACAGACATGACTTGAATCTAAAGCCAAGATTGCAGCACTCAAAACGTAGCTCACCATGGCCCGGTGCCTGGTGCAGTTCCATCCCACGGACGGAACTTACCAACTTACTGCTCACATAAATGGCTGGAGCTTGCAAATCAACAAAAAAACATGAAATTCTGACATACTGAAAAACGGGCTCTATGAGTAGCTTCATCTCTTCTCTGCTATGAAGGCATTTCTGATTAGCACTGTATTTAACTATTTATCTCTATATTTAATGCAACAAGACCTCATGCCATCTCACCTAACTTTAAACGCAGACTGACTAATGCAGTAAGACTATTCTTAGATAAAAATATATGGGGGCTCTACAGGATCATGGCTCTCCATCAAAAAGCAGGCAGCTCACTGCCTTTTCCCTTAAGGCTCGTTGGGAAAGGAAGTTCAGGCAGAACATGTTCCCTGTGCAACAGGACACACAGATTGCTTGCAGCAATTCAGATTAGCCACAGCCCTTGGCCAACACAAGTCACACCACGCAGCCCTGGCACAGGAACCACCCTTGAACTACTTGTGTGCTGCAGGTTGCCCCAGAGTCACGTGTTGGTCACTGATGAACTAATTTGGTCAACTAAAACATGCTTCTGCACATACAAGATAAAGCCAGCTTCACAAGGCTGCTATTTGCTGTGTAAATTTAAGAGCAAAACAAGAAAATGCAGTTGATCAACAATGTATTAGCACTAACTAGCATGTTTTCTTGTTATGCTAACACTGGCCATTACGTTTTGATGGTATAACTTTAGGCCAGCCAATCATGGCACAGCAGAAATTTCAGCAAGCTAACGCTACATGCAACCTGCACTTAAAAAGCCCAGATGATGATGAGCCATCCACTTCAAAACCCATTAGAACAAGCTGACTCACAGAAGCAGAAAAATGACTGTAACAACATATTTTCTCCTCTAGCTTTAAAGCATATGTCAGACAGCTTTTCGTAAAAAGCTGCCAGGTTGAACTCAGTTGATATTCTCTTTTCCACAGTACACAGTACAGAGACTTTAAGAGCATGATATATTTGCAAGGGCAGCATTGCATAGATGTTCCCACACCTTAGGCTGTAAGGGACAAGTGGTCCTCATCAGGGCAAGTTGAAGCCAGGAGCAGCAGCAGCTCTGTGTCACATACACCACGTTCTGCAGATCAGCTCACAGGCTATGCACCACCAGTGGGAAGTCCAGCAAGCCACCTCCACGAAGCTTGCATGGGTTCCTGACAGCACCCAGCGGTGGCAGCACTCTTCCAAAACACAATCTGTGTTTTAAATTTAAAATGGGTGACAGTATGGCATACTGCCCCATTTCAAACACAACAGCTGCTTGAAAGCTTACAGACCATCGTGATCAAGAAGATAACTTGTAGGTAGCATCTTCAGCAGTGAAGTTTCGAGTCTGTGCATGCCCCTAAAGTAACGATGCATTCAGCCAACAACAACAACAAAAAGCTACGTCAATGGGTCTAGAGAGCGACTCCCTAAAACAAGGCTTTCAACTGACGAAAGTCTTTAATACTGAGTTCTAACATCCTACCCAGCCTACCCTGCCACAGCAGGTGCAAGAATCAAGTATCCAACATCCACACCTACAGACACCACTTTGAATTGCTGCCCACCAGGAGTCGGGCAGAGAAACTGAAAGCAGCTTGCTCCAGCCTCTTACTCATCCCACCCACTTGGATGACATGAAGCTGCAACCTAAATCTGGAATCTGGCCAAGCAGGCCTCTCAGAGAAGGGTCCTGTATATACAACTCAACAGAGGTTAAGAATCTGTCCACCACGGACATGTCCAGGTGGTGATCTCATTACAAATGCCTGCAAACCCTCAGCTAGCCACATATGAAAACACCACAAGCCTTAAACACAGCCCACAACACACAGAGCAGCAGGACAATAGCACAGGATGGGCTGATGGCCAGCCTGGCCAAGGTGGATGCTGCACACGCTGCCTCCTCTCAACTCAAAGGCACTGCACTTTCCCTTTCACGAGTGAAACCAGAGCATTTGCATCCATCTGGATCAGACTCCATACAAGTCACTAGACTAATTGCAACTCACCTTTTTAAGAGCCTAAACACAAATATGTCCTTGTAGCAACACTACCCAAAGCATAACGGAAACCTGGTGAACCAGGGGGAGCAGTGATATTGTGTGGCTTTCCTACCGTGACTTTGAGAAGAAAGCTGTTTTTATTAATCCTTTCCAAATTTCCACACCAAATTATCCTTTCCTTTAAGTGAATGAAAGCTTTTCCTGCATAAGCAGCACAACCGGAACTTCACAGAGCAGATGCTGACGTGTTTACGTATCCTAAAACCAAATGGACCTCCAGAACTTAGTTTGATACTAATTTCAGAAAGTTGCCAAACATTTGTAAGAATTAAAATAAATTCTTCTTCATTAAAAAAAAAAAAAAAGCAAGAGACTGTTCAATGGTTAGAGCAATGTTATTTACCCTAAACACCTACCTTCACTTCTGTGATAGGTCAATACAGCAGTGGCACTGGTTGGAGCTCCTGTAAGACAATGATGCTGCCTCTGTAGAACTGAATGTATAGCCTCCAAATTTGACAGTGGTGAGCATCATTGTGTGGTCTTTCAAAACCCTGCCCTCACATTTTAATAACAACCACAAATATAGATAACAACATATATAGACAATATATAATAACATATATAGATGTGTAAGTAATACATATAATTTGAAGGGAATACATATATTAAAAGGGAATTTTGCACCCAGGTGAGGAAAAACGTAAGTGCATCCACGCTAAAACTACTTTCAATTTGATAAAAAAGGATTAAATCAACCCTACTACTGACCACAAAAATGGACAAAGAACACTTTGCATACCAAAGTACAGCTCCCCTAAACTTAATAGGGATCTAAACCCTCTGGTGAGCCAGCCACTATTGATTTAAATTCAAACCAGCTTTAAAAATGGTGTGGAAGAAGGGACAGACCACTTGGGTGGAATATAGGAACACTGTCAGAGAATGCAGCGATATAATGAGGAGGGCCAAGGCCCAGTTAAAATTAAATTTAGCAAGAGACATCAAGGAAAACAAGAAGAGCTTCTTCAAATACATCGTGGGTGCGCTGCTGAACAAGGTGGGTGCCTTGGTGACGGCAGATACAGAGACAGCGCAGTCACTGAATGCCTTCTCTGCTTCTGTCTTCACTGCTAAGGTTAGCCCCCACACACTACTGAACCTGGAAACAAGAGAAAAAGCCTGGAGAGAGGAAGACTTTCCCCTGGTTGAAGAGGATTGGGTTAGAGGTTATTTAGGCAAGCAAGACACCCGCAGATCTATGGGCCCCGATGGGATGCATCCAAGGGTGCTGAGGGAGCTGGCATGCGTTATTGCTAAGCCACTCTCTATCATCTTCAAAAGGTCTTGGAGAACAGAAGTGCCTGAGGACTGGAAGAAAGCCAATGTCATGCCATTGTCTTCAAGAAGGGCAAGAAGGAAGACCCAGAAAACTACAGGCCAGTTAGCCTCACCTCCATTCCTGGAAAGGAGAAGGAGCAGCTCATCCTTGAGGCCATCTCTAAACACATGGAAGAAAATAAGGTGATCAGGAGCAGTCAACACGGATTCATCAAGGGGAAATTGTGTTTAACCAACCTGATAGCTTTCTATGATGAGATGACTGGCTGGATGGATGAGGGGAGAGCAGTGGATGTTGTCTACCTTGACTTCAGCAAGGCTTTCAAAACTGTCTCCCATAACATCCTCCTGGGCAAGCTCTCAAAGAGTGGAATCCATGAGTGGACAATGGGGTGGATCGAGAACTGGCTGGATGGCAGAGCTCAGAGGACCGTGCTCAACAGTGCCAAGTCTAGTTGGAGGCCTGTAGCTCATAGTGCCTCCCAGGGGTCAGCACTGGCTCCAGTGCTATTCAGCTTATTCATCAATGACCTGGATGAAGGGACAGAGTGCACCCTCAGCAAGTTTGCAGACAATACAAAGCTTGGTGGAGTGGCTGACACACAGGAGGCCTGTGCAGCCATTTGGAGGGACCTCGACAGGCTGGAGAGGAACCTCATGAGGTTCAATAAGGGCAAGTGCAGGGTCCTGCACCTAGGGAGGAATAACCCCAAGCACCAGTACAGGCTGGGGGCTGACCTGCTGGACAGCAGCTCTGCAGAGAGGGACCTGGGAGTCCTGGTGGACAGCAGGCTTACCGTGAGCCAGCAATGTGCCCTTGTGGCCAAGAAGACCAATGGGATCCTAGCCTGCATCAGGAGGAGTGTGAACAGCAGGTCGAGAGAGGTGATCCTCCCCCTTTGCTCAGCCTTGGTGAGGCCCCACCTAGAGTACTGTGTGCAGTTCTGGGCTCCCCAGGACAAGAGGGACGTAGAACTTCTAGAGAGGATCCAGTGTATAGCCACAAAGACAATTAAGAGATTGGAGCATCTGCCTTATGAGGAAAGGCTAAGCGAGTTGGGCCTGTTTAGCCTATAGAAGAGGAGACTGAGAAGGGAATCATATCAACCTCTATATACACCTGAGGGGACAATTTAAAGAGGATGGGTCCAAACTCTTCTCAGTGGTGGCCAGTGATAGGACAAGGGTTAAGGTGTATAAAATGAACCAGAGGAGGTTTCATTGCCATATGAGGAAGAACTTCTTCACTGAGAGGGTGACAGGGCACCGGAACAGGGTGCCCAGAGAGGCTGTGGAATCTCCTTCTCTGGAGATACTCAAAACCTGCCTGGATGCCATCCTGCGCAACGTGCTCTAGATGATCCTGCTCGGCTGGACTAGATGATCTCTGGAGGTCTGTTCCAACCTTGACCATTTTGTGAAAAAGAGTTGCAAAAAATACAGAAGAGCTCTAAAATAAGCACTGTCTTCTCAACAGTCTCACTGCTGACAAGCATCACATCATTGCACAGATGCTTGTGCTCCCATCCACCTCACGTGCAATGTGAAGTGCCACCTGAGTGCTGCAGACAGGCCCCAGAAACAGGGACACTGCCACAGAGGTTTTATCTATTTTAGTCCGAGGTCAAGTGTGCATTTTATTCAGTGCAACTGAACAAATGTATTTGCCATTAAATATCTTATTACAACATCTGCTTATTAAGCACTGGGGGCATAGCAAGAAGCAGCTGAACATTAAAGGAAGAATGGATAAGCAGTTTCAGAATACAATACAGCTCTCAGTGACAAAGGGAAAACAGAAGTGATTTATTTATAGCAACCACTTAAAGACAGCACAGTGCAACTACTTGGTGGAAAGGGAAAATTAATCAGCCTTCATTCCAGACATCTCTTGCTGAACCTTTCATGAAAATTGTTCTGGCTAAACAGCATTGTAGCCAGTTATTGTAATGCTGATTGGGGTGTAGGGGACGTATTAACTACAGAGTACATGTGCATCAGTAGTAAAACTGCAGTAGATGATTTTTAGAATGCCACTATGCTTTCTAAATGGTGATATTTAGAAAATACCCACTCTTCTGTTCACTGGAAGGGAGTAACTGAGTGGAGGGAAGGAATGGGTTCAGCTTTACCTCTAGTCCTTTAAATCAACTTCTGGAGTGTATCTACTGCTTTGTTTTTAAACAGAGTATGATGTTACCAAGAATTAATTTTTAAATATCTTGGAAGATGGCTTGCCTAAATACATCCATTGAATCTGTTATTCACTAAGTGCAACTAAATTGTTACGTTTTGGCTGAAAAAAATCCCCAAGAAGCAGCAGAGATTCATGAAAAAAAAAAAAGTGGCGCATACTGTTTATTTGGACTCCAATTCTGCTAATCCAAATGAGAAAGAAGTACCATTAAAGTCTTCTATTTTAAGGACTCATATTCACCCACAGGTGAAGTGCTATTTTAAATGTATTCCCACAGAGCAACAGCGACATCCAGTGGAAAAATTAGTTTCAAGTTTCCAGGAAGGTCAGATGGAGTACAGGTAGAGGAGATGCAAACAGAAACATGCAATTGCACAGAGCTCCAGTTCTGCCTTCCCAGGAGGGAATTTCACAGCAAATAAATAAATAAATGTACAGACGTATTTGTAAGTACTAATGGATGCCAAAACTAGAGATAGTTACAGATTTGGAAGCCAAAAGGTCAAAAAAAAAAAAAAAAAGAAAAAGAAAAAGCACATCTGGCCCGAGTAATTCAGGAGGAATTTATTTACACAACGAACGACTGGCTGACAGACCGAACTGCTGCAGTCAGCATGGAGACCATGGGCTGACCAAAGGCACCCAAGGTCACCAAATGCAGAAGAGAACAAGCAAATGAGAGGTGGAGATGGATTAGGAAGTTCAGCCATAGGCCTCAGAGAGCTGATTGATGATCAATGATCAGGTCATTGTTTTCACACATTTTTCTTTAAGAAAATTTATGACTTACCACCACTGTCAGATCTCCAGCTTCTGTAGAAATTTCTTGTCAAACAAAAAATTACCTCCCAGAGAGTATAAACAATATTGAAGATACATGAAAGTCTGTGTACTTAGTAAAATAAGGGCACATCTCCTCTTTCTTCAAGCTGAAGTTAATTGTAGTTGATAATTACTGAGGCTCTAGTTTGTTCAGGAAAGACTTTCCAGTCAAAATACAGGAGAGGCACACTGAAACAACAGTCTCTGCACAAAGTCTCATGGACTACAACAATTTGGAAATACATACATTGAAGAAATAAGCATAATCCAATGCCTCATGGAAAAAAAAAGTTTAAATCCAGAAGAGTAGAGAAAAGGGCTAAATGTCTATCATCTTAACCAAAAGGCACATTTGAAGAGCCATGGACTACTTATCTTTTGTTTAGGAGTCCTTTCTGCTGAAGCACTGCTCTTCCCAATCTTCGCTAAGTCTGCTATGTCATTAGCTTTTGAATTTGGTAACTATGCAATACAGCACCATTTATCTTCTAAGGAACTAAGTATATTTAGAACATTTGTGCACGTGAGCTTTAAAAACAAACACAAACAAAGATTTCCTGGCAGAAGAGTGACAGAGGACAATTTTGCCTCTCTGCCCACGTGACTTTGGTCTGCCAAACTGTCCTAGCAAAGGACTGCTCCTGTGGGCAGTTCTCAGCATCATGCTGGGAGCTGAGAACTAAGCTGTGTTTTCTGAGCAAGGGTAGCTAAGACACTTGCTGGCTTTGTCATTTGACCTTGTCCTACAGCTTACCTCCAAACCAAAAAGCTTTCACATGCACAACTTTTCTCAGGAAAACTAACATTGCATCCACGTACAGCATGCATTCAGGTTTTATGGCTGCAGAACTCACAACCGAGGTGGCAAGAGAAAAACCTCTCACCACCACCTGTACATCTATGTTCTGCCGTACTAGTTACCGATCTCACCAGACACACACAGCACTCGCAGACTGCTTTTTGGGCATTAGAAGTCCTCCTTCCCCCACTGCAGACTGCGTTGCCTCTGAGGTACTGCAACCTGAACAACTGTTGGAGTATTTTTCCTCAAAAAGTTTGATGCAATGAAAAAAGGGTCAGAGGCTGAGGTGGACTCCTCACCAGTCCCTCTTCGCCTTCTAGTACTTGGCACAAGGAATTACAACACAGAGTCATAGAAGGCATGTTTATATTTATATTTAAGATCAAATAAAGAATCTCTCCATCAATTACTATTTCCTATTTTCCACAACATCACATTAAAAACGATGTTTACCAACTTAGCTCATATATTTTTTTTAATCCATCAATTTCAGTGAGTGTACAAATTTAGATATATACCCAAGCACTTTCTAAGTGTCCATGTGACATCAACTGTTCAGCATTTGTTCGTAACACTTTACCATACATAGTCTTCTTGGAATTAGTCAAACAATAGCAGCAAATCTGTCACATAATGAAACCAGTGTTAATGTATACTCATGTTGGCTGTAACTGCGTGTGCAAAGCTTTGTACAAAGCTTTCCTTGAATCTGAGGGAAAAAAAAAACATCACCACAAAAATAAATAAATAAATAAATAAACAAACATTATCTACCCTCTCCAAAAAGAGCAAATAGCACAATTCAGTAAATATTTTCATAATGTACCAGATTTTAGAGTCCTTTGAATTGATCTTACACAATTCTCCTTACAGACAGACCCTCATGCTCAGCGTTAGTGACCCCAGGACAATCACAAGAGCCCACATATATGAAACTACAGGCAAAAATCTATGCCTCTTATTCTGACTTTCCTTTAGGTCCTCACTGCTCAGTACTTTGGATTAAAACATAAATTTACTTGTACTTAGATTCCAGCTCAAAGCGAACATGTAAATCAAGACACGGGACTGTAAGACTCCCATTTCCTCCCAAGAGCTTCATGCAGAGCTCATCAAGAGTGCTTACCCTTAACTTAGGTTTTCAAGGCAGCTAGGCAATGCGTCGTAGTAGCAATTATTAGTTTATAACTTGCAAGCAAGCATTCCAGAGATATCATAACTCTGATCTAACATATAGAATCTCTCACATCTAAACTAGCATATATTTACAATTTACCTCTGACAGCTTTAGTGTTCTTTGTATCACATTTTAGTTTTTATTCTTTTACACCACAGCCATAACTATAATTCCTGCCCATCACGGCCTTCTTTCATTTGCAATAGCCCTTGCACAGAGTACTTTTACTTTCAAAGCAAGCTGCATCTCCCAAGCCTCATATATTTACAGAAAACACAGGAAGGTGGGCAGAGCAACTTTGAAGTTCACACCTATTGCTACAAACAAGCCCAATACCCTGATTCATAATGAACTTTAACCAACTGCCTGAGAAACTAGCATCTTCTAAGGGCTTCATTCTCCACCTGCATATTGAAATGATTGTTTTAGAGCAAGTTTGTTTTCAAGCTCACCAACCCTGACAGGATTTTTCATGCCTCTTTTATCCCACAGGTTGTTTAGGATTCTTTTTTTCTCCCTATCCATCTCAATGATGGACTAGTTTTTGTATCTGCATTCAGTTATTCTTTCTTAGTGCTTGCATGCTAGTCTGACTCTCCCCACAAGAAACTGAATACAAAACATTGTTTTTACATAGCTGCTGTTTTGGTTAGTATTCATGCTTTCACAATATTTCAGGAAAAAAAAAAAGTTACACCATACAAGAAAGCATAAGTTCTTTTTTTGAAAAATATTCTCCTTGCCTTAAGTAAAAGGTGAGAACAGACTGAGATGTGTCAAGAACAATGTTCATATATTTTAGGGGTACAGAAAATGAATAACAACCTACATGCTTTTGGCACGTAACTACATTTAAAAGAACATCTGCAAAATCTCAGGCTGATTCCAGAAGCAGAATCTCAGTACACTAACATAGCAGTAGACAAGAATAAAGCAGTTTCCCTCCCCATCGAAGGAAAGGATGACCTCAGTATGAAATTAAAAACTACTGGTTGCTGTTTTAAGTCTTTTTGATGGGAGAGAAGTGGGAGAAATAATACTGACCTCAGCTACACAAAATGCATCAAAATAATTACTTCATAACTTAAAAAGCCAGAATTTGGCTCAAAATAGAAAGGAAGCACTTTTAAACCTGAATATATAGTGAAATAGAAGTCTCGCACTAAGTTGTAGCACTACTCTTCAAAAACAGCCCAGCACAACACATTTCTAAAGGAAAAATCAACAACCTTCACTTGAAAGAAAAGAATGAGGCTGCCGTGAGTGGACAATTTCTTACAGAGTCAAAATTTCCATGTTCAGGTTACACTTACATTCCTCAAAATAATAAGCCGAGCTATTTTCAGAAACATTAGCTTCTTTTTTAATAGCAAAGAACATTTCATATCAATCTGAAATTTAAACTTATGATATTCAAAACAAGCTCACAGACTACATTGTTTACTCTTCCTCTAACTTTAGCAATCCTAAGTGTGTTAATATTCAAGCACTGCATTCTTAAGAACCCAAAATTCAAGAGCACTGAGCACAAGTCATATTTAGCATTTCCATTCTCATCGAGCACAGAGAGCCATTCATTAGCAGAGACCAGGTGCAGGCTCTGCTTCTGCATGTTGTGATTGCTCTAGTAACAATACAGCCGACACCACCAAAAAATCCACTACTTTGGCATCACAGACTACACTGCAACAAGGGACAAGCATAGGAACTTCACTCCTTTACAGCAGCTCAAAGCAGCACTTTTAAAGCAGAACAATGCTCCCAGCCACTTCATGAGAGGCAGAAACACCCACACAGAGGAGACCACACTGCTAAACTGCATCAATAGACGATTGGTTTCAGTCACCAGAGCTCTCCACGGCTGCCACCTCCACCCTGCTTTTTAACCAGGACAGTTTTACCGTTGGAGTCTGTCAAAGGTTTAAATTAAAAGTCCCTATAAATGCTTACAGCTAACCCAGCAGGTCTACTGGGAGCCTCACTTATGCTGTTCAGACTGAAAGGTAACACCACATTTGGCCAAGGAGTAAATAGAAAGCAAGAATCCCACTGACTACCACTCTCAGTTTGAACTGACAGAAGTTGCCCGTAACACGGTAACTTTCCCACACCTTTTGTATTCCAGTACTACCACTGGGAACAGCTGCTCCCACACTGCATGCCCAAGCCAAAGGGCTCATTTGGGTGGCTCACTCCTCTGAAGTAATTCAGGTCCCCAGATCAAAGTACATCTCTTCCATGTGATTCAGCATGGATTCACTTTGCCCTCTGTAAAAACACAGCACCTGGTTCAAACCCTCAAAGAATTTGCAGTGCCCTGCTTCCCATGGGCTCAGAGAGCAAGTGGAGAAAACCCTGGTCAACGACCACCACACAGCATGGCCTCAACGTGTTGGTAGCACACAAAGGGTCCCATCAGCATCCATCAGAGGTTTTGGCAGGTAAACCCTCTTCTCACAGGGAAACTTTTTTTTTTTTGGAGGGACCAACATTCAAGGTGGTGAGTCACTGCTCAATGGTTTAGTTCAACAGCTACTTTCAACACATATCGTATCATCTGCTGAGAGGTTCTAAGCTTTAGAAGAGATCAGACATTTCCTACCCCCTGCATTAAATTACTAATGGATAATATGCACTGGCAATAACAGCAATGCAAATGGGGGTAAACTTACCATCGTCTCATGTTATAGGACACCTCGTCTACACTGTTTATGTCACTACTTTTAATATCATGAACTGTAAAAGCATTTCTTCCATAAAGGCTCTCTCTTCTACACTTAAACACAGAATTACATTACACAAAGTATCTTAAATTAAAACTGACAGAGTTCAAAGTTAGTGCAGTTCAATGAGCTAATAAACAAAGAGGTCATTGGACTGTTAGTTTCATAGCCTGCATAACTTTAGAGTTAGGACACGGAAGACAAAAAGAAAGATATCAGTCTTATCCAAAGCTAGACAGGATTATTGTGGACTTTCCATCTCCTTCCATGACTGATCCTTACCTTTCTGTCCTTCCCACCTAGCACCAGCATCCTCCAGTTTTTATTACTTCTCTTGACAAAGCACAACATCATAAGGCATCAGGTTTACAGCCACATAGCAAGTTACACACAAACCTTGTTTGTCAGAATATTATCGCTTTTCCAACACCTCCAGCAATGGATTGAGGTTCTAACAAGTAAAAACACTATTATATTTAAGAGAGAACATAGTTCAGTAGCCCACTAAAGGGTATCTAAATTGATAAGATTACAGATACTGCCACAGAGCAAGAGATGACTGTTAGAAGCTCACCTTTCAATTAAGGCATACCACATATGCATAAACCTACTGATTCACAACCCATTTTTAAGCTTCCAACTCACGTTGAACCAGACGTACTAAAATTGTCACAGTGATAACATATTTCAGAAGCCTGCAGTAATACTTGACCATATCAAAAAATCCAAAGGTTTTTAAGGCAATACAAAAACTCAAGTGTGTTTTGAATGAGTTTCACAATGTGCAAAAATCAGAAGTTGTGCTGGCAGTAGCTTTAAAGGGTTAATCTTGTAATAGATACCTAACAAGATGTCTAACATCAATGCTACACTTAGATCAGCGCATCATTCTGAATTATTCAGCTGATGAATTCATCCATTAGGTACAGTCAGAACTCAAATCAGAACTCTTCACATGTGGTTCAGGGAACGGATGTGCACTGATGTCTCCAAATAGTCTGGAGCAAAGCTCTAATACAACGTGTCACCTATTTCTCCTGTCCATTAAGTCTCCAAATAAATTTATTTTGTCTTTGTTAGCTGTCAATGAAAAGATATTCTGAACATCTATTTTCAGCTTGCTTTCATTCTGCTTTCACCTGTTACATCTGTGCTTTTTTTTTTTTTTGTGGGGGGGGGGGGGGGCGCCCAGACAAGATGAGATGGAGGTGTATAACATTGTCCAAGCCTACCACACATTCCTAAATGCAGTCTGCTAATAAAAATGCATATGTATGCTCTAAATTTATTTCTCTCTATAGGTAATATTCCTATGAGGTAAGTATAGCTAAACAAACCAGAAACACCACCAAACTGGTAAATAACAGAGATCATACAACGCAAATTAATACCAAGGAAAAAGACAACTCTGTAATTCAAACACCTGAAATCAAGTCACATGGTTTTCAAGTTGTAGGAAACGTTCCAAAAATGAACCTTATGGAATTTCTGCATGCTGACCTACCAGACTGTGATAGGTCCCATCCACACTAGAGCCAGACTTCTGTGTTTTCAGCACTTCACCATAGTCTGCTGCATCGAAATTAGTCTTCCATACCATCACCTGCAGAAGAAAGGCAAGAGGCTAAGTTGTGTCTATTAAAACTTTTCACCCACATTAGCTTAGAGGTCAATTTTGTCAACTTGTCAGAGAAGAAAAGGCAGCTACACACCAGGCTTACCTAAGAAAGCTTTGCCATGAGTCAAGTTAAAGAGCTGCTATTTGTAAACATGCTACTAAATAAAGCTGTCCTATAACTTAATTCTCAGTGGGAAAGTGATCTCTTCCAACATTCCATGAGTCAGGAACATCATGAAACCAGAGCTACCTAGATAACTTCAAACCAACATCTTGATGAAAAGGAAAGATTAGTACTTTGATATTAACGTTAGAGATCTTGAGCTGGTTTGTCAGCTAAATACCAATATTAAGTCCGACTTGAAGGCACCTTTTCTTCATAACACACTATTTATTTCAGAAGAGATGTGGAGTTACAACTGGGCTTCTAACACACACACAAAAAAAAACACTTCAACATATCAAGAGCAAATCTATGGAGTAAAATCCTTACCAATGACAGTCCGTAAGTCAAAAAAGTTTAAGAGCATTGATCAACTATTTCAGAAGTCTGAAAGACATCTATGAATCTGATCAGTTCATTTTGGTTAACAGAAACATCAGTGTTTATGTTTCACTTGCAAGGTTTCATTCCCACCACCTTCTGTGAAGTGTAAAAAGACTTTTTTGTACTTGCACAGTGAACCAGTAAGGTCATTCCACTGCGTAAAAGGAAGATACGATGCTGTTATTGGACAGACCATCTCTTGACAGCTTCACAGGTCAGTGAACTGAAGTGGTCAGCTAGTAGGACTAGATGAACTTTGAAGGTCCCTTCTAACTGAACTGTTCTACTCTGTTCAGTAAACATGCCTTTTCAGATGGGCTACATGTTGTTTATGAAGGAATTCAGACATTTTCCCTCTGACCTCTAGAGATATTCTTGATTACTGTCATTAGTTCTCAGACTTCTCCTGGATCCAGAAAGCTATTGTTTGATGAGATCTATTCCAGAGAAAATTCTTACACACAAAGACTAATGCTGTTTTTAATACATACATATACATGAAAGTTCTTTCTCCATGCACAAAAGGAAGCATGGCCTACATTTACGCACATAAACCTGAGAGGAAATAGGCAATTCCTTCACGAAAGCTAGGTCCGGGAGAGCAAACATTCCCAATACATGCACTCAGCAACACACACAACTTTGAGCTATGATGGTACTGATTGCCAAAAATGTCAGCAATATGAACACATGCCATAAATATACTTTTACAAAACAGCTTCTAGGGAAGCGCTGCTATTTAGTCTCTCAATTAACAATACGAGGAGATGCTTCAAGGAGAAAGAATGAATCTCATTTGCAATGGCCATTACTCTGTTTAAAGAAATCCCAACCAAATGAAAGATAAACAGGACCTGATTAAAAAAAGAAAAAAAGTCTAAAGGAATTTACACAGAAGAAAAGTATAGGCTAACACACCCTCTCAAGATAAAAATAAACAAAAGATTCTTGGCTATGCCTAGAAATCAAGAACAAAAATAGGATTTCTAAGAAGTTTTCTATAAAAAATAAGTAACAATGAATTGCAACGTAACTGCAACTCTCATTATCACACTAGGGCTCTTTTGGGAGAAAGAAACAACAGCAGAAAATGCATACTTATTCCTTGTGATAGATGAGCACTTCAAGAGCAAACCTTAATAGAGTAAACCCTGTGTAATTTTATAGGGAAAAGAAAAAAAAAAAACACTAGAAATGTCTCTTGAGATAGCTTGGTTTAAATCTTTTTTTAAAAAAGAAGGTGTTATTAGAGAGACAGGATGGTAAGCTATGCCACCTATCAGCACAGAATGGAGTTAAAATGCAGTAGATCATGTAACTGTCATGAACTACAGGCCTAGGACTAGTTTCGTTTCTTCCTTGATAGTATGCTGAAAACATATTTTTAAAAAAAAATGCAACTCATTTCAGCACTGTCTGGATGTATTGGATGTTTTTGCTTTCTCCCAGGAAACAGAAAAGAAAACCCAGCAGCTTTTAAACAAATATGAATCTGGATTACAATCCAAAAGCAGAAGCAAAAGGCAGAGACAACTGCTACATCCACAAAAGCACTTTACCAGCAGCATGACACACCTAGACAATCCCAGAGCACAAATGAAGCTCAGAGAAAAGTCCAGCTCTGACTCAGAAAGCCATGTAACTGCAGCATCAGCACAGCTTTGCACCAGCTCCTCCCACCACCAGAAAGACTTGCAGCCTATGTTCATGTCCAGTCAGACTCAAAGCCATCTGGGGAGACGGCTTAGCCACAGCCTCTGAAATAAAACTGAAAGGACAGATTGAGGAATGTGAAATACAACACCCTGCCCTGTAGATCAATGGGCTCTGGGAGAGCATTCAGGGAAGCATCACCTCATTTCCTCAGATAAAAAACCCTGTGCTTAATATTTTTCACTTTCTTTTTCTCTTCTAAATACCATTTTCCCTCTCTTTGAAAGTAGTAAGATGCCTAAAAAAACAGTAACAAGGCACATAACTATCAAATAAAAACAGTGACATACCTGTTCATCAGAACCTCCAGAGGCAAAGAAGTCTCCAGCTCTTGAAAATGCTACACAGGTGGCTGGACCCTGTGAATAAGTTTAAAAGAAGCATTTTTAAAAAGTGGGAAAAAACAACAACAACAAAGTGTTACAAGCTCCATACCTTTACAAAGTATTTCTCTTTTAATATCAGCAGTCAAAAAGCCAAGTTTCACCTACTCTTTTCTGTCAGGTAAACAGCCCACAATTAACGTGCTAAGTTTGCTGGCACTTATTGTTTCCCATATTTTTGTCTGCTGTTTAAGATACTTGCTCTTCAATACCCATAGCACTGAGACAGAGCGAGGAACAAGCCAAGTTTTACAGCTTCAGCCTTTGCCTTGTCTCCCCCCTCAGTCATCCTCTTCCCTTTAGAATTAGCATCTCCTAAAGCTCCTGCTCATCTTTTAAGAATTGGTGAGACTGAGTTTTGTTAAGCACAGACACCTGAAGGAAAGGTTCAAAGTAGAAAAGGTTTACATACACAGACGCACACAGCACTGCATCAGATGGTGCATTGATAGACTATGAGAAGAAATAGACTCCAGCTACTGACAATTCTGAGCTTTCACAAAACATAAACCATTCCTCGTAAAAACACGAGGTTTTTTAGAAGAACCTGGAGCCTGAAAGATGGAGTCACCGTTCCTCAAATTGCCAAGCCTTCAGAGTTCGTTTTCCAAGCTCCTCTTCACACCACGAATATTAGAAACACAAATGAAAAACCCAACAAACCAAGATTTCCACATAATCATATAACCCCAGGGACTAGAACTCCAAAGACCTACCAAAAGTCTTCAAGACACAGACAGCACAAGACAACATATTTCACAGACCACTGTGTGCAATAGGATTGCTTTGGAAAAATCACATCTTTTCTCTGCACACTTTGCCAACAGCCTGTCTTTGAAACATATACAGCTGCCACTAAGGGACAGCATAAAACATGACTGATCAATAGGTGGGATGAGTTGCAAGAGATGAAAGTCTAACAGTTCTATCAGGAAGGAAAGGGATGTTTTCCTTTCTTTGCTAGTTTTTTGGTTTTAGTCATCACATGCTCTCCCTATGTGTTTACAGGATATTCCATGCAAGCTAATCATTACAGAAGACCCAAGAGTTAAAGCTCTTGTCATTCCACTACGATGTAACTTCACAACATGCCTGACGAGCTATCAACCAAACCAATCGATTTGCAGCGATTAATTTGGCCAAGGTTAGAAGCATTTCAAATCAAGGAATCTGTACAAGCAGAGTAACTGAATGCACAAGACTCACGGTAAAATCCAATTCATCTTCTTGGAGACTTGGTCGCCAAGAATCCACAAAGTGCAAGATCATGGCTCTCAGCACAGGAGGAAGAAAAAGGCAAGGTTTTCTGAGGAGCACTGGAAAGAAGAATTGGTGGCAGAAGCGTGGCAGACAGAGCAGCACAGCAGCACGAACAGGTACCTGCAGCAGCACTGGAAAACGCAAGAAGCAGGCGGGCACTCTTTACACAGTTGTTTGCCATTTTTAAGCTACCAGCTATGATGTATGGAGGTTTATGATAGTTGTCATGTTGTTAAGTGAAATCCAGAAGGCTGGCTTAAAACTGCTTTTCTCCTAATAGTCTGATAGTGTTAGAGAACAGATGCAAGAATGAATGCATCCAGGATCACTGTCATACAGCACAGGCACTGGCATTTTGAAGGAGCCTTGCACTTAAAAATAAATAAATAAATAAATAAAGTCATTTCTGAGAGACTTTAAATGGTACTGACTGCTAAAGCACTATTTGAGCAAAAGCATGCATCTCACACCATGCATTTATTTTAATATATTTTCAACCTTTAAGCAAGCATGAGGGAGGAAGCACACAGGAAGGATGAGGCAGGCATCTTCTGACATGCAGCTAAACAGAGCTGGGAAATCGGTAAGTTTGTTCGAGCACAGACACCACAGACAAACTGTTCTGGTTAGAATAAACAGGCAAGGATCCAGACAGGAGGTTTTATGTCAACTGCTAAACCCACTGTCTTGCAGACTGTTCTAAACTTCTCCTCACTCTACGTCAAGTTACAAGGATGGACTGTTCTAATAAGAGTTCATGTCTTCCCAAAGGGCATTGCACGGAAATCCCAGATCCAGCTTATTTTGGTTTCCCTTTATTATTTACTTAAAAAAATAGAAGAACAAATGCATCGCTATAAATCCTGAAGCTTGACAAATACATAATGATTACATTCAGGACAAATGCACAACTGTCATTGCAACGTCTGTCCTACAGTCCACTGTGCTTTCAAATGTGCTGGCACGAGATTATGCCAGCAACACAAGTGTCTCAAGGTGTTCGTGCCTAGTGTGAAGAGTTTTAGCCTCCTTAAAAGGCCACTAAGGTAATTCTGTATTGTCATTTCACCTAAAGTAATTTCAAAAGGTTTCTGAAGCCTTCCATTAGGAAGATCTCGTTCTGGAGACATCTTGCCAGAATTGATTTTGTAGCAGCGACTTCAAAGTGTGCACACAATCATAAGTGTAACTGAGCTTGTTCAACCAACACAGCATTAAATACTGCAGGTATTTCCAACCAGAGAGTGCCATCACTCAGCTGAGACAAAGCATGCTTATGGTGCCTTCTCCCACCCGCTTCCTCCAACCTTTCAGCTCTCTGACCACACCAGGAACGCAGATTCTCTAAAGTAAATGGAAAAACAAGAGACAAGTAAGCAGAACAAGTACATAGCCAGAGAACTGCACAGGGGTGAATAAAGTTTTTTGAATGAAGTGGGAAATGTAACAGAAAGGAACAATTTATGCTGTTGGTGCACTGTCAGGGTATCAGATGCTGTATTTTAAAGAATTGGCTCCTGGAAATAAAGAAGTTGAGCTCTAATTAATAAACCAGTAAGGATCAGGAGGGCAAGAAACTATTCAAGGCCTTGCTTAAGACAAAATGTTCAGGAACAGGACAAAGTATAGAATACTGGAGAACAGTAGTGTATTTGTGAATTGTTTTTTAATCAGTCTACCTATTTCAGTGTATTTAGTCAAAATTTTGCACAATAAAAATCACATCAAAACAGGCACTGAACTGACTCCAAAGTCATGCCATTCTGAAGGGGGGGGGGGGGGGGGGAAGAAAAAAGGAAGTAGAACAAACACATTCCTCCCAAAATAGAAACTGATATCAAAGGCTGAATGTGCCTTTATAAGTTGAAAGAAGAGGAACAAACAAGTCAATAGACACAACACCCTCTCCAGATTTGCTGACATAAATTACGTGAAAAGTCTTTTTGATACATGTACTTACAGCAATCCCCCCAGATATAACAGGTTTGCTATAGCAACATACAAATAATAATTTGCCAAATATTTAAGCTGTTAAACACTCTTTTAAAGTGACTTTTTAAACAAACTTGACAAAGTCACGCATAGTAAAAAAGCCAGTGATTAGGCATAGCCTATCTTGCATTCATTCCAGGTAAGCACGGTGGAGATACATTATGTTTGTGATGCAGTCCTGGACAACAGGTATGTGGTTGGAGACTGAAGAATTTAAAGCCTCCTTCAGATGTTTTTTTTTTCCTTTAAACTTACTGTCTGCATTAAAAATGGCAAAAAGCAGCAGTTGCATATTCTTCTAGCCAAGTTGTAGGAAGAATTTTAGGCTTATTTCCCATGCAGCTAGAACACGTGGGGTGCAACCTTCTTGTAACACCCTAAGGGTTCAGGAGCTCCTGTTCTGCATCCTCACTGTGCTAGGTGCTGCACACTATAAGCTGAGATCACCAGTCCCTGAATTCCTAGATATTCTTGCCTTAGCTTAAGTGACAGAAAGTTGCAGAAATGAGGAACTGGACAGGGAGATACCAAGGCAGCAGTAGAAGACGTTTTTATTTAGTCCTCAGCACACCAACAACATGAAGACTGTGAGGTTTTTGTGCACCTCTGGGTTTGAAATAATAGGTTTTGGTGATACTGGGAGAGAACTGAAGGAAGCCTGAGGGAAAGTACAAAAAGAGCAAAAAGTCATTCACTGAAATTGTTGAGTAGGAAGAACATCACCACTAGTCAATATTCAACTCATCTCCTCCGGTAAGGGAGCAGCACCAGGCAGAGTAGAGACAAACCCAGGGAACATTGAAAGGAACAAACAGCTCACACAATGACACAATGGATGCAGCAGAGAAACCTGGAAACACACCTACTTACATGGAAAAAAAAAAAAAAGAGAGAAAGCCATACAAAAGGAATGATAACGGGATCAAAACTAGTCCTTTGCAGCCAAGATCCCAATGAGAAAGATTTGGGCAAGATGAGACAGCCATAGTATGGTGGCTGGAACTCCAGGTGCCACCCTACTTTCAGCTGCCTACATCAGTATGAAAGAGGAGGCACAGCATCTCACACAATCTAATTTATGTGCCGGCTACCCCTAAGAGACAGCAACTACTTTCTCTTTTGCCATCTTCGTGTTCTCCCATTTCCTACAGATGGAAGCTAATGGTCACATGTCATTTATTGCTCTAACAATCCATCTTGATCAGCTCATGCAAAACAAAGTGCAGCTTTAAGAAAAGATACTCAGAATTATTCTGAATGGCTTTAATGTAGTCTGCTTGCATTGTCTAAAGGGATAGTATCCAAAGGCAGGACACAGATTACAGCTCTGAATGACTGGCAGGATGATGGTAGCATCTGTAACAATTGACAAACGCATGACAAGGCACACCAGGACGAGCATCCCTGAAAACAAAAGCTTTCAAAAGGTGAAGCTAAAAAACAGATCGCTCTAAAGAAATACTGAAGAAAGAGGCCAGGAGTTTGGTTTGGAGAAATGGAAATAAGCCTGGAGCAGAGAGTCATACCTACATGCAGAGCACAGGTGAATGGGTACCATCTATCCAAAGCTAGCAAACAATCACAGAAAAAGCCCTCTTGAAAGCTTTTTCTCCCCAGTAGAACCAGTAAAGGAAGGGGGACACACGACTTCAAGAACAGCAGGGCCAACACCATCAATTTAAGTCAGGAGAGGACAGACTTCTGAGCTATGAACAGAGCTAAGATTTTGGCTTTAGAGTAACAGAAGGAAAAAGAGCCAGGCTGGAACAGGTCCAGGATTAAACGAGAGGAAAGAAGTTTAATGATGCATGTTCTTCAAGATGAAAGGAATAGCAGAGAGGTGGTTGGAGAGACAAGTGGGGTCAATTCTGCTGGCAGAATTATTTAATCTTATTATTATTTTTTTAATCTGGGAGAAAATAATACATACCTGACAAGAGCCAGATAGATTAAGGGAGATGCCAAGAGCGGGTACAAGGCATAACAGGGGGAAGTGAGTAATTTAATTCAAGGAGAGCTGCTTCTCCTGCTGCCCCAGGGAAAAGAGGGAATATACCGTCCAATACATTCATTCAAACTCTCTTGGAACAAATGAACTAATGCAATGAAGAAAAAGGAGATGTGAACGGTAATGAGGTCTGAGGAGCTGATCGGAGGCAGCAACATGCATGCTGGAATCCCAGGCATGAGATAATCAGTTCAAGGAATGAAAAATAAACAGGGCAGTCACTGCCACTGCTCACATTGCTTTCAACAGCTCCACAGCACAGGAGAAAGATGGCAAACAGATGGACCTGCAAAGGACAATGGGTAGAGGAGCAAGAGATGGAAAAAGTGATCAGGACAACTAGGAAAACACCAAGAGTGTGTGAGCAAACAGCACAGAGGGTCTGAGATGACATGCTGACCATCTTATTGGTGTCATCAGCAGAGATCAGTGAAGAGGGTTCATTGAAGGCTGATTCAAATTAACAAGCCTTCTAGTAAGGAGAGAGCACTGAGCAAAAACCTCATGTTCAATAAAAAACTTGCTTGCTGCAAGGAACACCCAGCTATGAAGATCCACGGAAAAGGTGAAAGATGGGTCTGGAGAAGAAAGCTGAATTCAGGAAGGAAGGCAGAGACGGGAAGAAGCATAAGGGGTGGTAAAGGTAATAAAAGGTGACAACTAACACAGGTGTTTCACAGTCTGGTACAGGATGCAATGCATATCCTGCAGAAGAAGCATAAGACAGGAAAACCCTAATCTTCAAGAGATGAGCTATGGAAAAAAAAATGGAGAAAAATGTTATAAAAGCCAAGGATGCTTGTTGTCTTTTACAAACAGCATGGATATCACAAAGACAACATGGAGAGAGGAGATGGTATTATGTACTGGCAAATCAGGAGGTGCAAAGCAGAGCAGAGTTGAGTATTGTCCCCAGGTAGGTGCAGGGTGGCAAAAGATAGGGGGCATGGAAAAAATCTGCATTCCACAGGCTAAGAACAAGAGGGGAAAAAAAGTTTAGCTACAGAAGGGTGGATTCCTGGAAACTGCATGACAGTGACAGCACAAAGGAGAGAAAGGGAGAGGGAAAGAACAGGAGAAAAGAACAAGGGATGGAGGTAGTAATAGCAGTAAGAGCCTTCCTCCACCACAAGTTAGGTGTGCTACAGCTTAGCAGAGGGAAAAACAGTCCTGTTTCCCCAACATACTGGCACCTTGTAATTGCATCTCCAATAGCTTTTCAATTCCTGAAAGCTTCAGTTAAAAAAAAAAAAAGAAAATGCAAGAGAAGAATAGAGCCCCCATTTCCTTTTAATACCCGAAATGCTAATCTAAAGCCAGGGCATATTCTAACACGCCCTTCTCTCCCTTTGCTGATCCACTTCTAGGCCACCTTGAGATGTCCTCACACCCTCCAGAGATGGCTAGGCCTGCATGGATGCTTAATGCCACCTAGGAAGAGGTGGTAGCAGAGGCTAAAGGAGCACATTCATTTCCTTCACACCTGCTCAGAAGATCTTGCCCTTAAGTTAACCAGCAAAGCAGAGAGCACATAAGTAGGAGCCACCCTGGTAGGCAGAATGCAGCTACTTCATAGTCCAAGTTAAGGTTGCTTGAGGAACAGTAACTTCGCATTTTCTGGCTTCCTACTTATAAATATAACCATGCAGATGTTTTCTAAATATTTACCAAGAACTTCCATCCATTCTACTACAGAAGTTGTCTGGAAATGCTCCAATCAAACCATCCCAAAAGGCAGACAGCACCGTATACATACTTGGTCTTTTCCAGCAACTATCCAGAGGTGACTTACAAGCCCCAAAGCATTCTGCTCCTCCACAGTGATTCAGTACCAGAGGTGGACTTGCATACCAACCCAATGTCTCATCTGTATGGGCTTAGGCAATAGTACTTCACAGCCCGAAGCACTCCAGAATGAAAATATGCAGCACAGTACAGAATGATATTCCACAGCTGCAAGATGTCAACTCCAAGCTGCAAGCTCCCATCTCTAATGATCCTTCTGCTACAACACAGCCAGCTCCATTACAATTTTAAAAGGCAGCAATGTAAACTTGGCAATCCTCCCTATGTAAACCACAGCTAATCAGCTGGTAACAAAATCCTGGCGCTCCAGCAGTTGCGTCAAAGTATGTCTAAAGAACCTTAAGACTTTTTCCTTCAAGTGTCCGCTTGCATGCAGCCTTTCCAGAAGAACATAACAGCAGTCAGCTGTCAGAATAAGAACTAAGGACCAACACAGTCACCCACACAAAGTCACAACTCAAGAATGTCTTCAGAACAGGCTGTTCATTTGGTGACTAACCCACAAACCTCGCTTAAAAAGGCAAATCTACTTAGTGACCAAAAAAATCCACCCCCACTTCATTTTTAGCCACTTTCAGATACTGGCAGAAATCACAGTGAGACTGGAGAAAAAAGCCCTGAGCATCACATAGCCCCCATAGCACCAGAGGAACAGGCAAGAGAAGCAGCCATCAGAGGAATCTACCCCAGTAGCTTCTGATGAAAGCACTGCATGTTGTCCTTGCGGGTTGGTTACTGTGAATAAAGCAAAGTTTATCACAAGCTTTAAGTGGAAAAGGTGTTATATGTCAAATTAGGCATTAAAAACCCCACAACAATACATCACATATCAGCAGAGTGAATGCCAGCCCAGGGTGATGCCAGGACTGGTTCTATACCCATCTCACCTTAATGTAATACCCTGAAAGAGGACCAGAAAGCACTGCCAGCCACTTTTATAACTCTACTTGTTTCCAGACTAAGATATAATCCTAAAACAGCAACTTCAGCTGGGCTGCTGTCACAGCGCTTCCAGTGCCAGCTTGGTAACATCTGTCACTCTCTCCTGGTTATCTCACTGATAGGAAACAGTGCAGGGTGGGGAATAATAATGAAGGAGCTTTGACCCTACATCTGAACAGACAACTCAATACAGAGTTATTTTGCAGAAGTGCTGAGTTTAGTAGAGCAGTCTAAAGGGACTTTCTACTGCCTAATTCTGAACACTTTCATCACCAAAATCAATTTCAGATTCTCAAAGCTATTTTTGTTGCGCAACTGCACTCTGTGAGAAGTTTAGAGGGAAGAAGGAATGGAAAGCAGGTTCAGCCTCTAACCAAACAATAACCAGCCACATCACTTTGTAAGAGAAGAATTAAAGGTATCAAGATCCACTGTCCCTCCGGACTTACCCTTTTCCAGAAAGCTACTTCCTAAGCACTTAACCAATTAATGCAAGGGACAAATATGAAAATGATATTTGGGCAACAAGTAAAAGCCTTGCAGCCCTATCTGATCCACCCAGTCTAGTTTTCAAAATAAGAAAGTTTTATGCAGATGAGGTTTATGTGGTGGGATACTCAGTATTTATTATCTTTTCTTCGTATCTTTGTCTCATTCTTTTCAGCAATTAAGCCCTGTGGTCAGTTTTATCAGATCCTGTCCTGAAGTAGAGCTTTAAGTATGAGACTGTTACACTTACTCATTAAAATCATGAAAAAGAAGTTTACTCCTACACTATAAGAGAGAAGTTGCAGAACAACTTCAACTTTTTTTTAGATATCAGACAATGCAATCCCTAAACATAAAGCCACAAGAAGCCAGAATTATCAATTTTGCAGCTTACACAGATGCCATTATTGACCAGAACCACACCTCCACACCTTTCCTACCTATTTGCCTTCCCTCCGAAACACTGACCGCAAAGGTTTTCATTATTATCACCATTATTATTTTAATAAGCAAGGAAGTTTTCAAAAGATTTTTGGATATGAAGAGTGAAATCTAAGTCTCGAACACAGATTTGCCCAGTACATTGTGGGTTTGTGTGTCACCGTATGAAAGGCTTTTCCTCACCTGGTGACCATGAAGAGTATACAGAAGTCTTCCTTCCAGCAAGTCCAGAATTTTAAGAGTTGAATCATTGGAAGCAGTAACCAGGTAATTTCCAGAGGGGTGAAAGGAAAGACTGTTTACCACAGCACTGTGCACTAAGGACAGAAAAAAGGTACACAAATAATCACTGAGACTGGTTTACATAAGCCCAAGGCAAAAGAATAAAAGTACAAACACATTCCTATTTTCTGTTACAGAGTTTAACAGGAAAATTATCGTGGGGGAAACATTCCACAAAAATCTTCAAAGCATTGGAGAACAAGGGCAGTATTCAAATTCTTGTAAAGATAGGTATAACTTTATTGACATGAAAAAGGAAGATTTCCAATTATTCTAAAAGATTTAAGACTACAAAAGCTTCAAGTGTAGCCCTAAAATGTAACTACTTGCACAATGAACTATATGATTTTGTGACAGAGCTGGATGTTGGCATATTTTACTACAGGGGAGCTGCTGTTCTTGCTCCCAAGTAATTGATAAAAAAAATTAAATCTATAAGCTAGTACATTAAGGAGAAGATTGAAATTACTATGAAAAAAAAAAAAAAATGGTACTGCATAGGTTTGGTTTTGTTTTTCTTCTTTTAAGTTTACTAACTGACTCCAAGACTAAGTTTAAGAGGAATTAGGAAAGAAGAAGCAGCAACTTGAAAATGGTCCAGTATAAACATTGTATCTTCAGCCATCCAATTCCCCTTACAAAAAAAATAACAAATATGAGTAGACAAACTGTTAGAGCATGAACTTACAATAAAGTGATCCTTCTTGCACAAAGACAAAGCCTAAGAGTTATTTTGAAGGGAGCTAAAGAAAATGCTCTAGGAAAAAAGTCAAACTACACTTTTACATTCACTACAACATTAAACACCTACCAAATGTAGGACTTCCCCCCCCACACACCCAAAAAAATCACCTTTCACAAAATAAGCTATTGTGTTTATCTGTAAGAACATGCAGTACTTCACATACACATAGCTTATGTGACATTATAGAATAGTAAACCTATGCTTTAAGAGCATTTTAGCTCTTAATTATACCGAACGCCCTCCAAATGTTCCATCTTGAATCTACTACTACTAATGCAGTCCCCCTCAACAAGCCTCTGATTAAACTTATATCCTCTTAAGTCAGGTATACCTTTCATATCCAAACTGCCTGCTAAAAATACTCACCCAAAATACAATTTTAAAGACACTAGCACCAACTATCCTCCCCCCCCCCGCCCACATAGAACATATCTACTTTTTAAATTCTCAAACACTTGATACCTCCAGCTTAAGTTCTTAGGAAATATCTCCTCTTGACCCAGGAAAAAAAAAAAAAAAAAAAAAAAAAACACACAGAAAACAAACAAAAAACCTTAACTCAGCACAGGTAACTTCTAAACAGTTATTCCTGCAGGTGACTATTACCTGTATCGAACAGGTAGGTCTCCCTCCCACCCTTATATATTATAGGAGAAAAAGTACATGCGGAGGTTTTTTATCCTTAAAGAGCACTAAACACACTCCTTTGAAAATTTTATTCTGAGTAATTTATAATATTCCTCAGCCCTTTACTATCTATATTCAGATGCAGGCAAGTTGATATTCTGTCAACTGAAGCAAGTCCTAAAAGGAATCACACCAGAAACTGATAAAGATACGTCCTCTAAGCTCCAGACAGTGAATTAAGTATTTCTGGCTTTGCCAAAAAATCTTTTCACAATGGCAAGAACTCACACAGGCTGTGGCCATGTCAGCAGTTGCGGTTTCTGTGCCCAAGCAGTTCTTGGCTGCCAGAAGCTCAGAGAAAACTTAATCTTCCTTCCGCCAAACCAGCTCATACCTCTCACAAAAGCATTCACAATACCTCCCCCAGAAACCTGCCAAAACATCCTACAACTTCACTTTTTATTTCACCGATAGACCAGGCGCAGCACGAGGAAGCATCTCCCACTGCCACAAGCCCACCCTTCCACCAGCCCAGCCCTAGAAAAATAACGGCCCGTTAAGGGACCGCTGTTGGGCTGAGGTGTTACCTTCACAGGTTAGCTACTGAAAATTGAGTCATGCCAACCTACTGAGTGACTGAACATAACTGTCTTGAGCCTTGCAATACAGACACTGACTGCACAGTAGTGACACCTCAGTAACAGGCAGGCAGGGAAAAAAAAAAAAAAAAACACGTACTTGAGACAGCCACGGTCCCAGAGACTGATGCTCATCGCCCAGCTCTGTCTGAAGTACAGACACGTGTCTATTGCTCTTTTGAAACAGCAATGACAAAGCAGGTTAAAGCTGTTTCCACAGACCTGCGAAGTTGTGTGCAGGGCATCTCACTTGCACAGGAAGAAAAAACTTTAGGTAATAAATACTGACCATTTTAATTAGGGGGTTATTTGCTGTACAAAAATAGTTAGCACCAACCTGAGGAGCGAATAAAGCATCCATCTACTCTCCTATACAGTACATGGAACCAGAGATTCTTTACCTTGCTAAAAAACACATCATACAAGAAGTTTTACAGTTTGCATTCCAATTCCAACTTCCCTTTATAAACGTTACAGTTGGGACAAGCTCTGGCAACAGGAACACCATAGCTAAAAGACGCATCGCTTCCAGGAAACAAGCAAGCTTTAACATGCAAGAGCCTGTGGCAGGGCTAATTACCTACGAACTCCTCAAAGCAATTTAATCTTTAAAATGGATTCCCTTGCAATCAGGCAGCGTGAGCCCATACAGAGGAAACAGATGCCCTCTAGTGGGACTCAGCCACAAAACTAAATCAGATTCAGCCAGCAGGCTTGTGCATAAACCCTTACAGAGCAGGGTCTACAGACACATCTCCATTCTATGTTACAAATGCACCAGTTTGAAGCCACAAGTGCATGAAGTGAGTGCATACAACTACCACTGCCGTTTTAGATTTCTGCTTTAGATTTGGCTTTTTTGACTATCTCTAGCTCAAAATTTAGTACACGATTAGGACTTAAACGGTAGCTGTTAAAAATAACACAACAGGAAAAGATCACTTCAATAGCAAGAGTGTCAGACTAAAATACTATTCAAAGAGGGTGGGATATAGGGGAAATATACAAGTCCAAGACAGAAATAAACCTGGCAGTCAAACCTAAACCACATTAGACTTGGACAATTTAATAGCAGTAAGGGGAAAGCAAGAAGAGGTCATTACTGAGCCAAGTTATGCTGTGGCCAGAAACATGCACTGCAGATCTTGCCACTGCTGAAAAGCTGATCACGTAGGTTGAAGGACAGTCTGACACTATTTGGGTATTTAAATGTGGTACCTATTTTAGCAGGAAGACTTCAGAAAGGCACTTCCAAGTATTGATAAAGGTCACAAGTTAACAATACTTACTACACAAAGAACCACACTTTAGCATTCATGGAATCACAGAACGGCCGAGGTTTGGAAGGGACCTCCACAGATCACCCAGTCCAACCCCCCTGCCAAACAGGATCACCTAGAGCACGTTGCGCAGGATGGCATCCAGGCAGGTTTTGAAGATCTCCAGAAAAGACGACTGCACAGCCTCTCTGGGCACCCTGATCCAGTGCCCTGTCACCATCCCAGTAAAGAAGTGCCCTCCCATATTCAGCTGGAACTTCCTGTGCCTCAGTTTGTGCCCATCGCCTCTCGTCCTGTCGCTGGGCACAACTGAAAAGAGACTGGCTCCATCCTCTTGACACCCTCCCCTCAGACATCGATACACACGGATGAGGTCTGCCCTCAGTCTCCTCTTTTCCAGGCTAAACAGGCCCAGTTCTCTCAGTGTGTCCTTGTACGACACTTGCTCCAGTCCTCTTATCATCTTCGTAGCCCTCCTCTGGACTCGCTCCGGTAGTTCTGTCCCTCTGGGGAGCCCAGAACTGCACAAAATGTTCCAGGTGGGGCCTCACCAGGGCTGAGCAGAAGGGGAAGATCACCTCCCGTGACCTGCTGGCACACTCCTCCTGATGCAGGCTAGGATCCCATTGGCCTTCTTGGCCACAAGGGCACATTGCTGGCTCATGGTCAGCCTGCTGTCCACCAGGACTTCCAGGTCCCTCTCTGCAGAGCTGCTGTCCAGCAGGTCAGCCCCCAGCCTGTACTGGTGCTTAGGGTTACTCCTCCCTAGGTGCAGGACCCTGCACTTGCCCTTATTGAACTTCATGAGGTTCCTCTCGGCCCAACCCTGCAGCCTGTCAAGGTCCCTCTGAATGTCAGCACAGCTCTATGGGGTACCAACCACTCCTCCCAGCTTTGTGTCGCCAGCAAACTTGCTGAGTGTGCACTCCATCCATTGTCCAGGTCCTTGATAGACAAGTTGAACAACACCGGAGCCAGCACTGACCCCTGGGGGACAGTGCTAGCTACAGGCCCCCAGCTAGACTCCACACCACTGAGCACAACCCTCTGAGCTCTGCCATCCAGCCAATTATCAATCCACCTCACTGATGCATTGCTGGTATGTGGCCAGTACGAGGTACAATTACAATGATTTGAAACAACAGTCCTCAAAAGGCTTTATGTCTGCTACATTTGTTAATCATCAGAACCAGAAGTGACTGTCCGTAAGAATAACTGAGTAAATAAAATAATGTTATGAGAGTTCAAGAAACTGAAGCAGGTTTAAAGTTGAAAAAGTTCAACACCCATTTGACCTGACTTCACAGGGACAATACATTTGAGAGGACAACTTTCAGTTTAGAAGCCAGGATGCAATCATATTCCTTATTTCTGTGCCTGCATTTTTTTTTTTTTTTTAACCCAAGAACAGAACTGCTTCAACGATGGTGGTGTCACCATCAGTGCTTAATGGTTTGATTAGATGATCATAATGTTTTTTTCCATCTATGTGCAAAGAACAGCCCACTATGCAGGGCAGAAATACTAAAGGATTCCAAAATTTGCAGACTGTTCCTAATCCTCACCAACCTGTTTTTGCAAAGCTCTTAGGTACTTTTTCGTGGAATCCAGAGGACTTTCACAATGTTAGTGACTTCTCTGCAAATAGTCTGTGTTTGCTCTGAGATTAGTAACTCCCATTACTCTTATGTACAAGAAGAGTCTGTCTTGTACAGGTCACTGAAGGAACACAAGAAGGAGCGCCCTGCTCCTTAAACCACCATAACACTTTCTCTGTCTTTCTATTTTAATGGAAACTAAGGAACTTTCATTGAAAGACTACGCAAATTCTTTCACTGACCTGTGAGTAAAGGGATACATAGACAAAAACCACTCTGAAAAACAATTAGTTAAATAAATTCAGGAGGTCCAACTGTTTTAATTTCAAGTTCAATTTTTGCCTTTTAATTTGTGAAGTTAGCAGAAATCAACTGCAAAAATATTTTACTATTTTGCCTTTTCTGCCTGGCATTCACCTGTGAGGCTGTAGCAGCAGGAACTGACACTATCTGGCGTGGATTGCAGAAAGAATACTGAGCTCCAGCCCAGTATTTTCGATCTGCTTGACTAGCATGCCAGAAGTGGTCTTCACAAAAGCTAACAAAATTAAGTTTGATGCACTCTTTGTATTGAAGACAGTACTTCAGAATGTATGGATTGCTGAGCTTGCAGGAATCAGAAGGGACCTACTTTCCCTACTAACGGCAGCACTAATCAGTTTGACAAGAACAGGCAATAAGAGGAGATGCCAATTCGAAAGGAAGGATTAAAAAACAACAAAAACTAGACTGTTAAATATAAAGCTACTGCAAGGACAAACTAGCCCGGAAAAGGTGTAACAAAGTCAAAAACAATTCTGGAAGATGAAAACCAAAGGAGATACTGGAGATAATTCCATATTTTTCTCATGAAAAACTTAACTTTTTGCTTTGCTGGAATGCATTGGATTTCTCTCACAGACTTACTTGATGGCAAAGGCCACATTCTTTCAACTGCACATTATTTCCTCAAGAACAGTAAATAAAAGCCAAGTGGAATTGCAAATAACACCTATGCACACCTGTAATATGAGACAATTTCGGTGCTGGGGCTTTTTTGCCTTTTTATTTTTTTTGATGGTGGACAGAAAAGGAAAAATCAGAACAGAGGCGTCTCTCATCAACCTGCAAGAATCAGTCACGGAGTGGATACAAAGCAAAGCATGAGGTTTGGTGAAGAAAGGCTTCCCTGGGTAGGCCTAAGCCAATGCCCTTCTGGAAAAACAGCAGGTGAGGAGAGAGAGTCCTGGGGCTTCAGAGCAATCCATATTAAAACATGGAATGGTCAGATTTTTCAAAGATCTTAACTTGCCTTGATAATGTTGAAGAAGTCTATTCATCCTAACATCCCACACCTTCACTGTGTTATCTGTACCAGCTGCAGCAATGCATGTACCACTGGGATGAAAATCCACATGATTCACAAACCTGTAAATTGCAGTTAAATCCAACTGTTTATATTTAATTCTTGCTGAAGATCAGAAAGGTATTTTCAAGAAGGGAAACTATATTGTGATGCACTGAACATTAAGGAAAGAGACAACCTAAAACTTCATACTGGCAAACTTCTCTTAAGACCTTGCTCATAACCCCAGGCAGACTGCAGGATCATATCTAAGCATACCTGTCTTCAAAGTTTTGCATTACATCTGTGTGTAGGAGCTGTAGATACAAGCCTCTGGAAATTTGATGGATCCAATTGTGGAATATTTTAAAGTGTAAAGGTCTGCATAACACATGTCCTTTACTAAATTGACAGGATTTCTAGACTGACATATACAAGAATGGAACACAGATATCCCCCCCCCACAGCCCTTATTATTCTTAACTAATTTTGAGATACAACTTACTGAATTTCCTACTTTGCTTACTGAACTTACTAGAAAAAGTAATGCTGCCTGAATTTGTCTTAATATAATTGTCTATTACCTGGAAAGAACATAATTTTGTACTTGAATTTTCAATACAGCAAGAAGCTAGGCATAGTCTCACCTCAGTACTGTAAAGACTCATTTTGTATTTCTGGACAAATTAACTTTTGCTGCAGCTCAACATTTTGCATGGAAAAAAAAATCCCTGATTCCACAACTGAATAGAACAGGATTTTTTTGAGCAACTCTTTGGCATTCTAAGGATGAAACAAAGCATACAAGTACCAATTTGCCAGCACACTTTAATTTACTTCTTCAACCCAGAATACAATTTAAAAAAATACAATTAAAACAATTATATATTAAAAAAAAAAAAAAAAACAAAAAAAAAACCACTTAAATCTGGAACAAACCAATAATTTAAGTAGCTTCAAAAATAAGTTTCTCTGTTCTTATTATTTAAGGCCTGACATACTGGACAGTTATTGAAACATAATCCTTCATGTTCCAACCTGGACAATGTATAACAAGATCAAAGCAATTCTGGAAGCTTTTTGGACCTCATCTGCTGCTTGCTGCTTTTGAAATAGGTGCTAATCATTTTTTAGGAGGTGGAAATGGTTGCCAGGACAAGGATCTCTGACTGCAGTTACAAAAACAGGTGTACAGTCACCACACATCCCACTTGAGCCATCACTACAGGGCTGGTCCTTGTGCCCTGGCAGTTACTTACCCCCCATGCTCACAGAAGGAATGTATACATTCTCTGCTGGTTTTATCCCACAGTTTGACAGTTTTATCATCACTGGCTGATACAATCAAGCGTCCATCTGGAGAGAATCTAGGAAAAAGAGTAACAGTAATTAAGAAGTGTCCCCACACAAAAGGGTGCACAGGGTCAACTGGATTTGGCCAGCTGTCAGGGCACATCCACAAACACACCTGACTCTTCAAGAAGTCACACAGACATCAATGAGACTAAAAATACTAAATATACGAAATACTAAAAATACTGTGACAGGTTGAGGAAAAAGGCAACCCATACTTCCTCAAACCGTCCCTAATCCCATAAATGCATAAAATAATCCTCAGGAAAGTCTTCAGTCTGACTTAGGATCTCCTGTCCTACCTGTTTTAACTAGAATATCTCAAGTTGTGTCTTTACCCTGATTCAAAACAATTCCTGTATCTGCCACAAGCATTAACAGCAATGTGATTACTCCCATTGGAGCAGCTCTTAGAGGAGAAGCTTCATCATGCTAATGCCTGGAGAACATCACATATACCAGAAAAATATTCCTTCTGCTCTACTGTGGGCGTCTATAATTCTGTCAGTCGCTGTCACTATCACTTTCATGAACTCCAATGCAAGAATCGCCCTTAGAGACACTGGCTTTATTCTAAATACATATATATATATAAATTCCTCAGAACAACAGAGATGGATCGTGGAAGACTGAATTTTTGAGACAGTTATAAGGAAATAATGTATTTATAATGCCAATCCTTTCAGCATTTTATGTACTTGCTTGTTATTTACAGGAAATATGAAGATACCATTAGCTGATCCTCGCAAATGTCTACAATGAATAACCTGACATACTAAAATGCTTGTAGACTATCTTTATGTACTTGGAATGTTCTCCTTAACCAAATGATGGAAGGAGCATGCGTGAATAGAGGCATGACAAGCCTAGAAGTAACTAAGCTGCAGTAACAATTATAATCTCTCATTTTGCCTTCTTTAGTAACTTCAATATGCAAAAGGCAGGCAGAAGTGAAACATGGAACTAAGCAATGAAGCCTCTGCTTGACAAAGATTATTAAAGGAATATAAAATGGGTACACAGCTGCTATCTAAGGCATTTCTCTGCGTGTTACCGATTTATTTCAGTCACTGGACACATTTGAATCATCCTAAATAGTTACACAAGACCACGATGCTCAATCTCTACCCTGAAGGATAAACTGCCATCACTATTTGCCAGAAAGTCACTTACCTGGCACAGCGAACCCAGTTTATGTGCTGACTAAGTGAGAATAGAAACTTCTGTCTGTGGACTGTCCACACTTTGACTGTTTTGTCATCAGAAGCCGTAACCAAGGTCTGGCCATCGCTGGAGAAATGAACGCTTCTCACAGTTGCTGTATGAGCCCTGAACACGGTAGATTCTCCTTTGCTACACAGAAGGAAAGGACACTTTAGAACCACACAACATGACAGCAAAGACATTGCATACCTGAGAACATGAAGCTTCTGTATGGCTATGCAGTGCTATTAACCATTATTTCAGGACAAGGGGGAATGATTTTCAACTAAAAGAGGAGAGATTTAGATTAGATGTCAGGAAGAAATTCCTCACTCAGAGGGTGGTGAGGCACCAGCACAGGCTGCCCAGAGAAGCTGTGGATGCCCCATCCTTGGAGGTGTTCAAGACCAGGCTGGACGAGGCCCTGGGCAACCTGATCTAGTGGGTGGCGTCCCTGCTCATGGCAGGGGGACAGGAAGTAGATGGTCTTTAAGGTCTCTTCCAATCCATTAGGATCACAGAATCCTTTCTATGGTTTCTATGGGAACTGCGTATGTTGACTTTGGGGAGAAATCATCAACCAACCCTAGACAAACTCATGAGTTGAACAGAACACAAAGCGAAAATTAGTTTTCTACCTCAATACTGGAACCCAATCGAACTTGAAACAACTTACGTGGCCTAGGAAGGGCAAAAATGCTGTTAATTTGTGTAACTATTTAAAACAACATTTACAGAAACGTCACTATAGAAGAAGAGGCTGAGATTCTGTACTAACTCCCTCACTGCAATGCAGATGAAAAGAAAGGTGCCTTCACAGTTCAAGTACACAGTGCCAAGAAGGCAACCACCTCACATCTGTTACTGCAGTGGCCCATACTCCAGCTGACAGCTCCGGATGCAGCATCACAGAAGAAACAACATGAGTAAATGCAGAATGCCTAACACTGTACAACACTGAGTAATGCTACTATTACCGCAGTCAGACTGGACAAAAGACAAGGTATCACTAATTCGTCTTCCTCCAGTTTCCAAATAAATGAAAGAGGTATTTTTCTGACAAATAAACGCAAGGCAGAGTGCAACATATTCGATATCCAATAGGTATATTTTGGACCAAGAGTCCCGTGTCTGCACAGTGTATACTGTGCTACCAAGAGTGCACTATTCACAAACGGAAGAGGACAGAGAGACATATTTTACTCTCTTTTCCTTTGGTATCTAACAGCCTAGCTTTGTACTGTGGCTTCTGGAAAACTGCATTCTGTTGCTATATGCTGAGTTCCATGGCGCTACTGAAGCCAAAAAGGCAGAAAGTCATAATCCTATATGCCTTCCAGAAATATTCCATCCCTCTTCAGAAAAGTCATCCCCAGATCTGATAAAATCTCATAGCATAAACATGAAATTGTAAAATTCTGTCAACGTGTCCTATCAAAAAAACAAATCCCAAACAGAAATCAATACAGCAGGGTAGCATTAACTCAATAATGTATTACCCTTGAAAGGGACTACAAGGTTTCCAATTCTTTAGAAACAAGCTCCTGACCACAAATAGGTGAAGACAGAGCTTTTCCTTCCCCTTTAACAACCCTCACAGTTACAAACCTGACTCAACCTGGATGCCTCTTGCTTTAGTTGGGTCTAAAGAAGGTAAATTGACAAAGAAAAACAAATAAGCACAGATTAAAGGTACCATGTACCAAAGTATTTCACAACTGGTGTAACAATAATTTCCTTTCCATGCTGTCCCTTTTCTGACACGACAACCACAGATAAAGTTTAGACCACAGAGATCATATCCCTAAACTACTGAGATAGCATCACTGAAGCTCACTTTTCGCATTACATCCCAGTCCTTTCTATTTATATGCTAGTTTCTGAGAAATTTAACAAGTTTGCACTAATGGTCCTTATGGGAGATTTCAACTTTCCAGACATGAAATAGGACTATCACACTGCTGCAACAAGCAAATCTGGGAAATTTCCTAAAGGATGCTGAAGATAATTTCCTGTCCAAGTCCTGATTGAGCCAACTGGGAAAGGTGCCCTCATGGATCTGTTGTTTGAGAACACAGAAGGCCTTTGCGGGAGATGAAATGGCAGGTAGCTGTCTTGGCCACGGTGATCATGAAATAATTGAATTCAAACATTTTGGTGTAATTAGGAAAAGAGATCAGCAGAATTGCTGCACTGGATTTAAGACCGCAAACCTGAAGCTACTCAGGGAGCTAGTTAGCAAGCTAGTAACCTTCACCCTGCTCACAGAGCAGGTATCTCCATCACCAGACCACTGCCTGTGTCTAAGCATTTTGCTTAACACTGGCAGAGAAGCAACGCTTCAATTTGCTAGAAGAGACAGACAGGTGGAGGGAAGAAAAAAAAAAATCCAACAGCTCACCACTGATGGGTAACATTAATGACTTGTTATATTAACATAGGAAAGTAATACTGATTTTAAGCTTTGTAAGGGACTTCAGTTTCATTTCCAATGCCATGTCAAGACTGAAATACCTCTCCTCTGTCCAAGCTGCGCCATGAAATCATTCTTTCCTCAGGCCCTGAGCTGAAAAATTAATCTTGAGAAGCAGGGAAAAACCTTAAGCCATAGTTAAACACAACAAGAGATGTGGTGGTAAGAAATACTTACACACTAGGAACCCATAAACGGACTGTTTTGTCTCTGGAGCCTGAAGCTACTAGGTGGCCAGAAGGGGAAAACTGAACACACATCACCGCATCTTTGTGGCCCACAAAGCGATAGGCTCTCATCTGAGGTCTCATACTCCAGATCATCAGACACGAGTCCATCGAGCCACTTGCTGAATTGAAAAGAAAAGAAAAAATAATTTGCATTAATTCTCCTCCAGTTACAATGAAACCACCTTTCACTCACAGTTCACCATCACAGCTTCCAACAGTCTCAAGCACACTGTCCTTTAAATTTCACTGATGTATTGCATACTCTGTATTTCATTCACAATTCATACAAAGTCCTGCATTGGCTTGCAAACACATGCCAGCATTGACTTGGCATGCTTAGATGGCAAGTCTCAGAAACCATGACAGTCAAAACAGCCCTTCAAATCAGTTTAATGCCTAAATAATGGAAAACTCTGTAGATTTTCCACTGGCTAGTACAGAGTATAGGTCTTAGCCTGCCAACAAACCAAAGCTGCATCTATCTCTTCCCAAGTAGGACATATCTGCAGGGAGATCTCAAGCTGTTCCTAGAAAAAAAGATCAGTTTGATGGTAGGTTCTGATATGGATGTAATATAATTACAAGAAGATTCCAGGTCATTAGCATTAAGATGACAAATGACAAATAGCTTTTGCTGGAAATGTCCTTTCACTTCACAGTCATTCCAACAACAACAAGACAACCTTTTCCTGCCCTTGATTCAGGATTAATACACGCTTAGTTCATACAGAATCATGACCCTTAAAGCGAAACAAAAAAAAACTTATAAAAACAACAGCTGAACTCATAAAGATTCATGAAAAACCTTTTCTTAGGGATACTAAAGTTTGAGGGGGGACAATTGTGCAAAAGTAGACTGAGCATATGGCCTAGTATCAAAAGATTAAAACTTTACTCATGATTTTACTAAGTCATTGTCTGGCAAAAATATTAAGTTGAAATAACACATCTTTTTCAGGACTGATATCAAAAATGTAAGGCAAATAATGCTCTGACATCTCAATAAGGCATTTTAGTAGGATACTCCTTGGGACTTGTTAGCAATAACTATCCTAACCAGACTGGGCAAGCAATCTAATGGAATAAAAAGACCTAGGCCTTCAGGTTTGGCTGGCTGATTTGGGGCAGCAAAGGGAGAGAGGGAGGAAAATCTCTCAACAGTCAAGTACACACAACTGACCCAAGAGTATCTAAAAAAGAAAAATTCTTAGAATTTCTTCCCTTTCTTACCTGATCTCACTTACTAAAAAGTATCAAGAGTAACACTTTCACAGTCTAGTTGGAGGAGGCAAAGGCTCAAGCACTACTTCTGGAAAGATGATGAAAAGCAACGCTAAGTTACATTCAGAGCATCCTTACTAAACAAAGATCTGCACTGACTAGATAAAGTTTTAGGGAGAACAGCAGAAGGATGGTCCAAGATGGGTTTGAGTAATTTTCATTTCCTTGCAACCTCCCACGTGCTCTGCAGGTTGCAAGGTCCAGAACAGGATTATTATAAGCAGCCCACAGCTACCTAACAGATTGCTGTATTTCTATTTACTCATGTCTGCTGGACCCACTGCCTACCAGATACATTGTCTCAAGCAATCATTTCTGATGTATCTTCTCGGTGAGTCAAAACACTGTTCTCACAGATGGACCAACAGATTCATCATGAGTCAAAACCCCTATCAGTTCCTACTGAAAGCATACACAGTGAGTTGCTGAATAGCAGCTAGGACACAAGCCTTGGCATAAACGCAGGCAAGTGTCTAAATAGGAGAAATAAAAGACAGAGGAGGAAAGATACTTGTGCAGGGGAAAAAAAAAAAAAAAAAAAAAGTAAGGTTTTACTTTATGTTCACTGCATTGTAAAACAAAGTACCTGCACAACAGTAGGCAACAGTAGATGATCCTAAAGCTCTAGTAGGACGCACACAACTTGTCACCGCTATGGTTCAACAATAGAATTTTTAAAAGCACATGCAAACGCTCATCCTAAAACTCCCACAAATCTTTTCATCACAAAACTACGTTATTTTAATGCTCAAGACCTCCAGGGCTCTCCTCATACAGCTAACAGAGAGAAACTCTACAATTACAAAATACAGAATCAAAATAAAGAGCTTATTTACCCAGTTGTTTCTTATTGAGGCTGAAGTCCACGCTAGTGACAGCATCTCTGTGGCCTTTGAAGTGTCTCTCTAGGGATGGATCTTCCTAGAAGACAATAATGTTCGGACACAAGAGATGAAGAATCATCTTCACACAACAAAACCATTTTATTTCAGTAACAAGCCAGCCAAGCTCCGTATTCACTCAGTGAAAGCCTGCCAGAGGTATGAACACTGTGCAATGCAAAACATGTGTATCACACACATCAAGAAGTTTTCGAAAGGAAAAATTACCCACGCTGATAACCCCTCCTGATCATAGCTGCCTTGTGTAAACCACCTGTGCATTTTTGCAGCATGCTTCCCACTTGCAGACACCCCAAAGCTGGCTCTGGAACATCAGTCGCATGGAAATAACACCGCAGCAAGCACGGCTCTGCTCTAACAGCTGCTCAGCCCAGGCCAGCTGTAGGCATCTTTGCACAGAAAGGACAAACGCTAGGCTCCCCCGACACCCAGCGCTG
>CM021776.1:6631766-6642395 GCA_011076525.1 Nettapus auritus | reverse complement strand
GGCTCGGACAGAAGTTTCGCTGCCAGGAAGGGGGCACGCCAGAGCAGAGTCAGAGCAGCATCAAGTTGAGCCCTGTCTCCTCCCAGGACTACCCAGAACACCAGACACAGTGTCTGAGAGCACTGTCCAAACACTTTGTGAGGTCTGACAGGCTCAGTGCTGTGTCCGCTTTCCTGGGCAGCCTGTCCCAGAGCCTGACCACCTCTGGGTGCAGAACCTTTCCCTAACACCGAGCCTGACCCTCCCGTCCCAGCTCCATGCCATTCCCTCAGGTCCTGTCGCTGTCCCCAGAGAGCAGAGCTCAGCGCCTGCCCCTCCGCTCCCCTCGTGTGGGAGCTGCAGGCTGCCATGAGCCCTCCCCTTGGCCTGCTCTGCTCTGAGGTGAGCAAACCCAGGGACCTCAATCATTCCTCATGCATTTTGCTCTCTAGACCCTTCTCCATCTTCACTGTCCTCCTTTGGATGTTCTCTAAGAGTTTTATGTCTTTCTTGTGTTGTGGTGCCTGAAACCACATACAGCAGTTGAGGTGAGGACAGGTGGCCATAGTCCTCCAGCTCAGGGCAGCTGGGGTCCCAAAGCCCATTGGTGCTCATTGGTGCTGAAGACAGCAGCAAAAAAGACACTAAACGTCTCTGCTTTGTCTACAAAAGCTGACCATCCTCACCAAGTGATGGACCAATGTTATTTCTGCTCCTCCTTTTGCTGTTAACATATTTAGGAAGCCTTTTCTATTGTTCCCCACAGTAGTGGCCAGCTTCAACTCTAACTGAGCTTAATCTGCACAACTTTTTCCCTACAAAGGGAAGCAGCAACTGTGTAGTCCTCCTATGTCACCCAACCTCACTTCCTGTGGCCATACAATTTCTTTTCCCACGTAGGCCCTAGAAGAAGTTCCCCATGATTCGTGGAAGAACTCTACAACTCAAAGCAAATGAGTTATGAAGTAGGTATTTCAGTGCCGGGCGTATGCGGAATAGTTCCCAAAGGCATGTGCACCCTAACGTGGCAACTTGCCTTGGTTATATGCAGCAGAGAGTTACATATGCATGAAGTTTCCCAATACGCCTATACTTATTCGTAACCTATCCCCACTTTGTATTAAAATTAGCTCCAAGAAGTCATTTCCATAAACTCCTCCCATCTGCACCTGCACAGTGCCTTCTGGTGGTGGTTGTCGGGGGGTCATGGGGATGAAGTCCAGTAACTCCTCTTCATCACCACTAGCTGACCCCCTGCCTTTGTACAGACTCAGCTGCTCCTTGGCTGTTGTCCAAACCACAAGGTCAGTCTCAGCTGGTTTCTGAGACAGGTTCCCCGTTTTTGTCAGGGAACATTCTCTGTGAGGGGCCCCGAGACTCCTTGTTTTGGTTAATTTGCACAGTAGTAAGCAAAGACACTCAGCGACATCTATTTTTAATGCGATTAAGCAAGCCTCCATTCTTCCATTCCCGGCTTTAATAATAACGATTGTTTTATTTAGAAATCACTAACGTGATTAAGCAAGCCCCCATTCTTCTATGCCTGGCTTCACCTGCTCAGGCAAGGCATCCTCCTGCCCTGCTTGCTTGAGCCGCGGGCTTTGGGAACTGCCTGTTCTGTGCTCTTAGGACGTGGCGCTTAGCACCGGTAGCTCTGACCTGCGTCTTCAGCAGGGCAGCTCGCCACCCGGCTCCCTGAGCACCTCTGCACCGCAGCCCTGCCGTCCCCACGGGCTTTGAACCCAACCACCTCGCAGTCAGGACGCCCTGAAGGGCAGCCGCCGTACACCTATCCCTTCACTCCTCACGGAAACGTTCGCCCCGGCCGCTTGCCGCACGGCACAACCCCACGGCCCCGAGGCCGCCCCCGCCGCCATTTCCTCGCCCGGCTCCTCCGCCCCCTGCGGGGCTGGGCCCGGGCCCGAGGCGGGGCGGAGCGCACGTGCGGCGGCAGCATGGCGGCGGCGGGCAGGAAGGGGCGCGGGGCCGCGGCGGGGCGGCGGCGGCGGCCGCGGGTGGCGGTGAGTGCGGCTCCGCTCCGAGCCCCGGAGCCCGGCCCCGGGTCCCAGGTCCCGGTCCCTGGCCCCGCTGAACGGTTGCCGGTGCCGTTGTTTCCCGCAGGCCCCGGGCAGCGGGGGGAAGCCGCGGCCGGCTGCCGGCCGTCCCCGCGACGAGGAGGTGTCCAGCGAGTCGGAGGCGGAGAGGTGAGGGCTCGGGGCTCCCGGGGATGCCGGTGCGGCCGGGCCGGAGCTGACGCGTGGTCCCCGCAGCCCGGCGGTGGGGCAGCGGCGGCGGCGGGAGGAAGAGGAGGAGGAGGAGGTGGAGGAGACGCCGCAGGAGAAGAAGCTGCGCCTGGCCAAGCTGTACCTGGAGCAGCTCCGGCGGCACGGTGAGCGCGGGCGGCCGGGCCGGGAGGCGGCGGGGCCGGGAGGGCGCAGCCCGGGGCTGACGCTGCGCACCCGGTGCAGAGGAGGAGCGGGCGGAGGAGGAGGAAGAGGAGGACGCAGCCTTCCTCGGGGACCCCGTCGGCGAGCGCCTGAAGGAGGACGTGGTGAGCCGGGGGGGCGGAGGCCCGGCTCCGGGGCCGGCCCCGGGGGGCGAGGGGGAGGCCAGGGAGCGATCCCTGAGCCCCCTGTTCCCCCCCCCTAGCTCGAGCAGAAGGGCCGGCTGCAGCGCCTGGTTGCCAAGGAGGTGAGTGTGCCGTGGGTGGCAGCGGGTGTTCCCGGGCCTCGGCCGGGGCTGGTGCTGGCCTCGCTCACGGCTGTGCTCCCACCAGGTGCAGCCTCCTGACCCGCTGAGCATCCGAGTGTTGCGGGGACACCAGCAGCCCATCACCTGCCTGGTCATCTCTCCAGATGACAAGTTCATCTTTTCAGCTGCCAAGGATGGCTCCATCATCAAATGCAAGTGGTTCTGCTTGTCCTCGGGGGCTGCGGCTGGCTGGCACCCTGCAGCGGCAGGGCCACGGGTAGAGGTGGCTCGTCTCTGCCCTGCCTGGAGATACCTTCCCTGGAGGACAGGGAACTCTGCAAAGCACAAGGCTGCTGGTTTGGGGGCTCAGCTGCTGAGCTGGCTGTGTTGCTCTGGGCTTTTTGTGTCTTGTTCCTGCTCCTGGGGGTGATGGATGGCACTGCCTGTCCCCACAGGGGAGGTGGAGAGCGGGAAGAGGCTATACGTGATGCCCGGGGGGAAGAAAGGCACGGAAGGGCAGCACATGGGGCACACAGCCCAAGTCCTCTGCATGGCCATCTCGTCGGACGGCAAGTACCTGGTACAGTGATGGGAGTGGTGCTGCCATGTGGGGTCACATGCTGTCTGCAGTGCTGCTTGGCCCTGTCCCTGTGTGCTCCTGAGCTGCTGGGTTAGGGGACATCCCTTCTCAGGGTTCTGGAGGGCAGTTCCTTCTACTGAGCTGAATGTTGCAGGGTTGAATCAGCCTTTATCCCCACTGGTATCAGGAGCAGGTCCCTGGGCCCACCCAAGTACATGGGGTGGGAGCTGTGGGTATGGTCGGGCAGGTTTTTGGGCATCCCTTGCTTTCTGCCAGGCTACAGGAGACAGGAACAAGCTGATCCTGGTCTGGGAGGCAGCCACCTGCAAGCGCCTTCATACGTTCACTGGCCATCGCGATGCCGTGTCGGTGAGTGGGGCTGTTGGCTGTGGTAGGGTGGGGAGGAAGGCTCCTGCCACTGGGCAGGCAAGGGGTGCTGCTTCCTCATGCTGAGCCTAGGGATGTGGGGGTCTGGAACCCGTGGGGTGTCCCCTGCGAGGCACAGCCAGTTCTGCTGACACCCCTGGGGACAGCTGGGCAGGTGGTAGGTACCCAACAGCGTGTCTGTGTGTCCGTCTGTCCCTCCGCAGGGCCTGTCCTTCCAGAAGGGCACGTACCAGCTGTACAGCACTTCCCATGACCGCTCCGTCAAGGTCTGGAACGTGGCGGAGAACGCTTATGTGGAGACCCTGTAAGGCCCCTCTGGGACAAGGATGTCGCCCTGTTGTCCCCACGTGAGGGAGGAAGGGTAGGGATGTAGGGCTGTGCTCCCTACAACTCCTTGTGTTCCCCACCAGCTTTGGGCACCAGGACGTCATCACGGGGCTGGACAGCCTGAGCCGGGAGTGCTGTGTGACCTCGGGGGGACGGGATGGCACTGTGCGGGTCTGGAAGATCCCAGAGGAGTCGCAGCTCATCTTCTATGGGCATCAGTAGGTCTGGGGTAGGAGGTGGGGGGCATGTGCTGGTGGCTCCAGCAACTCCTCTGCGTGTGCTCAGCATCACTGGGAGCGTGCAAGTGGTCTGGGGACGTTGCTGGACTGTGTGTGCCAGGGTCTCTGATACATAAAACCTCAAGGCGTGCTCATGATCGCTGGTTTGTTTTTGTTTCTTGTAGGGGCTCTATTGACTGCATCCAGCTCATCAATGAGGAGCACATGGTGTCAGGCGCCGATGATGGGTGAATACAGGGCTGGGAGCATGTGCAGGGGTGGGCAGGGCTGTGTCCCCACATGCCTCATTCCTGTTCCCCGCAGCTCTGTTGCCCTGTGGGGGCTGGCAAAGAAGAAGCCTCTGGCGCTGGTGAGGCAGTCGCATGGGACACAGGGTGGCCATGACCTGGAGCAGCCCTACTGGGTGTCGGCGGTGGCTGCTCTTCGCAACAGTGACCTCGTGGCTACAGGTGCCTGGTGCTGGGAGCCCCGTGCTCGCTTCAGGAGGGATGCAGGGCTGGGGGGGTTCCTGCACCCTTCCTGGTGCCAGGATGCATGCGTTTCATCTCTCTTCCAGGTTCACACAGTGGCAGTGTGAAGCTGTGGAAGTGTGGCGAGGGATTTCGGAAGCTGGAGCCTCTCTGTGACATCCCCCTGGTATGGGGGGGATGAATCCCCCAGTGGTAGGAGGCGTGGGATGACTGCAGTACTGCGGTGCTGATACCTATGCTGTTATCTCTAGGTTGGCTTCATCAACAGCCTGAAATTTTCAGCAACGGGAGACTTCCTGGTGGCTGGCGTTGGGCAGGAGCACCGGTACTATCACCATGCCCCATTTTCCAGAACTTGGACCCTGCCTCCCCCTCCCAGCCCCCAGCTGGAGCAGGAGAGGTGCAGGGTGATACCTGTGTCATCTGCAGGCTGGGCCGGTGGTGGAGAGTCAAAGAAGCCAAGAACAGCATCTGCATCATCCCCCTGAAGCGTAGGGCTGGAGCCCCCAGCTCTGTGGCAGCTGAGAGGGACTGGCCCCGGGAGCTGCAGGAGCTTGCTCATTAAAGCCTTTTTTGTTGATAGTGCTGCTCATTAAAGCCTTTGTTTGTAGTGCTGCTCCCTAGGGTGGTTGGGCTGCTGGGGCTGCAGTGGGAGCCCCCGCGGCTGTGCCCTGCCTGTGGCCGATGCAGATGCCCCCCTGCCCCTCTGCCTGGCACAGCCAGACCTGGCTGCTGTAAGAGTGTGTTTAAAACAACAAAAAAACACTTTATTTACATAAATTACCAAAAAAAAAAAAAAAAAAAAAAAAAGCACGATCTTTGTCACAGAAAAGAATCTACTTTTAAAAAGGGGTTGGACTCGAGTACCGGGGTCCCCTTCACCACCCTCGGTCTGAGCCCCACCCCACTTGCTCCTGGGCTCTGCAGCAGCCCTGAGGCATGAAGCGGACATCCGTGGGGTGCTCCTGTCCCTCTGCTGTGGGGCTCCAGCCCCTGCCTGCAACTGGAACGTGGAGGGGGGCTCTGGCTCTGCTCAGCTGGGTAACCCAGGGCAGGTGCCAGCAGCCAGATCCCTGCAAACCCCGGGGCAAAAACAAGGAGGAAACAAAACTGTGCCAAGGGCGCAGCCCCCTCTGCTCAGGGTGGGTTCTGCTTGGCGAGGTGAGGGGGACGTGAAAGGGGAGAGTGCAAAGGGGAAAGCAGGGTGGGCGAGGGCAGCGTGCTCTGGGATGTGGCTGTGTGTGGAGGAAGCGTGAGGTGCGGCACAGCTGGAGGCAGACAAAGCGTGACTTGCGGGCAGGACTCAGCACGAGGGAGCCGGGGCGCACACCAGGGCTCGGCGCAGGGGACGGGCATGAGGGACAAGCACCACGCAGCGTGGCGCAGCGCGGCCTCGTGCTGGGGCAGGGGCTTTGCTCTCCTGGCTGCCGCCAGCCCTCAGCACCGGGGCTGCTACTGCTCCCCCAGGACGAGGTGCAGACGGATGGGGGCTCGGCTTCCCCCCACCTTCACAAGGACGATGTCGTGGAGTCCACCGCCTCGCGGCCGTTGCACACCGTGGGCACGTACTGCGAGGCCGAGCCTGGCCAGGAAGGCAGGGGTCAGGTGTGTGGTGGGGTCCAGAGGTGGTACCCGCCCAAGAGCATCCCAGCATGGCAATGACAGGTGCCTGGGAGCGGCCCCCCACCCACCCCACGGTGGCCGTGTTCCCATGGGATGGCGCTGGCCACCCCCCCAGGGGGCAGCTCTGGGGCTCACAGCCACTTGCGGTGAGGGAGAGGAGGGTTGGTGATGGGGTAGGCAATCCGTGGGCACTGCAGCACCCCTACCTCCCCTGGCCCAGGTTCCCCAGAGTGGCCCCCTGCCCTCCCGCGGCCCGGCTGTGCTCACCGTGGGACTGGCTGGAGCCGGCAGCCACGACGCTGAACCGTGCGGTGCCCACGCGGTGGCTGGCCACGTTCTTCTGCGGCTGGAAGAGGATGATGTGGAGCTTGGGCGTGAAGAGGCAGCCAAGGACCACGGTGCCACTGAGGCTCACCGAGATGCACATGGTTGTGGTCTGCACCTGGAGGCGGTAGCGGACGGATGCGTGTCAGGGGTGCAGCAGCGCCCTGCTGAGGGTCTCCTGCCCCTTTGGGGATGCACCACCCTGCAAAGCATGTTGCTTTGGGCACCCCTCGCCACAGCACCCACTCCCCCAGGGATGCTGACCCTCTCCAGAAGACCCTGTGTGCAGCCAACCTCACTGTGACCTCTGGGCCCAGGAAGCAGCACACACGGGGGACCCTCATCAGCCCTTCTCCAGACTCTCCCAGCCCTGTTGGACCCAAATCATGAGGACTGCTCCAGATGGGCCCTGCTGGAGCCCCCCAAAACTCAGGCTCTTACTCGATAATCACTAGAGGTCACGTAAAAGATGGGCAGGAAGGCCAGCCAGATGATGCAGGTCGTGTACATGGTGAACCCGATGAACTTGGCTTCATTGAAGTTTTCAGGGCATTTCCTGGTCTTGAAAGCATAGACCGTGCACAGAACAATCAATAGGACGTTGTAGGTGAGCGAAATGAGCATGTTAGAGTCACGGTTGTTGCACTTGAGGGTGACAATGTACCTCTTGTCAGGCTCGGTCTCCTTGCCTGTGCCGGGTGTCTCCACCAGCAGCCAGATGATGACGATGATCAGCTGGCAGGAGATGAGGGCCATGCAGATGACCACCTGTGACGTAGGGCTTATGAACCGGGGGCGCTGGACCCCTTCCTTCACCCCGCTGAAGATCCTGGCAATGCGATTCGTCTTGGTCAAGAGGGCCGAATAACAGACGGCAAAGGATGTGCCCAGCCCCAGGCGCCGCAGCGTGCACACCTCGGTGGAGGGCTTGGCGATGAAGATGAAAGTCATGCTGTAGCACATGAGGACACCGGTCAGGAGAATATAGCAAAGTTCCCGGCCAGAGGCCTTCACAATAGGGGTGTCGTTGTTCTTTATGAAGACTCCAAAAACAAACAGAGTGGAGATAAAACCCAAGCAAGAGATAGTGACGGGACCAATGGCCCAGACGTCTCTCCAGCGGATATACTCTTGTGGCAACTCATAGCAGCCGTTCAGGGTCTCGTTGGGCCAGTAACCGAGACCACAGTCCATGCAGGTGAACTCATCCAGCAGGTACTCATAGGGCTGGCAGGGGATGCAGATCCAGCAGCATATGTCCCCGGGCTGCATGCTCTTTATCTCATTCTTCTTGCAGGGGTCGCTGCACTGGGACACGGGGATGGCTGTCTCTGCCCAGGGGATGAGGCTGGTGTTGAGGATGAGCCCCTCTGCCCAGTAGCCCACCTTCTGGTACCGATACCGCCCATCTCTGTGGTGGTAGTTGAAGATATTGTAGCGTCCGATCCCGTCGCCGTAGCGGTCAAATCGAACAACACTCTCAGTGTCTGTTGGCCTGAACGGAGCTGGGAGGAGAAAGGGAGATGGTCACTGCTTGGAGACCACTGCTTGGTCACTCCATGGTGCAGGAGCGTGCTCGATCCTGGCATGTAGGTAGGAGTGTATTGAAGAAACACAGCCCAAACACAGCCAAGAGCCAATTTCCAAACTGTCCCATGACTTCATGCCCATAATGCAGCAGTAACTGCTGCCTGTGCACCCTTTGGGCTCCTGAAAGCAATGGTGGATAACCATCTCCCCACACTCGGCAGCCTCTGGCCAGTGCTGCAGGGCAAAGCGAGGGTAGGGGCTGGGAGGGGAGAGGGCTCTGCACTGCAGTGTAAGGTTGCTGCCTTCCTAAACCTCCATGGCTCTGAATGGTACATGGGTAGCCAGGCTCAGCCCACCACAGAGGAGATGTTTCTGATCCACCCTCAGCTCTGTGGGCTCCTGATCAAGGGCCTCCCTCCCTCCAGTTTAGTTGCTGAGATGTGAAAAACACAGAGCTCAACTGAGGTCTCCAGGGACACGTGTACTTGGTGGGCCCTGCTGTGGCTGGTCCCACACAACCCTAGCAGAATGGCGTTGGTTGCCAGCTCTGCTGCACATGCGGACAGAAGGCCTGGGTTGCCTACAAAGGGCAGAAGTGGAGCTGTTAGCATCCTGGACAACCACAGCCCACAGCACAGGGTTTCCCAGGTGCAGGCAGGCCACAGAAGTTGGAGGGTTAGGGTATGATTGCAATGGCTTGCTCTTCCCTGCCCCTCCACCTCTCCAGCTGTGCAGCCAGCCCCATCTCCACCTCTGGACTCACCATCAAAGTTAACGTTGAGCATAAAGTCCTTGTAGAACCTCTTGCCATTGACGGGCTTCATGGAGTCACAGAGCTTGGTGGTGTTGGGGCACAGCGCCTGGTGCATGTTGTGAAGCGAGTGAGCCATAGCATAGACCGCATTGACCACAAAGGTGATCTTGGACTCCGGCTCAAACTTGCCCGTCTTTAGGGAGTACCGGCTACAGTCGGGAGTGTGGAAGCTGCACTTGAACTTTTGCTCCCAAAACTCCCGAAACCAGGGATTTCGGCTGTTGTTGTAGGGGTGGAGGTTGAGGAAGTAGGCAGCAAACTCCTGGATGGGGTATGCTGCCAGCTCGATGGTGATCGCTCCCTCTGCCACCGCTTCGCTCCCTGCCACCACACTCTCCAGGGCTCCCCACCCATCGCTGGCCACCCACATGAAGGAGACGTTGGCTCTGTAGGCAGCTGCCAACAGCTCCCGGGCATCCTCGCTCCGGGTGAAGAGCACAACCACTCTGGCATTGGGCTTCTGCAGCAGTGCCCGGACCACACCGTCATAGGTCTTCTTGTTCATGGAGCGTCCCACCTTCTCTGAGGTGGCGATGCAGATATTGCGCATGCGAGCCTCTTGCTCAAAAGCCTCGATGCCTGTCTCACCGTAGTCACCCTCTGAGGCCACGGTGGAGACGTAGGTCCAGTTGAAAAAGCGGAGGATCTCTGACATGGCTTTGGCTTGGTAGAAGTCGGGTGGAACGGTGCGGGCAAAGTAGTCATAGCGGGACTTGTCGCTCAGCTTGGCACTGGTGGAGGCGTAGCTGATCTGCGGGATCTGGAAGAGCCGCAGCAGGTTGGCGACCTGCATGGAGGGGAGAGGGGAGTGTGGCAAGTGGGGACATGGTCCCACAAAGGACTGCCCCTGGGAGCCCCTGCCTGGCACCGTGGGGAGTGGGTGGCCACAGTCAGCTGTACCCACAGCTCCTAGACAAAGCAAGTGGTTGACAAGCAATCCCTGGAGGCTGGGAAGGAGGGGGAAGGAGGCAATCTGCTGGCAGTAGGCAGATGAACAGACATGCCCATACCACAGGTCACCCAGACGCCCAGCCTTGTGCTGGAGCACAGGGAAGCGTGGCCATCCCAGGGCTGGGGTGTAAAGCACACCTTCTCCGCTGCTATTCCCTGGGCAGCAAATTGTGCCCACTGCCCAGCACAGCCTGGCCCTGCTGAGGACAGGATGGAGAAGGTGGCAGGGAGGTCCCAGGCATGGCCAGGGTCTCCATGGGCTGCAGGGTGGATGAGCCTGGCTGTGGCCAGCTCTTGGCGCCTGGCAGAAGGACCTGGGGTCGTTTTCTCGCAGCGGTTTCTCCCTCAGCGATCCCTGTGTGTTTCTACTGCTTGCAGCCTCCGCTCAGTTATTATTATTATTTTTTTATTATTATTTCAATATTTCATGTGCTCCCCTCTGAGATTCAGGGCAGGGAGTAAACGGATTCATGGCAAAAGCAGAAACTCCACCGCGGGCAACCTGAGCGCTGCTCGGCCGCCAGGACAAAGTTGGCGCCTGCAGCACAAGGACGGCATCCACAGGGGGGGGGGCGGGGGGGGTGGCAGGGGGGGTCAGAGGGGTTGCCATCACCCCCAAGCCCCAAGGGACCGGCACCCACAGTCGCCTGCTGCAGCTGCTTCCTTCCCCTCGTTATCTTCAAAGGAGCGAGAGTCCTGCTAATGAGGCCGTTA
>CM021776.1:6589615-6631666 GCA_011076525.1 Nettapus auritus | reverse complement strand
GGGGGGGGGGGGGGTGGGGGGTGGGGGGGAGCCACACACGGCTCTGCTTCCTTTGCAGGAGATGCTGCTTAATTAACGTGGACAAACGTTTTTAGTGGCAAATTGCCCTAATGGCAAGAAGGCCCCAGAGCGTGGCAGTGCTGTGCTGTGGCCGCAGGGACGCAGGGGGCCTAGCACTGCCAAGCAGCCCCCGTGCTCCGGAACGGCGTGGCCATTCTGACATCAGGAGGCCCCGCGCAGGCATCCTGCACCCAACTGCGTGCCCACCCTGCTGGGGCCAGGACACATGGAGCTACAGGTGAGCTGGCTTCGGGGCAGCCCCGTGCGGGGACAGGGTGCCCAAACACCCCCCCCCCCCGGGCTGAAGAGGGGCTGGGACATCCAGACAATGCCTGATCCTGTGCTGCCCTCCCCCCCGGGAGTGACCCATCTCTGCCCAGGTCCCCATCCCCAGCAGCAGGGACCCAGGGACACCCCTTCCCAGGACCTTGCGGCTTTCCCCACGGCTCTGGGGGCCTTTTCCAATTACCCACACGTTCCCCTCCCAGGCATCAGTTGGAGAGACATGTCCCAAATCCCATTCAATCCTGATCACCCATCCTGGGCCATGGAGCCACATCCTCGCCCATCCCGGGTGCCGCCACTGAGGCTGCCCGTGCCCTGTCCCTGCAGGTGGAGCCTCGCAGCGCCGCAGCTGTGGCCATCCAGGCCTGGTGGCGTGGGCAGCTGGTGCGGCGGGCGATGCTGGTGGCAGACACCAGTGCCCGGCGCATCCAGGCCTGGTGGCAGAAGGCGGCCAGCCAGCAGAAGGAGCAGCAGCGCCTGCAGGTGCTGGTGGACTACATCAGGAAGGAGCGGGCCATCGTCCTGCTGCAGGCTCGGGTGCGGGCGTGGGCAGCCCGGGCCAAGTACAAGCGCTGCCAGGAGGCTGCCTGCACTATCCAGGCCCGCTGGCGGGAGTACGCGCGCCGCCAGGCACAGGGGACAGCGGCCAGCGGCTGTGCCGAGGATGTGGACCTGCTCATCGAGGTCATCCTGGTCTGAGAAGCCCCCGCATGCTGCTGCGGAGCCTCGGGCAAATAAAGCACTGTCCCCATGGAGGGACAGCCACCGGCATGGATGCAGACCCCTGCGTGGCGGCCGGGCTGGGCTGGGACCACCACAGAGAAGGGAGCCCACCTGAGGAGCTGAAGCTCCCCTGCTGCTGCCAGCGATGTGACAGGGCTGGCGTACGAGGGAGTGCCTGCACCCACCCTAGCCACACGCAGGTGGAGGTGGAGGCTTTCCTTAGCAGACGTGAGCCCCCCTGGCAGAGCCCGGTGGGGAAGCAGGCACCAAGCCCAGGGGTGGGATGGGCTCTGGGCTCCCTGGCTCCAGGAGGTCTCTGGCCGGTGAGGGTGGGCTGCTCTGCAGCCGGGTCTTGCCCTCCTGCCACTCCTACCCACAGCCCAGACCCATTTTGCGCAGGGTACCTGGATGGAAACGTCGCTGTAGGAGCCCCCGATGACACCAGTGATGGCCATGGGCACGTCATCATGCACAGCGTAGGAGCCATCAGGACAGATGTGCTCGGAGCCATCCACCCTGGTCAGGGAGGCACGGACAAAGTCGAGTGACTGCTCGAGGGCGTAGGTGTCCTTGGAACAGGTGTCGAGGATGTGGGCACCCAGCCGCACTCCTGGCAGGATGCTCGGGTCCTTGTTGATCTCGTCCAGTGCAAAGAGCATGGCCTCGAGGCGCTGGATGCCCCGGTGCTCGTTGATTTTGCCACAGTCTTCGCTGCCCACTCCTTTCTCGTGGATGGGGAAGAGCCCCCCGATGACCAGGTCCCCCTCGGTGCTGATCTCCTTCTTGCTGGTGGGGCCATGCACGGCAGCCAGGCAGGAGGCCAGACGCATCAGCCAGAACCAGGCAGCAAAGGGGACCGCCATGGGGTGGGATGGCACCAGCTGGGGACCCATGTGCCCCATGTCACCCGGCGCCAGGCGTCAAGGGGGGGGCAGCCGGGCCCCAGCCATCGGGTGCAGGGATGGCACAGCGTGGCGATGGCAGGGGGTTGTGCTGCCCTGGCGGAGCCCTTGGTGCCTGGAAAAGCAAAGGGGTGCCACGGGGTGAGCCGAGATCTTCCCCCCATGCAGCGCCCAAGCTGAGAGGGGACACTCAGGGCAGCCGAGCCAGACACTTGGGCAGTATCATCTCGTGTCCCTGGCCCCAAGATGCCCCACCAGCCCAGGTTCCCCCAGGAGGGAGCCCCTCACAGCCCACGGAAGGGAGAGCTGAGCAGATGTGACAGCTCCAGCAGCGACCCAGGACTTGCAGGACACCAGCGAGTGACACAGATGCAGGCAGACACGCAGGGGCCGATCCGGCTGCCCAGCTCCCCAGGATGAGTTGGCACGTGCAGGGAGGCAGGGAGCCAGCTCCTGCAGCAGCTCCAAGCAGCACAGCCCAGCAGGGGAGAGCTTTGGGAAAGGATCCAGGGATGTTGCCCAGGGGCAGGGGCATCATCCAGGGCAGGGACAGAGGCAGACTCAACGCTGGCTCTGAGCAGAGCCCCCAGACCCCAGCTCCGCCTGCCAGGCTGGGGACGGCTGCTCTGTCCCACAGGCGAGGGGCCTGGGGGACATCCAGCCCCCCCGAGCCCCCCTGAGCCCCATCCCCACTGGGCACCAAGCACAAAGCACAGGGCGGAGGCACGGGGCTGGCTCCAGCCTGCAGAGCTCAAGGCTGTTCTCTCACCACCGCCCCTTCCTTCCCCGTACACTAAATTCAGAGATTTCAGTAAAAGTAAGAGGCAGGTTTGCTGGCTCCTTCTGCATAAACCACGGAGGAGCTGCGGAATCAAAGTCTTTTGCAACAGACAGGCCTTTTTTTGGCAGTAAATGAGGTCCCCTCAGAGATGAGTTGTCTCTTCCCAAACCATGCAGGGGATTTGTTTCCCATTTAAAGTCGGCTGCTGGAATCCCGCAGGGCCGGGCTTCTGGGGGCTGTGAAAGAAGAGGACACCCCCACCCCAGCAGCCCTGGACCCCAGGTGACTTTGGCTGTTCTGGGGCAGCTGGTGAGAGCCGTCAGAGGAAGGGCACCTTCAGCTCTCCTGAAAGGATGCTCCCCAAGCACTGTGAGCTCCATCAGGGAGCTGGTGATGCCTGTGGCCCTCCCTGGAGCTGCTCGTTTGGGCTGACATTGTGCTGGGGGGAGGACAGCCCCTTGGGAACACCCAGATGCTTCACGTCTGGGTGCTGTGAAGCACCTGGCAGGGCAGAGCCACGTCCATCCCGATGGCGGTGGGAAGGCTCCTGCCAGCTCCCAGCCGCTTGCAGCCTACCCTCCCGAAATCATCAGCAATTAGCAGTGTTTACGAAGTGCAGTCTGTCCTGTCCCCCCCCAGAGCTCCTGCCCCCCCTAAAAAGAAGCTCCCTGACACCCACACAGGCAGAGATGGGGATAATGGGGGCATGGGGTGTCTGGTCCGGCACACAGCCCCCCTCAGGACCGCGAAGGGGGACCCCTGCCCCGCCTCGCCTCCCGAAGAGAATGCGTGTCCGGCTCACGATGGCGTGCACGTGTGAGCACAGCCTCGCGGCCCTGCACCCAGCGGCACGGCCACTGCACGGGGCTCTCCCACAGGCAGGTGTGCAATCGTGGGTGTGCAGGCCAGGGGACACGCTGCGGTAAGGCACGCGTGGCTGCATGGGCACACGCTGTGCACGGGCTTGCACACCCATGTGGGGCACGACGCGTGCACACCTGTGCAGGGGTGCCGTGCATTTGCCTCACGGTGTTACGAGCATCATGCCAGCATCGTGCCGGTGACAGGCCCATGCAGTGTGCACATCCACGGGGGTGAGCATGCCGTGTGTGCCCGTGCAAAGGTCAGGTGCTGCAGCACACGCGTGCTGTGTGGCCGCTTCGGGAGGCATACGTGTGAGTGTGGGCGCCCCACTGGGAGCTGGCTGATGTGGCCTGGAAGCACCTGCATCCCCACCGCCCTCGGGGTCCCCCGCTGGCCCCATGGGCCCCCGGCGCTTACTCCCCACAACCGCAGCCACTTGGCTCCCCTTGTCCAGCCAGGTGGGGAGCTGGGAGCGTGGGGAGGACTTGCAAGAAGAGGGGCACATATGCAGGAGGTGAGGGCACCCGTGCCCAATGCCCCATGCTCGGGCGAGGACATGGTGTCCCCAGCTTTCCCCATGCAGCCGGGTGTCCCAAAGCATGCCGGAGGCTGGCCACCTCCACCTGGCAGAGCCACAGCAGGGCCCGAGGGGCGCGCAGGGTCCCACAGCGGTGTGGGGTGAGCGGGGGGCGAGCAGGGTGCAAGCAGGGGCTGACCCCGCACCTGCAGGAGCTGTCACCCGGCTGGGCACGGCGCCCCCGGAGCTTTCCCCGGGGCTCTCGGCGAAGCTCCCTCCGCCCCGGGAGCCCCGGCACCGGCACGGCGCTGCCGGCTGCGGGCACCGACCCCGACGGCTCCGGGGATGCCCGGGCATGGCTTTTCGAGGGGGGACAAGGCAGGGGGGCTCCGCCGGCTCACGGCGCGGCCCGAGGCCACGGGGACGGGCTGGGAGAGGGAGCGGGGTCCGCGGCTCTTACCTGGGCCCGGCGGGCTGAGCCGGGAGGAGCCGGGAGCCGGTGCCGGTGCCGCGGCTGTCTCCGGAGCTGCGGCTGCCGCCCGCCTCCCGCCGCCGCCTCTGACACTCCGCCAGCCCCATCCCGGCGGAGCCGCTCCGCCCCCGGCCCCCGCCCCGGCCCGGCCCCGGGCAGCGGCGCCCCGCGGGGCACCGAGGCGGGCAGAGCGGGCAGCACCGCGGCTCGGCCCCGGCCCCGGCAGGGGGGTCCCGACCCCTGCCCCGGCCCCGCAGCCACCGCCCGGTGCCCCGGGGAGGCCCCCGCCGTCGCCCCGTGGTGAGTCCCCAGCCCTCAGCTCCGGGAGATGCTCCCTGGGTGGCCTCCTCTGAGCCGGGGTGCGGAGAGCTGTGGGGTCTTCACGTAGGGTTTCAGCTCCCCACCAGCCTCCACCGTTTGCCCAGATTCTTCCCGGACCTGTTCAGTCACCCAGCGTCCTGCTGTGCCGCGTCCCCATCAGTCCCGCGCCTGGAGCCCCGCTGTCCCAGAGAGCCCCGAGACCCAGGGACAGGACGAGGGTGATGGCGGTGACACAGGGACAGGCCTTGGGTGGCTGCTGGGGTGCTGACAGTCCTCACACTGCCCCAAGCCACCCGCTCACCACCCCATGCCTCAGCTCCCCCAGTGCCCGCTGCTGCGCTGCATTGCAGCAAGGTCAGCCCCACGCCATCCCCCAGCCCCAGCAGCCCCGATCCAGGAGGATAACCAGGAACGGAGGGCACAACCTGGCACCTCCACAGCAAGGTCCTCCCTCAGGTCTCCTGCGGCATCAAGACCTGGCTCCTTCCAGCACCGGACACACGGATGGAGCGAGGCAGCAGCGGCAGGACGGTGCTTCGGCCAGGAGGACCCCGACACCAGCAGCCGTGGCGGGGCAGAGAGCCGGGGGGTGGAGATGTGCCAGGGGGTGCTGCCCCTCAGCAGAGCTTCCACATCCCAGCCTTGGCACACGGGGCCTGGCACGAGGCTCCTGCAGTGCCAGCACCCAGCACCAGCCACGTCCCCACCAAGGGTACATCCCCTCTGGCACCTCCCTCCTGCTGCTGCTCTGGCATTTCTGGCAGCAGGGGGAGATGGCAAAGCCTCCCTGGCCCCTGTCTTCGTTGGGGTTAGGGGACAAGTGGTGTTAGGCTCTGCTGTCTGGCTCCAGCCCCCACGGAGACTCAGCCAGGCATAAATATTTCAGGGGGCTTGGCTGTTTTGTAATAACCGGCAACAAAGATAAACACTGGGAAGAGCAATATTTTTCCATGTGGGCTGGAGGAGTTTAATATTTTATCACTCAGAGCACAAAATATTTATGAACAATCTCATGTCAATCACTGGCTGAGGACTAATCGTGACCTTTTGAAGCCAGGGAGGACACATCCGCACGGGGGGACAGCCAGGCCCCCTGCCCCTTGCCCTGTAGCGGGGTTGCATGCCCAGGGGCACCCCATGGGGTTGCGTGCACCCGGGTCCCGCTGGACAGGAAGGGGCACGATGCAGGTGAGAGCGTGTGGCTAACAGAGAGCGGCATGAAGGGACGATGGAGCCAGGAGGAGACACGGCTTGGCTATGCCCCAGCCCTCCCAGCCATCGCTTCCCTCCCCATGGACCCGGCCCAGCTCCGCATGACCACTGGGCTTCCCTGCTCGGGGCGCAGCGGGCAGCAGCACGGACGGTCCCTGCAGCCAGGACAGGGAGTGCGGGTGATCGGTGGAGCCGTGGGGCATTGCCAGAGCTCGGAGCATCCCCATGCTGCCTGGCGCAGGGGTGTAGGACAGCTGGGGGCAGCCCCCTGCCCGGCAGGGACAGCAGGGCGGTGCAAGGCAGTCAGGAAAGCCACCAGCCAGCGCAGAGGAAAAGCATCCACTTTATTATAGACCCCAGAAGCACCCGTGGCAGGTCCAGGACAGTTTTATACTGGACATTTCCATTTTCAGCAAGGGAAAGAGAAGAGGGGAACAAAACCAACCAACCCTACTCGTTGCTCTTTCGTGCTAGAGAACACACATCTGCGTGGCAGAGAGAAGCCATGGGTGAGAGGGGCACCAGCAGAGAAGGGGAGGGACCTGCGCAGTCCCCCGCCCCCGGAGATGCCTGCGAAGAACTTGCGATGCACCTAGAGACACATGAACAGCAAACACATTTCGCTGCCCCGGCTCGCACCTACCCCGCGCACCCAAGCGCCGCAGGGGAACCACCAAACCAGCAGCCCCTGACCCACTCACACCCCCGTCCCACGAGGGCTACGGTCCCGGGAGGGCTCAGTGACTGGAATCTCGTGGCTGGAGAGGAAGGAGGCGGGAGAGGCAGCCAGCTGGCTCGGGTCCCCCCACAAAGGTGGCGGGGGCCCAGGCCTCTGCTTTACTCTTCTCCTCGCTCAGCAGCAATGGTCTCCTTGGTCCACTTGTCTGAGACCTCCTGGCTTTCTGTGTAGGTCGTGACAAGCAGCGGCCCCAGAGCACCCTCCCCGTCCCCAGCGCCCTCCAGGTCCAGCTCCTCAAAGGAGGAGCCGCTGGCTCCGGACTCGCTGTAGCTGTGCTCGCTGCGGTTGTCGGCCTCCTCCCGGCCCCGGCCAGCCGGGAAGGGCAGCAGGACCGAGGTAGCCACTGAGGTGTCTCTGCTGTCGGTTGTGGCCTCGATGCTGATGGAGCTGGCCTCGCTCATGGTGTCAGCCCCTGGAACAGAGAGAGAAGGAGAGGGTGTGAATGGGAGCAGAGGACGGTTGGGTGCCACAGCCTCCGAAGCCACCAGGAACTCAGAGTCCCCAGCAAAGTGCCAGGCCACAGCTTGCGGTCTTGTGGTTTGCCAAAAAGCCACAGGGCCCAGGCAAGCGTGCACAACCTGCGATGGGACAGTGGCGGCCGCTTCCTTACGGCCAGACTCGAGCAGCTCCCTGACAGCAAAGCACAAACCAGCTTGTGAAAACAAGCCCAGCTGTGTGCCAGCATCCCCAGACCTGGCGAACCCAGGGAGGCCACGTGGTCGCAAGGGGACAGTGCAGCAGGGACAGGGCTGGGAGGAGGCCACGTGCTGCCTGCTGCCTGCCCTGGGCACTGTAGTACGTGTCCGTCCTTCTTGCTCCAGGTCCTTCTTGCCCGCTGGGCGAGCCAGCCTGCCCCGCGTGCCCCAGGGAAGCGGCAGGATGGAGGTGCTGTGCCCTGGGCACCCAGAGCCTTCACCTCAGGGGGTGGCCATGAGCAGGATGGGGAAGCCTGGGGGCTGGGAGCAGGCGCCCACGCGCCCCGTTCCACCAGCTCTCCCCATGTCACCATCTCATTAGCTCGGCCAACAACACAATTAAAGAGTTGACAATGAGACAAGGGTGTCAGATTGAGACCGGCAGCTGAGTGCTGTTGCCAGAGCAACCAGCTGGGAGACAAAGCCGTCCTGTAAAACATTAATCATTGTTAATTATGACATCACGGATTCACGTTGTTAATTATGACAACAGTGGCGAGCGCTGGCCAGCAGCAGCAGCCCATCCCTCTGGCGGCCGGTGCTGCCTCCGTGGCCCCCTGCCTCCCATCTTCGGCCTCCTGCCTCTCTCTGCGGGCAGAACGGCAGCAGTGAGGGCACGGGGACCTGGCCACACGGCACAGAGGTCACCCAGCCCAGGGCAGGACCCGTCCCCATCTTCCCGAGCCGCCAGGGTGCCCACTGCCAGCAGCAGGACGGGGAGCAGCGGGGACCGCACGGGGACATCGCACGGTGCCACCCCGCAGGGGAGCCACGTGGGTGCCTGCTTTATGCGGAGAAGCGATCCTCTTCGGTGAAAGCTGGGGATAATGGAGGCCTAAAACGTGGAACGCCTGGCCTCCTGTTCTACACCAGTTACATGCAATATTTACTGGTGACTATTAACAGCCCAGCGCGGTGATGCCTGCCCGAGAGGCAGAAGGAGCGTCGTCCCCATGCAGCGCCTATGCCAACACCTCCTGGAGTGCCTCAGCGCGAGAACCGCATTCCCTTCGAGTCACTAGAGGTGTTCGGCAGGATCCTGGGGAGGTGCTCAGCGGGATGACCCTGGCCAGGCACGGGGTCAGCCTCTGGGAAGGAAAAGGGTGTGGGAGAAAGAGGGCAGCAGCAGCCCCAGCTCCCACGGGACAAACCTGCTCCCCAGAGCCTGCCACGCTCTGGGATGCGACGAGCAGCTGGGGAGGGGGGTGCTGAGCACCCCCAGAGTGGGATGGGGCCGGGTGGGATGTGCAGCCCGGTGGCTGGGCTCCCATCCTCGCAGGACACAGCACCGCAGCAGCTCCCTTCTCTTTCTGTGTGAAGCCTGAGAGCTCCTGGGCCAACCGAGGCTTTTGCAGGTCTCCACCTCAAAAAATAAAATAAAATAAAAAATAAAATCTGGCTAAAGACCTGGCATAACATCAGTGACCTGAGGTCGCACGGACACTCCCACCACGGCCATGCAAGGCACAGTGGCACCAGGGCTCCAGCTGCGTTGGTTGTGTCCACCCCACATCCCTCACGAAGCAGGGGGCATCCAGCCCTTCCACATCCTCCCCTGGCCGCACAACGCCCGTCCTGCACCCAGGGGGGCAGTTTTGGCCGGGAGCCGTTGTGTACACGCAGACACCACACCGTACCAGAGGAGACAAGCACTGGCTCGGGATGCTGAAGATGGATAAAGGCGACCTACAGCTGCTGGCACCGCAGAAGACATCTGCCCTTGCCCCCAGCAGCCTCGTCCCAGCCCCGCTCCGAGGGCTACAATAAATAGCCACGCTTCCCTTCAGCCAGGCACTTTTTTCCCCGCTCTGTCACTTCCCATCATGTTTGAGCTGCCTCAGCTGGCACACCCGCCCATTTCAGCAGCCACGTTCTGCTCCGCACAGGATGGGGCCAGCCCCGGCGCGCGGGGCAAGAACAGGAACTGTCACCGGTAGGGAAGGGGCAGGCGACCCCCGTCCACGGCTTCCTCGGATGGATCTCCGGGGCTGAGCGTGGTCCTTGGCAGGGACAGCATCCCCTGGGGTGCGGGGCATCGTGCAGGTGAGGCTACCTCCGCTTTGGGACCAGCACGCACGGCCCAGGTTGGAGGAATTCCTCTCCAGAGCAGGCTGCTGGCCGGGCTCGGGCCAGGAGAAGGAGCCCTGAGACCCTGGCCAAGGCCATGTGCTTCGAAAGTGCCGTTGCCTGTGCCAGGAGGCCCCTGGCAAGAGGCTGCTTCTGTTTGCCTTCCCGTCCACGCACCGTGGCGGGGCCGTGCTGGAGAGCACAACCCTGGCGCGAAAGCCTCAGAAAATAATTAAGTAGGAAACAACTAATCGTGATTGACACCGGCCCCTGGAGAGCCATCAGCTGCCATCAAAAAATGCTTCCCGTCTTTCCGATGACCCTGATGATGGCAAAGAAGGGACAGAGCTGCTGCGGAGGCGGCCGCGCTGCCCGGCTCATTCCCCACATGCATTAACAGTCGCTGCTTTTGCCCCGAGCCAGAGGCACCCAGCACTTTGCAGGATGAGCCCAAACGTGAAGAAAGGCGAGGCGCCGGAGATTCACCTTCCCCCACTGCAAGGCCAGGCCGTGCACGTCCAAGAAAACAAACCGAAGCTTTTCTTGCACGTGCAAGTCGCTCCCTTCAGTATGGCAGCAGCCGAAAGGCGAGGACAAGCAGCAGAGCCTGCCGCACCTCCGTCCTGGCTCTGCAGGGCCGCAGGACTGCTCCAGCCCCAGAGCAGCAAAGTGGATCCAGCAGCGACAACACCAGGAGGCCCCAAAAATCCCCAGATTTTCCCAGTGCCCCCAAACCCACGAGCAGGGTTGCTCCAGGCCCACATCTCAGAGCCCTGCTGAAAGGGGCGATGGCAGGAGCCACGCACCTCAGGGAGCTTTTGGACGCGTCCGTTCTGCCCAGGGCGTGTGGCGAGGGGGCTGCAAACCCCGAGGAGCACCTGTGGGCTCAGCGCTGGCTAGGGAGCCAGACAAGGGCTCAGCGCTGCGCCGTGCACCAGGACACGAGTCGTCACACGTGCAGCCGTGACCCCAGCACACACCCAGCCTGGCACAGGGCTGCGGGCAGGTGCCGGGAGGACGTGGCACGTTTGGGGACGTGGCAAAGCTGGGCTGTCACGCAGAGCAGTCACCGCAGCCACAGCGCAGACAGAAGAGCGGAGAGCAGGGCAAGTGCCCTGAAAATACCAGGACTCGAAGCGCTGGGAAGCCGCTCCAATTAGGCTCTTAATTTCAGTGCTAAATGGACAGAGCTCTCGGAAAGCAATTCCCAGGCTTGCTTTTACGGCGAACGCGATTAAGAATTAAAGTGATCCAAAACCGAAGACGTGTAAAAAAAATTACCAAACCGCCCCCGAGGTAGCGAGGCGTGCTCCGGCGGCCGCACGCGGTCATGTTTTTTTCATGCCCGTTAGGCACGCGCGGGGGCCCAGCAGAGCCCGCCAAGGGCAGGAGCCCTCCCCGCCCGCCTGCCGCAGCCATCGCACGGCTCCGCATCTCGCAGCCATGTGAGCACGTGGGCCGAGCGCGGCAGCTAGCATTTCGGGTTACTATAGCACTGCTGTTCCGCGCCTACAGCGATTGTGGTCCCTTCCTGTATAAATACACTCAGGCTCCAACAGATCTCTCCAAGCAGATGCTAGCGGGCAATTCCGCCACCAGCTACAGAAACCTGGTATTTAAGTTCTTCACAATCCCAACATGTAACAGATGAAGATGAGCTCAAGAAAGATGTATGTGACAAGGAGAAAAACAAGCCCAGCTGCAACCAAAAGCTTCGGTACCCAGCTCTGCTTTCACAACTGAGGACTGGCGCTGGCCCTGCGGGCACGCTGAGAGCAGCTCTGAGCCCTGCCACGGGCGGCACCGCGTGCTCCCCACGGCACGGCGTGCCCCCCAGGGTTAGGTCAAGCTCTGCCACGTCAGTCCAGGTGACGGGGAGAGGTTTGCCGGGCCCTGGGCAGGCTCTGGGGAGGACGCGGCACAGCCCCTGCTTCCTCCTGCCCCACAACAGCATCGGGGTGCTGGGGCCCCCGCCTCAGGTGGGCTGCTGCCAGCCGCAGGAAGACACGAGCCAACGGTACCTGTGATGTCTGTCTGCGCGTCTTCGGCCTCAGCTGCCCTGCTCTTCCTCTCCAGCTCCTTCATCTCGGGCACGTAGAAGTCCCCTTGGCGGGCGAGGGGACACACAAAATAGATGCGGTCTTCCTTGTAGATCTCGAGCCGGGGGTGGGCGCACAGCTTCCTCTCCTGAAAGACAGAGGCAGCCCGGGCATCAGCCGCGGCTCACCCAGCCCAACCCCAGTCCCGGTGAACTCCCTTTGGGCCCGACCTCCACAACGGGCAGGAGCCAGGGCACTCACTGTCCCCCACGGCCCCCCAGGGCTTCGAGGTGGTTTTGGCAGCGGCGCCAATCTGGCTTGCCCCAGACCCACCGCCACAGGCTGAAGTGGGGCCAGGGCACAGGCCCAGGGGCAAGCGTATGGGGGGGGGGGGGGTTGGGGCTCCCACAGCTGCCTCGGGAAGACCCTGCCACATCCCGTCCCCTGCTGCATCCCATCCCCTGCCACATCCCATCCCCGCCTCTCGGCACGGACCTACAGCGGGCGGAGCGCTTCTCTGCTAATTAATATAATCCAGAACCGTCAGCTCAAGCAGCTCCTTTCAGGAGCGTGAGGGCAGGGGGAGTTGGAGACGAAGCCGTGGCATTTCAGCCTCCCTCCTCCTCTGCCTCACCCTCCCCGCAGCCCGGCCTCCTGCCAGGCTCCATGCTGCCCCGTGGCAGAGGGCAGGCTGCCTCATGCTGGGCGAGAAGCGAGCGCATCCCTTTCCTATTTGCTCTTTTATCTCTGCCTTTCCCCTCCTCGGGACACGCAGGACCTTTATTTCAGGAGCCAGGGGCCCTGCAGAACCCCGCGGAGCCCCCTTTCACCGTGTCCCCGGGAGGATGCTGCGCCACCGACGCCAGCAGCGTGGGCTGGCATCCCGCACCCCCCGAGCCCAGAGCTCCCACTTGCAGGCAGGTGAAACGCAAACACACGCAGAGCAACACCGGGTTAAATACAAGCAAGCCAGGCTGTTTTTAGCAGCGGAGCAGGGGCGGCTCATCTCACTCCTGCTTTTTAAGCAACAAGCCAGGCAAGAATCCTCCCTGCCGCTCTGCCCCTTGCTCCACCAACCACAAGCCCAACTTCAGCTTGTTGTGCTATTTTAGGTAACTGCAACACATTCCCGAGACGGATATCTCCAAGATTCACAGGTTTTTTGGATGCATCCAGCTGCCCCCCGCCCCCCTTAATGCAATTCAAAAGAACTCGGAGCAAAGAGACTTTCCCTGAATTCGTTCTCCAACAGACCTAAAACCTCAGGGCAGTGGGCAGGCATCAGGACATCCCAAGCTGATTTTCCAAAGCTCATCTGGGGATCTGGTGCACAGCCTTTCCCTACGGTTCACCTAGGCTGCTGGCACTGCCCTCCCAGTTGCACAGCAGGAGCAGGGATGCCCTTCAAGCACGACCACTGTCCTTGCCACGCACTCGAAGCGCAGGAATCCTGGCGCACAGCTGCTTGTGAGAGGTCTGGGAGAGAGGTGAGGACGCTCGGCAGTGCTAGGGCTGGGCCGCCAGCAACGTCTGCCTGAGGAGAGGAGGACGCTGGTGCCCTGCAGCCAAAAGCGACGGCAGGGAACCACATCGGTGGGACGACGCTGAAGCGAACGGAAATCACCGCCTGTGCTGGGTGGCAGCGGAGCAGGACCCGGGGGCCATCGGTGCAGTGCCTCGGAGGGGTGGCAGCACCAGCACGGGGGCTGCATGCTGCCTGCGCCAGCACCGCGCGGGGTGGAAACGAGGAGAGCAACACGGCGAGCAGCGGGGACATCCACAGAGCCATCCTGCATGACCTGCGGGGACATCCACAGAGCCAGCCGTGCTGCGTGACCTGCAGCAGCCCGGGCTTGCAGGATGGAGGGAGAACGAGGGTGCCACGGGGACAGTCAGCTTCCCATCTCCTAGGGCCAGGCCCTGGCAGCTACATCACGCTGCGGAGATCTGGGGCCAGCCACCAGCCAGGGGACATCGCCAGCACTCTGCCCCCGCCACCGTGCGCGGGTGGGGATGAGCTCACTGCTTTCCCAGCTGCCTAATTTATGCCTTTGCAAATCAAGTTGTGATCCAGAGTAGCGTTGCCAGCCCCTGCTGTTGCACTGCTTCCCAGAGCACCCCAACCCCTCGCAGGGCCTGGGGGTGCGCGGCCGCCCCTCAACAAACGTCCCAGAGGAGAAGTGAGGCGGCAGCCAGCACTCCGAGTCCAAAGGAGAAGGCGTGAGCAGGCAGCGAGTTAGGAAAGGCTCAACTACCTGGCAAAACAACACAGAAGCTCAACAGGCAGTAACACACTTTGGAGGCGAGAAGGAAGCCCCTCAGCTGACTGCGGCGAAGCCAACAGATGGAGCAGCAAGGTGGATGTGGAATCTGCACGGCAGAGCCCTCAAGCCAGATCAAATCCGTTCTTGCATGGGTGGAGGAGCTCAGCAAGATGCGAACAGCGAGACACTCACAGCATCAGGGCAGGCTTCTGGCGAGGACAGCAGGGCCGGAGCAAGTAGGGCAGAGCAGGGGACTCTCTCCTCAAGGTCACACAGTGCTGGCTGTAAACTCACCCTTCCTGCCACAGTGCCCAGGGTGGGACAGGAACCTGAGGAGCTGCTCACCAGCCCCTGGGGACAAGGATCCCCCAGGGGAGGACGCTGGGCACCAGGCTGGTGGGGGAGCTGCAGTGCTCGCCTGGGCTGCTCCGGCACTATCCTACTCGCCTCTGCCCCCAGGGCCAGGGGCCCAGGGATGCACAGGAACAGCAAAACTGCCTGGAGCTGAAGGGCCCTAAAATCAGCCCCTAAAATTAGACCTCGAGCTCAGCACGCTGAAACCGAGCCACCAGCTAGCGCGGCAGGGACGGGGTGCTGTGTGCCACATCCTCCTCCTCTCCTCACACGCTCCACACGCGGTGTGTCATCCCGGCTTATCTTAGACCGCGAGTGTTAGAAAGTGCCGGCGGGTGTTGCCACCGGGCCCGCGCAGCTCCCAGCACCACGGGGCCCGGCCGGCAGTGTTCCTCAACAGGACATCTCCTGGGGGATCTTGTCTCAAATCACCCGAGGGGAGGGTGCGGGGAGGACGAGCCAGGCTCTTGGCAGCGATGCCCAGGGACAGGGCGAGCGGCAGCGGGCACAAACCAGACCACAGGAGGTTCTCTCTGAACATCAGCACACGCTGGTGTACCGTGTGGGGGATGGAGCAGCGGCCCAGGTTGCCCAGAGAGGCCGTGAGTCCGTCTTCTTGGAGCCAGAAGGCAGCCTCCTGAACGTGGTCCTGGGCGGCGTGCGCTGGGTGGCCCTGCTGCAGCAGGGGGGGCACCAGGTGGCCTCCGGGGGGTCCCTTCCAACCTTAACCACCGTGTGATCCTGTGACGTTGCTCCTCACCAGAACATTGCTTCTCGCTGGGCTATCGCCAGCCCAGCCCCAGCGTGGGTACGGCTCTGCTTTCCTCTCTCCCCTCCCAAGTTGTTCAGGCTGTGAGGTGTTGCAGAAACAGGTGACACCGCGACCAAGAAAAGCCGTTTCCATCAGCAGGAAAAACGATGCCCTCCCGGTTCCGGGACAGGCAGGCAACAACCAGCCCCCGCGCCTCTCCGCAGCGGTGATGGGAAGAGCATTTGGACCATGGGAGCTGCGAAACTCCCGGCTCCAGCAATGGGAGAATTTTTCATTTTCACCTCGGCAGAGGCAGCCCGCCATGCAATTTACACCTCGCCCGCCCGGCGCCTCCTGGGGCCCAAACACTGGCGGCTCCTGGCCCGAGGAACTGGGAAGAGGCTGTTGTCAGCGTGGCCAAGCTGCGAGGCATGGAATCGATCCCGTGTGGATTTGTTGCCAGTGCACAGAGCCTCCCAGGGGTGCTGGTCACTGCTGGAAGCCGCCATGGAGCCATGAGCACTCCTCTGCAGGATGGGTGCAGTGATCGTGACCCTTCTCTCCTCCAGATCTGCAGACACGGACCTCCTCCTCCTCACATCTCCTGCAGGAGAAACCCCACAGAGCAGCCGGCAGCACCCTCCACCTGCAGAGACACGGCTGCAGCCTGCCCTCACACACTTGCTTGTCCCTGAGCTTCCAGGGACGTATTTCTGTGCCCCCAGCCATGGGAACCTCACCCACAGAAGGAGAAGGATTATGATAGATGTAATTTGTGAGGTTTGGGTCATCCTGTGTCAGGGTTATTTGGTAGCAATAGCCTCAAGCACAGTTTCAGAAGTAAAGCAAACTTTGCATTAGAAACATTTTTTTTCTCAACGACTCCTTAAACTCCACGCCACCAAATTCTGCCTTGCTGTGGTACTCGTGACAGGTGAGTGAAGCCCTCAGGAACCATCTCCCCTTGGAGCTTTCTTTCCTGCTCTCACACTCCTCTAACCCCAAACCCCAGCTGCCCGCATCCCTTCCTACCTGCCCCTTCTCCCCCATGGCTTTCACGTGGGACTTTGACTTTAACCACTCGAAAGATCAAATTCTGCATTTTCATTATATGACAAGAAAATCTGTGCAAGCCCACACAACTTCTCCTCCCTTGAGGAACCCGTCCTGGCTTCCTCTTCCCATTACCTTCATCGCTGTGTGTGGCCCGACAGCCACGTGAGGGGGGTGAAACCACGGGAGGCGAGGACCGCAGCTGGAGGGCTGCCTCTGCTTCGCAGCGTGGCTCCCCAGGGGCCGGCACTCGCCTCCCAGCCCTCGGAGGATGCTTTTTCAGCATTAATCACAAAGCCGAAGAAGAGGTCGACGCAATGATCTCTGCCATCACGGATGACTGGAGCAGCGCTAAATCGCTTTGCCTGCTCTGTTGCCTTGGCGAGGCGGCCAGGAGCAGCAGCTGTGGCGATTTATCTGCCTCTTGTCAAGGCAGGGCGTTCCACCGCCTCGTCGGGGAAGGACTCACCACCTGAGATGTTTCACACACATCCCTCAGCCTGGGAGTCTTCCACAGGGTCACCACGCGGCATGAAGAGCCTCTCTGAACCACGGATCTTCCTTCGTCAGGCTGCTCATGGGGAGAACAGACCCCAGGGCACAGCAACACACCGGCTGCGAGACACCTAACTAACTTATTTCTTGTGGTGAGAGCTTGGTCCCAGCCAACTCACAGCTGAGAGCCTTGAGGGCTCCCACCTCACGTGGGTGTTCCTGTTGTGGCCCCGACCCCCACGGATTCCTGACTCCATCTCCTGGGCCGCCACTCCCTTGCGTGTTTGCCCTCCCACAGCAGGAACAGTCCCGGCTTGCCATTCACAACCCTCTTGTTCGTGTCCATACACTGACAGGTCCTCTGGTGAAACCCTTGTGGGGAAAAAAAACAAGGCCCCAGAGATGTTACAGAAGCACAAGCTCCTGGCCATGCCCGGCTGGTGCCCACAGCCATGAGAGGGCTCCATCTCTGGAGCCGAGGCTTGCGCCGTCCCCTCTGAACCTCAGCCCCTTCCTGCTCAGCTCCACCAGCTCTCTGGAAGAAGCGAGCACCTCCAGCTGCTTTTCCACAGCTTGTTGGTCACGCTCAGGACACGTGCCATGTTTGTGCCCCCACGAAGAAAGCGGCACAATGGAATAAATAACCTCCCTGTCCTCTCCCACCTCCGGGAACAACCTTCACCTTCCGCAACACCCCCTGCTCCAAGGCTCAATGCAAGACAGTCCCCGACGAGCCGAAGTCAGCCTCACGACACCCCTTCACAGAGGAGAAAGTCGAAAAAGAGGAAGTTTAGGAGTTTAGGGACTTCACTTTGCTGAACCTGCTGAGGCCCAGATACTGGCAGTGTGGAGCAGAGCCCGAAGGCAGGCTGCCTGTGGAAGGTGCATCTCCCAGGCTGGAGGCTCCCCGTGTTATCGGGTGGGTGCAGACAGCGGTGGAGAAAGGCTGCTCCAGCTCCTGCTCCGTGCACGAGCTGCTCATGGGTGCCAGGAACCGCCCGCAGGCTCTCGGCAGGACGTTCACCCACTGCCACTGCTCCCGCTGCTCCTGCCCTTGCCCCAGTAACAGATGTCTCTTTTTTTTAGGACTGGTGTTTTAACAGCAAGCCAGTGCTCAGGACAAGCTCCTTTCTGGATTTTTATCAGCCTCTGTAAACAAAAGAGAGAGACATTTCCCTGCAAGGCTCCAGGAGAGCTGTGTTCAGAGCCAGGAGCTGCGTCCAAGATCTCGCACCTCTTCCCAAAAAGCTGACAAACCAGAGAGGCCAACAGCAGAGAGGTGGTGACCCTGGCAAGCTCCAGTGCGGCAAGGACTCGTGCTGGAGAGCTGGGCTAACAGCCCCAGAGCTGCCGACCGTGTTCATGATTCCCCCCAGGACATCCCCAACGCAGGCAGTGCCGCTGGCCGAGAGCAAAAGGCACAGAGACAGGGGAGGCAGGTGCTGGAAACCCAGACAGAGGCAGAGTGGAGAAGACACCAGGGGAGGCAAAGCAGCAGCAGTGCTGATGGGAGCAGGCTACATGCCCCATGTCCCCAGAGCGAGGTTTTTCAGCAGCCACAGGCAGCAGAGAGGGAGAGCAGCAGCTGCTTCGGCGGCCCCTGCGGTCTGGATGCTCCTCCTCTGCCAGCTCAGGATCAGGGCTTTGGCTGTGCAGATCAATCAGATGAAACGGGAGCGATGAGGCAAGGACAGAGCCCAGTCTGACTTTGCCCTTCCAAGAGCCTGCTCCCTTCCTGCAGCTCTCCAGCCCTCCTATGGGCGCGATACAAAGCAGCAGGGATGCAGCGGGCAGTGTCTGCAGCCACGCAGGCTCATCTCCCGAGCTGGCCAGCAGAGAAATACCAAAGCAAAATCCGTCTCCAACACCGACCTCTCGCTAAGCTTTTCCTAGCTCACAGCCTGGCTATCGTGCCACCAGACGGATCTCACCCCAAACTGTGAATCTGCGTGGCACGAGCAGCAGAGCAGCTGGCCGGAGCAGATGATGGATATCCACCTTTCAGCATGTGAAGAAGCTGCCATCAGCTCCTGGCAGAAATAAATCCCAGCTGAGAGTACCCGGCCAGGGAGAAAGCGACAAGGGCCTGCCACAGGAGTGAGCCAGGAGTGAGCTCAGTACAGCTGGAACAGACCGCTCTCACACGCACCCCAACTGCACGGGGACCTCGGTTTGGGTTCCACCTGGAAGCCTCGGCACCCGCTGGGTGGGTTTCACCTGGAAGCCCATGGCCTGTGCACCACGTCTGACCTCTCTCCCAGCTGCCTTCAATGTCTCCCCGTGGCCCTCTGGCAACACCAAGCACCACTTCTGCCTTGGGATCCACTCGAGAGCCTGCGGGGATGGACAGTCCCACCTCTGAGTACTGCTCACCAAAGTCGGATGTGTCGGAAGAGGTGGTGAGAGGACGACACAGGGAGGGCGACGGTGCCCGGAGCCAGTCTGTGGGGTGCTGCCATCTCTACCGCCCGCTGCGGCCTGGCAGCAGGAGAAAGCCATCCTGGTCCCAATAATGGGCAAGGAGGAGAGACGCCAGACACTCGGTTCTGTCAAAGCCCCCGAGCTCTCCTGGTTTGGCTCCAGCAGAGGCTGTAACAAGCTGCCACGTGCTGGAAAAGCAACAGGACAAAAGGAGTCCTGGTGCTGGGGGCTGCCCAGCACGCTCCAAAAGCCTGTGATCCCCGACCTTCCTTCTCAGGCAGGTTGCAGTCCCACGGCAGCAGGCAGGGGAAGCCCATGGAGATGCCCTCGTCCTGCCCCAGGGCACCACAGAGCCTGTTTGGGAGGAGGGATTTGGTAGCGCGGTTTCCTGCCGCCTCCTGGGACACGCGGCGATGCGGGCAGATGGAGCTGGCGGGGCTGGATGCAGCCCTGCCGAAAGAAACAACCCCGAGGGACGTTTGGTGGTGGGACCCCTGCAGGAGCAAGCACCTGCAGCGGCTCTCAGCAATCCTGCCTCGCACGAGGGAGCGAGCCTCTGGGTGCCTACCCGTGACCCCACCGCTGGGCACCACCATGAGGAGGGGGCGACGATGCAGCCCCAAGCCCAGAGACAGCATCACCCAGGGCATGGTGGCAGGACCCAGGGAGCAAGGACCCTGGTGGGGTTTCCTCCCCCCCCGCTACCCCCCAGCCCCGCAGCCTCGAGAGCTGCCTGCGCTTCAGCTCGCTGCAAAGGCACGGCGCCGGCTTTCTCCTACCACTTTATACCTAAGCGGAATCCAAAAAGCACGAGTTAGTCATCGCGCAGCCGTACCTTTTCTGGCCATAAAAACGCCGTTGCTTTCAAGCCTGTTATCTCGCGGCTCTGCAGGCTTCAAAGCGGGAGCTTCACAGCCACGGAAAGTGGGCCAGCCCGCCTTGCTGGGAAGGAGCAGGGTTTCTAAGAAGCGGTTTCGCGTTTGTTCAGGTTCGTTTCACTGCTTCTCGAGGCCAGCACATCTGGCAAAGACTGGCTCAGAGGGGTACGGAGAAGAACCAGCCCAGGAACAACTCATTAGGCCTCTGCTAAAATAATTGCAGCGAGGCAGACCGATCTCACCTCTGAATTAATTGACGAGCTGGCAAGGAGGTAAGGCCCAAAGGTTTGGGACTGTGTTGCTGCCCAAGAGAGCTGGAGCCACCTCAAACGCCTGACAAGGAAGTCTTTTGAGCTGACTGCGTCCTCTGGGATGCTCTATAAATACATTCAGGGGAGAACACGCATACGGATAGAGTCGATAAAGGGATCTGACAGAAAAGCACTGTAGTATTTTACTTTCCCTCTTTGCCCAAGGCAAGCCATTTCTGCTCTCTCTCCCCCTTGGACGGCCATGTGAGACATCCGTGCCTTTCTCCGTGATCATTAATCCTCGCTGCAAAGGCAATGGGGGAGCAGATTTGTGCCTGGGCAGATACATCTCTGACAGTTTTGCAAGGCCGGGTAAGCCTTGACAAGGCTGCAGGTCTGTTTGCGAAGCTGCTGGGAGAGCCAGGCAACTTCTGCGCCCTTCTGCGAAGAGGCTGGGGGATGAAAATGCCCACCCAGAGCACCGCCAGCTGCCGAGCGGCACCGCGGCAGACTTCAGGCTGCAGGGCACCGCTGACGTCCACGTACTTTGTGTGCACAGGAGGGCAGGCCCTTGCAGGGTGCTCTCCTTCCAGGAGCCTTTCCAAAGGCAGCTCCTCAGAAGGGAACAGGGATGGAAATCGGATCACAAGGGTGGATGTCACGGGAAAGCACCCGTGGTGCTCCTACGCAGCAGTGGCCACAAAGCTCCCTTCTTCCTCCCTGGCCACGGAGTCTCCAAGGTTGGAAACACCAGATCCTTCTCAGCCAGGACCAGCCTGGCACCTCCCAGGAAGGGAATTTCATGCCGTCAAGGCCACAAGAGTGCCAAGCCCAGGCCCTCAGCATCCTCATCCCAACGCCGTGGCGCCAGCCGCTCTTCCACAGCACAGGACGAGTCAGGACAGGGATGGCCCCGGCTGCTGGCAGCACATGCCCCGCACAAGCTGCTTCCCCAGCCGGATGTGAATGAAGCTGTATCTAGGCTCTGCTCTGAGTCAACAAGAAGTCAGGAAAAGAAATGGTGATTTCACACGAGACAAACTGCAGAGGCAGCGACTTTGAAGCTGGCCAGAAGACCTCTTTCCTGCTCAAAGCAGCGATGCCACCAGAGCTGTGGTTTTACAGCTGCCCCCATGTAGCAGGAGTGAAGCGGAGGACTGGCGAGCAAACACGGACGAGGCGGAGGTGCCTGCGCAAGGCCTGCCCCGGCCTCTGAGGAGGATTGCATCCAGCACTCGGCCACGGGTCAGCCACCCGCCTGTCAGGACGACAGGCAAACTGCCAGCAGATGAAGGGTGGCCCGGGGCTGCCAAATTTCTCCCAGACGAGTGGGAAAGTTGGGAAGCCCGCTGTGAATGGCAGGAGACGTGACGCAGAGCCCCAGCTTCCCATATGTTCCATTAGGCACGCAGGAGGAGCACGGCGCTCTGCAGAAACAGGTTAAATGTGGAACCTCTCCGCGTGCGGAGCCGACCCCAAGACAGGCCGAGAGGTGCCCAGGACTCTCTGCCCGAGCCGACACAGCACAGCCCCTCGGTTCTCCACCTGCAGAAGGACCAGAGCCACGTCCTCAGGCTCCCCTGGGGTGAGCAGCACGGCTCAGGCACAGCAGCACAGAGCTCTCGGGTGCCAGGGGAGGACACGGAGGGTAAGGACGAGGGAGCTGCCCCCCAGAGAAGCCCTCTCACTCAGCTTAGCTCCCAGCGTGCGCCGCAGCTCGGGCTCCCTTCTCACCGCTGCCCGCCTCAGCACCGCTCGTGCTCGCAGGATGAAAACTTCTCGGGGAGGCTGTGTTGCTAAAAATATTTAATAAATAGAAGCCGCCGCGAACGCATGAAGTGATGCGATCTGACACGCAGCTGGGGGGTGCCAGCTATCAGCGAGCCTCAGCGAGAGGCCACGAAAAGCCAGCTGTCAGCAGGCGAGGAAACCGGCACCGGCACCCGCGGGCAGGGCAGCGGGAGCCACACAGGGCTTGGGGCTGCGGCAGCGCCGTGCCCAGCCCCGGCTGCCAGCAGCACGCGGAGCAAAACCCCACAATGAGCTCCACACACACACAAGGGACCCCCAGTGCCTGCCGTTGAGAGCAGGCCGGGGGGGAGAGGATGGTTGGGAAGACCTGCAGCTTGTCCCTTACCCTCAACCTGTCCTTAAATTGTTTTCCCCTAAAATAAGGCAAAATCTCACCCGCTTACATTGCAGCCTTCGCTGTGACAGCAGCATCTCAGATGGGTTTTATTTCCCAGAGGGAAGGCTCCTCACCACCTCTGCGCCCCAGCCACCCTCCGGGTGTTCCCAAACTAACCCCGGTCACCCGGCACAGGAACACAGAGCTCGGTCTCCTGGAAAACCACTGACGTATTGTGCGAGGTCATCCCCAGGTTGCAAGCAATGTGAGAGAGCTCCCAGGTGCAAGGAGGGAGACGGTCAGCTGAAGAGTCCTGCCAGGCCCAGGGGATGAGACGGAGAGGGCTGCGAGTGTCAGCTTGCTGCTGGTAAGCTCTGGATGAAGATATCTTGCTCCTCATCCTCCCTGGAGAGGCAAACGTGCAAATCCGAGTGGTTTTGGCTCAGCAAAGGGCTTCGCCTCCAGCCTGGGGCTGCCCAAGCTCAAAGGAGACCAAAGACCGCTGGAGTTGAGGAGCGTTTGGACAACGCTCTCACACACAGGGTTTGATTTTTGGGTGGTCCTGTGCAGAGCCTGGAGGTGGACTCGATGATCCTCGCAGGTCCCTCAGGATATTCTACGATCCTGTCAGCTGGCTCAGAGCGAACCTGGGGCCAACAAGGAGCAACAGAGTTTTCCACCAGGACCCAGGAGCACACAGCGCTGTGCCCAGGAGGTCAAGAAATGGCCCCACTCTGGCTGGGACGTGATGAAGCTCGCCGAGGAGGGACAGCAGGCTCGGGCAGCAAGCAGGGGACGTGCCACGCAAGCCACCGGCACGGAGCAGCATCCTACAGCAACGAGACCGTGGCTGAAACGAAGCAGCCACTTCTGCTGGCGACATTTCAGAGAGGTTCCTGAGCTGGGAACATGTCAGAAAAGGGACTTGGGAATTACGAAGAGGTTGGAAAATACGTCAGTGATGGACTTTACAAGCTCTGTGTAGTCACTTTATCAAAGTGCAAAGCAAGAAGTGACTTCATCCTGAACTATCACAGCCAACAAGGGGAACAAAGCTCAGCTAACAGGCGCTTCAAGCTGGCAGGTAAAGGAACGAGGACTTTCCCTGACTAGGAGCAAGGCACGTTTATACCAGAAAGAAGAGCTGAGGCTTTCCAGCAGCAAGAGCAATATGTGGCATGAGGACTAGGGAGCACCCTGCGGTACCCCGTGGATGAGGCAGGAGCTCTGTGGTCCTGCGGGGGTCTGTGGTCCTATGGGGTCTCTGCCAGCTCGTGCTGCGGCGCTGCTAGCACCCAGGGAACAGCCGGGATGCCGACGGCACTTCTCCTTCACTACTCCCCACTTGCACGCTCTCCTCCTCTGCTGGAGAGCGCACAACCTCCACCAACCACGGGCCCAAGTCTCCTACCCCAAAATCCCACGAAAAGAGGCCAGTTCCCACCCTGCAGGGGGTCCCAGCCATTTGGGGGAGCGGCACTGCAGGCTGCAAGCCCCCGAGGACAGCCGGGGATGCGATTCACTGCCTCACCGGCTGCCTGCGGAGCTCTGGGGACGGGCGACGCCAGCCCACCTGCTGCGCAGGGCTCGCCGGAGAGGCGCACGTGCCCGCAGCCTGCCGCAGAGAGCTAATTAAACCCGAGCCAGAATAAACGCTGCTGGAAATGGCAGGATGTCACGGTTTAATAACCAGCTCTCTGAGCCACTAAGGACGGTCACCCTGGGGAACGACTCCGCAGGGGTTCCCTGGAGCTGTCCCCAAGCTGCCAGGGGTACCTGGGAGCAGCCACCAGGACAGGGCAGGGACCCCAGCGTGTCGCTGCTATGCCGGGGGTTGAGGCTGGCACGGGGCACACGCAGGCAGCCGGGCTGGGCCAGCTGCAGGCTGCTGGAAAGCAGGGGGGTGGCAGCGACGTGGCGAAGCCAAGCAGGGAGCCGGGAGCCAGCTCTGCCCCCCAGCCAGGCGGTGCAGGAACGCCGCCCCGCACAGCGCCGCGCAGACCTGCTGGCAGCAGGGAAGAGGCTTTGGCAGGAGCTGTTTGGAAAACAGCACTCGGGAGGGCCGCTAAACAAGCCCAGCGTATCCCTTAAATAACCTGCACTTGCAAAACAAGCCAGCGAGGTCTCTGGGGCTTCTCCGAACTCAGCTCCTGGCAGCGAGGCGCCGCCAGCCAGCCCCCCCGGGTAGGAACGCCGCTCACCTGCCCTCTCCCGAGATCCCCAGGCCCTGGCCTGGCAAAACCCGGCCCCTTTACCCCAGCACAGCACCACTGATCCCTTTCCAACCCCTTCCCCCTTTCTCAGCCACCCCAGAGCCCTCTTTGCAGCCTTCCCCTGCTGCCCCACACCTCCTCCCTCCGCTCCCCCTCCTGCTGACTCCCCTCGAACCAGCTCCCGCCGTGCCCCAGCCCTGTCCCCCTGTCCCCCTTCACTCCAGGGACAGGGGGACCCCACGCCACGTGCCTGACCCCCACCTCTCAGTGCCAGAAGCAAGCAGGCACCGCACAAAATAAATAAATAAATACGGCAGCTCCGTCTCGCTGCCGTCTGGGGTTGCTCGAGGGAAGCGGGCAGCCGGGGGTGGGATGGAGGATGCTATTTGGAGCAGCCGTCTCCATGGCAACCCCCACTCCCACCACAAATTGGGGGCAGGTCGCCCGTTTCCATGAAAGTTTCCTCCCTTCTTCTCCTTCCCCGTCCCCAGACGGGGAGGTGCGGGAGCAGGATTTTACCAGAGAAACAGGTCCTGGCCAGGCTGCGGGGTTCCCCTGGGTACACCCCAAAACTCACCAGGGCTGACCGAAGCTCTGCTCCCTGCACGGCTGAACATCTCCTGTAAACCCAGCACAGGTCAGCGTCAGCGGTACGCTCGCCCAAGATCAGAGCACTTTGTCTGCCCCGTACGAAGGGAAAGACAGAGCTCAGGACGCGTCCCCTCCTTTTTGAGCACTGCTCTGGATGCTGCAGAGGATTCCAAGCGATTATTTTATTTCAAAAGGGGGAGTTCTGCTTAGAAGCTGCCAGGTGCCCCCAGAAGGACCCTTTTCGGCCATAATGACCCCACCTCTGATGGCACGCACCTTCAGGGGCAGGGCGCACCCACGGCTGGGGTTCGGGCACCTCCTGGGCAGACCCCGGCCCGCTGCAGCCCGGGGGATGGCAGCCAGGCAGCGCTCCCGCGGCACGGCACAGCCTGGGAGATTCGCACGGTTCCCCCACAGGGCTGGGAGTTTCGCCAGGAAAAGCAAGTTTATAAATAGCGCGCTTCGACACGAACGAACGAAAGCGGCGGAACTCAGCAGCCAGATAAGCCGCGGGCTGAACACCGTCCCCTCCCCAGCACCCTGCCCCACGAGGAAGGATGGGGCCCTTCTCACCCCACCTGGCCAGCCAGGACCCTTCCCGCTCCCTAGGGAGCCTCAACCCGCACTCTGACGATGTGCTCCAAACCAGACTTGCTGTGGCTGCTCTGGCAGCAGGAGCAAGGCAGCAGAGGTGGCTTCAGGACCCAAAGCAGGAGGCCAGCTGCCTGTGTTCCCGCAGAGATGGGCTCTGCGGAACGGCGAGGTGCCAGAGGTGGTGGCACTGAGGGCAACCACCTACCCCCAATTTCAGTGGTCTGCTTGGAAACACGTCTTGTGAGCCCATGGGCAAAAATGCTGTTAACTTCTCCCCCCAGAAGACAGCCACCCCACAGGAAAGGCCGGCAGCTTAAAGAGAGAAGTTTCATGGCCTAACACATGGCTCTGAAGGGGCACGGACTGCCAGGTCCTAGCAACAAGCCAGAACTTCACAAGGAAGACTTATCTCCGTGCTCCGGAGAAGAGCAGCAAGTCAGCAGAGGAGAATTTTCTTCTCCTAAACACCCAAGGGCAGAATAGAAAAGGAGTGACCGGGAGGACGTCCCCACCGGGGAACAACCTGCCAGGTGGCAAAAGGAGACCATAAGGGCATTGCCCAAGGGAAGGCCAGCAGTAGATGATGGTTCAGAGCAGCCCCATCAGCTGCTGGCAGGAGAAGCTTCTGAGTGTCCACCGCACGCCTGCAGCGCTCTTCACGCCGCCGCTGCTTACCTTGATGTAGGTGTCGAGGGCTGGGTGGACGCGGTTGACCGCGAGATGAATGGAGAGCGGCGTGGTGAACGGGAAGCTCGCCATGACCACGTGGCTGGGAGTGGGGAAGGAGAAGATCTTGAAGCCGTACTTCTGGAACTGCCGGATCTGCTCCTCCGTCGGCTTCGCGTCTCCCTCGCTCAGGATTCGGCCGATAGCAAAGCGACACTTCTCCGGAGAGACCTGGTCGAGGGGGACAGGCGCAGGCATCAGGAGCACAGAGCGGCTGAACCCCGGCCGAGCCTCCCAGCGGCCAGGCTGCCCAGCAGGGAGGTGCCCACTCCTAACCACGACCGATGCCACCCCACATCATCTCCAGGACAGGAGCACGGCCACGGTGCCCCCTCAGTACAGGGCCCCGATTTAGGGGCAGGGAAACTATGGCAGGGAGCTCCAGCCATCTCCGCGGCTAAGCTCACCCAGGTCAGGGATTCCTTTTCTAGCTCTCAAAGCCCCACCGCTCAGGTGCACGTTTAGCAGTGGCACACCACAAGAACACGCTGGGAACGGGAGAGCCCGGCAATTGCCCCCTGAAGCTCTCCAGCCTGCTGGGTTGTGGGAACCCACCAGGATGCCTGAAAGCAGCAGCAAGACAGACAGACACGCTGCGGGACCCTGCATCGCGAGGCGACAGAGGTAGAGGGAGGGTAACAGTGAGGGCAGGGTGTCACCGTGTCCCCGCTCTGTCCCCACAAGGGTCTCAGTTCCCAGAGGAGGCTCCCCAGTCGTGCCTCCAACTCCACCCGTGCTGAAGCTCCAGAGAGGAAACGTGAGCAGAGGCAAAGCTGAAGGAAGAGCACAGACCGCCGGGAGCAGCAGCATCCGTCTGCGGGCGAGACAGCTCGCTCTTGCCCTCGTGTGCTGCAAGAGAGAGCTGCAGACGGGCTCTGCTGAGCACCGCGGTGCTGGGGCAGGAGAGGGCGTGATTTGCCCCACAGGGAGCCCCAGCTGAATCAAGGACAGTCAGCCCCACAAAACAACTTTTGCTCTGCTGAGCTGGACAAGAGACGAGGCCAGGGGTGGCATCCATAAGGAGACAGGAACGTGGTCAACGGCAAATGCTCAGCTGCCTCACCCTGCAGACACTGAACGGTGGGAGCAAAGCCCCTCCTGCACCAGGGAGCATTTCAGCCTTGTCCTTTAAGCGTTTGGGCAGGGCAGGGCATCAAGCCCCAGCAGGCGAGAGGCCTCAGCACGCACCCTGAGCTTCAGAAACACGTGGCTGGAGCGGAGCAGCCGCCTGCCTGCCTGCCCACCACATCCAGGCCCTGCCGAGGAGCTATTTTTGTCCCTGCCAGAGGTGGGAGAAGCCCTTTGGGCTGCTAAATATTGAATAAAAAAAAAAAAAAAAAAGATATTAATATTAATCTCATCCATTAAGACGCATAAAACAGTGCTGGCAGGGGTTCTGCAGCACTTGAAGCCACCACGTGGACACCCAGGGGGGCAGTGGGACACACGGGGCACCTCTGCTGCCCTCTGCCCTGCTTTTTCCAGCACAAAAGGACCTGGGGGGGGCCTGGTGGACACCAATGCGAGCACGAGCCAGACTTGTGCCCTGATGGCAAAGGTGGCCAGCGGTGTACTGGGCTGTGTTAGGAGCGTTGCCAGCACATCAAGGTGAGCCTTCCCCACTGCTCAGCGCTGGTGAGGCCACACCTGGAGAGCTGGTTCCAGTCCTGGGCTCCCCAGGGCGAGAGAACCACGGACAGACTGGAGAGAGCCCAAGGAAGGGCCACAAAGATGCTGAAGGCTCCGGAGCATCTCTCCGGAGAGGAGACACCAGCTGCAGGGCAGGAACAGCTGCACCACGTCCCTGCAGTGGGACAGTGCCGAGCACGGCTCTGCACCCTTCCAACATCTGCCCTGCTCCGCCTGCCAAGACACGGCCCCTCCGAGCTACGTTTTCACGGACAAGCTCCTTCTAAGCAGGTCCGACCTTCGGGAGCACCACTTTGCAAGAAAGCAGAGGCAGGCATTTCCCAGCCCAGGAGGGCTCCTAAAGCAGGGCCAGGCGCTCCAACACCCCACAGCGCAGCAGCACGGAGCCAGAGCTCTCGGCCCGACCGCTGTGCCCCCTCTGAGCCCCAGCACACGTGCCCAAACACATGTGCGGGGCCACAGGGCCCTCCTGGCACTCCTCCCTTGCAGCATTCTTCCTGGGTCACACCAGCTACTGCCAAATTACTGGAGAGCCAGGCTGGCCACAGAGGCAGGTGCCTGCACGTTGCTATCTGCAGGCCCCGGTGCCACCCAGAGCCGGCAGCCACGCCACTCGTCCCCCAGCAAGTTACGATGCACCTGCATTTGCCATTATCACTCTCTGTGTCTCCAGAGCACTGAGCTCTGGCCAGTAGCCATCAGCCAGCACACGCCTGCTGCTCGCCTCCCCACATGAAGCAGGTCGTGGAGCCTCTGTTTCATCAGCCAGGAGCCCTCAGCACTCGCCTGCTGAGGTTTCGGTAATAACCGTCAAGGGATGAAGAGACTACGGGGAGCTTGGAAACACCAGGGAACGGCAGAAACAGGAGGAGGAGCGTGGATGGGGACGCAGCAAGCCGCAGAGACCGCCTGCCTGGAGCCACGGAGCAGAAGGAGCCTTGGTTGTGCTGCCTGCTGGCAGGTCCATCGGGGAGCACATCACCACGGGACCATGGGCGCTGGGCTCTGCTCCGTAACCAAAGAAGGGGTAAGACTTGTTCAGCAGGAGCCACCATAGCTTTGCTTTGCTCGCCCAAAGCCTCCCAGCGAGGGGTATCCAATACACCACCCGCCTTCAGACGCGTTTATACACAGATCACCCCTCGTGGACCTGGAGACCTCACGAGCCCCAGTGCTCACAGGAGGAGGGTGAGCTGCGAGCGCCCGAGGCAGCGCCAGGGAGATGGCCGAGCTGCAGACCCGTGCGGGCAGACCTTACCGTGTGCGGGTTGTCGTAGTAGACGCCGATGGAGCAGAGCTTCGACGAGATGCTGCAGCCGTCTGTGAAGAGCTGCCCCGATTCGCCATAGGGACCCACTCTGAACTTGTAGGCCAGCGTGATGCTGCCGATGGGCGGCGAGCCGGCGCTCACCACCACCTCCGTGAAGAGCCCCGAGTAGACAGCGAAGCCGAAGACGGTCAGCAGCAGCAGCACGACCAGCACCCCGATCATCCCGAGGAGCACCCAGTCGGACATGATGGACACTTGGTGCTTCATAGCTCCTGCACGACAGCGGCGAGAAGAGAGGAAAGAGCGCAGGAGTTAAGCTTGCGCTTGGACAAAGCATTCAGCAGAAAGATCCCACGTCGTGCTCGCCTGCTCCAGCTCGGTCACCAGACACCAATTATATTGCCTTGGTGCCTCCTGGGATTTACGTGTTTACAGGGGTGGGGACAGAGAGGCACCAGCCCCATTGCCCAGGAACCAGCGGAGCTGCTCGCCTCCAGCCTCGCACCCAAGGGAGACTGCAAGCAACCCCGTGAGCCCCTGTCACCGCACAGACCACAAGCAGACGTACAACGCTGTGCTGAAGATTATGGGTCCTTAATCAAGTAATTTATTACTTACACACACCAGACCGGACCCTACAGCTTGGCCAAGGCAGCCCCACAGACAAAAAACCTTGAGCCCAGGCCTTCGAGGGGCTGAGCAAGGAGCTGGTTCACAGCTCGGCCCCATGTGCTGGGATCCAGGTGCACGGGGAGGCTCAGGAGGAGAACAAGACCCAGCCAGAGAAGCATCCCCAACACTCAGGATAGCTTTTTTTTCCATCTTCAAGTTTTTAAAACCCTAGCCAAGGCTTCCCATGTTGTTTGGCATCTTTTTTTCCTCCCGCTGCCTGCGTGGTACAGCAGCCAGGGGAGCAGCTCCCAAAAGGTCCTACCCAGGGCGCAGCTGGGAGCTGCGGTCGGGCCCAGCAAGCGGGAGCTGTTTGTGCTTCGTTCTCCCTCGAAACCCAGTGCTGGCGACGAGGGGCGCGACGCTCCTCGGGGACTGCTAACAGGAGCTACGCTTGCAACCTAGACCACAAACAAACAATTCACCTTGAGCTCTGCCCGATAAACACGCTCGGTCCAAAACAAGTTTTTCACCTCGGTCACCGCGGGCTCAGCTTTACCAGGCACGAAACGCCACGGCCTGGGAAGGCCCCAGGGAAACGGGGCTGGCGCTGCAACCCCGCTCACCTGGGGTACGGGGGTGCCGAGCTTAGGGGCAGCGCACGGCCTCGGCCCCCCGCGGCTGCGGGACCCACGCCTCTGCAAAACAGGAAAAAATAGAAATGTCAGCACTTCCTCCACGCTCAGAGCCCCAGCGACCATCTTTGCCGGCACAAAGTCCCCTCACACCGGGGCCACGGCGCTCCGGGCCCGGGCAGGGCGAGGGGAACCCCGGAGACATCCACATCCCCCGGAGCCACGGGCCGGGGACCGGGCACGGGGCAGCTCGGAGGGGGGCACGGCCCGACCCCGGCCCAGCTCCGCGCTCGCTCCGGGCCGCCCGGCGACCCCCCCCCGGCAGCGAGGCCGCCACCCCGGAGGGACCGGAGCGGGGCCGGCTCAGCTCGGCTGAGCTCGGCTCGGCCCAGCCCGGCTCAGCTCGGCTCAACCCTCCGCCGTGGGCCCGGCAGCCCCGAGCCGGCCCCCGCCCCGCACCGGGAAGCGCCGCAGCGGAGCTCGCCGCCGGCCCCGGGCGGTCCCCCCCCGCCCCGGCACCCACCTCTGCCGGGCGAGCGCCCCGCTGCGGCCCGCCCGGTCCCGCCCCGCGCCCGGGAGGGGCTTCCGGCAAGGGGCCGGCGCTGGGCGAGGCGCCGTGGGGATGGCGGAGGGCCGGGGGGGAACAGGGGAAGGTGCTGCCCGCGGAGACGGGCGCTGGGACGGGGCCCCTCAGGGCAGCGGGCACGGCCCCGAGCTGCCGGGTCAAGGGGTGCGTAGGCAGCGCTGTCAGCCCTCGGGTGTGAGTTTTGGGGGTTCTGTGTGGAGCCAGGAGCTGGGTTCCGATGTAGGGGCTCCCTGGCAGTTCTGTGAGCCTGTGGTTCGCCTTCACCATCGCGTGGAGGGGCCCTGGCTCCACCCCAGCAGCAGCGGCCAGCAGTGATGCCCCACAGGGCGGTCACCGTGTCCCAAATCCTCCACATAACCCTAGCACGGCCCTCACAACCTCTGCTGGAGGACTCCTGCCCCAGGCCCAGCCCCTGGCTTTCCCTCCCTGACTCCCATCTATATCCCATCAGGGTCACAGAATAATGTAGGCTGGAAAAGGCCTTCAGGATCATCAAGCCCTGGTGTGGATGGATCAAGTTCAAGCGTAGATGAGCAGCTGTCCTGCCCCTCTCTTGTGCCTTTTTCTGCGGGGGAAGGTGAACTGAGTCTGGTGGAACGCACTTGGGGTGCAATGTAAGCAAACATACATGGAAAGGATGCTTACTGCCTTGGGAACATGGTGAGAAACAGCTCTGAGTAACAGCATGGAAAAACCCACCCTGGAGGGGCAGGCAAGAGGTCAGGACAAGTTGCAGCTCCAGGGAATTTCCACCGCTACCAAACCAGCAAGACTCCATCCGAACTCTTTCCTGGCCTCCCGCAACACAGCAGCTCCACATTAGTGCTGATAAGCAGAGACCAGCACTTGGTCCCTTCAGACAAGAATGGCTGCAAGGAAGGCAGTGCAGACACGCTGAAAACACCTGCAGGGGGGAGGCTGCCTGCAGAGGGAGGCTCCTTCTGAGCCCCAAAGCAATGTTCCTCAGAGCAAGCTGTGCAACCCAGTGACGCGGTGTCACTGTCCCTAACACGACCCGGCTGCCCCCAACCTTCCAGGATTTGCAACCAAACCCCATGCAGTGTTCAGATCCACATGAACCTGAACAGGGTAGGATCCACTCACCAAAGCAAGGCCTGTACAGCATCTTGAGCAGCAGAAACTGTCAGCAGCAAGACCAGGAGGAATCATCAGTTCAGAGATCAGTCCTTTTTGGTCCGATGTGTGGCATCCTAAGATTTCTCAATAAATTTACCATTTGACAACTTTTACATAACCGGGCTCCTTGCTCCTGAAAATAGCTTTTCCAAATCCTTCAGTCAGATGGGGGTCAGTAGGATGTTCCCAACCCACTTTTATTTCAAACCAATGCATTAGTTCAAAAACAAACCTTTTCTCACGTTTATACTTACTTCATTTTCTGGTGAGTTTAATTTATTTAAAATAATTTAAGGGGAAACATCTCATTGTGGTGTTCGTTTTGCTGGGATAAATAAAAGAAAAAAAGCATTCATTCAAATCAGTCCCCATTCCCTTTCTCTACACCTACTCCATTAAATATTTTGGAATGGAAATGCCTAGAATTATACAGATTACTCCACATGTTTTGCTAGGCCCTTGGACTTAATCCTGACTTGTGTCATGGGGAACTTCCATGGATGCTAAAAGCAAACTTGCAGGAAGCTACTGAAGAAAACCTGTTGCAGGTTCTAGCCTACAAGCTCTTCCTTTTGCTGTCGATGCACTAAACAGCAGATGAGGATGGTGCACCTCTGACTGCCAGCTACTTACTGAGAAACTAAGATGTTTTACTTAACAAATTGTGACAGAGTGTTTTTCTCTTTCTTTTAGATGTTCCATCTCCCCTGGTGGCTACTGGGGGAGCGATCAGCAGTCAGTCAGCAACTGCATTTGTACCTGGCTTTGATTTTCTATGCAGATCACTTGCAAGTTTGGAGGGATGTGTTATTCAGCATCGAACTCCCTTGAAAACGATTCTAAACGACTTAAAGCTCTGGTTATTCAGAAACAAGGTGCACAAATTTCACTCACACCCAAAAAAGTCTGTCCAAATCCCTCCTGCGATGTCAAGCAGGGTCAGCGCTCAGGTGGGAGCGATGCTTCCAGCAGGTGTTTGTGCTCAGGCCAGAGAGCAGCATCTCCCTTTGCCTGCACTCTCAATGTTTGTGCCTGTGTCCTGTATCACACAGGCACATGAGGAACAGGTTTATGCGCACCTTTTCCTGGTGGAAATGTATTATGTAGGGCCATTTGCTTTGTAACATTCTCTAAATTTCTCCTCCTGTGGCATGCCTTCAACTTTCAGCATCTCAGCAGGAATTGTGTACTTCCTTCTTCATCCTGATTACAATCATGTATTGTCTTTGAATACAAGTATACAAACTAGGCTTTACTGCCTTTTTTTTTTTTAACCCACTTTCTTGTATGTGAAATGTAGGTTTAGATTTTTTCTTTCTGAAAACATGAGATATGTTACCCAGGATATTCCTCCATTTTCCATCTAGACAGAAGACAAAGCACAAACCTGCTCCGCTCTGTCAGCTTTTCTTGTTCAGCTTTCCAAGAGCAATTGAAGAAGGAACAACGAACAGGTACATCTGTCCCAACCTCAACTGCTAACTTTAAAACTTGAAAGTGAAGCTCTTACGAGCAGGTTGTGGTCCCATTTTTACTACAAACGTGTAAATAGTGCTTTTAAAAAACTCTGTCAGCTGTGTGAAGAATTACACTACAACAGCAATTCCAAACTTAAGGCTGACAGACACTTTTAAGATTTTAATTTCCCTCCTGGCAAAAAGCTCTCCTGAACAAAATAATTCAGGAGCCTCTTCTGGCTAAAGAACATCCGCAGGGTTCTGCTGTGAACCTGAGGAGTGGGAACTCTTCAAAGTGGACGTTAAGAATTCCTGATTATTCACACCCTTGTATTTCCTTTTCCTACCACCGCAGGGTTTATGCTGTTGTGGACACTCCATGCATGTCTGGAACCACCCGAGGACAGGGTGCGGGAAAGATGGAGCCAGGCTCTTGGCAGACTCCAGGCTCAAATATCTAAGAAAAATGGAAATAATTCCACCCATTTCGGTGACTCTTAGAGGAAAAAATAAAAATAAAAAAATACCTGCAGTGTAAATGATTGCTCAGAATTGCTGGGGTTTGTTGCAGTCTCAATAGAGAAAGCTGGAAAAGGGTAAGGACTGAGATCCAGCCCAGAGAAAAGACAAGAGAAGCAGTGGAGGACAAATCCATAACATGTTGTCGTATTTTGTGACACTTGAGCGCAAAAAAGCCCAGGCATAAGGGACCAATCTGGCAGAAAGTACATAAACTGCTGATGCACATTTTCTGCTGACAGTTGTCAGATTTGCTGACCAAGTTATCATTCAGAAACTGCCACTCATCGGCAAAGTCAGAAATTGAGTCGAGATGAATTTCCAAAGAAAGTTTTATTTTGGCTCAAAGTTGCACAGTGCTTTGCCTTAGCATTTGCAGGTAAAACAGTTTCTCAAGACTTTGGAAGTTTTGAGGCCATTCTGAGATTTAACTGGTCCTTGCTGCCCCTCAGGGGTCCATCTAAAGCTGAATTTGTGGCATAGAGCAGAAGATTGAAAATCCCCAGGGACTCTCTCAAGCTTCCTGAAAAATCTCAGAGTTAAATTTGGGTGGGCTCTGCTAGAAGCTAGGCTTTTTCCCATTTAGCTTCAAAACCTTTTCTCACCCTATACAAGAGGGGAAGTCTTATGTCTTTGCAGTATTTGCTCCTCCATCTTCTGCTTCTTGTACATATATATTTTTTAACGAGAACATAAAAGGTTGCATTAAGTCTTTAACTGAAAAAGGTATTTTTCCAGATAGATACAGTCCTCTTCTCAGTTACTGAAACTGAAATACTCTTCTAGGAAACTCAGCATGGAATTGAGTGATAAAACGCCAAATTTATGCCTTGATTTTTCTCAGGGAACTTTTTATACAACTATACATTTGTCTGAACTGAGTTGCCTGAACTAAAGTTTTCTCTTTGGTCTGAGTGATTAATTTTAAACTCTTATATCGAATAGTCTAGCAATTTTATCTGTATGATTCCCACATTTCAATGTGCACAATTTTAGAGGAAAATTCCATTCTGAGTTCCAAAAGCTTTGAATTCACAAGCATTTTATTGTGTCAGGGACAGAATGCTGGCAAACTGAAGTGGTATTTCCCTGGAATAAGTGATCAAGTGAGCTGATGTGAATCAGTCACTGCTGTACAAGGCACACATGATTTATCATTAACTCAAACCATCTCAGAACCTGGTGCACCTACAAAGGTGAAAGCAAGACTGCTGATTTCTAGAACCAGTACTCTGGGGAAAGTTGAACAGGATTTGGAACACTGACAGGAGCTGAGAAAAGAGATTGGTTCAGATGGCATTTGGTATTATAAATGTCACCTACAGCGGGCAGTTCTTCATTCTCTCAGTCCCTGCCTTTGCCTTCTGGAGCCCAGGTTACACAGCTAGAAGCCATCTGACATCCAGACTACCCCCACAGAGGGAGAAATAAAGCACTATATCATAGCTAGGAAGACAGGCTGCCTTGATGTATCATTGTTGTCACCTAACTGCTGCCAGAAGATGAGCACGGTGGAAACCAGACCACAGACACGTAACATGGACAGCACTTCTTCTTACTTGCCTTTTGCCAAGGCCTAACGAATGGATACCTGTGACTCACAAGACCCGGGTCTGAGCCATATTTCTGAATGTAGAAAGGCTGAATCAAAGCAGCTCCGGTGTAAAGTAGAAAAAGAACTCTGTGGTAAACGGAATTTAGCAACGTCACCAGAAGCTTCTGACTCAGAGCCCCACTGCCCAGCCACACGTGCACATCACCACCACACCTACCTGCCAAACCAGCACAACTCGGCTCATGTGGAGCTCTGCCACCAGCAGCCACGGAGCAACATCTCATGAAGACATCCTTTTTCTTTCAGGGTTATAATTAAGCCATGCTTTGTACCATTGCTGCTGGCTGGCGCAGGAAGGGTGCCGATGAGTTGTACCAGGAGAAAAGGCAGATCGAGTCAGATCGGGATCCCACTTCAAACCAGTCTGTGTTGGCCTGAGTCAACCTCAGGCCAGTCTAGCCCAGCTTTTCTCTCACAAGAGTTCAAGACCCTGCTGCCAAAATGTTCCTCTTCCAACCAGCTTCACAGGCCCCCTGCTCCCATTGACCCTGCAGTTAGCGGGGATTTTCCCCGTACAGACACACAAACCACACCGGACAGGCACTTGAAGCAAGACATTTAGGTGCATCCAGGCCAGCGTCCACCTCCTGCAGGTCTGATTTGACATCTTCCCTCTGTGGGCTGCCCAGGAGCTAAGCCAGTGGCCAGGAGGGCATCTGCTTGCTCAGCCAGGTCACTGGTGAACTAACAGCTCCCTCCTCTGTCAGGCAGCACCAAAAGCAGCCTAGAATCTGTCCTAGCATCTGGAGCAGAGAATATTATGCATTCTCTCTCATTTTTGCACACAGGAAAGTCTCCAGGACAGCTTCCCTGGAGTACACAGACACCCAGGAACCCCCAGCCTGGTGCAGCTGAGGCTTCAATTCTCACCCGTTGAATTGGTGCAAGCCTCGCAGCCAGCAGCAGGGCATGGTCAGCATGCCCTTTCCCTTCCTGATGTCCCTGCTCCGGTCCTTCAGGGATGTGGCTTTCGCAGGGCGCACTTTCTTACAGTATAACTCATGAGAGCTCTTCCAAATGTTTCTAAAAAAACAAAAAACAAACTGTCCTGGTTTCAGTTAGGACAGTTTCCTCCTAGTAGCTGGTGGAATGCTGTGTTTTGGATTAGGATGGGAAGAATGCTGATAACATGCCGATGTTTTGGTTGTTGCAGAGCAGTGCGTGTACCAAGCCAAGGACTTTTCAGCTCCTTGCTCTGTCCTGCCAGCAGGCAGGCTCGGGGTACAGCAAGAGCTGGGAGGGGACAGACCCAGGACAGCTGACCCAAACTGGCCAAAGGAGTATTCCATACCATCTGACGTCATGCTAAACAATATATAGGGGTAGCTAGCCGGGCTGGGGGGGCCGGCTGCTCGGGATAGACTGGGCATCGGTCAGCGGGTGGTGAGCAATTGCATTGTGCATCACTTGTTTCATATACACTATTATTATTATTATTGTTATTATTGTTATTATTATTATTATTATTGTTTCCTATCTTAATAAACTGTCTCTATCTCAACTCTCATTTCACTTTTCCGTTTCTCTCCCCCATCCCAGAGAGGGAGGGGGGAGGGTGAGCGAACGGCTGTGTGGTGTTTAGCTGCCGGCCGGGTTAAACCACAACACAAACAACAACAACAACAAAAAAAACAGCCAGAAAACCTTTTTCTAAATTGCACAAAGAGCTGATTTTAAATACCTTTCCGTAACACTGAAATCTTCTATTCTCCTTATATCCTATATGCTGATGCTTTACAAAGCACTATGAATTTTTGTACGGTGGCATTATTGCTGGATCTCACTAAACACCTCTACCTGCTTTTTGTCTGTTCTGCTCCACTTAAAAACTCAAAATTCTGTATAAATTTGGTCTTTGAGCATAAACTGAATGTCACTGGTCTCACTTGTTGCCTGCTAGTCAACCTGTAGATTTCTTCTGATAGAGTTTTTAATTCAATTAACTCTCTTCACACATACCACAAGGTAAACTTGCTCATTTTTATTGCATTTTCTTGCCTTAGCAGCTACTGTGCACTTAAAGACAGCAGAACATCGTGTACAAGCTTAAAGCAAAGGTGCTATGTAGGTGTGAAAAAAGCTGAATAATTGGGAATTGAAATTCAAAACAGCTTTCAAGTGAGGCATGAGCTAAAAGGACAGCGTGGAAAAACAAATGACTTGCAACAAAAAGAATATGATAGGGAAATACAGGAAAGGGCTTCAGCGCTGCATCTGGAGCTGCTTATACCCTGTTTGCAGGAGGAAGGAAGGTGGTTCATGCCAAGAACAAGGATCAGGCTTGTAAAACTCACTGCTGTTAGGAACTGTCACACCCAAGCACCAGTCAGGGGTCTCCAGGAGGTACGGACTTCTGCATAAACACCCCCTGGTACAGATGCCAGATAAGCCTTCAGGTTCAAGTAATAAATCACCTTCATGTGAAGAAGCCAGGAGGATCCCACCTGAAGTTGGACAGGGAATACAGAACACCAAGATTTCTTTCTGGTTGCTTCACCGTAGGATTTGGAAGAGGACTTGCTGCATCTGGGCATGCAGGAGTCTCGCTGGGTCTGCTGTTCTTGGGCAGCCTGTGTTCCTCAGCACCATGATGGCTTCTGCACCAGGGCTTCTCATGGTGGGAATAGAGCTGCATCCTCCTGCACTCCTGCCATGGAGCTGGCTGCTCCCTGGGCCAGGAAATAGCGAGGTGCCAATGCCCCACACAAACCCATCGGTGTCACACCAGCTGCACTGAGCTCACGGGTTTCATTTCTCCTCACATGTCTGAAAGCCCCATGTTTGACCAGGGGCTAACAACTTTTTGGAGCTTCTGCCATCTCCTCCCCTGCACACCAGGGGGTTTTGATGCTCCTCTCCCTAGGGAAGGGCAGTTCCCTGTTCTCTGAAAATCCCCAACACTGGAGCTCTCACCATCACTAGGGTTGCCTTGACAGCAGTACTGCCCCACACCGTGCTGCAGATCCATTGCAAGCTGCACACCCGCAGAGAGGCGCAAGCGGGTTAATTGCTGCCATCAGTCATCAGGAAGGAGGATGCTGAAGGACTGGCCTTTGAAGTGGCTGCTTCTTTTAGGGCTTCAGACAAGTGACTTGGCCTTCTGGCTTCTGTATCTGTGGGACAGGTACACAAACTAAAATTGTTAAAGCCTGCACTTGGCCTAAATGCTGCACGTATTGGGAGAGAGGAAGATGAAGGTCTTACATGGAAGAAATAGATCACCTCTTGGTTTGACTCAGCTTTTCCTTTTTTTTATACTGGCACCACTGGGAGAGTTCCCATTTGCTTAACTAGGCCACGTATGAGGAAACTGGGAGGGCACTTAAAATGTCTGGAGTGGCTTGACCTGCTAACTTTCATTCTTTATGAATCTGAGCAGCCTCGGTTCAGATGAGTTTTTGACTTTCAGATGAGCTGAACATGCAGAACAGCGTGGAGAAGTTGTTGCATTTATGTTTATATATATATATAACCACACACAACCTTCACACTTCTAAGTTTAAGTAATTCTAAACAATAATATGCTATGACAGCGTTCTTATATCGGTAAGCATGTTTGGGAGCTGGGAAGGATATCTAAAAACAACCTACAAAAGCAAACTACAATACAATTAGCCAACAGAGAATATTTGAGCAGGGTACATTACAAAAGGACTTTTGCTAAACAATATCTGCTTGGACATCTGTAAAGGCCTTTAACATGCTCCCACACGGCATCTTGATCTCCAGGCTGGACAGATATGGACTTAGTGGACGGACCATTCAGTAGGTGAGGGATTGGCCTGAAGGCTGCACCCAGTGAGCGGTGGTCAGTGGCTCTGTGTCCAAGTGGAGCCCAGAAGGCCAGCTACAGCCTGGGCTGCATCAAAAGGAGCGGCCAGCAGGGGAGGGAGGCGATCGTCCCCCTCTGCTCTGCCTGTGGGAGGCCCCACTTGGGAGCCCTGCATCCAGGTCTGGGGCCCCCAGCACAAGAAGGATGCGGGGCTGTTAGAGCGGGTCCAGAGAAGAGCCACAGTTGATCAGAGGGCTGGAGCACCTCTCCTATGAAGAAAGGCTGAGAGAGCTGGGGATGTTCAGCCTGAAGAGAAGGCTCTGGGGTGACCTCATCGCAGCTTTTCAGTACATTGCGGGGGGGCTTATAAAAGAGATGGAGAGAGACTTTTTGCTCATTCAGATGACAGGATGAGCGGGAATGGCTTTAAACTAAAAGAGGGGAGATTTAGATCAGAGGTTAGGAGGAAATTCTTCACTCAGAGGGTGATAAGGCACCGGCACAGGCCGCCCAGAGAAGCTGTGGATGCCCCATTCTTGGAGGTGTTTGAGGTCAGGCTGGATGGGGCCCTGAGCAACCTGATCTAGTGGGTGGCATCCCTGTCCCATGGCTGGGGTGTGAAAAATGGTTGATCTTTAAGGTCCTTCCAACCCAAGGCATTTTGTGTTTCTATGAATGTCATTTTATACTTTCCCAGCACAAAAATTTTTTGCTCTCCAACCAACTGACTGGTAACTTGATTGAAAACATAATCCCTACTATGTTCTCAAAGAAAAACCCTGATCAGCTACTGCTGTTACTTCCACTCAATTTGTGTTGCTGTTGTTTCTGGTAGCTGTAAACACACTTGAGAGATTGCCTGACTACAATAAGTGGAATTGATTGCAAAGCGTTCTGCAATTGATAAAATTGCAAAAGATATTCTGAGATGTATCAGCTGTTCCTGGATGTCAGCTAAGAAACCTTTTTTCCCCCTGTATGAGCTCTTATATTGGCAAAAATAAGTCGGAAAAGGAAAAAAAGTCTGGATTTATGAGCAAAGTCTGCGCATGTCATGTGTAAAGAGCTGCAGCTCTCTGCTACCTTCTTGTCCTTGAAGCTGACAACTAGCAATGTCCTGCCTATAATTAAAAGTCAGAGTGCAGATGTTTGTTTTAAACCATGCCTGTCATGACACAGATGTGCAAAACACGAAAGAGAACATAGCAAGACAGCACTATGGACACTGAGAAGGTGTGGTTTATAGAAAGGGAGTTAGACTAAGGATCCTCATAGCTGGTAGCAGGGCTTGTTGGCTATCATCTTCATTAAAAGCAGAGCTCTTAATCCATTAAAAGCTATTCACCATTCTGAGGGAGGAGGCAGCTCTGCCCTTATCAAGCTCCTGAAGCACTTTGATTAGCACAAGCCCACTTTAACAGTGAAAACCTGACCTGCAGCCACAGACCCAATCAAATGCAAAGAGCTATGCCTTGGGCAAGGTGATACAGCTCTACGCAAAGGAGCACACACACACTGCAGTCAAAGCACCTGGCAGCATTTTGTAAACCAGGCCCAGAACAAAGGCCAAACTTCCTGCTGGGCCAGGAAAAAAGCAGCACACCACAAGGTCCCCGATCAAAGAATAAAAGAAACGACAGAAAGTATGTGACATTGGGGTTGCTGTTTGAGCCCCACTAAGGTGGTGTCCAAACCACATAATTTCCCTGCAGACTTCAGACAGACGGATTTCATTATCAATAAACCCGTGGTGTCAGAGGAGATGTGTACCAGGCACCCTAGTGAACCTGGGACCCCACAGTCACTGTCAGTCAAGCACCAGCAACAGGCTGTATGCCTTAAAACAAGTTGTTTCTGTATCAAATGTTAACTACTGCTCAACTTGGTAAAAAAATAAGAAATAAAAAAACATCTTTCAGTTCCCAGAAAGCAGCAGTCCCAGAGCCTCACCTACTGCAGGAGGTTCAAGGAGTTCCTTCACAGACAAGCACCAGGCAGCGGTCCACAGCAAGGCCAGTCAAAGTTAGCTGACAGGGGAAACCCAGCCAGAGGAAGAAGGAAGGAGAATTAGGCACAAATTAAAAGGCTCACAGCACCCACTTTCCCCTGGATGCAGGAAGCTGTCCCCAAACCGTCCTGCCACCACCACAGGGAGCTCGGAGGTGTCAGGGGGCTGACAGCTGCCACGAGCCACCGCCATCTACCTGCCTGCCAGCTGCTGCACGGGTCCCCTCAGCGGGACCTCGCCCAGCTGAAGAAGCCTAGGCGGACACAGGATGGAGAGCAGCCTCTCCCCGGACACAAGTGGGGCTCGGATCCATCACTCCGTGAGACCACAGGGAAGCAGAGCACCCCTACCCGCCCAAGCCTTCTGCCGATGCCACAGCACCCATGCCCAGCCCAGC
>CM021776.1:6554480-6589515 GCA_011076525.1 Nettapus auritus | reverse complement strand
CCCGACCCGCTCCAGGCCCAAGCACCCCCTTCAGAGCAGCCGCGGAAATCAACCCTCTCCCTACTGCCCACGGCCGCCCGCCCTGCGCGGCGTAAATAGCACCCGGGCTTTTATAGCGCCCCTTCCCGGCGGCCCCCGCGGCCGGCCCCTGCCATTGGTCGCCACGCAGGCGGGGGCGCGCACGAGCGCGCGCGAGCTGGGGCCGAGGCCGGGCGGGGCCGAGCGAGGAGCGCAGCGCCGCGCCGCGTCGCGCCGGGCCGGTGAGCGCGCACGCCCCCGCCCCGCCCGTTTCCGTTCGCCGCCGCTCGAGCTCGGGCCTGTGGAGCAGGAAGCGGCGGGAGCCGGACCCAGGGGAAAGGCCGCAGGTACCGGGACGGGGCTTGTGGGCCGCGGGAGGGGGGGGCGGTTCCCGGCCGGTTCTCCCCTTCGGCGGCGCGGCCGCGGCTCCCGGGTGGGGCCCGGCTGGGAGCTCCGCGAGGCCGGCGGCGGGCGGGGGATAGCCGGCCTATACCCCCCCTCAACCTCTCCAGCCTTGGCCCGGCCGGGTTTCCCGTCGCCGTGCCCGCCGAGGGGAGGCCGCCCGGCGGAGTGCCGCCAAGTTTCCGGGGTCGGTAACGGGGCCGGTCCGGGCGGCGGCGGGGGAGGGGAGGGCGGGGCGAGGCTGGGCAGGGGGGGGGAAGCGAGCGAGCGAGCGACGCCGGGCTTTCCCGGGGCGGGCTGCCGGGCCCGGCCTCTCCACCCGGGGGGTGTGGGGGAGACCTCTCCGCGGTTTGGGAGGCGGGGGGGGGAAGGAACGGGGGAGCCGCGGGGCCGGGGCGCGACGGGAGCGGGCGGCGGGGCGGGGGGCGGCGCGGCTGAGTGGCAGCCTGTTGTGGTGACGTCACCGGCAGCGCGGGGCGGGCGGCGGAGCGCGGGAGGAGCCGGGAAGGGGGGGGGGGGGGGGGGGGGGGGGCCGGGGGGGGCCCCCGGCGGTCGGAAGCGGCCGGGCCGCGGGGGCCTCTCCTCAGCGCGGCCGCCGCCCGAGGAGCCGAGTTCCGCCCCCCTTTGTATCGGAGAAGTCCGGAAAAAAAAAAAAAAAAAGGAGCTGAATTTGGCTCCAAAGCGACCCGCGGCGCGAAATAACCGGCTGCTGCGCTCGCTTTTTGTTGTTGTTGTCGTCGTTCTGCCGGTGGAGTTTGGAGGAGTGGGAGCCGAACTTTATCCCTGACGGAAATCGCGGCCTGGGGAAGCACCCCCTCACCTCCCGTGCTCGGGGGGGGTCTCGCCGGGGTCCCCAGCCCCACGGCCCTGGCCTTCCCCTGCCACACACCGCCGTGAGGCGCAGCCTGCCCCCGCTCGCGTTCCGCTCCACAGACCCCTCAAAAGCGCGTCCGGCACGAACGCTTCTGTGACTAAATTTTAACAGGTGATTCGCGTCCTTCGATGCCAGAACGCTTTTATTTTAGGAAACGATTCCTGCAGAACCAGCGCGCGAGAGGAAGCGGCCGTGGAGCCGCGCAGCCCTCGCTCGCGCCGCCCTCACGGCTCCCCGGGCGCGCCCTGGCTGGGTGCCACCGGCCTGAGCGCCAGAGGCAGGCGGTTCTCCGACAGCCAGGAATCGACAGCAAAAACATCCTAAACGGCCTTAATCGCCACCAGGATGTAGGGGTAGAGATGGTTCTTCAGATAAGCAAATTCCGAGTAGAAACAGTTTGATTTTTGGGTGGGGGGTAGGAATTACCAGCATCTTCCCTCGCTTTTTTGTGGTAACTCTTGTTTTCACCGCTTTTTACTTACTTCTTATTTTGATCCTCTTTTTTTTTTTTTTTTTAATTTTCAACATATTTACATTGCCCCAAGCCCCGCTGGCTCTTCTTTACACAGCTGGCGTGGTCTGCTCAGCTCTACAAGTCCTGCCTCGACCACTGCGCTCTCACCAGGCCGTTGTACCTCCTGCTCTTGTCGGTGTCCGTGTAGTATCTCCAGTATTTCAGTCCCTGCTGCTGTGATATTATTGAGCTCCTTTCCAAGTCTCCCCTCAGACCCTATCCCTTACGTTTTACGCTAATGCCTGGACTGGTTTGTGTGTTATTACGTCTCCACTTAAACTGCTGTGTGTTGCTCTGTTCTCTCAGGACTTGCCTTCAAGTTTAACTAACGTGGAGGAAAAGTTAAACCGGTGAGCTCGAGGAAGTTACCTTGTCAGGAAAGGCTAGTGGTCAGCATGCCCTCCTAATCTTAAGTTGTTCCGTGCGGTGAGTCTGTGCTGCTGCAGAGGTAATATTGGCAAAAATTCGTAACAGAGAGCATTGCTGTGCGAAGTAAATGCACATAATGACAGCTTGACTTCGGTTCCAGGGATGTGGCTATGCAAATGCACACGCCTTAATGCGGAATGAAATCCTCAGGTGGTGGCGTGGCTGCCCTCCTGCAGCGCTGAGCACAGGACAGAGCGCGAGGTAGCCGAACACAGTAAGCTGTGTATTACCTCTGTGATCCTCTCAAGAAGCCTGAATATCCCAGAACCGCTTCCAGTCTCCGATTATGTTACTGTTGCTTTGCTGTGTGAGCCATGTACACTGCTGCCGGGTGTCCAGGTGCCTTCTGGCCTTGATCTCTGTTCTCACCTCGTTCGGAGCTGCGGGTGAAAGATGCCAAAAGCATAAGTGGAGTTGGTAGAGGAGCTCTGATCAGTCCGTCCTCTATTCTCTCCTTTTCCTATCCACATTTTCACTTGAAAAGAGCATTTGAGAGAGTGAAATACCTGAAATATCCATAACGCAACTTTTGATTAAGGTGTTTGCTGTCCACTCTTGCACGCACGCTACTACTAGCCAGTCCTTCCTAAGCAGATCTCCTAATTAAACCAGTTGGAGCGGGGTTCCCTCTTCCTCTGACCAGCCTTCGTGAAGGAGTGAGCGGATAGTGTCAGTGGTGTACCTGATGCCTCTAATAAAATTGGGCTGTGCACCTACAACAAACGTGAGGCCTTTCTTCCCTCAAACTCCAACAGTTGGTTTTTCCTTGATTGCTTTTGTTGTTTTTAATCAGAAACAGCAAATTCAGCCTCCTTGCTCAGTAAACTGGCAGTGCTTTGTGGCCGTAAGTCTCCTCCCTGACAGTGCACTGCCTGACGGCACTGTCACGGTGCAGAGCAGGTCCTCGCGTGGCTCTGCACAACCAGAGAGATTCCTCCTCCTCAGCTTTTAAGGAAGGTTGCGTTTGCATGTGTCGGTGGTCTGGAAGAACCAGCAGCCCTCCCAAGTACCAGTTATCTCTGTTTGCATTCTTTGCTAACGTTTCATTTTTCTTACATTTTACACATGAAGGCTCTTTGTTCTCCACCTTCCATCTGCACTGTTGAAGTTGTGTGAGATGAGAAAGAAGGCTGTCGTGGGGTAGGATCTCAACAGCTTGGTACTGACAGAGGGAACCGGTTCATTTTCTGAACTTGAGTCCAAAAGCTGTTGGAAAGGCTGGCTTCCATGTAAACCACAGCGGAACTAGGCTTCTGCGCTTGAAATCGAAAATGTTGCTGGGAAGATTTTAAATGACAGTGTGGAATGCCGACAGATGAGAATGCAGTTAGGGATAAAGAAACTGTTCGGAAAAAGAATACAGCCCTCAGAAAGTTCAAGTTCTGAAGTTGACCCAGAAAGTAAATAAGAGCATGAACTGTCACATTCAAGTCAAATGAAAAATATAAGAGGCTTTCAGTAACATCAAACTGCTACCAAAATTAAATGATAAATTACTTTCCAAGCGTGTAAGAAGGTTGCCGGAGTCTGGAGGGTCAGTTGATGATGATGAAGTGAAAGAAGTATTTGACGATGAAGCCATCAGAAGAAAGTTACATGATTTATGTGCATTCCTGTTTACTGTGGAGGAGTCCAAAGAGGTTCCTATGCCAGAAATTCTCTTTATGGGGATAAGGACTCGCTGGAAGATCAGTCAGCAAAGAATATGTCAGGAAAATAAGTGTAGTTACAAAATGCCAGGAGCAGACGGTGCTGGCCCAAGGGGTTCCGAAGGAAGTTGGGGATGAAACGTCTCTATTATTAATTACGCTGTTTGACTTCTGACTTCGTACCTTGAAGCCAGAGAAATAGGAGATGGCCTACATGGTATCGGTTCTTAAAAATAGTTCGGCAGGATATCACGGAGTTCAAGGCCTATTTTTAAATTAAAAAAAAAAAAAAAAAGAGTTGGGCTTGAAACTTAAGGGTAGAAAAAAAGTGTGGCTTTTGCAAAGGAAATGGTGCTGCTTAAGCCTACCAACGTTTTGGAATGACTTGGCAAGCACGGGGAAGGGAAGCATGGGGCAGGAGGAGAACAGGGATCTGTGAGTTACGCCTGTTTTGTTCAGCATGCTCTCAAACGGCCCGGGGAGATCTGAAGGTGAGACGGGTGTTGGGTAGTAAGGGGAGGAAAGACGAAAGCTGACTAGGAAGAACTGCTTGTAGTCCTGATGCTGAAGTAAAGGTAGTAAAATGTCAGATGAAATTCATTCCAGACAGATGCAAAGTCAGGAAAAAAATTTGATTTCATGGGGTGAGAGTTAATTATTGCCATTTAGGAGGAAGAGCTTATCATCATTCCTAGGAAATGCTGCAGGTTGAATGTTCAGCAGCGATCAGATGAGTGCATGTGAGGAGCCCCGGGGAAAGGAGCAAAAAAGGCAGGACAGCATCATGGCTCTCGGGTCATAGCCCACAGGTACCCTGGGTGCTGCGACGGAAAATGGACTCGGGGATTCCGTACAACAGGAAAAGCAAAGAAGAGGCCGGCAAGGATGATCAGGGATAAGGCATGGATTCCATACGGGGGATGCTTAAGGAGATTTGAACTCCTCAGCTTGGCAGAGACGTGACTGAGCGCGTTCTGGTCTAGATCAAAACCCACGGTGCCTCTTGCAGGCTGCAGAGACCGCAGAACTCAGCGCTACAAAGCGCTCTGAGCGGCGATGATTTATGTGACTTCAAAATCAAACGGATGAAATCACAGAAGAAAACGCTATCAAATGGGCTGCCGAGCACAAAGATTTACAAGCTGACTAAGAATACCAAAGCTGGAAACTGGGAAAATAAACACAGGGAGGTGTCAGTGCATTTGCTTGTTCTTCTTCTCCCTCGGTCATCTCAGGCAGGTGGGTGTCGGGCAGGGTGCTGGAGGAGGTGGGCGTTGGGCCTGAACCAGTGCAGCCTCAGCAGTTGTCTTGTGGTAGGAGCAGAGGAGGAAGAAGAGGACAGGTGAGAGCATCAACCAAGAGCACAAAAAGGTGGTTGTCTGCGAGAGGGGGAGTTGCTTTCCTTGTCTGATTGTGCTTCTGCCACGGCGCAGGGCAGCGGCTGGTGCCTGAAGGCAGCGATCCGACCTGAGCAGGACCTGCTGGGCTGCTCTGGGGCCATCCTGCTTCCCGCTGCACACCAGGGAGGTTCCTGGGCAGGGGGGACACCGAGAAAAAAAGCCGGCACAAATGCAAAGCGTTTTGCGGATCGCACACATGACTGGAGATCCTGGGACCTGCTATAATTACCTCAATATTAAGCCCTAATCTCATTTTGTGCAAAGGAATCTTGGGACTTGGTATTGCATAAGAGAAGTGCTCTCGTAAGTCGTCGTGCCCGCAGATAACGACGAACGAGTCAGTGGGGGCAAAGTAACAACAATATTAAACCAGAGTTGGAAGGACAGCAACGGAGGCACAGACCCTGAAGAAAAAGTTGTGCTTTCTGCCCCAGCAGTCTCGGCTTTATCTCCTGCCTCGGGTGTGGGAGGAAGGGTGTCATGTCATCGACTTGTGGCAGAGGCGAAATGATGGAGTTAGCTTTCTTCCCTGGGTTCTGCAATGGTGTTAATCCCGTAACCCTGCGGAAAAAGGGAAGAGAGCTTTGCAGGTAGTCAGGAGCAGAGCAAACAGGCCCAGAAGGACCTCGCTGAGGTTGGTGCTTGGAAAACAGGATGCGCAGGGGAGAGTTCTGCTTGCATGTATTGCACGTCTAGCTTCTAACGTTTTGGGCTTAAGCGGGCTAAAAAATATGTTTTGGGAAACCCCTTTAGTGATATTTTTCCCCAGTCACGTGCTGAAAGAGAAATAAATATCCTGGCCTGGAAAGGAAATGAAAGCATTTCGTTTTGTTTGCATGTACAAAGCGATGCAGGACGGCCATGCTGCTGCGACAGGAGAAATGCAGAAACCGAAAGTAAAAAATAAAGAACTAGTTCAAAGACACGGCAAAGGCCTAGCTGGGGGGAAATTGGAGCTCGAGGAGAAACCCATGACTAAGAAATTATGGATCTGAAAAGCTACAGATCTAAAACCTGTGTTAGAAATAGCGAAGTTCTGCTTTGAAGCTGCCTTGCCCGGCGTTACCTTCTGCACCTCCTGAGGACCAAAGACCTGGCCCTGGCTGTCCTCACCGTCACTTATCTTTGAGAAACACCTGCAGGTCGTGCTCTTCCTCATCGCGAGCCTCTTCCAGGTTGTCCCTCCTCCAGTCCTGCCTCCTTTGTTCACTGGAAGCAGTTCGGTGCTGTAACCGCCGGTGCTCCAAAGCGCTCCCAGCTCTGAGCGGATCAGAACTGCGCGCGGGCAGGAGGTGCCCTCCTGGGCTCACGTGTCGGCTTAGTGATTGCTGCTTTGTTCACTCCTTCCTATTTCGGGATACTGGCTTTTTATTTATTAGTACTATTTTTAACTCTTCGGGGCGTTGGGCTTGTGTTTTAAAGGAGTTACCGATATACCCGGGATAGCAGTGCTCAGCTCAGAGTCCCTCGGATCCCGTAGGAAGTAGGAACTGGTTTTGCAGTGTTGAAGTTTCATCCAGCGTTTTATTGCTCAGGCAGTCTTTTAAGGTCCTGCAATTCATCACTGTAAGCCCTTGCCTTTATTACCCGAGCGTCTTGGCATTGTCAGTAAATGTTGCCTTACTCTTTTCCCTGCCTTTTTCAGGTCATTTAGGAGCACTGAGCTGTACAGGTTCCGCTGGTGGGCAGCGGTGCGAGAGCTGCTTTTCTTTGTCCCATCCTTCACCAGTTACCGATCGATACCCAGGGAAATTCCCTGGAGCCAGGCGTCTTCGTAATCTCTGTAAATAAAGTTTGAACATCGCTGCACGCTGAAACTGGCTGGAGTTGGTGACCCACCTCTGTTCTGTGTACACCTCAAATCTGAAGCTCTTTGGCCTGAAACGGTGTGGTTTGTTTAGATGGTTTTTTTTCCAGAAAACTCTTTAAGTGCTGCAGCAGCGGAAGGAGCTTGGAAGAATGCTAGTATGTAATAATGAGAAGTAGGACAGCCTTAATGATCATAATCCCATCAGACTAAGACATCAATCCCAGGTACAACGATGGATGGAATAAGTAACGAAGCGTTCAGGAAAGAATTAAGGCAACTCACTCAGCCTAGGCTGGGGGCAATAGAAACAATTAGTGTTAATTGCTTCGGTTTGGTTCTTAAGTGTCCATCTCAGCCTTCTGGTTGGCACTTGATGGTAATTGCACATCACTTTCAGTAAGAAACGAAACTGCTGCAAAATCAATGTGCTTCGTATTAAATTTAGGAGAAGGAGGGCAGCTTTAAAATGCAGTGAACCCGTGTCTAGTGAGCTCGTGAGGAAGTGAGCTCGTGGGCTGGATTTCTCGCCGGCCACCTGGAAGAAACACAAAATAACAGCATGAAGAAATCAGCAGAGGGCAAATAAATGGGGAAGTCATTAAAACTCCCTGTGCTACAAGGCTGTGTTGTGGAAGGCCTGCTGCATGACCTGCAGAAAGGGTGAGTTAGGTAAGCTGTTGGCTCTCCTCCTGCTTAGGAGCTAGGGGACGGTGAAAGAAACTGATAGGGGACGGCTTTGACTTCGAAGGAAGCGGCTGTACACACAATGTGTAATTAAGCTGCGGGAACTCCCTCCGACAGGATGTTGTGAGCGCTGAAAGTTTACACAGGTTCAAAGGCGGTCTGGGCAAACTGATGGGTGAGAAATCGGTTGGAGGTTACCGAACCCACGGGAACTGCGTCTGGCCCAGGAAGCTCCTGAGCTGAAAACGTCTGGAGTCTGGGGAGCCTCTGTGAGGAAGCTTCTTGTTCCTTTTCCTCCTCTGCTTTGCTGTAGACATCCACTGCTAATTTATTGTCCTCGCTAGGCAGACGAGGCCCAAGCTAATGTGCTCAATTCTGTGTGCAAAGCCCTGTAGTAAACGGTGGCCTGTGAGCCCCCAGGCGTGGGAAGTGTACGTTTTGCCGTGGGCTGGTCCGGGGCTGGTGCTGGCACCGCTCGCAGGATGCAGTGCGGGAGCACAGAGGGTCACCCGAGTCATGGCTTGGGCATCTTGGTGCAAGGCGTGTGTGTAATCGTGCCGAGGCTTTGCTTCTGTAAAGCGCCAGCAGGTGGGTGGGCTGCTCAGGGAAGGAGAGCAAAGCAAAAAAATGTTCTGCTCTTCCTGTGGCGGTCAGAAATGAAGGAAACTTCCCAGAATCAAATGCAATTTTCTCGTCTAGGAGTCAGAGGAGCTGCACGTTGTCATACAAGATTTATCCTGAAGAGGAAAGCAAGGGCAAAGACTGTCATTTGATATGGTGAATCCAGCTTTGAGACTTCACGTGATACCTCAGGTTAGGCGGACCGTGTCCATGTGATCCACGACACTGATCTAGTAGTGACTGCCGATTTGGATTTCCACAAAAACTTCGTGCGGGCAGCTTGGTGCTGGACGAGTCGCCTCCCATCCCGTCCCGGCCGCCGTAAAGGCAGCATAAACAATTGGCCTTGTGCTCAACCCAAATGCCTTGTGCGCCCGTGCCTGTCAAATTCCCATTCCGTACTTCTGGGTGGCTCTTCACTACTCTGTATAAAACACGCTGCTCATTAAGGGTTCCCCAGGGCTGGCACAAAACCCATACATGTAAGACCTGCGGCTGAGCTGCCCCTGCTCCAGTTCTGGTGACGCGGTGCGAGGAGCTGTGAGCTGGCGGTTTGCAGTTAGCTGCGAGCCGGTGAGGTTTCCTCGCTGGGCTTGTAGCACAGCTCTATGGCTCCCGGGGTAAAGCTGGCTGCAGAAGCGTCCAGCTGTGTTTGCAAAGCACTTTTCCTGAACGAGTAAAACTTACCAGGCTTCAGCATGGTTAATACCCAGCCTGAATAAACCGCTAGCAGGAAGCTGAGTGCTCTGCACAGCCTGTCCAAGGGCCTGTGCCCGGTATTTTCCCCTGTTGGGTGCTGTGCTGACCTGTCTCACTTTTCCAATTGTACTTCATTCATACAACGGAAAATTTCTCTTCCACCATGGATTACTTGTAACGTGCAGTGTCAGTAGCCTGCCTTGTGCTTTGCCAGCTTTGGGACTTTTTTGAGCGTTCAATTTGAAATGTAACCCTTAAAAAAACCCATCAGAGGAACGCCACCAGTAGATCCCTTTTCTTACCAACTGTTCCCATGGAGCACAGTGGTTAGAAATAGCTCTATTTCGCAGTGCTGTCCAGCAAAGCACTTTGTTCAAGGTGCTCTAAAGAATACGGTTGTTTCCCAAAAGCCTTGTTAGCAGCACAGGAAGTAGCGTGGCTTATTCTATGGATGGCGATGTCCACAGGCAGATTTGCCCAGAATGAAGCATACTTCAATGACAGGAGTAAGCTGTGTTGCCTATCCCTTCGCAGCAGCTGCGTTCATGGATTTAGTGATTGCATTCCACTGTCACGGAACTGCAGAGCTCCTGGTACCCCAGCAAGCCTTCATTGCAGGTCGTATGCGCTACCAAACGAGTGTCATCGATTTCAGCACGGAGTTTTTTGATTTTTGCTATCAGTGTAGTACAGGTGAGCTCTATTCTGAATGCCTTTGGAAATAAAGGCAATAAGTGGTCGCTGGCAGCACGTTTTGGTGTACGTAGTTCTTTGGGATCTCTTAGGAAGCCTGCAGCACAAGCAGGGGTTGGATCTAAGTCCTCTCTGCGATTGAGTCATTTTTTTTTTCCCCATACTCTTCATGCAGTCCTGAGGCCATTTGCTCCCCATTTTGCAGCTTCTGGAAGAGGTGAATTGAGGTCAGCGTTTCATTTCCTTTGCAGCTATGGCCCGTCCTGTCTGGGTTACGTGACAACGTAGCTTAAGGAATAGCCAGGCTTATGTGTGCCCACAGGACCTGACTTAAGTCAGCACGAGCATGGTTTCGGTAGCAACCTCTGCAATGTTTCTAACACGTGTTGGTACGTGCTTGCATTGATTAAAAACATAGTGGGGAAGAACACTACAGAGCATGTAGTCACTGACATTTTGATTTGGGACTCGAAAGGGGGAGGAAGGTGAGGTGCTTGCCTTCTGGTGGCAGTTAAAAGGACTTGCGGATCCTGGCTTCTGCTAAGGGAGGGTGAATTTGGTTGCCATCCTCATCCTGGCCTTTTTCCCTTCTTCCTCTTTGTTCTGTGCTCATGCTCTTCATACCGTTCCCCCACCCGGAGGCTCCATGTTCAGTTCTCATTCTCTGTCAGTGTCCAGCTGCCCTACAGGCAGACCTGTTTGCTTTTGGCCTGACCTCCTTTCTGTTCGTAGCTGCTGTGAGCCGCAGGTCGTTCTCAGTTTCGGTGCCAGGCGTTGCTAAATGGCCAGAAGAAAACTGGGAAAAGCTTGCTCATCCACGTCCTCTTCCTCTCTGGAGTCCTTGCAGTAACTCCTTCCTCCCTCCCCTCGCATTTGAGCAGAAGTGAGCGTACTGTAAAGGTAAATCCACGCTGTGGCCCAGAGGCAATCCTCCCCTGGGAGAGGTGGAGGGCGGAGCTTGGCTGCTCGGGGTGGGGAAGCTTGTGTGGGGTCGGACCCCAGTCCCTCAGCCTTGGGGCTGTTCCTTGTCCTGGCCCAGGTCAGTGCTGTGGCACTGAAGGGGGAATGAAGTGGCCAAATGAAGGGGGAATGAAGTCTGGGAAGAGTTGGGGCCCGTAATTATCTTTATAGCGAACTGATTAAGTGCTTGCAAAAGCACTTAAAAAAAACAAACAAACAAACTTGTTTAAGTGCAGCAAAAAAGCTGGTAATGAGATTTTAAGACCCGTGCTTTCCAACACCTTGGTTTTGAGGACTTCAGCAAGATCAGGTATAAAAGAATTTAAATGGTGCTTGCCCTCCTGGCATCAGACACAAGGTGAGTGGTACTGCTGAGCCGCTTCTGCTGGGCTCTTGGCAGCATAGCAGTACCAGGCCAGCTTCTTGAAAAACTGCACACCCCCGTGGGTCCGCCTGTATCACACAGTGGGCAATAAAAAGCTGGCAGCCGTTGATCGATCATTGGAATTGTCCAGTTGGGACAGCCACGCAGTGGTAAAGGGCTGTTTCTTGCACCGTGTTACTTTCTGCAAGGTGGAGAGGCAAACCTAGCGTGTTTGTTACCAGCTTATCCACCCGCAGAACGTCAGCAGCCTGCACGTCCTCACGCACCCTTTGTGGCCTTGGGTCTGCAGGAGAGCAGGCTCTGGAAACATTGTCCCTTGGAGAAATAACTTGTGTGCTGAGGAGAAAGGCAAATTCCACTGCAGTAAGCAATAATGCGTTGGGGGGAGCGCATTTAAAACCTGGAAAAAAATGACTTTCCCCGTTTCTCATCCTTCTGGAGCGCTCCCTGGGTCCTCCTAACAAGCAGAGCTTTATGCCACGCGCCTCTCCCCGAGCGGTGCTGCCCTTAGAAATAGCCTCATGCAACAAGGGCATTAGTGTGGCGGCTCTCAACAAACAGGAGCTCCTTGTGTTGTAACCTCCTGTGATGTTGGGGGCGTTGAGCAAACCGTCTGAAGCTCTTGTGGACCTGTGGAAGGCGCTGGCCTAGGTTTGAGGAAATGTCATCATTGCATCTCTTCCATTCAAGTGAGTCACTCGTGTCATGCTGTGAGGGTTTCCACTCGGACTCTAGCGCACCAGCTGGTTTTAAGAGCCCTATAAATGCAAGGTGGGAGGACTGCTTCATTTACCAGGTGGAAAAATCGCAGATCTGGTGTCTTGCTACAGAAGATGACACGGATGCCCCTAGACGATGGCTGCAGCTGCTGCGTTGCACTACTCGGGATTCAATATTTCTTGCTGATTGCTCTGTGAGTGTCTCCAGCAATGTTATTCCTGCAGATTTCTGGATTTACTGCTCTCCCCCTGCTCTATGCATTGTGTAAGAGGATGAACGTGTAATACTTGTGTTCAGTTATAGTGAGATTTTGGTGGCTTGGGCTTGGTCTGTGTGTAGCATCCTCTTCTGAACTTCAGCCACGGCTTTTTACCTCTGAACGTCAGTGCGTGCTGGTCACAGGCTGTACTGCAGCAAAAATTAACTTAATCATTTTAGGCTAGCAAAATGCCTGTTGATTTCTGTCACACCATACTGCTGGTTCAAACTGATGTATTCTCAGGCTTCCCAATACTTGACTATGAAAACTAGAGAATGTCAAAATGTAGCAGAAAGGCCCAGCTGCAGTGAATGAATGCTGTGTTGTCCTTGTGATACATGCCACTAAGATGTAGCTACAGTGTAAGCAACCAGGTGTTTTTTTAAGTTACACTGTAAGGAAGTTCTTCTGAGTATTTGCCAGAGCTGAGAGTCCCTTTTAGCTACCCCCCGAATAGTAATGTATTTATTTTAACTTAAAATAATACACTCAAAGAAGCTATTCTTCCAAATTAAGATACTATTACTGTGAACATGCCAATGCAAATAAAGGAGTGATGAAGTAGAAAATAGCTGTTGATTTTCCATGAATTGCGGTATACCGTTGTCACGGCCAGATATCTGCTAACATTGGAGAACAAAAATGTTTGTTCTGGACAGGCAGCATCCCTAGAGCAACCGTCGGACACACAGAGACTTCCAGTAATACAGACAAGGTGATGAATCTCTCATAGGAGGAAAGTTGGTGCGGGCTCAACAGCAGTGTCCCTTCCACCTTTGAACATCTGTGTGTTGAATAAAAGCGAGGTTTGTTGTTGTGGCAGCAGCAGCTCAACCTCCCCAGTAGAGCAGAAACTGCAAGTACCGCAAAGCTGTAATGCTGGGAAGAAACAAGCAGTTGTGATGCTCGGTGACTTCCTTCCGAGGTTGCTGGTGGTGTCTGGTGATCAGATGCGATGTCCTGGGCCGTATGTAGCTACCCAGCGTTTCTGGGTTGTTTCTGAAAATTAGTTGAGGTCCGTACACAAACTCGCCTCACATCGTGCGGCGTGTGCAGGAACGCTGGAGATAAAGCCAGGAGCGGCCCAAGCAAGCCAGAGGCAACTCCTAGGGCTTTGGAGGCAAGGATATAAATGGTGATCTTTACATCCCTTAATTTTATACAACACTTTTGTTCCTAGGACGCTATGCTGTAAGTCTCTGCAAGGTGAAGCTGAAGTAAAAAAGATGAGGACACCGTAGGCCACCAAGATACAATAAGGTGCTCGAGGCTCCTTCTGAGCGTCTAGCAGGACCCTCCAGAAACCAGATGATAAGGGGGCTGTAATTACCCAAATACCAGTGGATTAAATGAGTGAGAGTGCTCAGTGAGCGTGAGGTACGCTGGTGGCAGTCCCGCACAGAGGGTCTGTGAGCGGGGGGCATCCTCGTGGGGTGGATCCCGAGCAGCTGGAAGGAAGTAGCTGAGTGTGCTGCTGAACTGCAGCTCCTGTGGGAGGGTGGTCTTCCACACCGCGTGCAAACAGTGCCCACAGGCCTCAGGAAAGGCTCTGCAGGAAGAGTTTCACTGTGAGCTTTTCTGATTAAAAAGATACTCCTAAGAATCTGCAAATTTCAAAGTGGTTTTTGTTTGCTTTGGTTTTGTATTGTTTGTTTTTTTTACTGAATTGCAGTTTTCTTGTAGACCTTAGGTGTATGTATGTGAAGAAGAAACCCAGAAGGCCAAAATATAAAGTGAGATTCAAATGACAAGGAGCATTTAGAAAAACTCCAGAGTGACATAAGTATTTAGAGGAAGTTAAGAGCTGATGTGATGCCCACAGAAAGAGAAGGCCGTCCATAGGCGAGGCGAGGAGGTCAGCGGCCCTAGGTGCTGCTGCAGGTAGTGCCAGTGAGAAGGGGGCAGGACCCCGGACATGGGTACGGAAGGGAGAAGCAGGCATCACTGAAGAGGAGCAGGTTATCCTGTTCTGCCACCCACCAACTTTGGCTTCGTTATGGTTTCTTCAGTGGTCTAGATGCTTATCTGGGGATCGTGATGATGAAACTTGCATCTGAGAAGGTCTGTAATTCAGTTGGAAGATGGGGCTAGAACTTGGAGATGGAATAAGCCGTTAGTCAAGAAGGATAAATGGAAGCATGACATTAGTCTGAGCTGTGACTGCAGGGTGACTTACTGCGCAGCAGTGCTAACAGAAAAGATCTGGGTCTTAACGTGAATTGAAAGCCGCGTGTATCAGCGGTGTTGTCTTTGGGAAGGGAAAGACACAGACATCCATCATGATTAAATCACATCACACAGGCTGGCATCCATGCAGGTTTTGAGCGTCTCCAGAGAAGGAGACTCCACAGCCCCCTGGGCAGCCTGTTCCAGTGCTCTGCCACCCTCACCATAAAAAAGTTTTGTCTCATTTAAGCAGAACCTCCTATGTTCCAGCTTGCACCCGCTGCCCCTTGTCTTATTGTTGGGTGTCACCGAGAAGAGCCCGGCTCCATCCTCCCGACACTCACCTTTACACGTTTATAAACATTAATAAGGTCACCCCTCAGTCTCCTCTCTCCAAGCTAAAGAGACTCAGCTCCCTCAGCCTTCCCCCATAAAGGCCGTGTCAAATAGGATAAACAGTAATGGGCTTATATCACACAGCGGAGGCTGAGGATGGGCACTAGGGGAAGTTTTCTCGTAGCGAATGTAGTGGAGCAGACTGCTTCAGAGGTTTTGGAGGACTCAGCCTTAGAGTTTTGAAGGGCATGTTGCACAGCTGACAGCAGGTAGGGTTTTAAGTAGTGAGATGGGACTTGGTAGAGAGAACAGATGATCTCCAGTTCTGTAAAATCAAACATTACCATTGCTAGAAAGTGTTCAAAAACATTTAAAACCACTGAAAGGTGTCTTTTTTTTTGAAGTGTGGATCATTTTAAACCTTCCATAAATGTAAAAAAAAATATATCCCTAAGCCCCTGAGGTGAATGTGTGCACATACGTATTCACAAGGTGAGTGAAGCCCATTTTAGAGATCGATTTGGATTACTTGAGCAGTTGTGTGTCTGATGAAGCTGTGCTTTAGGAGTCCTTGAGCCCTTGCAGCTCGATGGCTGCGGTGGTGCTTCTCAGCTTGTACACAGAGAAGTACAGGGCACTGTGATAGCCACTGCTTCTTAGCCACATCGTACTACAGGTTGCTTTTAGGTGGTTAGTCCTACCTTTTCACTGCCTTAATTTCTTAAGAGGTGGAAAGGAGAAAACATGTTTGCTGTGCTCTTCTCTCATGTGCTTCCTGAAGCCCTTCTCCCTTGCCAGCAGCACTAAGTCACCTTCAGAGCTTTGGACTGGGATCGTCATGGCAAAAGTTAACTCGCCGGGGTGCTCCCTCTGGGGTGGTGGTTGATTTTACGACGGCTTTGCTGTTTGCTCCATTGTCATGAGCTTCGTTAAATGAATTCACTCGTGAAGCTTCAGCAAAGCTTTTGACACGGTTTCCCATAGGATCCTACTGGACAAAATGTCCAGCACACAGCTAAACAAAAACCTCACACGATGGGTGAGCAATTGGCTGACGGGCAGGGCTCAAAGGGCTGTGGTAAATGGGGCCGCAGCAGGCTGGTGGGCCGTCACTGGTGGGGTCCCCCAAGGCTCCATTTTAGGGCCAGTCCTCTTCAATGTCTTTATAAACGATTTGCATGTAGGACTAGAAGGTGTTTGGAGCAAATTTGCCAACAACACTGAACTTGGAGGGGTTGTGGACTCAGATGAGGGTGGAAAGGCCTTGCAGAGAGATCGGGACGGGCTGGAGAGCTGGGCAATCACCAACCACATGAAGTTTAACAAGAGCAAGTGCCGGGTCCTGCACCTGGGATGGGGCAGCCCGGTCTGTCCATACAGACTGGGCGACGAGATGCTGGAGAGCAGCCCTGCAGAGTTGCTGCATTCTTTAGCCTGTACAGGACGTTTCTCCCACATACCTGCCTGGTCTCCCTTAGGTCTGCATAAATTCCTTGTCCACAGCATCTTCTTGCTGGAGTTCCTCTGGTCACTCAGCTGCTGCCTTCCAGTGGGCTTGAACCCTTTTTTACTGTCTTTGTGCCCCCCCTGCATTTATGGGAAGTGGGGATGAAGAGTGAATCCCTCTCCGTGCTGCTTGGGCCACCTGTGACTTTGTAGATGTTCGCCAAATGCAATGCCATCATTTTCAGTCTCACCCTAACTCTGGCTTTTGTTTGAACCTTTTCCAGTTTTTGAGGACGAAGACCAAAGTTGCTCTGTTGCTTTCCTAGCAGTTCCTGCCATTTCACAGCACATCAGAATAGTTTGGGTTGGAAGGGACCTGTAAGGATCATCTAATTCCAGCGCCCTGCCACGGGCAGGGACCCCTCCTGCCAGCCCGGGCTACCCAAACCCCCTCCAGCCTGGCCTCAGGCACTGCAGGGACGAGGCAGCCCCAACTAAATTTCATCTAGTTCTTTTGAGTGCTACCAGAGTGGTGTTTCCAGGAACTTGATACTTGACCCAAGATCTTACCTATGCAACGTCGTAGGCAGTTCAGAGCCCCTTGTTTTGTACTCTCAAAGTTGGGACAATTCTTCTTTGTGTGCATCATTAGAAGTGTCTTTATAGTAAACTGCCTGGAGTGATGTATCATTAACAAACTGTCAGCTCACTGTTCCCCCTTGCTGGTGGCAGGCTCCAGTGACCCAGTAACGGCGATGCCCAGCAAAGCGGGTTGAGGGCTGAGCTGTGTACTTCCAAAAAGCTTCGCAGCGTGGTGGTTGTAATTTGAGGAACAGGCTGGTTACCTTCAGGTCCTTCCGCAAGTGCTCTGACGTGGCAGCAGAGAGCTCCCCAGCCCAAGTGACTCACAGAAAGCTGCTGGCACTTTACGGTTAGGACAACTCAGCGCGATGAGAAAACGTTACTGCCCTCGAGCTGAAGCGTCTCTTACAGGATCATCTAAAAGACACTTTTCAGAATGTGTTCGTGGGCAGTATTGCTCGCTCACTTAGTTTTAGTGGAGGTCCCTGTCTTAGATGACAGAATAGGCAAAGAAATGCTAAAACATGCTGATCTCTCTCCCTTCTGTTGCTTATAAGCCTCACTAGGCTTATTGACACATCCTGGAGGATATTTTTCTTAAAAGGATTTGAAAAAGGGAATTAGAACTCAGGTGATTCCAGATATGTTTCTCTCTACTGGGCAGATGGATGTGATTTAAAAGCTCTTATTGATTAGAAACTTAATGATTGTTAATTATTAGCATCTCAGTTAAAAGCTGCAATGGAGGAATTAATAAGTTGTTGTCTTGTTTTTCAGCCATGGCAGCCATTCGAAAAAAGCTGGTTATAGTGGGTGATGGTGCCTGTGGAAAGACCTGTCTGCTGATTGTATTTAGCAAAGACCAGTTCCCTGAAGTGTACGTTCCCACCGTCTTTGAAAATTATGTAGCAGATATCGAAGTGGATGGAAAACAGGTACGTGTACTCTCCTGTAATAGTCCAAAAGAACTTGCATTTATTCAGAATAGCATGAAGAACGCCACAGTTCTTTAATAAGTGGTCAGTACGCATCCTTAGCACTCAAGATGTAAATTTATTTTAAAATATTTAGCATGTTCCTGTGGGAAAAAAATACTGACCTGTCTAGAACCTGCACATATCCAATGTCTGTTTAACAACATATTTCTAACCTTTTACAATTTGAGACTCTAAAAACCATACAGTTCTACCAAAGAAAACGTTGCAGTGTATGGGAGAGGGTATTCCAAAGATGTGTCTACTTGCTGAGGACACTGGGCCTTTGGAATCGCGTAGCAGAGTCCCTGTTTTCACTGGGACCTGGTATTGTGATGACAAAAACAAGTCCCTGGAGTAAGTCTTTTTTCATACCTGCTCCTGGCAACATGCGGAAGCCTCTTTAGAACAGATGACTGGCACGCTTCAAAGGGATTCCGTTTTTGTAGTTGTACATCTTCATCATTTGTTCCACTTGTCTGAAGGAATGCAGTTCTTAGTAGCCAAGCGTACCGAGCATGCAGCTCACTGAGCTTCATTTTCAGTTTGTTCTTTTGTAAATGAAATGTTACAACATCTCATTTAAAATATTTTGGAAATTGGTTTTATTCTGTGTGACCACTGAGTCCTTCTGGGTGCCAAACAAACAAACGTGCCAAATCCCTGATCCAAGAATCAGCCATCTCAAAGTTGCAGTCTGAAAGCCAAATAGCTTCCCTTTGCATTTGTGTCACACAAGGGGAGTGTGTGATGTGTAGAACTGTCACTTTCAAGGGTACTGTGGAAGCATGTGAAGCAGAAACTTTGTACCTTGAAAGCCCAACTATTTTCAAAACCACTTAGGCAGGCATGGCATTAGTCTTGTTTAGTTACCACGCAGCTCACCTCCATGCCACGGGTCCTCATGTTGAGCATGTGGCGGGTTGTGGTGCTGGTGCCGAGCTTCCTCGTCTCACTCTGACATGTTTTTTTGCTGTAGGTTCAGGCACAGTCGGAACATCTTTCAGTCAGTTCTAGTTCAGATGCAGTGACAGATTCATACACTCATTTTCGATTCTGATTTGAGCAAAAACTTTTTGAGCCATTTTTGTGCTCTAATTTAAAATTGATTTCCTGCTGTCACAGTCCGATTAACTGTGTCATTACAGTTTGTGCTACCCAAGTCTGAAAAGAGCTTTTCTCCTTTTCTCTCTCGTGATATGAACAGGTTAAAAAAAAAAATCCTTTTAAGCTAACATAAGAACACGTTTTCCTGCAGAATTACAATTTCTACAGTTTCTTGGCCTCTGAGGACTATTGTTTAAAATATGTATGATACCCATTTCTGTCTCTTACCACCTAGTTAAATTGCCTCATTCCCTTCTGCCTGAATCTCTGCATCTCTAAATGGTTTGAACAGAGAGCCATGCCCTGTCGGCTCTATGCAACCAGTACCTAGATATAAATTGCATGAGCTGCTTGAGCAGTGCATTTTCTGTTGTGGAAATGTCAGCTGAATTTTTCATAACTAGATGGCATATTTTATCCAAGCGCTTTGTCTGAAAACTTGATTGCAAAAGTTGTAAGAGAGTACTGCTTAGGACTGTCCTGTTTGAGAGCAGCTTGCCTCCTGTCTTCTTAGAAAAGTGCTACCAGAAACATTCAGAAGCCACGCGAAGACTTGTAGTGGTGCTGCAGGGTGTGTTTCTTTGGATGGTGCAAAGGGGCTGTTACAGATGTGGTGTGAGGGAACCCGCAGCAGATGGCTCTGTACAAAGTATGAACATTTGCTACAAAATTCACATTGGCAGATGTGAATGCAGACATTATTCTAAGGAGTAATTCTGTATTTCAGTCAGAAATTTCCGTATAAATATGCAAATAAGGCTTTGTATCTTCAAAATACAACCAGACATTTACATTGCCCGTTCACGTTCCCAGCTGAGTTCCAGTTCTGTCCGTCTGCCTTTGGCTGAGCTGCTGTGGACTTTTTTCTGGAGTTTTTCTGACATAAGAGCTTAAACAAGAAGTGACCCACTCTGTTACAGACAGATCAGAGAATCTCAAGCAAGAGTAAATTCCCTTGTTTAAATATTGGCTATGTCTTCTAAGCTTTTAAACAATCCTGCTGGGGTGTTCGCCTCCCAGTTCTACCACAAGTATAACTATTGAGAGCGTTAGCCAACTTCAGTTCTTAGTAACAAGAAACTTTACCTAGAAATCACTTTATTTTGAAGCAAATTACATGTTTAAATTTCTGCTGTGATGGAGTTTTAATGAATTTGTGCACAAATAAGTATTACCTTGACATTTCTTAGTCACTACAGGTTCCAGCTGTAAACCAATTGAAAACATGAATAATCCTAAACAGCATATGCTTGGTCCTCTTTCAGTGAAAACTGCTCTTCCTGGAATTGTATCAGACAGATTCTCAGCCCTTTGCAGCTGATTCCCTTTAATTCCTCTGTCTTAGTGTTCAGTTGGCAGCTTTTACGTTCTTTCAGAGAACTGACTGTAGGCATGAATATTTAAAAAGAAAAAAAAAAAAAGGAAAAAGGCTACAATAAGTTGATTTTTGGAGCTACAGAATGGAAAGTTTCTCACAGTTCTTTTGTCAAAGCATTTTGTCTTATGTTCCCCTCCTTTTGAGTGGTGTTGACTGAAATACTTTATCCACTTTGCTTGGATTACTAGCTTATGAATCAAACCTTCCCTGAGGATCTGACTAACGGCCTTTGTCTTTCTTCTGCAGGTTGAGTTGGCTTTGTGGGATACAGCAGGACAAGAAGACTACGATCGACTTAGACCACTTTCTTATCCAGATACCGATGTTATACTTATGTGTTTTTCAATTGATAGTCCTGATAGTTTAGGTAAGTATGTCAATAATAGAATGAGAACTGCTGCTCTGTTGCTGTATTGCCCTGGAAAATCATTCTGTAAAATACATTTTCACGTGCTGTAGTGATTGAGAACATGAAAATTCGTACTGGTTCCAGTGTATTGTTTTCAGAAATTAAGGTCTTAAAGGGACCTGTATTCTTCAACAACACTGAGTGGCATTTTGATACTTTTTTTTTTATTACAGGTTCTTAAACACTCGAGATCACACTCCAGGAAAATGGAGTAACTTTGTACATAAATAAGAAAGCTTGTGCTTTCATTCCTTCCCTGTCTTTTTTTTTTTTTTTTTAATATATATATTCAAAAGAGAGATTGGTTTCAAACACTGCAAATTATTAAGTTCCAAATATACTAGATTCTTTTTTTTGGCTTGGTGGGGAAGAAACATGGGCTAGAACCATCCTGGAGGGGGGTTGGCACTTACGGGGGTGGCTGTGTCACTAGTGGAAATGATCACAGAGGCTGAAGACTTACACTCTAGTCTGCTTTCCCGTGGCTGGCATCTGCTTGTGATGGAGAAAAGAGCTGTTTGATATAAGATTTCTGAGCTCCAGAAACACATTTCAGACCTCTGTTTGTCTATTAGTTGGGCACTTCCGTGTGGAGTCCAAGGCTGAAATGCTCGCTGATTGGTTTATAAAACTGACACATGGGAATTTGTGTGTGTGATCTTAACAAGATGTTTTTGAAGAGGGTAAGGAGAAGGAAGTAGAGATGCTCCTATTTCTAAGGGTCAAAAAAAGAACTCTGGAACTTTGATTTCTGTCCCATTAAAATGGTAATTACTCCATCCAGTGTAGTCTCCTAACCATGTGCTTTGTGGTAGCGCTTTCTTAAATAAGTGAATTTCTGTAAAAATTCACTCCCCAGTGGGATTTGTTCATTGCTATCTGTTCGTGAGGTGTCTTGCTAGAATGCAGATAATGGTAAGGCTGATCTTCAGAGAAAGACTGACCAGATGTGCTTTGAGAAGACCCTGCTGTACAGCGACTGACTTTCACTTGGTTGTCACTGGTCAAAATTATGCCCGTACATTGGGTGAGGAGGCAGTTCCAAACCAGTAAAACTGAGAAACCTGTCTGCTTGGCGTGTTAATGAAAGGTGGCCAATTATTTCAAACGGCACTCATAAATGGTATACCCATTCTCTCCCACATTTATTAAACCGTTGAATCCTTCAGAGTTTTCTACACTCAGGGCAATCCTGATCACTGCAAGCTGTCCTTAGAGGTGCATCTTTCCTACGCGTCTGATCTGTCTTACGGATAAACCCTTCCTCCCAGAGTTGTCTTGTGAAGGAGCAAGAATGAGGCAGAAAGGAGGCGTGAAACACAGTGCAGTTAATGTAAGGATTAGTCCTGAACATCCTCAGTGTATTATGGCTGAAGAATACTGTTCCTGCCACCATTTACAGAAGGCTTGAGCACATAAGCAAACAAAATATTTCTTAAGATGTCCCAGTGGCATTGCAGTCTGATGAGGATAATGCCTGGTGGCTGTTCAGTCTGATTGCTTGCCTTGCCTCTGAAAGGTAGCAGCCACTGAACAGGCAGGTGTGAAACAGTGCCTTTTTAGGAAAATCAATGTCAGCTTGACATCTGGAAAGTCGTGACTGCTCTCTTGATCGCTTCCACCTGATTCTGTGTTTAAAGACATCTTCCATGGTCTTGGTCTCTCTCTCTTAAACCAATTTGAGGCTGGGTTGACAGTGGAGCTGTAGTCGTGCTTGGTGTGGTGGTTAAGGCCAAGGTTTAGTCTGTGTTTGCTCCCACTGCATGTGCTACCCCCGGCAGCTGGAGAGCTGACTGCCTGCCCTGAAGACAGGGTTGTTTGCTGAGCTCTAGCGAGTTGTTTCATTAAGCCAAGTCTGATCTCAGCCACTCTTCCTTTCCTGTCCTCCTTGCTCAGCAGCAGCAGAGAGCCTGTGCACTGGGAGCAGTGAACTGCCAGGCACCTCAGTTGTGAGGCACCTAGAGGTGCAAAACTGAGTGCAAAAACTGAATGCAAAAAACAACAAGTGCAAAAACTAGCTTCAAAATGCTTGTCTAAGTTGTTCTTTCAGGCAAGAAAACAATGCCATAATAGTTTAGTCTCTTCAAAAGCTGAATGGAATTCCATGAAGTTAAAAAGGGGTTGTGTAACCTGCAGGTATAATACATCCACTGCTGACTCTCAGGTGTCTGAGAGCTTCTGAGAGCAAAGCACAATGTTTTGGACTGCTCAACGCTTCCTGCTATTATAGAATTTGTCAAGGTTTTCCTTTGCAAACCACCCTCCAGTCTTCCATTTGCAGGTCTGTTAAAGTCATGAAGGAAGGTTGTAGGAGACAAAAGTTGCTTGTATGTGAGCACAAATTCATTTGCTGCAGATGAGGATAAATGGTGAATCTACAAATGACTTGAGCACAGTCCTTGTTTCTGTGCATCTGTAATTAGTCTGTAGAGTGATGTTTCTGGTACAGTGAATGGGAGAGCTTGGAGTGATGGTTTGATCTCGCTTTTCAAAAGGAAGAATTGCTGTAAAAAATTACGCTTTGGGGTTGTGCCCATCTATAGCTTCTGGAGGTAAAATGTGTTTCTTGAATCACAATATTCCATAACTCCTTACTTCAGAATTCTACATTATGTTCTTTGCTAACCCTTGTCAAGTAGTTACTGAGAGAGACAGAGAAACCAAAATGTCAGGTATCCTTCAGCCTTAAAATGACCACAGATAGGCTTGGCTTTCTGGTGATCCTAGAACAAGTCTATTTGCGCCCTAAATTAAGAATAGAAAACTGTATCGCTGTGTTTTATTCTGTTAAAATCCATCAGCAGATAGAAGCTTTAAAGGAAAACTAGCCCCAGAAGTGGGTTTTAGTTACAGTCACACTTGTATTCATTTTTTTCAGAAAACATCCCAGAAAAGTGGACCCCAGAGGTGAAGCATTTCTGCCCCAACGTGCCTATCATCTTGGTAGGAAACAAGAAGGACCTGAGGAATGACGAGCACACAAGACGAGAGCTGGCCAAAATGAAGCAGGCAGGTTCCTTTCTGAGTGTCTTAACAATAAATGAAGTGTGTCATTTGTACCCGGAACAGTAAACGGGCATCTGCAGCTTGCTGCCAGCTTCCTGTGGGCTGCATAATGAACACTTCTTCGTGACAGGAACCAGAAAGTATTCATTACCTTTAACTGAGTGCTTGTTTTTCATATTGGTGATTAAAAAAAAAAAAATTAAAAAAAAAAAAATTTTTTTCATTCCAAGCAATGAAAACTGCCTTCTTACGAGCTCTTGGGTTACTGTCAGCTGCTCCATGCTGGAGAGCTGGGTTTGTGGGGTAGAAATGACTTGATTCAGAGTCAGTACATCAAATGCTTCAGTTAATCTTTATTTTGTATGATCAGGTTACATAAGGAAACAGTTTAATTGGTACCTGTTTTGAAGGAATTAATCACAGATGCTGTAGCTCACTCCTGAGCGTATCACTTAGTTTTATTTTCAGATAGTGTCCGAAGCTCCCAGGGTGGGTGTAGGACCTCAGGTGCTCTACTCAGCCCTGGAATTTTTGCTCCTGTTGCATCATATTTCTTTTTAGACAGACTGAGGCATCAATTTTAGGGTTTGTTCATAGGCTTTTGCTACAATTATGGCAATAAGATGCATAAATGTTTAGTTTTAAATAAGCAGACTTGTGCTCTTTAAACTCAGAGGCATTAGAAAACCTATCACATCTTCAAGCACTGGTGTGATGTGCTAGTATGCACTCTGTCTGTAATCCAGGCTGAGAATTAGATGCAGCGCCTTGAGAATATAAGCAAATATTATTTTAAATCTGCCTCTATTATTTTTTAAAGTATCAGTCCCAGAGGAGCGACTAGCTATTAATTGACCAAGTAATTGTGTGTATCTAATCTAGAAATATCGTCGTGTTTGTTGGGAAGCTGGGCGGGAAAGAAAAGACTGGGGGCGTTCAGTGCGGCTTTGGACTTCTCACCAATTGCTTCTGTGTTGTTGCAGGAGCCTGTCAAACCTGAAGAAGGAAGAGACATGGCAAACCGCATTGGTGCATTTGGGTATATGGAGTGTTCGGCAAAGACCAAAGACGGTGTGAGGGAGGTTTTTGAAATGGCCACTAGAGCTGCTTTGCAAGCCCGGCGTGGCAAGAAAAAGTCTGGGTGCCTTCTCTTATAAAGTGTGGCCAGAGGAAGATGGCCAAAGCAGCACCCTGCACTTGAGTAATTTTGAAGTGCTGTTTATTAATCTTAGTGTATGATTACTGGCCTTTTTCATTATCTATAATTTACTTAAGAGATTTAAAAATCGAGTCATCTTGCTACCAGTATTTAGAAGCCAACCATGATTTTTATAACAATCTGCATCAAATTCATCTGTGCACCCAAGGTTAACCTCAACATTCCTCTAACCAACCTTTTCTGCACTCACAGGATATGTCAGGCGCTAACTGAAGACAATTCTCTATCTTCTGTCTTCTCTCTAGAAAGAGAAAGCTGTCAACACAGAGGATTGGTCTGTAACTACTTTATAACTAACGTCCTATTCTAATTGAGTACAACAGTTACATGGCTGTATGTGGAATCAAGTGTAGCTTCAGTGCTATCACATTTAGGAAGATCTGATTTTCATGGCTCAGTGATTTAAAACATTAGTTTAAAAATGTGATCACTCTGAAATGACCAAGTCCCATTCAGCTAAGGACAAGTGAGGGTTCTGTGGTTTCATGTTAGTTACCTTTTAGTTACTGTGTAATTAGTGCCAGTTTAAATGTATGTTACCAAAAATAAATCTATTTACCCCAGCTTAGATGTAGTATTTTTTGTATAATTGGATTTCCTAATACTGTTACTTGTAACCTCTGCATTAAGGTGTTCTGGGTTTTTTAAGAAACTGTATTTGAAAAAATAAAGTAAGATGGAAAGCAGCTGATCCTCTTCCCCTGTTCATTTGTAAGAGTCTGACCCATTTGAGTGGTCTGCATACCCAGGAGGAGTTTTTTCCGTGACATGCCATAGAGAAAAGACAGCCTGCTCACACTCAAAGCTTCTGAACTGTTCAGTTGCCTTAAGTTCATTGCTGGACCCAGTTTCAAAACTAAAAAAATGAAACTTTTTGTGTAAGTTTGGTTACCATGTAGTGATCAGACTCCTAACCTGTGAACTTCTTGCTGTTCTGCAGCCAACTAAACTCTTTCTGTATTTTCATTTTTCCAACAACTAATAGAATAAAGGCAGTTTTCTAAGCTCCCTGTATCCTGGTGTCTGTATTCCTCACTGTGTTTTTGGCCCAGTGCCTGACAACTTGAACCAGAAATACCATTTTTGATGCGGCTGTGATAGGATTCACTGAGCAGTTGCAAGTGCTTTAATATTTTTTTCCTCGGTAAGTGATGCCCATGTGCTGCCTACAGTGGTTCCAAATACAGCAGAGACCAGAGGCGCAATCCCTCACCCTGCCTGCCCCCCCTTGGTGTGTGGCAAAGCTTCCCCAGGAGTCTAGCCAAATGCTCCCTTTAGGGGAGCATTTAGGTGTTCAAACCAGATGAAGGTCTACATCAGTTGAGCTGAATTTGGTCTTGAGCACTGGAATAGACTAGCGGGGGGGGGGGGTGGATAAGGGACAGGAAGACAACTGTTGCTGTAGAGGCAGGCGATGGTGTGCTGAGTGCTGATCTGCACTGTCAGAGCCCCAGTGCTGTGGCAGGCGTGATGCGTGTGGCACTGCATGTGACACATAACCTGCCATGTCTGTGAGCAGTGCCTCTGTATGCCGCAACAGCGCGGGGACTGCTGGGGGAAGGCATTGGGGAACCATGATAACACTATTTTGGACACTTCCTTATTCATTTTCCTGCAGAAAAAAGTGGACCTAGCCCGAGGTCCTGGGAGTGCCCTGTGTCTGCAGTCCTTGTCCCTCTGCAGGCACAGACACCCCAGCAGCGGCACCTGCCCCACCCTTCCCCTCTTCCTCCCGTGGTGCCCCTTCCTCAACTGCCCGGGGTGGCGCAGCCCAACAAAGCAGGAAGTCCCCAGCTGCTGGGTCGCCTGCGGGGATTTCATGCTCTGCTGTTAAGCTTACTCATTCCTGTGCAGTTCCTTTTTTGGGAGTGTTTCTTTTTAATTTTGTTGTTGTAATTGTTTTTTTGTCTGTTTTGTTTTGTTTTTAAAGTCAGTTGAGAAAAAAATGTTTATTTTTTTCGAGTCGATGGGTTGCAGTACGCAATGGTCAGTTACGAAGCAGCTCTTTAGCCACAGGGGTTTTGAGGAAGATCTGCATGCCCTTCAGCTCATGAGTTATGCATCTGCTGATGCACTTCCACCCAGAAGTGATTAATTTGTTATCCTGATCTTAATCTAAGCTCCCGCCTCCAGAACCGTCCCCACATCTCGCTTCTGTCTTGTCTGCCAGCTGCTCTTAGGTGTCCAGGCCTTGTCTGCCTTTCTCCAAGGTCAGATGTGTCGGTCAGTGCCTCCCATTCACGGCCTGAATTCGCTCCTTTCCTTGTTCCCCGGACCACTGGCATTGGAGCCAAAACATGCTCACGGCTGCAGGGTGTGAATTTATCAGCCCTCAACCTTCCTGCTTTTGAGGACTGGCGTCCTGGCCATTGGTTTCAAATCAAATCTGTCACCTCTGTCAGCCGCCTTTGTCCCAGGTGAGCCGAGGACATGGATGGCCAAAACAGAATTAGGGAAGGAAAGCCTGCTGTTCCGAGCCAGGCCCGGAGGTCTGAAAGGGGCAGCATAGCTGCGGGGGAAAAGCTGAGAGTGAAGTGCCAGCCCCTGCCTGAGCGAGGAGTTCCTGGCGTGGGGGGAGAGTCCCAGGCCAAGAGCGAGGCGAAGGCAGGAGTGGGAGGCAGGAAGGTGTTTCGTGGCCTACGTGAAATGGCTCCTGTGAAAAGGCACAGGGCATAGCTCAGGGCCAAAAAGGAAGTTCAGCTTACTTGGTTAGTTTCCTTAAAGTTTGCTCATGAAGGAAGGGAAAGCCCTTTAGAAAAGCAAGGCCCCAGAAATAAACTCCCTGCTGCAGATGAAATCCCCAAGTCCAGACTAAGGAGTGAAGGTGCCCGTCTGAGCAAGCAACACAACCTGAAGAGAAATTCCTCTTCAAGCCACGGTGGCCTGCTGTTTCTGAGAGGAGGACAAGGAATCCTGCACAGGCTGTCAGTTTACTCAAAAACTGTCAGTTTACTCAAAAACATGGGTCATGTGTCTCTGCTCACCCCATCAGACATTTTCTGGCTGATCTGATCTCAGGACTTCCTGATCTCAGGACAGTTGTCACGGCTTCTGCTATCAGTGCTGCAGCACATTGCAAAGACCGCAAGTCCCTAAAGGTGCAGGATAATCATGCAAGTCCCTAAAACTCCTTGCAGCCGGGAACTACTTCAGTTCCCAGCCGCTGGGGCAGATGCCAAGAGCAGCCAAAAGCAAAATCCTGAAGAACCTGGGAACCTGGATCAGAGATGCAATGTTATGTGGTGGCAGCTAGTGACAGCTGGCATTTTGGGATGAGTCCCTAATAACCCAGAATGAAGGGCAGTGAGAAAATAGCCCCGGTGCTTGGGGCCCAGGCTGCCCTGGCTCAGTGCCATGCTGATAAGCAGCCGTCTGCCCTTGAAGCTCCCATGAATGAAGAGCTCAGGATGGGAGCACTGAGCAGAGCTCCCAGCATGGGAGGGAGATGCCCATCCTGGGCAGGGGCTCCCATCTTTTCCCTCTGGAGCACTGTGGAAGCCAACATCCCCTTGCCGAGCTGTGCTGCCCCGTGGTCCCTGGTAACCCACTTCAGGGAATCAGGGGCAGCTCATCACAAGGACTGAGCCACCGGGCCCACCCTCACTGCTCCCTGATACCACGTTTGAACCCGTTACGTGGAACAAGGGCCTATGTGAGGGCGAGATCTCAGCACTAACACCCACAGAGGAGCAGTCAGGCCACACGGCCTGCAGTGGGTAAAGGCCACGGCCACGGAGCCCACCAAGGACCAGCACAAATCCTTGAAAAGCACAGCTGCTGCTGCAGGGCTCACAGCTGCCTAAACCAGGCCGAGGAAATACATGGAAAAGCCAGGGATGAGAAAAAAGCAACCGCTGAAGCGAGCGGAGGAATCGCTCTCCTTAAAGATGCAGAAAACTTGCAAAGGGGGCCCGAGGCCTGGACGTGCGGGCCCTCCCGGCCCCCGCCTGGCAGCTCGGTGCCCTCAAGGCGGCAGCTCCACGGCGGGGCCGCCCGCACGGCTCCGCAGCGCCCCGGGGGCCTCCGGACGCCACGAGGCCGCGCCCCGCCGGGCTCCGGGAGGGCCGGGGCCGCCTGGCGGGGCGGGCCGGGGCGGGCCGGGGCGGGCCGTGGGGCTGTCGGTGTGTGGGCTTGTGGGCCGGGCTGTCGGTCAGTGAGGAGCCATGGCCGCTGAGGGGCTGGCGGGGATCTCGGCGCGGCCGCTGGGCGCGGCGGAGCCGCTGTCGCTCGGCTCGCTGCGGGGCAAGGTGCTGCTGGTGGTGAACGTGGCGTCGCTCTGAGGCACCACCACCCGCGACTTCCTGCAGCTCAGCGAGCTGCAGCGGCGCTTCGGGCCCCGCGGGCTGCGCGTCCTCGGCTTCCCCTGCAACCAGTTCGGGCACCAGGTACCGGGGGGGGGGGGATCCGGGAGCGGGGAGCTGCGGCCGCGGGGCCCGGCCGGGACCTGACGGTGCGGGTGCGGGGGGGGCTCCGTCTCCCCAGGAGAATGCCACCAACGAGGAGATCCTGCGCTCGCTGGAGCACGTGCGTCCCGGCAACGGGTACAAGCCCAACTTCACCATGTTCGAGAAGTGCGAGGTGAACGGGAAGGACGCGCACCCACTCTTCACCCTCCTGAAGGAGGCACTGCCCTTCCCGCACGACGACCCCTCCTCGCTGATGACCAACCCGCAGTACATCATCTGGTCCCCCGTGCGCCGCAACGACGTCTCCTGGAACTTCGAGAAGTTCCTCATCGCTCCCGACGGCGTGCCCTTCAAACGCTACAGCCGGCACTTCGAAACCATCAAGATCCAGGATGACATCGAGCTGCTGCTTCAGAAAGTCCCGAAGGAGGCTCTTGAATAAAGTGGAGCTCTTCCGGATCTGCTGCCCCGCTGTCCCTGCTGCGTGTTCAGCTCCCTCAGCTCGTGCCTGCTTTGCTAGGAAGGGGCTGTTACCCTGACAGAAATTCCAATGTCCTTGCAAGTTTTGCTTGTGATGGTGCACCTTCCAAATCCTTGAAGTGTACCTGATGTTTTAAAAGTTGCATGTGAATGTTTGGAAAAGTATGCTAGGGGAAGCAGCCCGTGAGTCTCAGTGGCTTACTGTGATTCTCTGAATAAAAATAAAATTAAAAAAAAAAAAAAAAAAAAAGTGCATTCTTTAAGGCCACTGCTTGGTAAATCTGGGTGAGTTGGGCAAAACATGGCTGCTGCGTTACACACTTGTCAGGTCCTGTTGGTGCTTGCAGGCCTGACTCAAACCACGCAGGCACAATTTGAACACAAACACAGCCCAGCAGGACGGCGAAACAGTTCGCAATTTTTGCAAACTCTGAATTAGTGTCGTATTCACCCTGTGCAAAACAAGGGTGGCAGAACGAGAGCCTGGCACAGAACAGATACCTTGCAAAACAGCTTAGTGGACCTTGAGGCTTGCTTAGGAGAGGCATGGAGGCAGGCAGCCAAGGGATGAATTTACATGGGCTGACCCTCAGCGCAGACACCAATAACAGTCTGTGACAGGTTAATAAATGTTAAGGCAGATGAGCAACCAAGTGGTTTGTGCCCACACTGGCAAGGGGCACGGGGAGGAGCAGCCTTTGCCCAACGCCTGCCTTATTTGTCCTGCAGCAGCAGCAGCCCTGGGGAGACTCAGAACCACAGCAACATCCACGGCACCTCTGCCTCATTTCTGGCCCAGCTATCTCCTGTGGCTGTCACATTTTGTATTGGAGGTAGCCCAGCACGTGTTGGGCTTTCCACACACTTGCCCAGTCCGGCATTCGGCCCACATTACCCTGTGCAACGGAGGGAATTAGAGAGGACTGGTTCTTTCATTTCCAGCACAGAATATCAGCCTGCTTCTCCTGCAGAAACTGTGTTTTACCTCAGGTTGTCATTGCTGACCTTTGGGCAAAGAATTGAATGCAACATGTGAAGTATGGGTGAGCCAGGGTTCAGGCAATGTTTTCTTCTTGTTTTTATTCATTTCCTGACATGTTTTTGACTCCTGATGGGCACCAAGCTGACATATTTCATGTAGTTGTGACAATCCTGATGTGTTGTTCCTGAGCAGTGATACAGGGTTTACAACATGCTACTGAATGGCTGAAATTAGCATTGGTTTTCTCCTGGAAGCTATGAACCTGTACCAAATTCTGTCTGCCATCGTACTGGGCAGTCACACAGGTCCTTCTGCAGGTAAATTTTCACTCCTTAAACATCTCTGAGCACATTTTCAGTACTCCTCACAAGGCCTTGTAGCACTGGGTATAAACCTGGTGCTGAACTGAGGGGTACAAACCCAAACCAGAAACTCAAGCTTTTGAAGGGAAGGCACAACACTTTTAAGCTTTATAATTTACACACTGTTTAAATAATTAAACTTTGGCTTTTTAATTTATTCTCCTGTCCATAGCTTCTTACCTCCTTGATTCACTGCCTGCTTTGCTAGTGCAAGTACATTCAAGGCCCTTGCTGGGTTGACTAGTGCTGGGCTTGACACATTACAGAAAAACCTACAGCCAGCTCCACCCTGCTTACTTCTGCCTGTGAGTAATCAAGATCTGAACTCAGATTGCACAATCCTCACCGGGCTATTTCTTAACTTCCAGTACAGCTTTGTGGAAAAACAGGATGTTTTCAGTAACTATTTCAGCTTTGGGGCTGAAGCTGCTTGATTTGGTGTATTAATTTTGCAGTAAATCTACTTCCCTAATTAACACAGGATGTTGAAATACACTGAGAGTACAGCAGCTCACAGGCAGCAGGAACTGCATTTTAAAATTGTATTCAACATGAACTGTGGCATTTCCTTCATCTTGGCTCACCAGATACAAGACGTTTGAACGGGAGCCTTTGCAGGGACGCCTCATGTGCTCTGCCATCTCTGTACCAGCCTGCAGCCCTGCAGCACAGCAGTCTGTAACACCTGCTGCTGCTCCCAGGGCAGCCCTGCCAAAAGGGAGCTCTCTGCTAACAGATCTGCCTGCTGACCGAGAGTGCATCCTACACGGTGATCAGTCCATGCCAATGGCCAAGGGATTTATTTACTGTCTGGCTGCTGGGGCTGTTACAGCAGAAAAGCAAAGCAGCAGCTCCAGGACAGATAAAGCCGCACCAACAGAAGTACAGTGAAGCTATTCCAGAATGAAAATTAGCAATGCCAGTAGGAAAACAAACAATCCCAGTGTAAGCACGCCGCAGTCCCAGCAGCAACGCTGCAGAGCAGATAAAAGCCTCTCCGCTTTGTTATTCCCTCTCTGGTTTCATCATTCCCCACAATGGCTGGCTTCTGGGGTAAAAGCAGGCTGTGCTAGAAAGGGCAGCCTGCAGGCTGGGAATGTTCCTCAGGGACATACAGAAGAGGACTGCCCCCATGCAGGCTTTCACGCTCAAACGAGTTTTAACCATGTGGGAAGAAATTTCACTACAGGTAGCAGCTCTAAACTTGGGGTACACCCAAAGAATGCCAGGTGATCCCTCAGTGAATATAAAACAGTCCAGTTCTATTTCTGTAATTTAAGAGAGGGACTGACTCAGTAGGACACCTTAGAATAAATACTGTAGTGTACTTTCTGTGGCCTGAAGACATTGCCCTTTCCATATCTGTCTCGTATCTACACTCCTACACCTTTCTACTTCAACACTTAACAAGTAGCAAACAGCTACTTCCTCAGTTAGCATTCACGCTGGTTTTCCATTATTTTATCAGTCCCATCTTTCCCACCTTTCTAGAGAATTCTGCCCTCTTCCCCACACACCTCATGATCCCCCTCACCCCCTGTTGATAGCTGCCATCAACTTTTTTAAACCTTCTCACAAGTTTGGATATGAACCTGTCAGAAGCGTTAACTAGCTGCAAAGAAAATTTTCCCTTCCTGCTCCTATCTCCCTCTCCTGGGCTTGCTAATGCTCTGCACACGGAGCCTGAAGGCATGTGCTGAAACCATGACTGAGGAGCTGTGGTGGTCTGAAGTGTTTATACAACAGAAATGCCATCAAGTGTAGCATAAAACCTTTCTCTGCCTGTTAAAAGTTCCCAGCTATTTATAATTCCTTTCTCCTCCGGATGAGCATACAGGAACTTTAAGACAGACTGGTTTTGATCATTGCCATAGCAAGGCAGGTAGGAAGTGCTGACCTCAAACTGGGTGGTGCTTGAAAATAACTTTTTTTTTTTTTTTTTAATTTATTTTTTTTTCCCTGTTGGTACCTCTCTAGCAGTTGAACAGCCATTTAGCTTTCAGCTGGAGACAAGTAAGGACAGGAAACTAAATGGATTAAAAGAAAGCACTCAAAAAAGACAAGAGAAGACATACCACCCCTATCTACTGTGAAACTGCAGTAATGTCATTTCTAGTTCTGAATCAGAAAGCTATGAATGAGACTGTTTTCTTTACCACTCTTTGTATTAGGTAGGTAATTCATTAGCAGAGTGAGGTCAGCCATGTAAGCATTACCTCAGAATAGCTGACTCATTTTAAAAACACACCCGGCCTTGTCCTAACAGGGTGTATCGGGTTCTTGAAAAACCAAAGGGGCACTGCCCTTTGAGAAAAACAGAAGTAACAGAAATCCGCTCTTGCTGAAAGGAGGAAATTGTCATCTTTTCCAATTTTAACTGGACAGGCTCTCATTCTCACAAAACCAACAGCTTTCCCCCAGCACGGCCAGACCCGGCTGAGGGGAGGCAGAGCCCACCTGCAGAGCTGCCCACGGCACGGTGCTGCAGGAGGCTCGGTGCCAGGAGCACACTCCCCTGTGCAGAGATTCACATCGGCCCTGCTGCCTTCTCGGCAAGGAAAAAGGATTTCTTTGGCATTTCATTTTAGGGCAGGTTTTTAAATCTCTGGATCATCACCTGAATCCTCCCTGCTTTTCCCACTGCTCAAGCCCATGCTCCATAAACAACACAAAGCTTCCCCACTGGGACACACTACAGTAACGACAAATGCCCAAATCTCTTCCCAAGAGGTTGCTTCCAGAGACACTTTCACAACTCCTGAGAGCTCCACAGCCCGTTACGCAGATCTGTTCTCTTTTCTTCCCCTTCCAATGTGAAATCCCCTTCCCTAGCCAGCACCCTGAGTAGAGGGCTCCAAAAAGACAGCTGGAGGAGAAAACAAGCATGACAGGTGAAAACAGCATTGAGGATATCTGTCCCTCATTAAATGTGGCTAGGCATCAGGAAGAGGTTCTTCAGGGGGAGGGTGGTCGCACACTGGAACAGGCTCCCCAGGGATGCAGTCACAGCACCAGCCTGTCGGAGTTTGAGAAGTGTTTGGACTGTGCTTAGTCACATGGTCTGAATTTTTGGGTAGACCTCCGTGGTGCCAAGAGTTGGACTCGATGATCCTTATGGGTCCCTTCCAACTCGGGATATTCTGTGATGCTATGAAATACGAAACTAAGCTTGCCCTGTCAGGACACTCCCTGCCTCTAGGCAGCCAGCAGAGGCTCTCCCGCCCCCCAGCCCAAAAGCTCCGCGTCCTTCCAACTGCCAGAGCCACTACAGCACGGACAGGGCAGCCACACAGTGCTTGTGACACCTCAGCCACAGCCCCGCCAGCGGGGCCGATACACCACAGCCACACACCCCGCTCCCCCCAGCAGAGGGACAAGATGGCGGCCCCCCCTCCCCCCCCCCCCTCCCGCCCCGCCCCCGCGGAGGTCGCGCAGAGGCGGGGCTGAGCCCGGCGGCCCCCTCCCAGCGCGCATGCGCACGCGGGCCGCCGACCGGCAGCGGCGGGGCGAGCGCACCAAGATGGCGGCGGCCGAGGGCGGCGGGGCGCGGCCGGACCCGGCGGTGCAGCGGGCAGAGCTCCGGGCGCTGCTGGCCACGCCGCTGCGCCCGGGCGAGGCCTGGTGAGTGCGGCCTCGGCCGCCTGCGTCCTCCCCCGCTTTCCCGTCCCCGTGAGGCCGCGAGGCCTGCGGGAGCGGGCAGGGCAGGGCCGGGCCGCCGCCGCCGCTGAGGGGGCTGCGCCGTGCGTTGCAGGTACCTGGTGGACATCTCCTGGTTTAAGCAGTGGAAGAAGTTCGTGGGCTTCGACAGCTGGGACACGTTCGGCGTGGGAGGCCCGAGCCTCTTCCCGGGGCCCGTGGACAACTCGGGGCTCTTCAGCGGTGAGTGGCGCCGCGGGGCCCGGGGCTGCTTCGGCCGGGCCGGGCCGGGGCTGGCCGCCGGTGGCCCAGCGGGCACCAGCAAGGGGCTGCCGTGGCCTCTCCTCCATCACGGGTGGTTCTCGGCAGTGCAGTAGCTGCTGAGAGGGAAGGATCCTGTTTTGCCCTCTGGAGAGGGAAGGATCCTGT
>CM021776.1:6449332-6549239 GCA_011076525.1 Nettapus auritus | reverse complement strand
ACACTAAAAGTGCTCTGCAATTTGCAGTGTAAGTGTTCTTGAGCAATGCTTTCTCTGAGTTTACAGTTTCTTAGATTCTCACGTGCTGTTTTCTTTCCCTGTCGCATACGTTGAGCAAATAGTGAGAATGTGATTTGTTAATGATTTTGCAAAATGCGGAGCAGATTTTCAGTTTTTTTTTTTTTTTATTACCTGAACTCTCTTTCAGGTTGTTCTAATAGAAGTGAAAAATGAAGATGACACCTGGCCCAGACAGCATTTCCTGGCAAAGTAAGCATATTCTAATGACTTCCACTATTTTGTCCAGCTTGTTTACTTGGTTTTAGTCACTGTGTCTTCCATGAAAGCCTAGTTATCACTGGTTATTGTGGATTTCTTTGTTTTGGATATTTTGGAGGATGTGAAATCTTGAATATAAGCGTCCTTCTGTTGTTCCACAGCTGGCTTCTTGTTTTAGTAGCAGTCTTCTGTCTGAAAGCCCATTTCAGATAGGTTGTGTAAGGATTAAATAGCTTAGGTTTCTGCAGTGTTTAGGAGACAGAAGTGCTATTTATGTTGAGCTCGTCTACTTAAAAAGCTAACTCTGCAGACTGCATAGTGAAAATCTATATTTTACTGCTATAGAAGAAAAAAAGGCTCTTGGCATATATTTCCAAAGCTGCCAGTAGTGTGAACGCTCTGAGTTCTGTTAGTTTCCCCTTAAAGAGGGCATAGAAACAGGGGGATAAGCATGCAGCTTCCCCTCAGCCAAAAAAACCCCAACAATTAGAAACCTGTAAGTATTGATGCAGATCTTCTATCTAATCTCTAGAGAAGAGATGGGTAAGATGTGTGATTAAATATTGTATGTATGTAGTCAGTTGTATGCAGTGGTGAGGAACTGCTCTTACCCACTGTTACACTACAGAAGGTAAAATCCAATGAAGATGAGGCCGTCAGACTCGATATAGGAAATACTTTTCTGTACAATGCAGTTAACTTACGGAACCTGCTGCCAACTGATCTCATTGAGACCAAGATCTTCCTAGAGTTAAATTTAAAGACTGCGGTCAAGACGGGACTGTACAATAAAACCAGTTCTGAAATGATGCCATTCCTTTGAAATGCAGTGCTGGAGAAATGGGTTAGGAGAATGTCCACAGGATTACTATGACCTTCCTGTAAGAATTCAATGTGAAAAGCACGTAAATTGTCATATCATGTACATCATCGAGTACTGGCTGACAGTCGGTGTTAGAGAGGAGGCTGTGCACAGCCCAGATCATACGTTTTTGTTTCCATGTGAAGCAGAGCTTCAGCCCAGTAGTGCTCCCAGGCCTCAGCGTTTATTTAAGGAGCTAGCCATAAAGACTTTTAACTTATGTCTAGTGGTATTTAAATAGAAATGGTTAGTGGGTTGTAGATTAGTATTGTCTAATGATGCAGGAATAGAGAAGTGCTTATTACAACATAGAACTTGTGACGTTGTTTGACTTGATGCTGATAATGATAGCTGAAAGAATTACATAATTCCTACATACAGGATTATCTGTTCCTTTGTATGGGCTGTTTACTTTCCCCCTCATCTCTGTTTAACCATGCGTGTATGTTCCACATGATGTCTTCCTTACACACTCGGGTGAGCTGGTTTAGTAGGTTCTTCCCTCCGGCTTTTCTCCTCTTATTTAGTCTTTAGCTCTTAGTGGGTTAACTGTCTATTAGCCGTTTGCTCAGAAACCCTCTTGGAATGACAGAGAGAAAGCAGCAGCTGGCCTGCCTCTGCTCTGTGGGACTGATGCTGGTGTGCGCTGCTCGGTGCTCGCAGCGCTCATCAAACATTTCTATGTGGCCAGCGCCCGGGCAGTCTCTGAAGAGAACGGTATGTCGTAACGTCTGCTGTGAGAAGCCCTCCAGGACTAACACTGTGCAGTCCTACACCAAAGGTGCCTGTGCTGTGTAAGACAGCTTGGGACAAAGTCCGGGCTTTAAACTTTTTTCCGTGTTTGAAACGGAAGGAGGAAGAAGTTGAGAACCTCTTGCTCTTGCATAGACAGATAACAAAGACGATGATGGACACGAAGTATTTTCCTTAATGCCTTCCATGTCATTTTATAACTTTACCAATACTATACGGCAGTTGTCTTGCTAGGTCGTTGGTGTTGAACAGGTGTTGATGGTCTGGGGAGCTTTTCTGCTGCATTTTGGTGCTTCCCCCGTTACGTGCCCTCCCTGGGTGTTGGGGCTGGCTGGTAGGTTGGCCTGGGTCATGTGTATATGCTACTTTTTTTCCCTGCTGTTCTCCACAGAAGTTACTTCACACAACTTTTAGCGTATTTTCTCAAATATTTAAAAAGAAATATTGAAGCTGCATTATATTTTTATTTATTATATTCTTAGCAAGTAAGCTAGATTTAATGCCTTTCCTGAAGAATTCTGTTACTCCTTATTAATTCATTTATAATTGCTCCGTGCTTTCCCTTGACATCAGTCATAATCACTTCTGAAGTTTGTTTTCCTTCCCTTTTTTGGCATATCTCGATATAAATTTATAGATGGTTACTACTCTGATCTGTAATTTATTCGATGTTTGAATATTCTCAGGCTACTTTTCCCATTTTATTGAGAATCTTTATTTTTTTTCATTGTTTTCTTAAGAGTAGCTTAGGAGTAGCTACTTAGGAGTAGCTTATGAAGCTATCCTGGGGTGCATCAAGCACGGCATTGCTAGTCGGGCAAGGGAAGTGATCGTCTTGCTCTACTCTGCGCTGGTGCGGCCTCACCTCGAGCACTGTGTGCAGTTCTGGGCACCACAGTACAAAAAGGACGTGAAACTGTTGGAGAGTGTCCAGAGAAGGGCGACGAAAATGCTGAAGGGCCTGGAGGGGAAGACGTACGAGGAGCGGCTGAGGTCACTTGGCCTGTTCAGCCTGGAGAAGAGGAGGCTGACGGGAGACCTCATCACGGCCTACAGCTTCCTCACGAGGGGGAGTGGGGGGCGGGTGACCTATTCTCCATAAACACCAGTGATAGGAGCTGTGGGAACGGGGTGAAGCTGAGGCAGGGGAAGTTCAGACTAGATATCAGGAGGAGATTTTTCACTGAGAGGGTGGTTGCGCACTGGAACAGGCTCCCCAGTGAGGTAGTCACTGCACCAAGCCTGTCTGAAATTAAGAAACGTTTGGACTGCACTTAGTCACATGGTCTAAACTTTTGGGTAGACCTGTGCGGTGCCAGGAGTTGGACTTGATGATCCTTATGGGTCCCTTCCAACTTGGAATATTCTATGATTCTAAGCTACAACGAAACATTGCCAGCGTTTTTAACTGTTCTTAGCAGCTGGCAAGACTGGCTAACCTGGAGCATGGGGCTGGGATGTGATTTGTCTTCCTCTTTTAGGTTTGTGTGTGCATATACATGTTACGTTAAATCAATATTGTATATTTGAGACTCAAGTTTGTCACAAAATAATAGGCTACTTATACATACAAGATTTGTGGGTGATCCTGAGCAGTGGAACCAAACAGAGCTGGTGAGAGGAAGGAAAGGAGAGTAGCCACAGGGCCGGTACAGAGCTTGTAGCCCCAAGGAGCTGTGTCTAATCCTGCCCACTGGAGAGTCAGTCTTTTGCCTTGCTTTTTTCCTTGGGCCGCATCACTAATACTAAAAGCTTAAGAGAAAGCTCTTCAGCGTTTAGAGCTCTGATGCCATAAGCCATGTGGGCTGTCGAGCTCTCAGGTGCCAGTGGAGGAGTTACGAACGCCTCCTCTGCTGCCCGTGTGCCTGAGGAGGCCTCGGGGAGCCGGGGTCCGTCACTCACTGCTTCCTGAGCACACGTGCACAAGGGGGCTGTGAGGTGGGGGGGTTTCCTGCCACAAGGCTTTTTCCACACCACTTGCTGCTTGTCAGAGACTGTCTCTTTGCCATGTGTTTGATATCCCCAGCCATCAGGCGGACTGCCCTTTAACAGGAAAAAAAGGCTTTTCAACTCCGTAGCATTCCGTGGGGGACATGTTTGGAGTACGCCATAGATATTTGGAGTGCTCACTGCTGTTTGTTAACTTGTTGTTCCTGAAGGAGCAGGGTGATTTCTCCTTGCCGTAGTTTGACATTGCTTTTCAGAAGAGGGAATGAATTCTCCTCCTGTTCTTCCGTTTACTGCTAGCACTGTGCACTCAAGGCGCTTCTTTCTTCCTAGGACGCTCTGCAGTAAAAACGTTGAGGAGGTGTCTTGGTTCACTCTTCTTAGAACACGTGTTGTTTTTCTTCAGTAGCTCTGTCTTGATTTAGGCACCTGTTCAACCTGATGCACCAGTCAGTGATAATGCACACCCAAAGTTCTTGTACAATTGAAGACCTCCGATGGGCATTTTGGAGGTACACAATGCCTTATTAAATGTACTTTCAAAATTGAAACATCCTATTCCCTTGGGTGCTGGTGACTTCAGGGTGACCCTTCAGCAACCGGGCTAAAGATGTTGTGGGCAGATCTTTATTTCTTGCTAGGTGAGTGCTTGTGACGCTGTGCTGTGAGCAGCACTGAGAATATGAGATCTGCTGAAGAGGCTTTTGCATATAAGAGCTATCTAAATAGAAATTCATTCTGGTCCCTGCTTTTCCAATTAAATACAAGTTCCATCTTTTCTTTTGACATTTATTTTGTCAAAGTATTTTTAATGTTTTTCTGTATTTTGTATTCCTAGTTTATAGAAGGACTCATATTGCTGTGTGCTCTGAAGGTAACCTTAGCTCAGTTGGAATACTTTTCTTTTGTCTTCCAACCACTTGAAAGTCTTCTACAGCTTTTTTTTTTCCAGTAATTCATGTTAGCAGTTTTTGTGCTGATCAGCCACAAGGCCTCGCAGTTCCTATAGTAGATAAAGCTGACAGATTTATACTGCTGATCTCCAGATTTCTCTTCCCTTGCCGTTTCTATGCATTTTTGAAAGGTTGTGTGTGAAGTCTCGGAATGTCTGTCTTCCACTGGTAGAGTAGGGATCCAGAATGGGAGCCCTGAGTACTTGCTGGACTCTGTGGGAATGTGATTCCGGTTCTGGGTCAGCCTCTGGAAAGTAAGCTCCTGTAGCAGCCTTGAGGCCAAAACAAAACAACCTCGGTGGTTCAGTAGGGAAATTCTGAGTGCGAATCAGATTTTCTTGTCGTAACAGACCAGCACGCTGATAAAGGGCATGTGAAATGACTGTGTGCCTTTAGGTTGAGGAATCTGGAAAGTAGCTTAATGAGGTTTCAGAAGTATTTGAGTGAAGAACTAGCAGATGATATTTGTACTGGACTACTTAAAAACCATTTTAAAACCACGATGTGAGATCACAGAATTACAGAATGGTTTGGCTTGGAAGGTGTGATGGTTTTACTCAGGTGGGCGGCCGAACTCTTCCACAACCACTCTCTCACTCTGCCTCCTCAAAGAGGAGCAGGGAGAAAATAAGATGAAAGGGGCTCAAGGGTTGAGATAAGGACAAGGAGATCGCGCAGTAATTATTGTGATGGGCAAAACAGACTCAGCATAGGGAGACAGTAAGATTTATTGCCTATTACTAACAAGTTAGAGAAGTGAGAAACAAAGGAAAGAAACCCAAAACACCTTCCCCCCATCCACCCTCCTCCACCTCCTTCACCAAGTGATGCAGGGGAATGGGGGAATGGGGGCTGTGGTCAGTCTGGAGTGCTTCGTCTCTGCCGTTCCTTCTCTGTCACTCTCTTCCCCTGCTCCAGCGTGGGGTCCCTCCCACGGGATGCAGTCGTTCCCAAAGTGATCCTGCGCGGGCTTCCCACAGGCAGCAGCTCTTCCAGAACTGCTCCAGATACGGGTCCGTACCATGGGGTCCATCCATCAGGAGCACACTGCTCCACCCTGGTCCCCCATGGGCAGCAGCTCCTGCCAGGTCACCTGCTCCTGCGTGGGCTCCTTTCCACGGGCTACAGCTCTGGCCCGGAATCTGCTCCGGCAGGGCTCCTCTACAGGCTGCAGCCTGCTTCAGCGTAGGTCCACCTGCTCCACTGTGGTCTCTTCCACGGGCTGCAGCGTGGAACCCTGCTCCACCGTGGTACTCCATGGCCTGCAGGGGGACAACCTGCTTCACCGTGGTCCTCACCACAGGCCGCAGGGGACTCTGGCGCCTGGAGCACCTCTCCCCCTCCTTCTTCACCGACCATGGTGCCTGCAAGGCTGTTTCTCACTCATCTCACCCTCCTAGCTGCTGTGTGGCGCAGCGTTTTTTTCCCTGTCTTAAATATGCTCTCATAGAGACGCAAAACAACATCACTTATTGGCAGCGGGGCCCTTCTCTAAAATGGGGCAGCTTCTGGATTCTTCTCACGGAAGCCACCCCTATGGCCCCCTGCTACCAAAACCTTGCCACGTAAACCCACTGCAGAAGGGACCTCAAAGACTGTCGAATTCCACCCCTCTGCCACAGGCACAGCACCTCCCCCAGCCCCATCCAGCCTGGCCTTGGGCACCACCAAGGATGGGGCAGCCACAGCTCCTCTGGGCAGCCTGCGACGGGGCCTCACCACCTTCACAGTAAGGAATTTCTTCCTGCTGTCTAATCTCAGCCTACCCTCTTCTCGTTGCAAGCTGTTACCCCTTGCCCTGATAGAGACCCTCTCCAGCTTTCTCTCTAGATGCTGGAAGGCTGCTGGAAGGTCTCCCTGGAGCCTTCTCTTCTCTAGGCTAAACAACCCCAGCACAAAGCTGGACCCGGGGAGGGTTCACAATGGACATCAGGGAAAAATGTATTTACTGTGAGGGTGTTGATGCCTCATGCCTGGCAGTGTTAGGAGACGTTTGGTTAATGCCCTCATTAACGTGTTCTGGCTTTTGGTTAGCCTTGAAGAGGCCAAGCAGTTGGACTAGATGATCTTTGGAGGTCCTTGCCAGCTCAGCTATTTTATTCTCAGTGTCTCCTCATAGGAGACAAGCTCCGGCACTCCAGTCATCCTCATGACCCTCCTCTGGACTTGCTCTAACTGTCCTCCTTATTCTGGGGGCCCCAGGGCTGAATGCGGGGCTTCAGGTGGGGTCTCCCCAGAGCAGAGGGGCACAATCCCCTGCCTCACGCTGCTGCAGCCCAGGGTACCATTGGCGTTCTGGGCTGCAAGAGCACGTTGCTGGCTCACATCAAACATTTTCAGCCAGAAGCTCCTGTTTTAACTTATGCCCTTCTGTATTTCTTTTACTGATGTTTTATTTCCAAACTTGTAAGGCCTCCAGCTGTTCTGTCTCCTCTTGGCCCTTGCAGCTTGTCATCTTTCAGTTTTTGCTCTGCCAAGGTTTTACAGTCTTGTTTTCTTAGTAGCATCTAAGTATGAAGGTGTGAGTTGAATTCGTATCCTTTGAGACTCAGGGCCACCTTAAGAAGAACGAGTCAGACCTCGAGGGCATCACTTTGTGTTTTGGGTGCCTAAATTGGCAGTGCTGTGTGGTGTGTTGTGTCCTGCACCTTCCTGCAGTCAGTTCTGTGTGTTTGGTTAGGTAAAAATGGGGAGGATAAAGGTTTCCCAGTTAGCTCTTGCTACAGAGAAATTACTTTGGCTTAAAGAAACTCTTCTGATCCTTGGGGATTTGCTTTTTATGGAGCCGAAGATGTCTGTGACAGAGCATTGTTCATTTTTAGAGCCTTGTAGGTCTCTATAACACGGTGTTCCCGTCCTTTTCTGGACAGGGAGAGGAGTTGTGTGGATTAGTCTGGGACTCAGCTGGATAGATGGAAAGTTACGAACTTCTCCATCAAAGTTTTTTCTGTTTTCTCCGGGATTTTGTTGTTTAGCATTGTTTACCCTCCCTCTACCCCCATTTCCAAAGTCCAACAGTTTTCTACCAGGTAAATGAGGCTGACTGATGCCTCCGTTTTTATATTCAGCAGCTCAGGGAATCCAAAACTCCTCTCTGTCAGCCTAAATGGCCACAGCCCAGATTCCCTCTGCCATTTCCTAAGTTTAGTTTAGATATTTTGTAGTATTTGCCAACTCTGCAAGTACCAGAAGATTCCTGGGTGGTTTCAATGGTGGCCACATCTACAAAGCTCTATGTTCCTTACAGTTGTCATCTTCCCACTGCCTCCCTCTGGTTTTGTACGTTGACCTCTGCATAAGAGAGTGCCAGAATCCAGCATCTGGAGGCCCGGGCGGAGTTTGTTCCCATATCACAAGGCTCCTGGTGTTCAGACAGGCTCCTGAGACAGGACTGCCTCTTGTTTCTGAGGCAGGATTATACAGCAGAGGTCCTTTTTGAGGCCTTGCTAAACAGTTTTGTTTCTGTGCATCCCTTCCAGTGTCTCCAGTCCCAGCGTGCTGAGGGTTGCTGTGTGCTCTGCATGCTGCTCTAGTGCGCCTTGCTCCCAGGGGGTACTTGTGTCAACTGGGTTCATAACAAAATGCTTTATGCTCACCCTAGCACCCTAGTTCTTGCTAATTACTGTTCTGGTTGAGTGGGTAGTCTGGGTTTTAAGTAGAGGAGGACTTATTTTGTGGTGTTTAACGTGGGGCGAGTGTTTGGTGGCCTTAAGACTGGGATTTTTGTTTGTTTCATGGTGGTTTATGCGTAAACGTAAATCTTGCTGTCCTGTCCCTTGTGCCATCTGAATTATGTTCTTGTTGCAGTCTGGGACCCAGATTTTGGTTTAAGCAAGAATTGCTACTCCTGCTTCTGATGCTTTTCTCTGATGTTTCTGTTCCAGACAAATGTTTGGAAACGCAATCACACAGATCGAAGCAGTAAAATCTGTGTGGAGAGACTAACTGTAAAGTGGCAAGCCCTTGGAGTTTTGTGGGAGGTGGTGTGGGGGGGAGACAAAAGCAGTAGCACTGTTTCTACTTCTTTTTCCTTTCTCCCAGATCAAGCACTGCAACTAGCAGAAACTTTACTACCTCTTCAAAATCATCAGCAAGTTCTTATTCCTCAGTGTCTGCCACTTCTGTCATTACTAATGGTGATAGCAGTAACTCCTATGGACTGAACAGCTCCCACCTGGGCAGGGGGTAAGAGCAGGAATGTTCTTTTGTTTCTTCGTCCCTTGTGTGAATTCTCTTGTGCATCCTTGCCTGTATAGAAAAGGAGGGTAATGGTGCCCTGGGAGGAGTTCTGCTTCTCTTGTGTACCTGTCACCGAACCTTGCTTTTGAGGCAATTAGGTTCTGCAGTTCCCTGCTCACTTGGTAAAGTAGCACGTGTTTTATAGTTACTAACTGCTAGGGTTTAGCCCCATTTTGAGGGGACTGGGGATACGAGGGAAAGGAATATATTCTTCTCTCCACCTGCCAGTGTGTTAGCAGCCTTTCCAGGCAGAGACTGTAATTTTCTTGCTAGCTGTATGGATATCCAATACACCGTATGGATTCTTATACTAGATTTGCTGCATTGGGATAGGGTGCTGTGTGCTTGCAGACTGAGGAAATTAAGGTTTTACGAAGCATAGATTAATAATAGACTGTAGTGATTAATGTTTCCAAAGTTAGCATGTATACCTCATGATCCTGATATCCAACGTTATCCAGTGCTGAAGCAGCAGAAACATGCAGGCTGCTGCCTTTCATTAAACAATTTTTATCTCATATTTGGTGTGAGTCTTCAACATTATTGATACCCGGTAACTCATTGGGTTTTGTTTCTTTCAGAGGTTCTGGATTTGCCTGCAACTCTTACACCTGCGGGGACTCTGCTTCCCTGTCACAACCTGGACTTTGTGGACTCAGTAACCTTGGGAACACCTGCTTCATGAATTCTGCGTTACAGGTAAAAAATGAAAGCAGCACTCTTCAGAATTAAACACAAGAACAGTCCCACAGAAATTGTGATTCACAGTCTGTGGAAAGAAGAATGTTCTGACAGGGTTCAATGAAGAGGTTACTACTAGAATGGGGGAAAAAGTGCTTAGGCAACAAGGATCTGACATGGAAAATATTTTAACACGTGTGCAGCATTAGTGAGATGAGTATGCTGGCCATTGCACGCAGTTCTGGGGTCTGCTGCAGACGTGGTGAGAGTTGTGTCAGACTTCAGCGTTACACTGAGATGTTCTCAAATTGAAGTGTCAGTGCAAGTTACAGAACAAATTAACAAAATGTGGAGGAACGTAACAGCAAGAGCAGGTAGCTTTCTTCTGAAAGTTTTTTGGCTTTGTTTTTCCAGAAGATTGCGAGCTATTTGCTTTGCTGAACTATCAGTAGTATTAAATACAGGCATAAAATTACTCCACACCAAAGGAGCAGAAGGTGACAAATACGATCTTAGTTTTAAAGAAATTTCTGAAGATGAACCAAGGAGCTACAGGCCAGTGAGCCTTGAGCCTTATATGCCTTATGCTGGATGAACTGGGAGAAACTCTTCCAAAGAGAAGGCTTATACTTGTGGGCAAACACACTAGACAGCGGAGAAGTCAGTGAGGCATCTGCAAAGAGAAACTGCATTTCAGAAATGAGTCTTTTGAATGTTGTGGTCTGTTGTGTGGCTACTTCCTTACTTCAGCAATGTTCTGAGTTACAATGATTACAGTATCCCACCCTCCTCATAGTTTTTGGATTTTTTTTCTAAGTACGTACTCAAACTCTGACTCATCTGTTAATAACTTAGAACTTGTTCAGATGTGAAAGCTGGGTTTGTTATTTCATTGTCATGCAGATTTATTGTCCTGTGCAGTAAATTCATTTCCTTAATACTTCTTCAGTGTCTGAGCAATACCCCTCCTCTGACTGACTATTTCCTGGAAGATAAATACGAAGCTGAAATAAATCAGAGCAATCCCCTGGGGATGAGAGGAGAAATTGCAGAAGCCTATGCAGAGCTCATTAAACAGATTTGGTCTGGGAGACAGTCTCACGTGGCCCCACGCATGTTTAAAGTAAGTACTATGTGTTCTTGTAGCGTAAGTCTTTGACAGAAGAAAAAAGTTAACATGCCTTCCACAAATTCTGGTGTCCTGAATGCAGTAACAACAGAACTGCTTCAGTGTTATTTCATGTTTTAATTAACCGCTTTTCAGGACAGAGGGAAGGAAGTTAAGTCAGTAAGGTCATAACCTGGGATTTTAACGTTAAGTGCCTTGCTTAGTAAATGACCTTCTAACCTGAGAGTTGTTTTCAGATATACCGACAGGATCTTTGCTACAAACCAAGGCAAGGTAGCATGAATTGCCAGCTGTGATTTTAAGTAGTGAGAAGAGGTGTACAAGTTATAAATCTAACAACTGGAATATATAAAGTAGAAAGTAGAATACATTTCCTTGTCGGCCATGTTTTTTATTGGTTCAATGTCTCTAATGCTTCATCATAAAGAGCTGCTTTCAGCTAAAATACTGGAATGTAGCAGTTGTATACACTCCCCCCATAAGAAAAAAGTCTTTTGTTCGAAATATAACATGAAGATGCTGCACTGCACAACGATGTAATGAAAGCATCCAAGGTACATTAAGAGTTTGCCTCTGTAAGTGCAGTTTTAGTAGTCTGAGAAAGAATAATGTCCTGAATGCACAAAATAAGCAAAGAGCTGATCTTAATGTAAATGTACGCCCTGTTGGTGTTTGGTTTTGTGTAGTACAGTCTCGAAGTTGAGGGTAAATGCTTTTGTGACCTGGAGCAAAAGTCTTAGGGACTATAGAAATTGTCCTCTGTAGAGCTGTAGGTCATTGTGCATCAACAAGATGTTCTTTAATATCCGTGACTTGGAGTTGGTTGCACAACATCTACCTCTATTAAAGTTGTTCTGTAAACGTCTGTTCAGAGGAAAAATGCAGAATCAGTAGCAGACTTCAATAAAAGTCTTAATGTAGGTTGTTCTTACTTAAGACTGGAATAAGCATTACTTTTTACTTTATAGAGCAGTATTGCTTGTGACTTTCTAATATTGTTGCAGATAAATGACAGTTTGTCTCAGCCCTTCAGTTTGGGCTCTGTTACAGTTGTCATCTTGAGTGGTTAAAATGTTCTAAGCCTAACTCTGGGAGCAGGTTGGATGCCGTGTGTTCATGAGAAAACTTCTGATGATCGCTTGGACAGACTGCTACTTCAGCTAATTGTTGAAAGGGATGTCACAGGAAAAGCTGTTGTTTTTAGAAGCAGGAACACTAAAGGGCAGTGCTGTGCTGCATGAAGAAGCAGAGGATGTATTTGGGTGTGCTGTTCCTGGCTTTTGCTGCCCAGGCTGTTATGTCTTACAGCTTCATAGCTCTTTTTTTCAATTTTTTTTTTTTTAAGAATAGCTAGAGGCTACTGGTGACTACTGATTTCAATCTTAATTCTAAGCCAGTTGTGTTAGTTCACAAGCATCTTCTGCAAGCATTTCCAATCTTGCAGTCCAACTTCTTCAAGCTACCGTTGCATAGCAAGTCTGCATTGTGGGAACTGTAGGCTTCTGTAAGAAATTAAAAGTAAAAAATGCATTAGGCAGGTAAGTTTTGTGTGCTGATTGTCTGCAGGTTCCTAAATTAACATCAGTAGTTTTCCAGTGTTAACGGCACTAAATGCGTTCTCTCTCAAGTGTTGGGGGATAAAGCAGAAAATAGTTTAGAATATTATCTTGGCATCCTCTGTTCTGTTAGCATCCAGCTCGCTGGGTCTGCTGCTAGTATAAGGTAGCATGGGGTTGATTTCTGCAAAAGCTAGGACGTGTTTTTATTCCACTTTGTTTTACACACAGCTTATATTCCCCTCCTCTAACTCTTGCATCATGTTTCAGACACAGGTTGGCCGGTTTGCTCCTCAGTTTTCAGGATACCAGCAGCAAGATTCCCAGGAGCTGTTGGCTTTTCTTCTGGATGGTTTGCACGAGGATTTGAATAGAGTGAAGAAGAAGCCCTACTTGGAGCTGAAGGATGCTAATGGCAGACCTGATTCGGTATGGTGCCCCTTACTTGAGCGTAGGGCATCCAGTGCTTCTCAGGGAGCATAACTGGGTTTTGTGATACTTGCTGGCCTTCCTGTCCACGGACTGGACGAACACCTTCCCTACCAGTGTACCTGGGAGGGGAGAACCCTGCCATGCTTTGTGGCCCGTGTGGTTCTTCATGACACCTTGCAGCACATAGCTGTTGCTCTGTGTTATAGCAGAACATCCATGTCCCTCCTGACAGACAGGAAGATGAGCTCACCATACCATTCTGATACAGTTCTGCAGTAAAAAGGAAGGAAATTGATCTTGTGACATAACAGATAGCTAAATGTAAGATTGCAGTTATTACCATAACCTTGTCTCTTGACTACTCAGGCCCACTGTCTTCCTCCAGGTAGTTCGGGCAGCAGCTTTCCCATCAATTTAAGGGAAATGCTTACTGTGCAAGCGGTCGTATTTCCATGTGGCATTGGGTGGAACCGAGGATTTTCTTAAGTGGAGTTGCCCAGGTGGCTCTCAAGAAAGTGTCTGGACAAGTGCCCTGGGCACGGGGTTGTAAGCAGTGTCCTGGTAGACAGCAGCATGCCAGACAAAATGAACTTAGGGGCCATACTTCTCAGGTGTGCTCCCTTGTGGCCTCTTTGTGAATGTAAGCCATCAGCTGTCAGCCTGGGTTGAACAGGGTGTTTGAAATCACCAGGCAAAGCAAAGAGAGAACTTAGTTTTATGCGGAGTTTATTCGCTGTAACTTGGTACTGCTGTGGATCTTGATCACCTAGCATTTGGTGAACGACCTGCCTCTCCTGCAGAGGCTTGGCTTGATTTTTTCTTCCTTTCTGGTGTTGTGGAAGTGGGTACACTGATGTAAAAGCAACTTTACACCGTTGGGCTCCAGTTACCCACTCTACATAAACACAGAAAACTAATTCCCTTATGCCATTTTCCTGACAAAGTCCTGAAAAATCTCATGTTCATTTTTTTCTTCTGGCCTTTTTCTCTGTTTTCTGTCAACACAGGTACACGAGCATTCTGCAGACACCTCTTTGTTTCTCTGAAGTTGCCAAACACCATGCTCACATTAAAATGAGACACACAGTGGTGGAATGTCTTCCCCTAAGTGAAATGGCATTCTTCTGATCAGGCTTTTAACTCTTTTAACAAACAGCTGCAGCATACTGAGAAATGCAGAGTCCAGAGTAAATGTGTTGTTAGGGTGGGGTAAGGCTTTGGGAGCTGTTAAAAGCCAGGTAAAACAATTATTTTTAGGAAGTTTGTGTGAATATTTGTTGTTTTCCTCTTAACTGGCAATAGTATAATGTTTTTTGCCTTTTCATGCATAATACAGTGCATGTAGCAACAACACAATAAGTATATTTAGTCTTTTTTTTCCCTCCAATAAATGGAGATAGTTGTGGGATGGAGAGGATGCCCAGCATGCCTTCATTTTATTTAGGTACTTCCATTTCTCTTGGTGTAGGAGGTGCACAAATGTTGCTGCCGTGTTTTCGTATTGCTGCAATTATTGGAGCTAATTCCTCTGTTCTCATCTCAGCATCCTGGTTACTGGCAGTAACTTTGGAGGGGGTGTGTATGGCACTTACTTCATTTGATAAAGTGAAGATGCACTATAAAAAAAATACAGTACTGTACCATAACCTAAAAATCTCATATTAAGATGAGCCTCTAATCATATCGAATAGACAAATGCTAGTTACTTGTTGACCTTATATGAGGAATTTTTAAGTTGTATTGTGAAAGTCTTCAAGGGGTTTTAATTTGCCTTCTTTTATACTTCGTTGTTAAGTAATAGACCTTTCCATGAAGAAAAACTCTATTTTCTTGGAAGCTGTAACCGCAGCTGCCTTTAAAAGCAGGGGACATCAATCCATTCCTCCTGGGGTAGAGTTAGCAGCTTTCTGTTCTGAGGAGCAGAATGTAATCCTGTCGCTGCCCACTTGTTTCCATTCATGTTTCTGGCTTTGCTTGCATCAAAGCAAACCTGACCAAATGACTTGGCTCTAACAGATGAATAACACTTGACTTAACACAAGGCCTTAGTTTCACTGAGAAAAATCCGTGTGCGTTAGGCTGGAAAGAGGGTAGGCCCCCCCACGCCCCCCGTCTGTGAAATTTCTCTGTACCTGTCAGGATTAACTTCCTGAATTTTCTTTGATCCCTGTGCTTGCAGAGCCGTGGAACTGTTGTTGAGAAATATTTTTATTTTTACAGGTGGTAGCAAAAGAGGCCTGGGAGAACCATAGGCTGAGGAACGATTCTATCATTGTGGATATTTTTCATGGTCTCTTCAAATCTACACTTGTTTGTCCCAAGTGCTCTAAAGTTTCTGTGACCTTTGATCCCTTCTGTTACCTAACCCTTCCACTGCCTTTGAGGAGAGATCGTCTCATGGAAGTCACCCTGGTATACGCAGACCCGCAGCGCAGACCTGTCCAGGTGAGGCATGAATAACACGTGAATTTCTTTTTAATCTTAGTCTCTTTCTGTTAAGTTTTAAAGTTGAGACATTTCAAGTAACCTAAAAGACGCTGTTTGCCGTTGAGTCAGGTGGGATGGCCTTTTTTAATTGTAAAAACCAGGATTTAAATGTGTGAAATCAAAGGCTTTGTAAAAACTCGATTCATGAGACCAAGGTCATGGGTCAGCTGAAAGTGGCTTAATTTTTCTTGTGATGAGGTTATCTGTGTGATATGCTGTTCTTTGAAGGCAGTAATATGTTTACATCGTCATGTTTACTTTGTAGAAAATGTACCTCAGAAAATGTAAAGGTGAAACTTCTCTGACTCTAAATGAGTAAGGCTTTGCAGTCTTAAACTATTGAATAGAACAATCCTTTTACAAAAAAAGAGGAGAATGACTTGATTGCTTTTAAAACCTGCTCATTTCCAGGGTAGACTAAAGTTTTGTCTCATTTTTTTCCAGTAGGCCTGTTGGTGAGTGCACACATACCTGAAGTAACCTTCAATATTTCCATGTGATGTGCATTGAAATTTATGATTTGTATATACACTGTTGTTTTGGCAGTGAGGGGACTGGTAGATACAATAGGCTGAATTAGCAATGAATTTTCATCCTGCTTTTTGTATAACTCTGAAATCAAGGACAGCTGCACTTGTCACCAAGGCGTTGTAAAGGGAAAGAACTGGGGGGGGGATTCACTGAGAAGCTGAGAAAGATTACTTGTCATATATCTGTCAAGAAAGATTACTGTCGTGTATCTGTCTCCGGAGAAGCGTTCAGAGCACTGACAGCAGACTCAGTGGATTATCCAAAGTTTAGCATCTGAGGTAGGGCACTTCCCTACTGACCAGCAAGATATTTCTGCTGTACAGGGTGAAGGGTTTCTTGAATTGTGCCACTCTTACTTTTTGTAGCTCCATGCGTGTGGTGTACAGACCCTGGCCAGCAGCCAAGCACCCACCCAGCACCTCACTCCCCACGCCGTCCCCTGAATGGGAAGGGAGAAGAATAGGAAGAACAAAAGCACAGTTTAATAGATGAAGGGGAAGTGGGGACGATGACACAACACAGAGGAAATCACTCACCACCTCCCACAAGGGAGCCAGTGCCCAAATCACCCCTTCTGTCTCTAACACAGTTATTTTTGCTGAGCATCAGGCTGTAGGTGGGGAATAGCCCTTCGGCCAGTTTGGGACAGCTGGCCCGGCTGCGTCCCCTCCCGGCTTCTTGCTCACTCCCAGCCTGTCTGCTGCGAGGGCAGAGCAGGGAGAGAGAGACAGCCTTGACACTGCTCGGCACTGGCTAAAACATTAGCGTGATATCAACATTGTTTTACCCACAAATTCAAAGCATGGCATCACATAGGCTGCTATGAGGAAGATTAACTACGTCCTCGCCAGACCCAGTGCAGCGTAGTGCCCCGTGTGTCCTTTGGGTGAGCTCTGAGAGTATGTCCAGAACAGAGCTTTTAAAAGAAGTAAGCTACACTCGGTGCTGATGATGTTTCCAGTCAACTGCAAGCTTGAGTCGTCTGACCTGCTCGGGCAGATCCATGCTCACATGCAGTACACACGAGTTTGCCATCCTGCGTTACAAGATCAGGGGAGAATGGCTCTAGGATATTTTTTAAACACATAAAACAACCCAGCAGGGTTATCTACTCAGCAGGTTGTCGTGTGTGCTTTTTTTTTTTTTTGTATTTCCGTGTGTGTGTGTTATGCTACAGCGAAGCCTTACCAAAGCAGGAGGCCAGCTGTTTAAGGCTCTTTTGTTCCCTCCAAATCCTGGCTTTGTAAGGCAGAGCTGAAATCCAGAAAACCTTCATGTGTGTGTCTGTGACCTTAACTTCAGCAGAACTCCTAGAAATTTGAAGTTTTGTATCCGCTGCCTTGCTCTCTGCCTTACATGGGTTCATTTTGCCTTGCGTAAGCATGATGTTATCTTTGTTTCTAGTACCGGGTCGTGGTGCCAATGATGGGGGCCATCTCAGATCTGTGTGAATCACTCTCCAAAATTTCTGGGGTTCCTGCAGAAAACGTAAGGAAAAATTCTACCATAGTGATTTTGATAAATGTTTTTTCTTCTGGAAGCGTTTTGGTGGCTTAGCTTTTAAATGGCTAATAAGCTGAATCATAAGTTTCTGTTGTTATTCCATTAGAGGTTTGGATGCAGTTTTTAACTGTAAAGTACAAAAAATCATTAAATGTCTGTGTATTCTATTCACTCCAGCATTTCTGATAGTGTAGTTTCTTAGTAATGTGAGATGCTCAGTCTGTTTTGGGTCCACCTCCCGTTGGGCATCCTTTTGGTAACAGAGATCAGGTGAGCTTTTTATAAAGTGAATGATTTCATAGGTGATGGGGAGTGTTTTCAGGGTGCTAGCATAGCACTTTGTTTTATGTCAGTTAATAACAGATGTGAGTGATCTCTGCTTAAAATCCTATCCTGTTGTCACTCTGATGTTGAGATCTGTGCAGTTGTTTCTATCAGCCTGATTAGCAGCTGTAGGAGCTGCATCTCCTTGATACCTCTGTAAGATCAATCTCTTGCTTGCCTTGTTTTTCTGATCCATCTTAACGAACACAGCTGATTAGCTGCTGGTGCTTTTGTAGAAAGCAGAGTACTGATAGATACGCTGAAAAATCACAACAAGAATGAATAAACTGTTGCTTGAGTTTAGTTTGCCTAAGTTTATGTAGGTATTTATTATAATCTCATTGCAAATATTACTTGCTGTTCTAGATGGTGGTGACAGACGTGTATAATCATCGATTCCACAAAATCTTCCAAATGGATGAAGGTTTAAATCATATCATGCCAAAAGACGACATCTTTGTGTGAGTAAAGTGGGAAGATGCCATGATGCAAAGAATGTTACAGAACATTTGCTTCAGTTTCAGAATATAAACTTGAACCTTTCATTTTTCTCAAAACCTGAGCCTTCCTGTAGACCCTTTCCACGTGGCTCCTGCTCTTGTGCCTCAAGCCTCTAACTTCATGCTCCAAATCAGTTCAAAGCCTTGGAGGTGATGTTAGAGTAGTATCAAGTCTAAGCTGTTGCTCAGTGCCTCTCATAACACCCATGCAGTCGTTACAGCACTCAGCTAACCATGACTGGAGTTTTTGATAGACTCCTGACTGGTGCTTACTCAGTTTTTTGTGTCCGACTGCAGGGGATTGTGTAGACTCACCTCAGGGGTTACAGGTGACTCCAGTGAAGCTGAGGATTTGGTTGTGCTTGTTTGGTGTACATGTGGTGAATGAGATGAGTTAGCTGTCTGGGAGGAGAGCAAAAGCAGTGTTCCTCTGCTGCAGCTGAGCAATGGAAAATAGCGCATGTGAAATGTAAAACAGACTCCGGGGGCTAGTAGCTGAACCTGGAGCTCGTGAGGTCCAGTTCAGACCTTCATAAGAAGTCCCGTCTTTCTCACTTGAGAATACTCCAGAGCAACAATGCTGTTTCTAAAAAATTCTGCTGGTCTGAAGCCCTGCACTAACGTACTCTGGCACAACATATACCTTGCACTGGGTGGAGTGTGGTGACATTCTGCTTGGTGCTGTTCTGTTGTGCCATCCGCTGTGACCGTGACTGCTGCTGAGGAGGAATGGCTGATTGTTTCTGGAAGTTCTTGTCATACCGGTTGGTTTCTTCAATGACAGCTGAAGGTGAGGCTGGTTAGGGTGCCTTGGAAGGACATTTGGTGTCTGTGAAATCCATTTTGTTACGATACTGCAAAGCATTAGCTTGCAATCAAGCCTTTCTCCAAAGCTCATACGATGTAGACAACACAAACATAATGTTATGGTGCTCTTCCCTAATTCCAGCACGGAGAATCTCCCAGTTCCCCCTGGGATTGTTCCTGTAACTTTGAGGAACTTGGTAACTGGAAGAAAAGAATTTTCTTACGTGTGTAATCTGTTGTGTATTCCTCCACAGAAAACTACTGCGTCTTCATTAGCTCTGCTCCTGGGTTGCTGAGGAAGCATTAGCTCAACTGCAGCCCTGTTCTTTGCAGTGAGCATTTCTTTGTGTGCAGGCTTAACTGTAAATGAGGTCATGCTGCGTGTGAGTCACAGCAGTGAACTGACCTGGGCTAAAAATAACACTGCAAGAAAGAGGAGAGGCAGCAGGAGGAAACTTTGCTAATCCTATTTTTCCATGTAACCCTCTTAAGATGTTTTCTGCGCTATGGGGCAAGAACAAGCAGCCAGGCAGGCACCAGAGTGGAAATTAGGAGAAAGTTGTGCACCAGAACTACTTGAACGGACGATACCACCGAGAAAAAGTAATGTAAAATTGTATACTAAAACCCAGCCTTTTTACTGAAAGGAACTACCAAAAAAAAAAAAACAGAAGCACTTGTTCATAACATGCAAAACTCTTTATATAATCACTTAATTAAGGATATATGAGAGATTGAGGGTACATCAGTTCTGTGGTGAGATCCTTAAAGGGTGGTGACGGGGAGCAATCACAGTAGGTCTTCGAGGTGTGATTTCTGATCTGCAGTTCCAAGCGATTCTCTAGTGGTTTTTACCCTTCTGCTATTACTGCCTTGTAGAACTTGAGGTGTGAAGGTGGTGGGAATGCAGTGGCACTGGCAGGAACTTTGAGTCTTTGAAAATTGTCACAGAAAGGATTCAGCTGAAATTAAGAATAGCTACATTCATTTTTTTTTTCATTGAGCTCTTGCAAAGTGATGACACTAGGAACATGCTGAAGGTGAGCTTTTTAGTGTATGTGCTGTGTATTTTTAATATCTTTTGTGTTAAGAAACAAAGATCTTATTTAGTTTTTCTTTCAGAAACGTTTTTATTTTTTCTTTATATGTAGCTCATGTCCTGAGGAATCTCAGATCTCAGAATAAGAGCTCTTCAGCAAGTTGAAACTGTCATGTATAAGTTGAAGCTTTCTAAATCTTAAACTTTAGGACTCTGAGAGTCATCTGAGTTGCTTTCGGAGAGCTAATCTCTGCTTGGACTTCGTACGTTGTTACTAAAATGTGAATTGCTTCCAAAGTAATGTGAATATTTTTATCCTACTGGCTTCAAAACATATTTTCCATTGAGAAATTTGCTCATAGCCATGGATTTGCATTTCTTCCTCCTGCTTCTTGCAGAAAGGGTGATTTAATACCAGCTAGAGGACTCTTTCATAGAACCTGCCCTGGCACTTCCAGCTGACATACTGGCCCTTTGGCATTTTCCTTCACTTCGGGGACTTCCATGGGTTGCCTGCTTGCTTTTTTTTTTTTTTAGATCAGAAGCAAATGCAACTGACTTGTACCTGTCACTGCTTTTCTTCTCGGTTCCTGAAGATGCTGCATGATGCTTCTCTGATGAGTGAGACATCAGGCGGCGTATGGTCAGATTGCTGCCGATAACTGCAAGGTTTTCTGTTATCCTAGCAATTTAGGTACCTGCTTTCATTACATGCAAACATCTTGCTGTTCATTAAGTGGGGGAATGAGAAATATTTCCAAATATCTCAAGTCTTTCAATTCTTCCACCTGTAAAGAGCAAACTTGCTACACTTGAAACCAGAAGTGTGTAATTGAAATCACTTACAGCTGAGAAATAATTCATTTCTCTCAAGTCAGCGAAGAAGACTTGAGTGCCCAGTAAAAGTATTTTGTTCTTTGGGCTTAAATTAAGGCTAGTTCTTCAGAGAAGCGATGCAAAGACTTTTGCGTCTTAGGACTTGAAGCATGACTCTGTGCATCTTTGTAGTCCACAAAACCTTTAGCTTGGAAAAGATTCTCTTGGGCTGAGTGGCGATGTAGGTGGGTGTATATCCTCCCTACACTGTGTAATATCTCTCTCTTCTGTTCCTGAAAGAAAACTATCTTTGTGTTGATTACTAAGGGGAGCAGCTGCCTTTTATTAGAAAGTAGGTGTAGTGTTTTTACAGCTACAGCAGTTTCACCTAAAATTCACAATTAAAAGATCACTATTCAACCAGTCATGGTAACCTATCAAGTGCTTTTCAGCAGTACATTTACAAGAGTATCTTACCACAAGATAAACCTCTAAGAAAACGTTCTGTAGTCTTAAATTGGACTGAGAAGGTAACAAATGATTTATATGCAAGGAAGAAGAACTCTGTTAAGCTGTTTGTCTACCATGTTCTGAAAACACTGTTTTTCCTAAGAATCACTGAAGTTCCTCATGTAATAACAAGAGTAACAGAAAACATGAGATTTTTAACATTGATAACTTCTGTTACAAATCAAATGGGAAATCTGCACCATCTTAGGACATTGTGCCTGCAGTTCAGCAAACCTGAGTGAGAAGTACGTTAGCTTTCATTTGGGGAAAAATCAACTCGAGAGAAATCTGATAATCATGGTGTCTTTTACATTGTGTGTTCTTTAGGTACTAAATGTTAACCTAGGGTGGTGTATGCAACCCGGGATATGATTGTTGAGGACCGTGGACTTGTTGTTTGTGGTTTGCATTAAGGATATTTTCTAGAATCAAAAAGTCTACTATAATTAAATTTGTGATATTCACTGTGACAGATGCTCAAACTCTTTCTGAATTGATGTTTCATCGATCCTTGCACCTCCCTGTCCCTTTTATGTGCTGACTATCTGTTCTTGTTTTCCACTAACATCCAGTGGAAGACTTCCTTGTTGGCAAATTGTAACGTGTACATCTCATCACTGTTTGAAGTCACTGAAGTTAGATGGAAAGTTCCTTTCACTGGCAAGAAAACAAAGTACAAGTAACTAAGCAATTCAAAATGGAGTTTAATCAGTACAGCGTTTTCAGAAATGTGTTCTTAGACGTACATTTCAGAAACTTATATTGAAAAATTGCAAACTGATCAGTGGGTCCTTTGTGTATTTTTTTTTTCTTAAGTATTTTGCTGGGTGTTCTCACAGGTCTCTTAATTTGTTCCTTCCTTATCTCCGTGCCAAGGGAATTATGAGAAAAGCTGTGATAAACTGAAGGCAGCACCCTTCCCTGCCTCCCACCAGAGTTTGAATAATCTTTTTAAATTGTGTAATATTCATCTCATTTGAAAAGTACTCCTCCCTTCCCCTGAAAAAAGCAAAACAAGGTGGTGGTAGTAACTGTCTGTGGTTGTTTGCTAAAGCATCAGCAAAGAACGCAAAGGACGAGTATGCAGTAACTGGGGGAGCTGTGGGGCCCCAAGGCTCCGATTTCACAAGGAGCTGCATCCAAACCGGGTTTGTCTCATGTCTTGCTGTCCTTGTCCCCATCTAAAGAGGTTGCCAGACAGTCCAGCAGAAGGTCTTTCACTTTGATTTTGCTGGGTTCGTATTTTACATCTGTTCCTGCTGGGCTTGTGCAGGAGAAGACAAGCTGCTGTCAGCTGAGCAGAAGGAGCAAGGCTGTTCTTTCCTAGCTGGAGCATGATTTCATGAAATTACTTCTTACAAATACCTTGGTACAGGAATTGAGGCTGTTAGCTACCACTCTTCAGGTGACTCAGGACTGCGAAGTTTCAGTGGAAACGGTCAGTCTCTGGCAGTATTTTCTCCAGGTTTGTTTCACTGAAAGCAGTAGGCAAACCAGAGTTTGCACGTGAAAACAATATCTCTGTTGCTTCAACAGAGTTCTGATTCTAGCGTATAGTGTGCTAGCCAGTGGGCAACACACATCTCAGATCGAAATTCAGTCCCAAATCTATCACTCTAACCTTAGTTCAAACATCTAGTACCACAGAAGGTCTGTGCCCCTGACACTGTTTCATTTTTAAAAATAAAAAATGACAGTACTACTGTTAGCATTTTTGTTATCTGGCTTTTGGCCCTGGCGTCTGGTATGACTTACCTTTGAATTTAGGTCCATGTATTAGGTGGTTACTGAGCAGAATCTCTTTCCTTGACATGCTTTGCTTAAAAATATCACTGAGCAGGAACTTGCAGAGCATGGAGCAGGAACAGTACCGTAGCTGGGATGTACTCTGTTTTAGTTATAGTTGGCTTGACAAAGGAAGAGGTCTGTTGGCACAGGCATTTTAGGCTGGACTGCACTGTTGAAACAGTATTTGTAAAATACGCAGTACATGGAATGTGCAGAATATTGAACTTGCACCTTTTAAAAGTGATTTTAGTGGTCAGAAAGCTGTATTTTTTCCTGTTTTCACTCAAGATAGGGAGGTCGTCAACCTTCTGTGACTTTGCAGTGCACATGGGGTGTGTTGAGACTTGCACTGTGAATTTTCATGTCCTGCTAAAGTGATGGGAGGAGGAAGAAGAGTGCCCTTGGACTCCATTTAGAGTTTAAGCTGAATGGACAGTAACGTTTTTTAAATTGATACTGGATGGCTAAGATGTATTTTTCCTTTCAGCTGATCTGTTTCTGTTTTATTGATTCTTGTGGTATATTACCTGTCGTTCTCTCTAATAGTAAAACCTCGAAAAAAGAAAAATGAATAATGACTGGACTTTTAAGGTGATAAGCATTCCAAAATGAATCTGGCTCCATTTACACAAGAGGACAACGATGTTGTGTTTTTTTCTCCAGTGGAGAGGGATCTGGGACTAGAATTCTCCCAGCCCATTCTGTCACAGGGCCTTGTACTCATCTCTTTCTCTTCGTGGTAGGCTTGGAAATGTAGTACAGTCCTGATGAAAGATATATTAATATTTAGCATCAGAGAAGAGGTAAGATACTTGCTGAAATAAAGGGTTTTGATATAAGGAAGGTTGCTGGCGTGATACATGGAGCTGTGCAGCCAAAGAAGAGTGGGACTAGCCCACTTATTGCAGCATTGTATACGTTTGTCTGCGGCCATGGTGGTACTGTGAGAGGACAGGGAGTTCTGTGGCAAATGACCAGAAAGTCACTCATGAAAAGGTGGTCTGCAAATCAATTTGACAAAATCCTTTCAGTGTTTGTGCTGAATGCTCTCATTCTCCAGGCTAAGCAGAGAGCAGCATTCAGCACATAACCAAAACGCTTACTATTTCTTTTTCTTAGGTTCCATGAAGTGCAGCCCCACTAGGACCTCCGGCTCCCGCTCCAATGTAACACCCCCCGCATGCACCATGCTGGTGATATCACATCACCCAGGGATCCCGCTGGAGCTCGGAGCCGGCCTACAAGGGGTCAGGTAAGTGCTACTGGAAAGCAGACTCCACGGCCCACTGCTATATGGGCATGACTCTTAGAATTTCTTCTTAGTTCCTAAGACCTAAGAAGAAAAACGTTTTGATCGATAAACCAGATCTCCCTGTTCTCTTAGCCTGGCTAATGGAGCATGTAATGCAACGTGTATTGCTGACATTGATCAAAGTTGCACAAATTGATTTGCAGGTCACCTTTAACCTATAAAAGCTGCATATTTTAATAAAACATATTTGGTTTGCCATACGTACTATGTTTTTTTTCCTTCTCTTACAATATGCTGTGTTTATGTTTAGGTGGTCTTGAAAACCATGACTGGCTGCAGAAAGGTCAAGTTTGTTACTGTGAAGAGCTAGAACGCTTATTGCACTGTTAGGTCAGCAAACCAGCTACCCCAGTAGTTTTGTGTGAATTCTGATATGCGTGAGACTGTAGCAAGCTAATCTAGGAAACTTGTTCTCAGTTGTTTGCTTGTTTACAAGAGTTTGTATCCCTTCCAGTATGTGTTTGCGTTCTTTAACCTTTAGAAAAATCTTACTGGTTGAGTACCCTCATCCTTTTCAATCCTGCTCCTCTGCACGACTTGTAAAATCCTGTGACAGATTTCTACAGGGCAATCCACCTGTTGTCTAAAAATGTTTTACTTTCAGTTTCATATCTTCTAGTTCACTTGATTGTGTTTGTTCTCATGTTATGAAAGAAAGTAAACAGATTAGGAGTATCTCAGTTTCCCAGAAGAGATAGAATACGTGCTTTGTTTTCACTGTCTTCTTCTCTTTTTCCTCTGTTCGTTCTTACTGTCATCTTCTGAAAGTATTGTAACTTCACAGAAGCGTGTCTGGGTTGATGTGGAATGGGAGTCCTGTTCAGGTGGATCTGTTTGTCAGCTTCTTCAGTTGCATTTTTCTATCCTTCTCTGTTCACTTACAAAATGTGCTCGTTTTCTTGGTTGTTGCTATGTATTGACCTGTGACCCACTCAGTGTTTTCCAGCTGTATTTAACGTTGCATTGCAGTGCTTTGGAGGGAATGTTTGAATAACACACTGTAGTGTGTGTGGGTAGGTATGTGATAGATAGGTATCTGTGATAGATATATTACCCTGGCATTTAGCTTGGACTGTCTTCTGCTTGTAGTGCCCTTTCACATCACCCTGCCTTGTCTTTTCTGTAGTTTTTCACGTTCCTGTGCTCTTGCTTAATATTATTTTGCAAAGGATCAAAAGTTAGCTACTTCATTGCTCGGTGCCTCCTTTCTGAATAGTAACCACAAGCCTGAAGCTTCCTGGTGCTCTTTAGTCAGGTTGAAGGCTGGTCAAGGCCATCCCTGTTTACTGGTGCTTCACTGAAAAACATCTGTAAACAGCTGTTGTGAATTATAAAGGGAACGTTCAGTGTGGTAGCTGGTGAGCAGATGGCTGATTTATGAAACCATGTTGTGTAATCTAGTGTAGCGTCATCTTTATCTTGTATTATTTCAATCAAGTTCTAGGGTACAGAAGTACAGTTCATTGTCATCTAATTCCCTCTGTCAGCTCTGTAGGCTTCCTTAAAATATGGATGAAGTATTTTCTTAATTTTGTTTAATTTCTTTAATTGATTTTTAAGTACTCTTTTTGAGCAGATTCAGAAAGTGATCCTGATTCTGATGCATCTGCCTCTAATACTAGAATAACAGCTGTTCTGCAACAGAGTAGGTAGAGGGGCACTCGAGTAACCAAGCTGGGATGTTCTAGTAAGAAGTTTGCAAGATGCTCTCTTGAGGAGTGCTGTAAGGGTGCAGCACGCTGGCTGTTCGAGGTGTATGATGCCTGTGTGTGGATAATACTTTGCTTTTCATTGTTTCCCATCTATTCTGTCACAGAGGCAGGATTTTGTACAGGACCTACGTGAGGATGGAGTATAAATGAGGGCTGCTTTAATCAGCAGTGTAGGTGGTGTGAGAGGCAGTCACTGGAATGCTGAGGAATGTGTACATCTTGGGCATGTCGTGTACGGGTCTGTTTTGTGGGAGACCAGCCTAAAGGTCTCACAGCGCCTGGAGTTAATCATCGGTGATACTCTGAGTATTATGGTCTTCTGTTATTTAAACAGTACTAAGTAAAAGAATTCAGCTCTTTGTGGTGCTATTTTTCAGGAAACTTCAGAAGGTGCAAACTGTATCCAGTGCTGTAGGTTAACTGAATAGCATCGATAGCATAGAAAACCTCAGCAGTCGTTATCATTGGATTCTCATATGCACGCTTGCTCATGGAGGGCTATGCTAGTTGCTAGTGCTCCTAGAGGCTGGGACGAAAATCTCTGAAGGGATATTTTTCTTCATGCTTTCTGCTGACATACATAGACTCAGGGCAGGCCTCAAGGTGGGATCCAGACTTTTTAAAAAATAGAATGTAGTAGAACTGCAACTCTGAAATTGTTCCACTCCCTGCTCTGCTAGGGTCTTCTGAACACAGGAGCAAAAATCTGTTTCTTGGCTCTGGAGAGGAAGAAAGTGGCTTCTGTAATGTAAGAGAGCTCTTGAGAGTTGGGATGTCCAGATATGTGATTGTGGTTATGTTTAGTGGCATCTTTTCATGAAATATTTATTTTTATTTTCTGAAAAAAACTTTTCAGTTTTAATGAAAAAAAGAAATATAAGCCTGGGACAGGTGACTCACCAAGTTAAAGAGCAGTATGACTTGGCATTCCTGAGATCTCATCAATATTTTCTAATGAATAGTCTCAGAAGACATATCGGGGTGAAAAATGCAATAGTGTTGGGCCATGTAGTTTTTTTGACACTTACAAAAGTGAATATCTGATGTTGCTGTTTCACCCAGTAGCACAAGCTGTGTCTGTTTTCTCACTGCTCTCTGGAGCTGTTTGTTTTCGTAGGATCACAGGATGATTTGGCTTGGAAGGGACTGTAAAGATCATCTAATTCCACCCACCCTGCCATAATTCCTTCCCCCCAGCCCAGGCTGCCCCCAGCCCCATCCAGCCTGGCCTTGGGCACTGCCAGGGATGGGGCAGCCACAGCTCCTCCGGGCAGCCTGGGCCAGGCCTCACTGCCCTCTGAATGAAGGATTTCTTCCTTATATCTCATCTAAACCTACCCTCTTCTTGCTGGCTCATATTCAGGTTTTTGTCTACCAGCACCGTAAAGTTCTTCTCTCCAAGGCTGCTCTCTATCTCTTGTTGCCCAGCCTATATTCCTGCTTGGGATTACCCCAGCCCAGGTTCCGGACCTTGCACCTCACGAGTTTCACCCAGGCCCACCTCTCGAGCCTATCCAGGTCCTTCTGGATGCCGTCCCTTCCCTCCAGCGTGCTGACCACAGTACACAGCTTGGTGTCATTGGCAAACTCGCTGAGGTTGTACTTGATCCCACTGCCCACGTCACTGACAAAGATGTTAAACAGCGCCAGTACTGACCCCTGAGGAACACCACTTGTTACTGGTTTCCACCTGGACATTGGGCTGCTGACTGCAACTCTCTGAGTGCAACCATCCAGCCAATTCCTTACCCACGGAGTGGTCCATCCATCAAATCCACGTCTCTCCAGTTCAGAGACAAAGATATCATGGGGGATAGTGACAAATGCTTCGTACAAGACCAGGTCAGCCACATCAGCTGCTCTTCCCTTACCTGTAAATGCTGTAACCCCATTGTAGAAGGCCACCAGATTTTTCAGGCACGATCTGCCCTTAGTGAAGCCCTGCTGGCTGTCACCAGTCGCCTCCTTATTTTCCATGGACCTTAGCAGAATTTCCAGGAGGATCTGCTCCATGACCTTGCCGGGCACAGAGGTGAGACTGACTGGCCTGTAGTTCCCCAGGTCTTCCTTTTCTCCCTTTTAAAAATGGGGATTGTTTCCCTTCTTCCAGTCACTGGGAACTTCACTGGACTGCCACAGCTTCTGAAATGTGACAGAGAGAGGCTTAGCAACTACATCCGCCAGTTCCCTCAGGACTTGCAGATACATCTCATCAGGTCCCATGGACTTGTGCACTTTCAGGTTCCTTAGATGGTCTCAGACCTGATTTTCTCCTACAGTGAAATGATTCTTCATTCTCTCAGTCCCTGTCTTTGCCTTCTGCCCCCTGGGCTGTGTGGCTAGAGCATTTGCCAATGAAGACTGAAGCAAGAAGTCACTGAGTACCTCGGCCTTCTCTGGGTCCTGGGTAACCAGGTCTCCTGTTTCCTTCCAGGGCCCACAGTTTCCCCTTATCAATCTCCCTTTATCAGTGATGTACAAGACTCTCTTGTTGCCCTTGATGTCCCTGGCCAGATTCAATTCTGTCTGGGCTTTAGCTTTCCTAACCTGATCCCTGGCTGCTCACACAGTGTCTCTGCATTCCTCCCAGGTTACCTGTCCCTGCTTCCACTGTCTGCATGCTTTCTTTTTGTGCTAGAGTTTTGCCAGGAGCCCCTTGTTCGTCCATGCAGGCCTCCTGCTGTTTTTGGCCGGCTTCCTCTTTCTTGGGATGCATTGCTCCTGAGTTTGAAGGAGGTGATCCTTGAATATCAACCAGCTTTCTTGGACTCCTCTTCCCTCCAGGGTTTTGTCCCATGGTATTCTAACAAGCAGATCCCTGAAGAGGCCAAAGTGTTCCCCCAAAGTCTGGGGTAGCGAGCTTGCTGTGCTCCCTCTTTGCTGCCCGCTGAATACAAAACTCTCCCATTTCATGATCACTGCAACCAAGGCTGCCCTTAAGTTTCACGTTCCCCACCAGATTCTTCTAGAATGTTTTTGTTGTGTTTACAGTCCTTGGAATTTTCTGTGAAGCAAATGTTTCCCAGCCCTTGGTTTCCTGAAGCATTTGGCTGGTCGGTGGTGTGAGCACAGGCTATTGACTGTACAAGAGGCTGGGGGAGTGCAGGACCCAAGGTACTGGGAGGGTTTCTGTCTCCAGACAGAACAAACACTGTGTCAGGGATTTAAAAGTTCATTTAGTATTCTTCACTGATGCCGTGGTTTGGTTGAAACACCATCTAGTTGTCAGGGTAGTTGGGAACACAAGTGACAATATGGATGTAAATATAGGAGGTGAAGGCAGAGGGAAGGTGACAGCTGAGTTGATTGCAGGTACGCGTCCTGTGCCATTGTGGGCCGTGGGAAGTGTTCAGGAAGCATCTTTGGCACGAAGGCACGGAGTACAACCCTTTTTGTCCTTCTCAGGAGAACATGGTGGAGAGAGTTGTTGGACTGAGTTAATGTTGGTTCTACCTGCTGCGCTTCTCGGCAGTGCAAATAACTTGTGGAAATACCTGTCTTTCAAACAGATACGAAGTTTGCAAGCCGAGCGAGGATGGCTCAGAGTATGTTACGCTCTCCGTTTACTTTCGGGAAAAGACAATGAGGCAATCCAGCAATACTTCAGGCACCATTCTGTTTGGGCAGCCACTACTGATATCTGTGCCGAAACACAAGCTCACAGTGGATCACTTGTACGTTGTAGTTTTGGAGCAGATCAGGTAAGCCATGTCTATGTCTATACCTGTGCAGAATTCTAGGGTTCGCTCAGTGAGTTAGGCTGCAATAACATCACTGAATCCTTTTTAGTGGTAATTTTTTTCCTTGATCTGTTTGTGGAATACCAACCAGCACTTGGATTCCATAAGTGTCTGGAGGCCACGAGGGCATCTCAAGGTCCTGGTTTTCTGGGCTCTGTAGAAGCAGGGGCTGGAAGATGATGATGCTGGTGGTGGTCCCAGCGGAAGCTACCTGCTTGGTGTTGCAAAACAGATCAGGAGCACAACTTGGGAAATGTTTTGAAGGCTCTCCTGTATCTCCATTGATGGGCCACCGTAACTTATTTTGATGCTACTTCTACTACCTATAAAACTTGGTACAAGCAGTGAAAACATACTTAGTTAATTTTTTGTTTAACTCTGAGAGCTCCCAGTGTGTGGATGCTGGTTTGCTGAGGGGAATGGGATGGCAGGGACTGTTATTACTGGTGGTGGGGAGGGTGCAATTGTTCTGATGTACAGCTTCGTTATGACTGTGTGATAAAAATATTACCTCTGTTTAGTCGCTATGTGAAACTCCCGTTGGCAGAAGAATACTCTACGCCCTGCTCAGACAAAGGAACCTGCAATGGCTCCAGCGGTGTGGCTGAAGGTAAAGTCTTTCAAAATTGGTTGAAAGCTTTTCAGCTCAAAGCTTCTGTCAGCGTTTAGTTTGTGCTGTGCGTAAGTGGCTTAAGTTCCAGCGGATAGATTTTAGCTCTACACAATGATTAAATTGCACTGTTGCATAGGACTTGAGCATGGTGTGGTGAAGATTCCCGTAGACCATTTTCCTTCATAGAGAGATCAGGTGTCAGCAAGCAACAGGTGGAGAACAAGGAGGTGTGTGTTTGTCTTGATCAGTGTTAGTGAAGTTCTTGGTTCTCTATTAGGTGTTCAGGTGCCTCCCTCTAGGGGAGAATCCTGTCTTAATGTGCCCTTTTGGATGAAAATCCACCTGTTAGATCCTGTGAAGACAAATTTTGGAGAAATGCAATGAAAGCAGTATTTTGTATTCCTGGACCTAGAATCATGGGGTATTGTGCCTAGGTTAGATGTTTACAAGGAAGCTTTTAATGGTGATGAGAAATACTTCCCTTCCTTTTTTGAAAGGGTTTTCTTGTGATGCTGAGAATAACAATTGGAACAAGTTATATGGGAAATTTAACTTGGGGAGAAACCATGCCCATTTTTAACCAAGGAATGGAAATAACTTCCCTGGAGACTTGCATTTTCCCTTCTCTGAAGACAGCTAATTGCAACCTTTGCTGTTTCTTTTTTTGCGATGTTTATTAGGGTGTGACATCTACTGTGCATTAAGCAGGCTTTATCATGTCTGATACTGGGATATAAACCACAGTATTTTAGCTGATATTTGCTAAAGGACGAAATACAGTTCAGATGCAGTGGTTAGGAAGCACAGATTTTTTTGTGTGTTTTTCATTATATTTTAAGCCAACTGTGCATAGGCTCCTGCAAACAGCTGTCAACATGAGGTCTCAATCTAAACTTTTCACCAAAACTCTTCAATATTTGGCTTGTTTTAAATTTTGCCAGGTGACATTGAAGAGATGGACCATCAGGATGGCGGACAGGAAGGCAAGGAAAAGTTGACAGAAATTGAATGCCACTCTGATGGCTGCATGCAGATTGAGTCAACAAGAGACCTGCAGCCTTGCAAGAAGCAGCACTTCACTTTTAGCCTTGTGAATTCGTATGGGACCTCTGAGATAAACTCCATCGTGGAAGGAAAACTCTTGAAATTGAATGGTAATTATTGACTAGGTATACTTTCTCTTCCTCCTTTTGTGAACATATTTGCAACAAAAGTTTTTCTTATTTCTTGTAGCTTTTTCTACGCTTGCTATTGACTGGGATTCTGATACACGGAGGCTACTCTTTGATGAACAGGAGGCACAGGTTGTAGTATGCTCTTTTCATAAATATTGTGTGTGTAAACTTTCATGGTACTTAAATAGATTACAGTAAACACTGAAATGTAGATGTGGTCCCCTTCATAAAAATTGAGTAACCAGCATGTGATAAGCTTACTTAAAATCTTCCAGAGATAAGGCCTATAGATCTGTTATTGCTGATATCTGCTACCAGTGATCCTAAAGGTAGATACTTTAATTTTTTTCAAGTTTAGTTCATTATTCATTCAAATTTGGAAAAAAAAAAAAAAAAAAAACCAACAAAAAAAAACACCTAAACCAAATGCATAGAGCCTGCTAGAAACCTCAGTGTTCTTCCTGTGGGTTCTGCTGAGTCACACTTTGTAACAGAACAATCTGTTGTTACTCTCTTGCCAAAACAAAAATAATCTAACTTTGAAGTAAGAACATTTGTTTTTGTCTTATGAAGAGAGCTCCCCGTTTGTTAAATGTGGTCTTGCACAAAGCAACTCTTCCATGTGTAGGCATTGTGCAGTGCTAGGCAGTAGCTAGGTCGTATTTGGGCTCATGGGTATACCAAATTGGAGTATAAACTTTTGGGACAGGATTAAAGGAAATGGTGTTACTCCATTTAGATGCAATTTCATGCTCGTGCTAGCTTGAGAGGAACATTTATCCGGTATCGCTGTCTTCATAGAAGGTAGGGTCAGAGAGCCAGGATTATATTCGTGCACTTCATTCACTTATTCCAGAATGCCTGAGTTTTACCACCCCCTGGTATCACCAGGAAAAAAATGCAGTTGCATTATCAGGGTAATACTTGTTTTTCTGTCATTTAAAACAGCAAAGATTTTGTTTTAAACTTCTTGTTAAGAGGCTACACTTAAACGATCAAATGGCTTAGAGCAAGAGCTGGTTCACTTGAAAGTATGTCTCAAACATGATTATTCCTCTAGGATTTGATAGCTTCTTTGCCCCAGTATCACTTGGTTTCCGTCAATCACTTGAACACATTTAGCATATGTCATAATGATTTTAACATTTGTTGATTATTCTGAATGTCTTGCAGCATACTTGAGCTATGCCATATGTTTGCAGAGCTATCTACCCTTTACTAGGGGTTTCATAATCTTGTCAGAGAACAAGTTTGATGTTCTGATTGTCATAAGGCTGTGCAGACAGATATTTTATTTGCTTTTTGTTCTAGCTGTCATAAAACTACCATCATCATTCCCTGCATCTGTTTTTGTGTGTTTCCAGTCCTTTTCATACCTTATAAATATATTTTTGTACCGAGAAAGTGTTTAGTTCTGGTAAACGCCAGTCTTATTTTATTGCTGCTAAGGTGTGAGGAGTTCTAAGTTTGTTGAGGAGTCTGGGAGGATCACACCTGAGGTGGAAAAAGTGTTCAGGACTGTTCAGAGCACAGGAAAGGAGTGGCTGGAAGCTTGATTGTGTAGGTGGAGAAGAGGTCCAGAAATCATCAGCAGAGTGAAGGTGGCCATGTTCATTTTCCTGATATCAAGTATTAAAGCCTACATGGAATTGAATAAAGCATGCATCTCTTTCACTAGACATTTGAAAAGCATTCAAGTTTGTTACAACCACAGAAGAAGAAGGCTGTGGTAGCTCTCAGAGACTGCATAGAGCTCTTCACTACTATGGAAACGCTCGGTGAACATGACCCTTGGTAAGACCCTCTTTCTGCCAGTCACATTTACCATAAAGTGCTGTAACTGCTTGATTTCACGTTATTTGTCATGGGATTCTGATAATTTCCTAGGTCTGTCTCTTTGTCTTGGCATGAAGAAGTCTATTGTGTGTTTGTTCAGTCACTGACTCAGTAGGCTGCAAGCATGGGTTAATAACAGGTACTTGTTTCCTGCCTGTATTAAAACAGACAGACACTGGATACGTACAGATTAGGCTATTTTTGATTCTCCAACATACATCTGTCTTCCAGATGCATCAGAGGAAGCAGTTATGAAATCAGTGTAAGTGTGTGGCTACTTCACGGCTAGAATGTGGCTAATTTTTTTACTTCACTGTTTTATTTTCAGCTTGTACTCGTCCTGAAACACTCCGAACTCTATGAAAAATGCCCAGTTGAGGGATTAGGTGCAGCACTTAGGTCACCCTAAGTGACCAAAATGTGATTAATGTGCATACAGAACATCTTTGGAAGTTGTGTGCTAGGTGTGTAAGAAAACAACCTGTAGTGTAGTAGGTGCTTGTTTGTTACTAGTTTCCAATTACAGGTTATGAGATGTTTGTACCTGTTACCTGGTTAAGCTGCATCAGGAAACAATAAAACAGTGATGGAACCTTTAAACCTTTTATTTGTTTTTTGAACAAATGCGCTTGCAATTGAACTTTTTACCTACAAAGTGGAAGCAATGTGTAGCTTTGGCACCTCCAGGGAGTTGTATTCTCCTGCATATTCTGCAAGTCAAAAATGTCTTCTCTAAGTCAGAGACTGAACCGCAGTATTGATGTATCCTCTAACAGAAAGAAGATTTTTGTTTACCATAGCCTTTCATTTCCTTGTTTGTACTCTTTCCTCAGGTACTGCCCCAACTGTAAGAAACATCAACAGGCCACAAAGAAGTTTGACTTGTGGTCTCTGCCCAAGATTTTGGTAGTTCATTTAAAACGCTTCTCATACAGCAGATACTGGAGGGATAAACTTGACACTGTTGTTGAATTCCCTATCAGGTAGGATTCTTCCTTCGAGCTAGTCTGCATATGAAGAGCTGGTCAAGAGGAATCTACTTCTGATGTCACTGTTGTGTGGGCTTGTTCCTAATGTTGTAACTGGAACAGTTCTGTCTTAGGGTTTGAAATACAAGGCAGTAGGCATGAGTCAAACTCGGGTAATAGTCGAGGTGCAGGACACATCAGCAGTTTACCTGTTTCTGTTGCTCTTCTCCTGGGAGATCTGCAGATAGGGTGGGCAAGTGTGTTATGTTACATGGTAGACGGGCTCCTAGAAAGTCAGAATGTGAATCAGCTCTGCATTACCTTTTTTTGGTTTTGTTAATCTTAATGTTAATCAGTTCCACACATCTCAGAGAACTACATTTACTATCAGGTATTGTTTCTTTTGTAAAAAGATTAAAACCGTGGGATTGCTGCAAAACCAGACAGACTGGGGCTTTGAGCAACCTATACTTGTGCTTGGGATTGCCTCAGCCGAGATGCTGAGGCAATACTCCTTACTACTTCCATCTTGCTTTTCATGCCTACACATGGACACACTCTGAATTGATTTTTATCCAGCACTTCCCTCTCAGTCTTTTGGCTGAGGAATTCACTAGGACCTGCCCTGTGTGAGAGGGTTACTGGTTCTGGTACCACTGGCACATCTACACTGGTTCCATCTGGCTGTTCAGAGCGCAACCCTTAGCCACTGCTGACTGCCAGCAGAGCTTCGCTGGTGTGTCAGGCATTAGTTTTCAGGAAGTACAGGTTACCGGCATCCTGATACTGTTGAATTTCCTTCCAGGGGTTTAAACATGTCTGAGTTTGTCTGTGATCCAAGAAGAGGCTCGTATGTCTATGACCTTATTGCAGTTTCCAATCACTATGGAGCCATGGGAGTAGGCCACTGTAAGTAACTGCTTTTCTGTACTTTGTGTGCAAGGAAACAGAGACAGAGGGACCAGGGGAGGCTCTGTGCACTGGAGAGTTGCAGCCGCCCTCACCCAAGGGTGTCTAGTCCAAAACTTACTCGTGTTCTGTAGGCAAGTGAATATCTTATTGAAAGGAAGCTTCCTTCCTGTTAAGATTTGCTGAGCAGCCGGCTAGTTTGTGTAGTTTGCAGCTGCCTGCATCGGAATCTAATGACAGTAGGACCCTGGTTAGTAGTCGTTACAGAGTGTGCAAACTGTGTTTCCTGTCAACGAGTGGTGTAATTGTTTTCAATGTTGGAACATGACAACATTGTGGAAAGGAGCTTCCTACTGGGGAGTGTTGGGGCAGAGTCTTCAGCTTAAGCTGTCAGTTCAACTCCAAATCTGAGCTTCTTGCCTTGCACCAAACTAGAGTGTAGCTGCTCGTCCAGCATGGGCACAGCGTTACAGGTGCGGAGCAGAGGTTGCGAGCCATCGAGCCAGCCAGGCAAGAGCTTGCCAGGTTTCCTCAGTGGTGTCAGACAAGGTATGACAAGTAGTTGCACGTAGGCCAAGGACACAGTTCAAAGGACATACCTTCATTGCCATGAACCTGGGTCTGGTGCCTTTCTGCATTTGCTTTCCTAACTTGTTTGCTGCAATAGCAATTTAAAGCAGGTTTACATTTTTTTCCCTTTGTTCCAGGCTTTTTTTTTTAAAACAAACAAACAAACAAAAAAAACACAGACAAATGTATGGTGCTTCACAGAATTACAGAATCACAGAACTGGACGAGACCTCCAAGATCATCTAGTCCAAACATCCCCCTACCACCAATATCACCCACTAAACCATGTCCTTAAGCACCACATACGACCTTTCCTTAAACATCCCCAAGCCATGCTGAACTTCATCCCATTGCCCTCTGCCCATTGATCCATCCTGTGCAGATTCTTGTGCGGGGCCTTCCCACCCTCTGGCAGATTGATACTTCCCCTGACTTGGTGTTGTCCACAAACTCACTGAGGGTGCACTCAATTCTCTCATCCAAGTCATCAATAAAGATATAAAAGAGGAAGGGTCCCAACACCGACCCCTGGGGAACACCACTGGTGACCGGTCACCAGCAGGATTTTGCTCTGTTCACCACCACTCTCTGGGCCTGGCCATCCAGCCAGTTTTTAACCCAGCAGAGTGTTCCTGTCCAAGCCATGGGCTGCCAGCTTCTCCAGGAGAGAATGCTGTGGGAGACCATGTCAAAGCCCTTGCTGAAGTGTAGGTAGACTATGTCAACAGCCTTTCCCTCGTCCCCCAGGTGGTCACCCAGTCATAGAAGGAGATGAGGTTGGTCAGGCAGGACTTGCCTTTCATGAACCCATGCTGGCTGGGCCTACCTCATACTTTCTATCTCCTGCATCTTTAAAATGTCCCAAATATGTACCTGTAAAAGCTCACATCACACACAAAAGAAAAAAGATTGGGCTTTGAATTTTCATACTGTTACATTCAGACGTGGTGGAGGGAGTACAGTCATACAGAGATGGTGCTGCTTACTGCTAGTGCTGAGTCCCATGCAGGACATAGCTCTAGGCTCACTAGATGACATGGTGTGTTCTTGAAGCTGTGTTAGTGAATGAAGTGTGGGGCAGCTGCAGAGTTAGTTCTTGGACCGTCTCGAATGACTGGTTTGAGTCTTGAATGTCACTGGTGCGGTGCAGCTGGGTGGCACTACCTGAGCAGCATTCCCTCCTCCCAACAGACACTGCCTATGCCAAGAACAAAGTGAATGACAAGTGGTACTACTTCGATGACAGCAGTGTATCTGTGGCTTCAGAAGACCAAATAGTGGTGAGTACTTGGGCTGAGGCTAATCCGGGTTTGTACTGCACGTGGTTCCTGCTTTGGGTGTTATATTTCTAGCTAAGCTACGTGGATTGCTTCAGTCTTTCAGATTCTTTTCCTCTTTGTTTGGTAGACAAAAGCTGCGTATGTGCTGTTTTATCAGCGCCGAAACAGCGAAGAACATATTGCTCCATCTCCTCCCCAAGAAGAGTGTGATGGCATGGATACCAACTAAGCGTCGCAGTCGCCCCCCGCCCAGCACTCGCCCACCGTGTTAGCGGTCACTCTTCTAAAGCTATGTCTGAGGCATCTGAACTTTTTTCTTCCTTCTGTAGGATTTGAGCAGAAAACATAGCACTGAAAGATTCAGTGCTTGGGGTTGCAGAATAGCACTGGAGAGTCAGGAATAGGTGCTGACACTTGTATATTTAGAGGCCAAAAAATAACATATATTGGAGCTTTGATAAAGTTCTTTAAAATCTGGCTGAGCTGTGTGGCTAGAGGCAGAGGTCAGGCGGAGCCGGGCTGAGGGCTGTAGCTGGGGTTGGGGAGAGTAGGAATTGGAGGTCACAGCTGAATGTTGTGGGGCCCGTGGAGTGGCAAGTAAGATTCTCTGTGTTGGTACAGGGGCTTCCTGTAAATCCTCTGTTGCTGATGCCCCAAGCCCCCCGACCCATGCCAGAGAAGCACGTGCACCCTTTCTGGAAGCTCTCAGTTCAAATCTCCATCCATCTGGCTTGCCTGTTGCCATCTCTGCTGTTGTACTTCGGTTCCCTTGCCAAGCATCAAGAGTTTCTCCTTCTTGCATCCTTTCATCTGCTGATGCTTTTCACAACTCTTCGGGGCAGTTTTGACTCAGCCTTGTAAATGTGAACGCCGAATCCTGCCATGTGGGTGATTTTACTGGAAGTAAATTGTACCTGGCTGCACGGTTGGTGCATGCGTGGGCTTGTCTGCACAGTGGCTGCAGGACACAGCTCTTAGACCTCTGGCTCCTGTTCTTCAGTAGAGAAAATATCCCCTGTAAGGCTGTCCCGTTCTTGTCCTCTCAATCTATCTCCTGCATCCCTCATGCCACCTTCAGGCCACTCTAAGGACTTGCCTGCCTCCACTATTTCTCCATGGTTTATGTGGTTGCAGCACTTTTATTTTTTATATTTAGATCATTTAAGTGTCTCCTTGGAGCTTTTACTCTGGTAAGGCTCAGCTCTGTCCCCCAAAGCTGTCGCCTGTAAGGATGCTAGCCTAGCGCAATGGATTGTGTGAGGTTTTGTCCTTTTCTTGTGACTTTTCTTTTTGCACTGTTCTTTCAGCATTTGTCCTCTTCCCTTGAATGTCACCCACCCTAACACCTTCTGTGAGGCTGCAGGTGTAAAGGTCCTGGCCACAGTTTCCCTTTGCAATAGTCGCTCAGTTGTTCTGCTCCATCCTTCCTACACAACGGGCAAATGCTCTTCCTGCTCCACCTTTACCCGAACTGTCCCTGTTATTTGCAGGAATTGAGTCCAGCTTTGCTCTTGAATGAGGGCTCCGGTAACCACTAGGTTGGGTCAGTCCTCAGTGGAGAACTGTCCTTCCCATGGAAACAGGAAAAAATCTGGTCTGAATCTGTGGTCTTGAGGGTAAGTTCTAGCTCAAGGCGGCGAACCACACAGGAGGGTTTTTTCCTTCTCAGAGCCAAGTGCATTGGCAGAACCAAAGGCTAAGAAAGATTATTGTCCCACAAGGGCTTGTTCCCTCCCCCCCCAACAAAATATATTCCTGCAGTCACACTCCCCTCTCCGCACAGTTCTTGCAGCTTCACTGCTGGCCATACCTGTCCTGTCAACATAACAGCAGTCATCGTTTAACTCCAGGCACACCGGCTCAGCTCCCCTTCCACTTCTCTCAGCAACAAGCCCCATAGGAAGTTGTCATGTGCCAGTCCCTGGACTTTTGTGCTGCAGCCATGCAAAAGCACAGCTGGCTGCTTGCAGTCTTGTCCTGATCCAGGCAGTGGGATGCGAGGGCAGCACCTACGGCTCCCGAGCCAGGGCACGAGAAAGTCCTGGTAAGAGGAGGGAGGACTGGGAGGCCTGTCTCTAGCTGGCACGTTAGTGTTCTGATCCTGTTCTGCAGAATTTTGCTTTTAAAGCATTGAAATTTGAGTGTAGAGTTCAGAATCGTTTATTTGCTTCTGCTGTTCTGTTTTTTTGGGGTTGTTTGGGATTTTTACAACTCTTAATGTTTTATTTCTGTTCTTTCCTCGTTACTGAGGGGAGCATCCAAAAATCAAATTTTAAGCTGTAGCACTGCACTGAATTACTCTGATCAGCATTTTTGTTAGTTTTACCCTGAAAGTAAGTCACGCGGGCATTCCAAAATGGGGGGGAGAGGAAAGGGGATTAAAAGACCTTTTTAAAGGAAAGTTCTATCTGAAATAGCCTTTGTTCCCCTCTTTACTTCCTTTCCTGTGCTGACACTAAGAAACGTGTCAGTGGGGCTAAATCTGATGCTCAGATGCTGAACAGACTCCGTTGTACTGCAGAAAAAGTGGCCCAGCTCTTACCTTCTCTGACTCTGAGCTGATGGGCTTAGGCTGGTGTGTGTCTTCTGTAATACCAGACCTGTTTTTTAGACTAGCACTTTGTAAGTGGCTGGCTCTATTGTACAAAGAGGAAAATTAAAGAGTGGTTTGCACTGAAACTGGGTTTGGTTGTTTTTTCAGCTTTCATTAAGTGACCCGAAGTGCAGGTTGGACGGTTGCTGTAATGTGGGGATGCCTGGTGCCGCAGGAGCTCTTCCAGCTGGGCCATGGCAAGTAGCGTGAGGCTGCGCAGCCCACCCTGCTTTGCCAGGGGGGATTCAGGAGAACAGCGCACCGCTGTGTAAATGAAGAGTTGGTGCTCAAAGGCTGCCTTTTCCCCTCTGCACCACTGGGCTGCTCATCTCTGGTGGCATAACGAAGCTTGTCCTGACCTTCCTGTGATACTGGGCAGCCTCAGTTCTGGCTTCATCGTCATTCCTCTTCCTCTGCAGAACTAGGGTGACCTGCCCGTATCACCAGTTTCTCCAGTAGCAGGTATTGTCTTTTGGGCTTGTGGCTGCAGCGCTGAAATGGTTGTCCTGCAGTCGCTGCAGCCTCCTTTGGGGGCACGCTGAGCAAGTACCCTAAGCTCAGCTGGAAAAGGCTGAGGAAACTAGTTAAATGCTACGGGCTTGTATGCATTTAGCGCTTTTTTTAGTGTAGGTGCACGTTCAGGGAGTCTTGGGGGATTGTCTGGGGGATTGAGGGTGATTGTGAGGGCAAAAGTCCCAGTAAGAATGTTGATAGTCTTCACGTGGTGCTGAGGAGCTTGATCTTAGCTGGAGCCTCAGAGAGGGTTAGAAGAATCTTGATGTAGAAGAGCAGATCCTGAGTTTTGCTGTGAAATGCTGACCATCAAAGCACGGCATGAGACTCCCTGTGACCATCTGTGGCTCCAGAGGAACGTGAGGTTGCGTGTTTGTCTTCAGTGAAACAGGAGGCGGGCGGTGTTTTGGGAAATGAGGGAGGGAGGAAAACCGTGAGAAAGGGAATACAAACTGATCAAATTCCTATGTAATGGGGACGTCGCCTGGAAGAAAAATGATCCAAAACCAGAAAATGGAGGACAGGGTAAGTTTTATGCAATAGCAGAGGTCAGTGGCAAAACCCTGTACCGGTCTGTGTCCTTTGACGTTTAAGTAGGAACTGGGGAAGAAGGGAGAGCACACTGGCAGTTTTCTGATGTGGAGGTATTCAGGCATTCTATTATCAGTGCATGGCTTGCAGGGATCCCATGCGAAAATGCCACAGGCATGAAATGAGATGAAATTCCCTGTTACAAAATAAAGACTGGGGGTGGGGAGTGGGGAATGACCTGAAATGCTAGTGCTGCCAGAGGAGCAGCGGTGTTCTGGAAAGAAATCTCTGGGGCAGAGAACATCTCAGCGCTATGACTCTTAACAGGAGGGTAAATGATTTTGCTAATAACAGCAAATGGGATGTGTCTCAGTCCTGGCTCAGCTCCTGTTTTGTTCATCCCAAATCAAAGGAACCAAAATAAAAAAGGAGGAAACAACAGCCGCAGTTACGGCAACTTCTGCTTAAGAAACACCTCCCCAGGTCAGCACTCTTCACCCTGGGGAAGAGACAGCTGAGGAGCTCCTGCAGTGCTCAATTCTGGCACTGAAATACACGAGCCAGGAACAGCTTCTCCTTGTTCCTCCCAGTTCAAAAAGGTGATGAGGTAGGAGGCTTAAAACAAGATCAGTGTTTATTTTCCACACCTAGCCCAGTAAATAACTGGAGCAAGGCCTACAGAGCACCCCAGTGTGCTCGTACGTCCTTCTGCTGGTGTGTCAGGCATGAGGGTCTCTGCGGTCTGAGGGCTGACTCAGTGGGCAGTTGTGAGGTACTTGTAAAGGTGCTTGGGAAACAAGAAATAAATGGGAAAACAGCCTGTGTGTTTGCTACGTGTGCGCAGAAGTGCCTCCTCTGTCTCTGCTCCCCAAAGCCCTCTGAGGAGCCATTCTGCCCAGGAACAAAAGCAGTGAAAGGGGAGCCAAAACTTGCCTGTATGATCACCACGAGTGTGTCCACCAGCAAGCTGACCGGGGCAGAAGGAAGCTGATGGGATTCTGCAGCACTGGGGAACCTTGGTGCAGGCTTGGATCGGAGATGAAGGTGGGCTGTGCCATGCTTTGCTGAGTGCATGCGTGGAGGATCTTGTCCTGACTGTGCTCAGGGAGAGAGGTAAGAGGGGGTGGGCTGTAATCACAGGCTGGGTTCCCCTGCCTGGTGGGCGTCAGCCATGGGGTCACCACCAGCACCTTGGTGTGATCTGGGAGAAGCCTGGGGTCCCTGAGGGGGCACTGCTTATCACAGGGCCTGGCTGTCCCGTGGGGCTGCGTGGGTCAGTGAAAAAGCTAGAAAGCTGCTTCGGTGGAGACCGAGTGTCTCTCGTAGTGCCTGGTGAGTGAGGGGTGGGCATCTGCAATTCCTTTTCCTAGCTCTCTTCTGCCTTCTTCCACATGAATGTCCTGGCAGCGGTGCCTGCCCGAGGCAGCCGTTCCTGGCTGCTGCGGGACATGCCAGGGGCTCGGCAGGGGTTGGGGGGACATAACGTGGTGCTGCTGGGACTCCCTGTGAGCAGCTCACCAGGCTCCTGCTACACCCAGGGGATGTTTTGCTTGGGGGTTGGCGTGTATGCTTTCTCTTCTGAATTTGAAGTCCAAGCCTCTGCTTTTTTTCAGAGGCCAGCTGGATTCAGAGATGCTTTGTAGGCTATTTAGCCCATTACAGTTAGCATCTCTGCAAACAGACCTAATTAATTGATCAGTTTTCCTATATCACACCTGGAAACCTTGGGGCAAAAGTGACTACTCCCTCTTCTCTCACACTGAGGGGGTAGCTCAGCCACCTACAGGTGCTAGAAGAGCCCCTGTGAGAGCCAGTAGTGGTAAAAGGGACATCTCTCTTCAGTTCTACATAGTTGTACAGAACTCTCTCTTGCCAAAAGAGAAGTAATGCTTAGCCTGCCAGTCGCACAAGGTACAAATACCAGAGCTTTCTCTGTCACAGTTACTGTGACACTCATAAATTGTAGGTTAGCTGTTAATTGTCACAGCAATAATCTAGCAGAAGCTGCTTTATTGCCTTCTCTCTGCAAGCCCTCTTTCAGAAAAATTCTTATTCATGCTTTTGTTTTCTTCTGAGAAAGCATCAAACTACAATTACTGTAAGAGGAAAAGAGGCATCCTCTTTATATGTAGGAATGACAAGCAACACTTAAAAAAACTGAAACCTCAAGCTGATAACACATCAGTCAGGTTTGAGTTGTTAACGTGATGTTGTCTTGTTCAAAAGACAACCGGCTACAAAGCTATTTAAACATCCAGATCCATCCAGAAGTACAGGTACTAGTTTTTTTTTCAGTCTCGAGAAATTTTCAATACCTTAATTAAGTCAGTTGTTTTTGTACTGGAATTAGAAATTTCCCTTTTTTCCTAAAGCATGTGTAGCCCAGGAGGAGTAAGACAACAGCTAGAAGCCCACCCCGAGACCCTCTGGCTCCAATATATCACACTTGGGCCTGAGGCTCAGAGGACAGAGTTACGTAACCACAGCACTGAACATGGTGTGTTTCTTTTATTCTCAGCTTTGCTAAAATACATTATACAGTTTTACGTAACGTTTCTTTTCAAATGCCTTTTACAAGAAGATCCAACAGCATATTCTCAGATTCAGAAGATGGAGGTCTGTAGTTCTTCCTTAAACATGCCTTCAAAATGGAGGTCTTTTGCCATGAGCTCTTCTTCTACATCTTCTAAGGCCCACTGATGATCGGTCAGTTCCAGAGCTTCCCATTCCGTCTTCATTGACATTAAACACAGAGAAAGAAAGGCCACTTGGTATTAAAGTAGTTGTCAGCACTTTCTGTACACATTAGACAATAACTAAGAAAAAGTTATGTGAAAAGGGCATGTGATTTTTTTAAATCAGGAATGAGTGCCTCATCAGGTACGATTGTCGACTTGGGTTTGCTTCAGGGTACTGCAGCCCTGTCAGACTTGCATATACCGCATCAGTTGTCACCTCTAATTTTAGGAGCAGGAATCCAGAACAATTCCCTTGCTTGACAGGGGGAGAGGAGGAGTTATGCATAGCCTGCGGTCTTGGAAATTCACAGCAAAGAGAGATGCAGGTGGAAATACTGTACCTTAAATGCTTTGTTAGTATCTGCTGGCATGGCCATTGCTGCGCCTGTCATTTGTTCTTGCATCACCCTGGACTGATCTGCAGCTACAAAAAGAAATGAGAGGTTCGTTCTTATTTGACTTAAACAGGACTGCTTGGAGTATAGTGCCACCAGGCTGGCTTCTTCCCAAAGACGAAAAGGTTGCACAAATCCCTGGAATGCAACATTAACATGCTAGTGCAGCTTCTCACAAGCTATTTTGTCCCCATTTCTCATATCTTAGCTAAATTCACTTAAAATAGGCAGGCAGACAGAGGAAAATATGGTCTTCTACATTCTCCATAATCATTCTCTTGCCTTGCGTCTAACAAGAAACAACCATTGCAGCTTTCCTTAAAATCGATCCTTGCTAGAAACAAAAACGCAACATCAAAGTTTCCATGCACCAATCTAATGAGAAGCACAGGCTAATTACCATGGAAGTTTACAAGCAGTCAGCCAAGGGCTGGTGCAAAAAGATCTGGGTAACTGCTGCAGGTGATGTCAAACCTAGCCAGTGGGGAGTAATCTCAAACAAGTGAGAGAGGCTTTGAAGAGCTTTTTGGTTGGAAATGCAGAAATCCTTCCCCAACCGCCCCCACAAGTCATCCAGTGGAAGGAGAAGCCAGCTCTTTCACAGAAATGACGCTGTCTTACCATTATCTTGGCCCAGGATGAGGGTATAAATGCTTCTGAGTCCAAACACATTCAGGAAGTACCAGGAAGCAGAGCTCACCCTGAGAAATCAGAATAAGCACGTCTGATTTCAGTTCAGTGCTGCCTGTGCATGGGACGTGTGGCTCGTGACCTTATTTCAGAAGCATGCACAGGTTTCTCAGGGGTTAGTAATGCACCCAGTGCTCCAAACAACCATTCAGCCTTGCTCGTGGAGGACACGCTTACCAGGATGCATCTAAAGTGAGCAGTTCAATTCCCTGCTGTAACATTGGTTTAAAACGCAGCGTCAGAGGAAACGGAACCTTTGCTGCAGGACAAAAAAAAGCCCAGTTTCACCAAGCAACACTAGGTAACTGCAGAGCAAATTGCAAAGCCAACAGCTGTTTCATTCTCTGAATCTAACGTAGTCTGAAGGTAACGCATACAGTAACAGCTACTTTCAGAAAGGCTGTAATTCAAGTATTGACTTTAATACGGAGTCTTTCAAATCGTGATCAGGCAGCCAAACTACCACAGCTGTTTCAGCGACTGTTACGGGGAATATCTTTTCTGAAGGAAACAGCGAGCACATAAGTAGTAAGGAAAAAAACCACAGAACTATGAATTTGAGGGAGTATTTCTGTTTTGTATACTCTGCATTACACGGTAACGGACTGCCTGGACATGTTCAGAGGAAAATCCCTTACAGCAACTGGAAGTCCAGACTGTTTTCTTTGCGATCATGACCGGCACCCTGAAAACAACCTTCTGTCCGTTACTGTGGGGCCAGCAAGTCAATGCACTTCACAGAGCAAACAGCAGCAGTGCCACAAAGCCAAACCCAGCTGCTCCCGCCCCAGATGAAGTTTTTGATGGAGCCTGGGCCCAAGAGGCCATCACCCAACATGGCCAGACCCACGGGCTGTGCGACACCGCACACTTACTTGTGACAAATCCTGAAAATGTCATATTGATCCAACCGCCAATGAGGATCATAGGCAGAACGTTGGTTACATTCCCTTTCATCATATCTGTCAACATGGTAGGATCTGTAATTAAAAGATTTAACATAATGTGGGAGTGTATCACGTTGAAGGCAAACAAGAGTAGCACACGGCGTAACAGTGGCGGCTGATGAAAGTGTCTTGTGTTCTCTGCTGTGTGTGACCCCGTCCCTTGCACCGTATCTCTGAAATGAATGGATCCCTCTGCAAGACTATTTAGCTAGAAGAGTGACAGTGAAGGAGGCAGCTGGTTGGCTCTTTATGTTTTTGGTCACGTTAATGAGTTATATCAGTTTAGAGAAGGTCCTGCTGGAGCCGGTGCAAAAAAAAGAAAAAAAAAGACAGGAGAACGTGCAGGACTTCCCCTTTCCAGCAGCACTGTGACAGTCGTGGTCTTGTGAGATGCTGCTTGCAGATGTGAAGTGTCTTGAAATGAAATGAAGTGACCCAACACGCTGCTGCCGAAGGGAGCGATCTCCCTCCCCCCAGGCTCCCAGTCCCACCCCGACCCTCACATTCGCTCTTTGCCAGGGTGTTTCCCCTTGCTACCTTGGCAGCAAGTTACACGTTTTCTGCCCTGTATTCCCTGTACCTTAACATACCTGTCATTGGTGAAGGAGGCACTACCTTTCTTTTTGTTTTCTTAAAGAATCCATCCTCTGGGTTATTAAAGTAGTATTTCCGAGTCAGGAAAGACTGGAGGAAAAAAAAAAAGCGAACGGCAGCAGCACCATAAGAAACTAAAGGAGGACAAGGTTATTTCTTGCTCCTTTAGACACATTACAAGCTATTTGATTAAATCTTTTTTCTCAGGTGCTTTACTAAACGTATGCCCTAAAGCTCTTTACTTCCTTAATGTCTCCTTGAAGTACTAGCTCTGTCTCTCTGAAAGCCTTAAAATATTTCCAGGACAGAATTCTCTTAAAAAGAACCTACATCAAATAAAGACCTTGTGCAAAGCTCCTGTTAGCTCAGTACGGATCCCGACGTTATTCCCCCAGCCTGCCTCACACCTTTCGCTGTATGCAGCATCTGTCAGCAACCGAGCGAACGCGAGCGGCTGAGCCCCGCTGCGAGGCTGCCCCTGCCCCTCCGTACCTGCTTGGGGATGTATTTCCCGTTTTCCCGCAGGACCCTGCTCCGGATCAGGACTTGGCTGCAAGAGAGAGCTGTGGTGAAGGAGGGGAGGGGAGGGGCCGGCCCTGGCCCTGGCCCTGGCCCTGACCTGTCGGACACCTGCTCCTGCGTGAGCCGCTTGTCGCTCTGCAGCAGGATGGAGACGTAGTGCCGGATCATCCCCACGAAGAACGTGATGAAGACGATGGGCAGCACCACCCACAGCCGGATGTTGGAATCCAGCAGCAGCTCGGGCTCGCTCATCCCGGCCCGATCCCGGCCCCGGGCCCGGCCCCGGCCTCCTCCCGGCTCCCGCTGGGCCTCCGCCGCCGCTCCGCTCCCAGCTTCCGCTTCCGCCTCCCGCCGGAAGGACGTCACCGCGCTCCGCTGGCGGGAAGCTCGAGCCGGGAGGCGCCTCAGGGGCCGGGGCCGCCGCGCGCTCCCCTCAGCTCCCGGCGCCGCCCTGAGGTACCCGCGTGTCGTGAGGTACTTTCTGTAATTTTCGTGAGTTAGGGACAGGCTCCTCACCGCGCGGGCCCTCGCTTCCAGCTGTTTTCCCCCCTTTGTAACCTTTGGCGCTGAGGCAGGGTTTATTTGGTTCCTTGGCCCCGCCAGGACAGGACGGGCCCGCCGGGGCGCTGCGCTGTGCTCACGGAGCTGCCTGCCTGCGGTCGCCTCACCTGGCTGGGTTCACACCGAGCTTGCAGCCCTTTGGGAGTGCGCTGAGACCGCTGCGTTAAATCGGAGACCTCGGTTTAATTAGCTGCTTAATTTGTACGGTGCCTGGAGGAAATGCGGAACAGGTTCTAGGAATTTTGGAAAAAGCGACGTGTCCTGCTGTTTAAATATGACAAGCTCTAAAATCCTAACCCACACAGCAGAAGAACACGGTGTGATACTGGTCAGCCAGGCAATCTGCCTTCCTTTGGAAAAGCCGTATTTCCGGAGCGCTTTGCTTCACCATTCACTAACCCATTCTAGAGTCGCGTAAAAAAAATCTGAATTAGTCACGTTTTCTTCTGAATCAAAGCTACATCTCCTTTACTCGTCTTTTTTTCCTGCTTTCTTACAGGCGACGACAAACCATTTGTTGCCATGGTTTCGAAACGGAAATTGTCAAAACCTGATGTTTCTGGAGAGAACTCAAAACCAGAGTTGCCAAGTAGGTGCTCAGGCATAATCTTACAAGAACGGGAAACCCGCTGGTAGCGGCAGCAGCCCCAAGGGAGAGAGAACACGCCGTAATGGCAGTTTGATAACCTTGGTAGCTAATTGTTAATTAGCTATTGATCTTAAGTGCTATTGTTTTATGAAGCTGTGTGACGCAGAACAGGCAGGCAGCAGGAACGACCACAGCCATGCGGCTAAAATGCAAAGGGTGGATTAATTCCCATCACCTCGCCAACCAGGGGATTCCTGGAGCAACCTCCAGCAGCTGCACTCGAGCAGGGATGCAGGTGTTGCCCAGCTCTGGCTGTGCGAGGTCACTGCCTCCAGCTGGCACCTGTTTATCAGGGGTCACACAGGCGCGGTTTTTACCACCGTGCTGTGATCCTCACAGTGCTTGTTTGATCTTTGTACCGAGGCTGGGAGCTTGAGTGCGTCCCATAGGATGCCTAGGGTAGGACAGCACGTGGTGGATCCCTAAGTGACAAGTTTAGTGGAAGAACCTAGATTAAATCAGTGCTTTCTAGGCCAGAGGAAAGTATGATTCTAGCACTGTGCAGTTTGTAATTTGTTAGCAGGTATGTCTCGCCTGGGAGTACGGCACCAAAAGTATGTCTTCTGCCTTTGGTTGTGGACCGCTAAAAGCGGTGGTTAAGAAGTGTTCCCTCGTGGTGTCATGCTGCAGGGGTAACTGTTCGATAGGATCTCTGCGTTGGGGTTTGGGTTAGCTAGCGCCTGCTGTCAAACAGAGCCTCACAGTGTTGTTTGTTGCTCTGGTCCCATAAATGTGTTCCTGTGTTCCTGTAATTCCTTACTGGAAGGTTAATTTTTTAATTAGTTCTTTTTACGGAAGTTCCCTGCTGCTCTTTTGCACAATCATTTGATGTAGCTTGTCTTGTTTTCTCAGAAACAAAGAAGTCACGGGCTTCTGATAAGGAAAAGGCCTCTGCCCAGGGCGGACTGGAGAGTGAGGGAGTATTTGAAGAGCTCCTTAGAACATCAGGAATTATACTGAAAGCTGGGGAAGGGCAGAATGAAATAGGTACGGATTAAACGCTTGTTTTTTCTGTTTGTATCTTAAAGCCTGCAAAGATGACTGTCACAAAGTAAAGGCACTTGTTACTTGCAGAGTAAGAAATGCTTGTGTGAGCTTGTTTGAAACTTCAAGGAAACTTTCATCTGGACTCTTATTTGTTACATCTTGGATTGCACAGCTCCTGCCTAACTGAGCGCATCTCTTAAAATCATTACGCCTGCATTTTGAGTGGCTACACGTCAAGTCAAAAGACTTCTGAGAGATTATTGGAGGTGTATGGAGTAAGACTGGACTGCATCTGTGTTTACAGTCTTACCTTTTTTTGTTAGTTACACCAAGTTGGATGAAACAGGAACATGAATGCCTTTTAGCTCAGAGGAGGCACTGCAGGAAACATCTGTTTGGATGGAGCTGCTTCACCCTAGTCATGGTCTAAGCAGAAACTTGAATTGCTTCACGGGGTTTTCCATGTTTCACCTCTGTGAGACAGTGAAGCTGTACTGCCTTCGTTGCTGCAGTGGGTTTGAGCGGAGGAAGGGCTTCTTCAGGACGGCAGGGCCGCCGTAGTGGTTTGTTTGAGTGACATTACACTGTGTCACATGAGTGAACTTTGTGCTTACAGGACTGATTTTGCTGGAAGATGGCTCCTCTGTTACGTTAGGTAAAGGGGTTTTTGGGTTGCACATTTGGCAAGGATCATGTTGCCTCCTAAGGATAGGAAAAAAAAAAAAAGCCTGGGGATTCTTCCTCCACTTCTTGGCCCCTCGTTCTGTCTGGAATGGATTTGTCTTTAACTGCCAAAAAGTGTAGGAGTTTGTGTATCAAGGCTTGTTAGTGCCACTAGCACACGCGGTAGGTAACACCACTCGGGCTTTTGCTAGCTGGAATTCTCGACAGAGCAAATGCAGCAATAATGGTGGATGATCTGAGAGCTTGTAGCTAGCGTAGCTGTTGGTGCGGTGTTGTGTGGCTAAAATACGTCTGATTCTTCATTCTCTTTAAACTTTCTCCTTAGCTGTAGATCAAATGGCTTTCCAGAAGAAGCTCCGCCTGACCCTAGAGAAGCACCCGGCTTACCCAGGCGTGAGTAACTGACTGTGCTTTGGCAGGAGCCAGATTTCAAACTGTTTGCTGTGTAGCAAAAGGCACAGATGCAGCTGCCTTTCTCTGCTGGGCTTGTACAGAAGCATGCAAAGCTTGCTGTTTCTGCTGTTTCTCTCAGTGCCATCGTCCCAGCCTTTTGGTCTCATTGTTCTTCTGAACAGTTAGGCACAAGGTGACGGCCAGCACGTACCTCTGGTACCAACCTTGATGTGTTTGCTCTGAGATTGGTTTTTTGTAATTCAAAGCACAACTGCTGCATTTCCAGCCCCACGCCTTGTCAGAGTAACTCACTGGCAACATTATTCAATACACAAAGACTCTTAAGAGAGCACGGTGGCTTGCTTAACTTTTCCAGTGGAAGCTTGGTTTTGTGTTAGCTGGGAGCTGGCAGTGTTAAAACTGTCAAGATTTGGTGCTCCTCTCCAGCAACAAACCCAGCGTGAATGTCCTGAGGCCAGTGATTTGAATCCTGCAAATGTTTTTGGATGCAGTTCTTGGCACATTAAATGTTGCTGTCTCAGCTGAGCAGGGAGATGGGGGAGGCCAGGTTAAATCAAGGTAAAGTGAGAGATGGTTGCTTTAGAATTATTTTGTAAACCAACCAGCGTTTGCTTTTGGTTTAGGTTACAGATTATCCAGCATTCCTTCTGTGACAAATTCTAGCTCCCTGGCTAGCTGGCTAGGAAACCTCTTCCCTGTTTTCATCGTCCGCTCACAAAGCGCATCCTAAAAGGCAGCAGTCGATGAGGGCGTCTTCTCAGGAAGTGAATAATCTCTCTGCTTTGCAGGTTGTGAAGCAGTTTATCAGCGGATTGGAAACTCACATCAGGGACAGAAACCAGTTCAAGAACTGCCTTTTGCCATGCGCTCCCGTACGGACCGAGGGGTCAAGGTCAGGGAAAATGTATTGTTTGTTCTCTCTTTCAGTCAGAGCCGGTCTCTACTTAAATGTTGTGCAACAGTGAGCGGAGCGGAGGGAAAAGCCGTAGCTCCAGCTGATACGTAACAAGACCTGTGTCTTACGCAAAAGCCCCTGTCATTCTTTGGTCTGAATGTTTTCCCCTTTTGGACACCTGTGGAAAATGTCTTCTCTCTTACACAGCTGCTGACTTCAGGGCAAAGGCAGCTGAAACCTCCAGTTTAGTTTGACGCTGGGAATCTCCAACCAGCATATAATGACATTTATTTATTTATTTAATTCTTTTAATATGTAGGCTTTCATATATTTTATATTCTCACTCAGAAAATATGAGATGGTGTGGTGGTTTCGCTCAGCTGTGCAGCTGAGCTCCACCACAACTGCTCTCTCACTCCCCCTCCTCAAAGGGAAAGGGGGCGAAAATAAGATGAAAAGGGCTCAAGGGTTGAGGTAAGGATGGGGAGGTCACTCAACAATTACTGTCATGGGCAAGACAGGCTCAGCATAGGGAGATCAATGTAATTCATTGCCTATTACTAACAAGCTAGAGCAGTGAGAAACTGCAAGGAAACTAAAAATACCTCCCCCCCATCCACCCTCTTCCACCTCCTCCCCTGAAGCAGCACAGAGGAATGGGGAATGGGGGCTGCGGTCAGTCCCTGGCGCTGTGTCTGCACGGCTCCTTCACGGTCCCTCTCTGCCCCTGCTCCCTGTGGGGTCCCTCCCACGGGGTGCCGTCCTTCCTGAACAGCCTGCGGGGGCTGCCCGCAGGCAGCAGCTCTTCAAGACGCTGCTCCGAACCACAGGGTCCGGGAGCAAACTGCTCCAGCACGGGTCCCCCACGGGCGGCAGCTCCCCCCAGATCTGCACAGTAGGGTTTTTTTTTCCCCCTTTCCTAAATCTGCTCTGACAGAGGCGCAAACGCCATCGGCTGGGCTCTGGGCAGCAGTGGGTCCCTTTGGAGCCAGCTGAAACTGGCCCTTGTGTGACGTGGGGCAGCTGCTGGTCGCCTCTCACAGAGGCCACCCCTGCAGGCCCCCGCTATTAAAACCATGTCCCAGAAACCCAGTACAGACAGTTAGGATTGGAAGATGTTAAAACCTAGCCATTAATTTTCATATTTCACTTCTAAAATAATTCTCTTGGAAGTCTTGGAAGTGTCATTTCCTTGCAGTTATTAGGAAGGAGCATTTACTAACACTGCTGTATTACCTACAGTTCTGGGGGCTGCCTTTGGTATATAAAGGAACTCATTGTATGTGTTGGGGTTTTTTGTTTGTTTTTTGAAAGTACTGGAAAGAATTACTTTGCTCTCCTTGTGTTTTTACTACAACTGTGGAATCTCATCTTGCAGGACTTTGGTGCACTCGTATTGTGAAAGCCTCATTAAATTGCTCCTTGGAATTAACGTCTTACAGGTACGGACACCTTAGTTTTCTCTTCACAGTGGTGTTGATTGATTTTGGGATCCTTTTGTTTAGGTAAGCAGAGATTAGTAGAACTGGTGGTGAGGCAGAGGAGGCTGCATCTGGAAGAGTGTCTGTTATCAAGAAGAAATGACCTCAAGTTGCTCCAGGGGAGGTTTAAGTTGGATATTAGGAAAAAATTCTTCACAGAAGGGGCTGTGCAGCATGGGAACAGGCTGCCCAGGGAAGCGGTTGAGGCACCGTGCCTGGAGGTATTTGAGACATGTAGATGTGCTCAGGGATGTGCTTTAGTGGCAGACTTGGTGCTAGGCTGATGGTTAGATTGATGATCTTAGAGGTCTTGTTCAACCCAAATGATTTTATGATTTCTTACTTCTTGAGGGACACAAAGATGCTCAGGGCCCGCAGCGCACGGCAGGTCAGAAGGGCAGCGGGAGCTGTCCTTGTTTAGTCTTGGAAAGTTAAGGGAGGTCATGCGGTCTGCAGCTGTCCGGTTGCATGGCGTATAGAAAGCAGGGAGAGTGTTCTCAAAGGGCTGGGGCAGGATGAGAGATGACAGTCAAGTTAAAGACGGGACGTTCTGAGAGAATTTAACCACTTCCACTGTGGAGAATGTAGTTAAAACTTGGAGGTGTTTAAAAATGGACGAGACGCTGAGCAATGTGATCTAATGATGATGGAGTTCTTAGCAGAGACTTGGACCAGAGAACTCCAAACTTCCCTTCTGACCCAAATTTTTCGATAATTAAATTACAGCCCTGGACAAGCCTTACGAGGAACAAAGCCATGTGAAAGGACAGAGGCCCTCCCAGGATTGCCTTGGGTGTAGTAGGGAGCTCAGTTCACTCACCTCTTGTATCAGTCATCTCCCCTTCCTGCAGCCGCTAATGGCAGTTGTGGAAGAGGATAAGGACAACGGGTATTTGCTCGTCTTCTCTTCCTCTGCTTTGTCCTGGGGCAAGGAAAGGGAAAGTGAACGTAGCGGCTGTCCTTGTGCAATAATGTCCAGGCAATAAGACACGGTTCTCTTTTCATCCCCTTCTGTCTTCTCCTTTCCCACACGTGGCTCCAAAGACAACTCCTGTCAGCCCTGCAGTGCAATCGAAGCTCCTGTTCTGCCTTCCTGGGAGCTGGTCCTCGTCCCCCATAAAAGAACCACACACGTGAAGCCAAATGCGCTGCGGTGGTGCTTAAATAGTACTTAATAGTTGGTGTTAAATAGCAAGTAGTTGCTTTTGCCAAGCACTGCTGGTGATAACAAGTTCTGTTAAGTTGTATAAAAGCTCATCAACACATACGTGGAGCTGAAGGTGACATCTCAGGAAGGCATGAGAAAACTGAGAACAGCTGCGGATTTAAATCCTCTGATAACTAAATGATTTTTGAAAGTTCTTATTTTAAATGCATTTGTTTTTTTTTAGAATTGCATTTGGGCCAGGATTAAAGGGAGGAAAAGAATCAGACTTGCAAGGGAAATGGCAAGATCACGTAGGTCGTTCTCAAACCCATCTAAAGTTGATGCTTTAGATTCTTGTGTGGTGAAAAACAACCCAGATGGGTCTGACAGAGTTTGGCCCCGAGGAATTATAAGTCCTTCCCCCGTGGTCTGCTTCTGTTAAGTGATGTATAAAGCTTGCAGTTGCGTTTTTCACCTTGCAGGCTGCGCGTCTCCTCTCTGGCAAGAGGGAAGAGATTTCTTTTACAGGAAATAGTTGTCTTTCTTCTTTTGAGTCCTCTATTCCCTGCGTGTTTCAGCTTTCTGAAAAGTTAGTTTTGATGGCAATGCCACAGCACAAGCAGTAAATCATCATCCCAATCTTGTCTTCTTGCCTTTCTTCTAGCCTGCTGTCATAACGCTGTTGTTGGAAAAGATCCCTGAATTCTTTTTTGATGTGTGAGTACAGACTTTTCCCTCTAACTTGAAATGAAATTTCTTTTGAACAATTACCAGCTGCTTGACTTTGACTAATTTCAAACTTGCCTAAAAGGATCTACCTAAAAAAAAAAAAACACTTTAAAAACATATATAAATGGATGTCTGCACTGCGTTGTTGTTCATACATGTGTAAAATTGTTTGTGGGGTACTATGCAGATGCATATAGCAGAAAACAAGCTAACAGAAGCTTAAATGCAGACATACCTCACGATTCATTATGCTTTTGTTAGCTACTGGCACAAACTCTGGAAGTATTTCAGTTGTGTCCCGGTATTTAAAAAGGATGGAAGTGACTGGCGGTGTTTGAGGTGGCTGTTAGATGCAAATAGACCCTCTTAAAAACGCAGTCCTTGTTTAAACAAGGAAAACAGAAAAAGTATTTGTTGTTTTTTATTTTGAATGTAGAACATCACAGCAGACTGGGAGATCTTGAGGCACAGCACAGGAGAGACTCGAACAATTAAGTTCTTTTTCAGTTGCTCTGGAGGCAGAAAGCTTGCAGAGTTAGTGGAGCAGGTCAAGGGATAAGAAGCCGATGCTATTCCTTGTACGGCATTTGTTCAGCACTGAGTATGGAGCAGGATACAGATGCTGTACGGAGCCTGAGAAGTTGTCTCACTGACATCTTGTTAGAGGAGGGTTTAACACAAGCAGTGACAAGGACTGAATTGCTTTCACTCAAGAGCTCTGAAGATTCTTGGATCTAAAAATGATAAGCTGTTAATTGTGCTGTGAACCCTGTTTATAAAAAAAAATCTTACTGACTTCGAAAGGGATGTTGTTACACTTGTTTGCTATCGAGCTGTATGAAGGGTGAAGTTTTTTCTGTGCGTTAACGACCAGTTAAAAATAGAAACAAAGAAGTAGAAAGAAATCCATTCCACAGCACAAGAATGCTTTTAGGACAGTCCCTTGGAGATCTTGCTTGTTCAGCGTGTTTGTAAATGAATAAGGAAAGGAAGAGCGAAGCAACAGCCTATGGTAACAAATTTTCAAGATAATCAAATCTAAACCTGATTGTGAAGAGCAATAGATTGTTTTGTTCAAGTATGGGACAAGAAAGAGCATTCATGAAAGCTGCATTTTACCCACCCGTGGACTGGCCGGCCAATTTCACCCAAATCTGACAAAAGCATAGACCTCTGCAGGTTTAACGCCAACTGATGCCTGGACAGAGGACATGTAATTTATTAGCCTACGGTAGGAAGGGTGGGGGCAACTTGGGTTTATCCGTGCTGTTTGGAACAGCCAATTCATGAATACATAGACCAGCGTGACAGGTAAGGGAGAATGCCTCAGTGCATCTGTCTGAGCCTTGTTTTCTTAGAAAATCAGGCTGAAAATAATCCTACTGTGTAAATACAGTGGCTAACTCAGTATTATCACTGGGGAAAGACATCCTGCATAGGTATTTCTTTGTTTTTCATTTTGCATGTACATTTAATGCTCAGCATTAGTCAGAACAGCAGACAATATTAGGAAAGGAATTGGGAACAAAATGGAAAGCGGCACGTCACTGTAAATGCATGGCACGGTCCCATGGTGAGTGTGGCAGCCTTTCAGAAGTGCTAGGAAGGAAAATCTAGTAGAATAATTTCTATATAAGTAGGGAAAATATTGTAAGTAAAATAGAGTTCTGCCTGCCTGACAAGCAGAGAGAGGACAGAAAAGCAAGTGAAAGCAAGATTAAAAAAAATAAATCTGTGAAAGCAAGAAAGATTTAGAAAAGGTAGCTGAGGAAAGTTTAACCCATGTTTTTAACTATGCAAGGCAGCAAACTGCAGCAGAAGTACTTTTTCAGATAATCTATAATTAACTACCTTGCAGTTTCAGTGTTGCAGGGTGTAGAGCCTTCTGCCTTGGGAATTTACTAAGCTGTGTTGTTGGAGGCTGAGTGGAAACTCTGAGAAAAGATGGCCCTGTGCATCCTCAGGTGCTCAAAACTTGTCCAAATGCATCTAATACGGACAGCAGCTGGGGATGAGGATACCGGGCTCCAAAGGTTTAGGCTAAGGCCTAAACCACACGTATGGCAGGACAGGAGACCTGAAGTGAGGTCATGTTGCATGTTTGGGTTTTTGTGCTGTAATTAGGGTGTTGCTGACAGTGTATTAAAACATGCTGATAGCATCCCTGATTTGTGTGTCCAGCAGGTGCCAAGTGCGGATCTTCCTTCATAGTGCTAAAAGCTCTAGAGGTGTTAATTAATGATAGTTTCACAATGTGGGTTTGATAGTCGGCTAATACGAGTTGCATCTCGTGGTCTTGCTGACCAGCAGCAAAACTTCTGAGTGTGTCTGTGGATCTGACTAACCCGTGTTTCACTTCTGCTCTTGTAGCGTGGGTACATTTGGAACAAATTTTCCCCGGCTCATTGTCAACCAGTTTAAATGGCTTGATAGTCTTCTTGACAGCCAGGTGGGTACTGATGGCACAAACACCCGCGTGTTTCTCCAGTCAGCTTCTGTAACTCCTCTCAGGTGGGATGAGATCAGTTTTGGTGCTGATGAGAACAGATGTTTCCGTATGCACATCCTGAAGGGGAGATGGGATTTAATTTTTGTTTGTGTTCTTTTCTTCGGTGACTTTTGGATGTCCCATTTTATTTTCTTCTTGTCTTGTTCTAAGTGTCCTTTTTCATAAGTTCATCTGTTCATATATATCCACATGGGTGACCCCCTTTTAAAGCAGTCCCTAACAAGAAGTTACAGAAGTTACAGTCCCCTCATGTGTATTTTTAACAAGAGGCACTGGATACTTGCAAGCATCTGGGGATGAATTCTCTGTTCTGGCTTTGATGGTTCTTTTCCTTCTTTCCCTTTCTGAGTCAGCAGTCTCTGAGTTACTTTGTCCTGGAGGGCTGTTCCTAAGGAGAGTCGCAGAATCCACTGAATCAAGACCCAGCTCTGGGGAGCTTGCTGTTGGGTTTCCCAGCTTGCTTCGCTCAGCGAGATAGTCATATCCTACCTGTAAAATGCTGTTTTTTCTAAAAGTCTGTGCAATGATTCCTGCTTCAAGGGCACAGTGAGATAAGGGACAGTTGGCATAAATCCAGGCAAATAACTTCCTGAGTCATTTCATGCGTAGTATGGCTGCCATTCTAATGAACGTGCGCTTTACGAGTGTTCCTTTTCCTGTAGGATCTCGTCAAGAAGTTAATGCAGATGCTCAGTGTGTCTCCTGTACCAATTCAGCATGATATTATCACCAGTTTACCTGAGATCCTGGAGGATTCCCAGCAAAGTGAAGTTGCCAGAGAGCTCGGGTACAGCTGATTCTGCACACCCCCCCCTCCCCCCCTTCTTCTTGCTCTTAATAGAAAAAAAAACAACAAAAACAAATCATGTGAATGTAGTTTGTACCAGGACAGACTAAAGCAGCACAAGTTTCTCTTCATGGTAACATTCAAGGACAACCAGCACTGGCTTAGGATGTGTGCTGTTATGCTCTTAAAGAGATGTCTAAATGCTCCAGAAGTGTCTTTACCTAAAAAAAAAAAAAAGAATTGTTATTGAGTACATGGGCACAGCGCAGGTAGATTCCAGTTAAGTGCTCATTACTTCTGCTGCGATTAGTCACTTGGTTATTACTATCGGTATCTTTGGATTTGTTTTGGATTCTGCCGTGGTAAGGGTCAGCATTGCTTTTAATAATTAAAAAAACAGAACAAAATAAACATGGTCGTGAAGCAGAACCTTCTAGCTCTTTGGTATACTTTTCTCAAGCATTTTTACTGACCAGAAGAACAGGATGACCTTACGCCAGTAGATATCCTCCCAGGGAGCGTCACATTTAGCTAGCCCTTAATGTCTTCTTTATGGTGTATTCATTTCACACAATAATTTATTTTTTTGGTAGCCTTAGCCTATTTTTAATTATTTAATTATACACATCCATGTTTCTAGTTCTGGTCATTACACGGTTCACTTACATTTATGCCAGTGCCATTTTCTTTTCACTCTGGTGTTTGTTATTCCAGCCTACCCCTGGTTGTACCCCTGGTACATCCTATTCCTTGTACCTTGTAGATTTATGTTCCCATTACATGGTTCTATTAAGATAATGTATTTTCTTTTTTCTTGCACATCAGCTGCTTACTAAAAGAGGGCAGACGGCTGACGGTTCCGATTCTGGATGCTCTTTCTCGTTTGGATCTTGATGCAGAACTCCTTGCTGAGGTAAGTGTTTCTACGGGGTGGTCAAACAGAATCTAGCCCCTGCATAGCGATGTGACAGCAAGAGCTGTTTGGTCATTCAAAGTATTTTGCTATATATGACTTCTGTAGGCCTTCAGAAGTTCTGAGCTAGCTGGAATCGGAAAGGAGTCTAGGAAACTAAAAATATTTTAGGAAACATTCATGAGGCATTCATTGACAAGCATACTCTGGCTGTTACAGTATCCATTCAGAAGTTTCAGACAACTCTTTTAGAAAATGCAAAAGCACCTGGCCTTGCTGCAGTAAACATTTGCCACCCGTCTTAAACCCACTTATTGTCACTGTTTCTTTTTTTGAGATACAGTAACCAGCCTAGACTGCTGTATTCTAGGTAAAGGCAGGCTGGTGACTGCATCACCATATGACCATAGTTTTTCTCGGCCAAAGGAAAAGAGATCACGTGCCTTGGGTCTTCTGGCTATGCTGGATTGTTATGCTTTCAGTTAGGCTTCTAATAAATAGAATAACATTAGTTCATTTGAGTGCATTAAATGCTATTTTTCATAGTCCCCAAAGGCTAGTGCTGTGTAACGTGCAAGATTCTTCCACGCTTTCCTCTTTTGAAAGCCATTTCAAAGTGATGGAGCCAAGCTCTGCTTGGCACTACCAGGCGATAGTTAAGCGGCAGAGGCAACAAATTACAGTCTGGGAGGTTCAGGTTGGACATCTGGAAAATGGTTTGGGGTCTGCAGCAACTACGTAAAGAGATGGCAGTGAGGGGCAGCTGGAGGAGGTTGTCCTCCATCCCTGGAGATCTTAAACTCAGCTAGCAAAGTCAAGGTCAGCCTGATCTAGTACTGGCAGTATTCCTGCTCTGAGCAGAATGCCGCAGGAGAAACCTCAAATGATCCCTTCCCACCGACTTAACCCGTCTATCTGTGAACCAGAGTCTTAGAGCTGTGGTCCAGCGTTGCTCTCCCCTCAGGTGCAGCAGTCTGCCATGACCATTGTACCTTCTGTGAAACTGGAAGATTTGCCTGTGGTGGTAAAATTCATCCTCCATAACGTCAAGGCTGCTAACGCAGTAGAGGTACAGCATTTTCTCTATACTAAAGACCGAGAAGTTTTATAATATAAGTTTTATAATATATTTTCAAGTACAATTTTTGAAATTGCCAAGGATGAAAGCACTTGTAGAAACTATCTGTTCTTCGACATGGATTTGGTTGTGCCTTCAGGCCTGAGAATTGAAACCTCCTCCTTTTTGCTGGCCGTTGCAGATTTTTTGCATTTGGTTTTAGAATTTGCATTTATTTTTTCTTCAGTGTTGAACACCTTAAAGAACTGAAAGTAGTGAAATTATGCTGAGTTAAGCTCCTAAACTGAAGAACTGTTTGTGGCAACTTTCAGCATTTGAATTTTATCGAAGAGTTTTCATTGTACAGACCTTTTAAGGGTTCTAAAATCCTGAAGTATCCAACAGACCTGGGTCTGCAACTTGGTAATTCTCTGGTTTCCTCCACTGAGTTCTGCTCCAAATACTGTTCTAGAAACATTCCCAAAGTAGTGATTCTCCTGTTCAGAGAGCTGTTTTCAGTTTCATATGCAAGAATCTTCTGGTTTTGGGAGCCACTTTATCAAAGGAAACATACTCTGAATATATTTTTTAAACGAACCGTTTGTTGAGCCAGCCTTGCTGAACTGTTGAACAATGTTTTTTTTTTTGACAACAGTCAAACTGGTGAATTCGCACGCTCCAGCATTTCTACAGCTGTCTCATATCTTGCTCTGCTGCTAAACAGGATAAAATTAATTCACTGCAGCTTATAGCGTAAATGGATGGGAATTTCATGGAGTAGCTGTTAAGAAATCCTCTCCTGCTTTCTGTATGCATGCGTGCCATCGCAATGACAGCATTATGGTGAAGAATGAAGTGCTTTCACTTTTTTTAAGTATTTCATAAGAAAAGTTGAGCATAGCTAAATGTTTAGGAATCTTAACAAGTATATGAATTTTGATTTGTAATTCTAGGGTTGTTCTGTGCGATTTTTTCTTTTCCTTAGCCTTTTCTGTTTCTCCCTTGTATATCAGAGTGATTTGTGCCAGGATTTGTGTTCTACAGGTGATTTCTGATCTTCGTAAGAGCTTGGATCTGTCATCATGCGTTCTGCCAGTTCAGATCCTAGGGTCCCAGAAGAAGCTTAAAAGCCAAGTCCAAACCAGGTACTTGAGCATATTTACATGATTCTGCAGAGCTGAGATGGGACAAGGTGACTTCAGCTCTTCTTTATCTGCTCTTGGAGGCACGCCTAGTTACATATATGAGCCTAATTTATCTTCAGTAGAGGTGCTGACGCTCTTATTCCTTCCTGCTTGGTATTCGTGTAACACACTTGTCAGTCCTTGCCCAGCCAGCTTCCCCTGCCATTTATAGGGTACCTTTTGAGAAATGTCTGTTGTGGCATCCATGTCTGCAGGAGGGTACGTGGCTCTGTTAGTGATGATATTGCTGTCAGTTCTCCTGTTTTAACTTCCTTCCAGTCTTTGACTGGTCCTGCGGACCTCCACTTCCACCCTCTTCTGAAACTCCCTGTCCTCACCACAACATTCCCTTCAGAGAATTTCTGCTTTACATAACTGCTGTTGCAGGTAGCTGCCTTGTTCCTTTTACTACAGTATTTGCAGAGGCTGAGTCTTTCTGATCATTTACAGTTCTTCCACGAGCCAAGTAACCACCAGCCAGAACTGTGTGAAGCTACTTTTTGATGTGATAAAGCTAGCTGTAAGATTTCAGAAAGACGTCTCTGAAGCCTGGATTAAGGTGAGTTGTGTGCTTTGGTCCTTGTTTCCTGATGGAATTCAACCTGTAGGCTGAGCCTGAGCTTTCTTCTAATCAAATGTGACATCAAAAGGCAAATGTTAGCCCATCATTTTACTGACACAGCTTTAATTTTGTTCCAAATCAGGAGTGCTTTTTTAGGAGTCTGCTTTCTTCTTCAGTTCCTGATTTCCCAGTGCTTGCAAGCTGGCCACTAGCCTCCACTGTATAGAGCCCAGATCTTGAAGTGCATAGTAAGCCTGATTCTACGTGTTTACAAGAGAATTTTGAAGAAAGTCTTAGCTTTCTTTCAGTCAGCTAGAGAGCAAAAATGTTTGCCCTTCTGCTGAGAATGAGTTTTATGAAGCTTTAAGGTGCTTGCAAATATCTCTCAGGATATCTGTATTGGCTGGCATTGTGGCTCGTTGTAAACCATGAAACTTGTTCTCAGCCTTTCATTGCTTGGTACCTTAGGTTTGTGTTTGTCAAAAGACATCAAACAAAATCTAAAACAATCCTGACAAACACAACAATGTCTGTGCTGAGTTTTCATATCCATTTCTTGAGTGCCTTGTGGATTCTCTGCTGTTTGCAAGATGCAGTTTGCTGGCTTTGATAGCCCTGTTGTAGAGAAATCTGTGAGCAGGATTTCTTTTGGTGTCTGCCTTTTTTGATTTGACTTCATGTAACACTCCTGGTTTTGAAATACAGTATTGTACTTGAATGTAACAACATTCTTGTGTGTTTTGCTCTTAGGCTATTGAGAACACCACAGCTGTGTCTGACCATAAGGTAATACTTCTGAGGAAATTCTGGGAGATTTTTCTAACCAAAGCAGAAACTGCAAATGACGTTGCATGGGGGGTTCTGTCGGTATTTGATCTGTTGCTGCTAAAACAGCCATCCATTTTCATTGTAACTCTTAGTTCATCCCTTCTAAATGTCAAGGGACAGAATTAACTTGCTTTGAATTTGTCTTATGGGGCTAATGAGTTTTCTGTAGTTGTGGCTCTGGGGAGTTTTTTGAGCTCTTGACTTTCTTCTTAGTTTTGGCTTCAAAGAACATAGTTGTCTAGGCTGTTTTATATCTTTTCAGCATAATGATCGGTGCTTATTTCCTCAAAAAGGTCCTGGATCTGATAGTTTTGCTGCTAATCCATTCTACCAACACCAAGAACAGGAAGCAAGCTGAGAAGGTACTGAGGAGCAAAATTCGACTGGGCTGCATGCCAGAACAGCTGATGCAGAATGCCTTCCAGAATCATTCAATGGTCAGTGCTGATTCTGCACCGGGACACCTTTTCTCCTTTATCCCTCAAATATCTTGTCAGATGATGATTTAACCCAGGACTGCATTACGTATGCTGTCTCCTGAGGTTTCTTTTGGTCACCGATCAGTCTTTCAAGGCTCATGTCGTTTGTTGTAATGGTCTGGTTTTGTTTGTTTGTTGTTTTAGAGATCAGAATTCCTTTATTTTGGTGCAAAACCTCTCAGCCTTTGTGTGGTCTAAGCCCAAGATCTCTACTACCTGTTCCATCTGCTACCATCATACCTGTACTCCATCTGCTCTTGTTGCTCATTTGTGCTAGACAGGACAGCAAGAGAAGGCAGGAAAGCACTTATTAAACTACTAGACAAAGCTTTCGGGATGAGCTGTAGCATCTCTTTAGAGACCTGAGAGTTGAAAATGAGCAGCAGCAATCTGCTCTAACGATGTCTGTATTTCTGTTTTTCAGGTTATCAGAGACTTCTTCCCTTCCATCCTAGTACTTGCTCAGACATTTCTGCACGCCGCGCACCCAGCCATAGTCTCCTTTGGCAGCTGCATGTACAAACAAGCTTTTGCAGCCTTTGACTCTTACTGCCAGCAGGTACAGTGTGATGGACTGCTTTTGTTTTATTTGTGCTTGTTCGCGTTCTGTTCTGGAATGTGAACATTCCCCCTTCAGAGGAGGGGATTTGAGGCAGCTCAAAGCCTTTGAGAGAGGTCTGTGCTATAGAGTAGGCCAGGCAGAAGATGGAAAACCATTGCAGTAAAAGATCATTGTGATGGTCTTGTAGCTACCAGAGCCTTACTCAAGTGACTTGAGCACAGAAAATCCTAAGAGGAGCCGGGAGCAAACTGTCAGGCCTCAGAGGTGACAGAATGAAAAATACTTGTGGAGCGGAGGGGACTGTGCTTTGTTTTTGTTTTTGTTTTGCAATTCAGAAAGCACACAAGTTGACTGAGCTGTAGCCTGAAAGCCAAGGCTGGACCTCAGAGTCACAGAGGAGATGTGTTCATAAATCCTTATTTCTCTCAGAGCTCTGACCAACTTGGACTCCTATATATTTGGAAATAATTGCAGGCCAGACTTCGTTTATGAGTTCTGACACCCATCAGAAAGTTTGGGGTCTGGAAACAGCTCTGCACGAGCTTTTGATTGTATTTGCACTTTTTTGGCACAATTTATTTATAATTAGGGCTGTTTCCAACATTGCACCTGTATTACTCGGTACTGCAAATTTAAAACACAAGCAACTGAGAAGAACTTGGAATGTGAAGACATGCAGTGCTGTCTGCAGCAAGTTGGGGGGTTCAGAAATATTTTGAGATTTACAAATTTCAAAAGAGGATGGCTGTATTAACAGTTAGTGACATAGGAAAGACCCAGAGCCCCAGGCAGCAGATTGGGTTGGAGAGAGACCCGTGTCTAGAAGCCAGTTGAAGTAAAGCAAATAAAAAGATTTTTGAAACAAAAACATCTTTTTTGAGCTGCTGTTGGTAACGAGGGTTGAGACACTGGGAATGCTGTAGTTAGAGGTGATGTCGTCCTGGGTAAGGTGCAACATTCTGTGTGCCTATGAAAATTGTGTGGGTTTTTATTAATCTTACGTGATAGTAGCAAATAGAAAAAGCTGCAGGAATGTTAGCAAGCAGGCAGGAAAAGATTGGTGAAGAAAAGCTTTATGAAGTCATGGAAGCTTTTAGAACGGAATAAAACAGGCTGAAAGAGCCTGTATTGTGCATAGTGGGAATTAAAAAGCAAACTGAGAGGGGAGTGGGAATGATATGGCTGAGTTTCAAGGTTACTATCTGTACTTGATCAACATATTTCATATGAGTAGAACAGGACAGACATTTTTCTGCTGATATCTCATTGCGGTTTCTCTGGCGGGTGTTTCCTCAGGAGGTTGTGAGCGCTTTGGTCACTCACGTGTGCAGTGGCAACGAAGCAGAACTGGATATTGCTCTGGATGTTCTCACGGATTTGGTGGTTGTGCACACGTCCCTGCTGATGCGCTATGCCACCTTTGTGAAGGTATGTTTATTTCTGCCGGCATCCTACATTTCAGGACCCTTAGGGTACTTCGCCCCAAGTCCAGAATAGGTCAGTGCTTCTCAGAAAGAGCCTTAATGGAACAACCCGAATTTGTAAAGCTATCTGTTCTGAGAAATGCAGTGGTCAGAATGAAAAGGAATGTGCTATGGAAGGAAGAGCTAAAAGATTGGACTGTTTTTCTTTGAACATGTGTGTTGGGATAGAAAAATAAAAAAAAAAAAGTTACCTGTAAATGGAGAACACGTACGTTGCAGAACAAAAATGATTTGGGGGTTTGTCTTTGTTAACATCAGTTCTTCCAAATACCTGGCAAAAACCTGTCTCATTTGTGGACTGCTGCTTCTGCCACAGTGAAGGACTGACAGAATTAGTTTGAACAAACAAAACTCCTGGCAAGGATGGGAAAAGACTTACGTCCTAAAAATGAAAAGAAGAAAGCATTCAATGGGGAGGAAACTAGATGGGTTCCTGACTCAGAAGAATGACAAGCAGGGTCAGACCTGCCCCATTGCCTAATTCCAGAGGTAGGAAAAGTGGAGACTGAGTGGAGAGCAAAACAGCAAGGCAAGCACATAGCAACACTTTCCTTGGACAAGTAGTGGGGGAGTGCACATACCCGGTACCTTTCAGGGGCTGTGAACTGCAGGGTTCCTAAACTTAAAACCACCACAGATGGGAGTATCCAAGTGTGGTGGGGAGCACTTGCTCACACCTGACCTTGTTCGCATGTTCTTGTCCTGGCAGATTAGTGACAGGTTATGGTTTTTATGGGCCAACCTTCGATGCATTACCAAAGCTTGTATGTGAAAGGCATTAATAAATGCTCTGGCCAGACCCTAAGGACCTGCAGCGCGCCGTGTTTGACATGCACCACATAGGTGGTTGAGACGGTAGCCATTCACCTGTAAAAAGATCTGTAGAGCAGCAGATGCCTGGCGTGTTTCACACAGAGCTGGAGCCTCTCCTGCACAGAGAGAACACACAGATCCTAGCACAAATTTTCTCTCCTAATTGCTATTTTTTCACGTTGAAACTGGGTGAATTTTCTTGGGGGTGGCAAAAAGCGGTTATATAATCCTGCTGTCATCCTTGTCAAACTCAGTGCCTGGTTCTAAATCCTGCTCGAGGCTGACCAGTTCTAGGAGAAAAATAATGTTAGCAAAATGTCTTGTCGGTGTTAGAAAAGCCAGCATTGCTCTGGAAAATGGCTTGACTATTTTCACTGTAGCACTAGAAGAAGAAATAGCTGAGGATGCCAGTCAGCACGGAAAACTTACCCCTAAACTGTTAAAGGTTTGGCTATTACGGTGCTTGTGTTGGAAATGTTAGCAAAAAAAATCATTTTCATTGTGTCAAATACTTTGAACACAGTGAAGAAATATGTAATAGAAGCTAAACAGCTGTCACTGATGGGATTGGAGCACTCCCAAAATGCTTGTAGCAGCCAGCTTGTTCTTCCCATGCAGCTTCTGATAGAGTGGACTGTAATATTTAAGGCCGGAGCAATAGCTCTGCATTTATGTTTATTTCATTCGAATGTAGATGTTTCATAGCTGTACAAAAATGGCAAAGTTAAGCTGCTTCCCTGCGACTGGAATCTGGAAAGGCCTTCTTGACATATCTGAGCTGGTTTGTGGCTTCTCTCTTACAGACCATTTTAGACTTTACACAGAAACTGAATCCGTGCCAGATCCGGAAGCTTTTCTACATTCTCAGCACACTCGCATTCAGCCAGAGGCAGGAAGGAAGCTATATTCAGGTAAGGAGGGACACAACAAAAACGAGTTCACCTGTACCTTGGTCCTTTGGCTGGGCTAAATTCTAGTGGTTATATTGCACAAATAGTGGCCTCGTTTGTAAACAGCAGTTGGTGTCAAGATGTCCTTCAGCTTAAGACTCTGTTCTCCATAACCTATTGCAGACTAGGTTGCGGCTCCAGACTTTCCTATCCTGTATAGCGATGATAGCAAGGAAATACAGAGGCTGTACCTTTCCTGGAAGTGCCCTCTTTCCTCATACCTAAGAAAGGCAGAGTTGGTAGAAATGTTGGTGGAAGGGGACTGATGGCAGTCTCTGATCTAACCTCCCAGTGGAAGTGGGACTGTCGCCAGCACGAGATCAGGCTGCCTCTGGCTTTATCTAGCTGACCCTTGAAGATGTGCAGAAGTGTAAATTTGGAGCCTCTTTCCAAACCTTGTTTCTCATTCATTTGGAAGCATTCAGAAAGCACAGTTCAGCTTCTTTCCCAAGGCGCTCATCTTAATTCAGGCGGTTAATGTTTGTGGATCAGAGATGACAAAGGCTCTCGTGTTAACAGAACTAAACCCCACAGAACAGAAGACTGCTGCAAAGCTGTAGGCTTTGTACCTCAGGTGTATATACAAGAGGCACAAAAGAAGCTATCAGACCTCTTCTAAGTTCATATTAGTTTTACAGAGGATACCTTGTATGACTCCATTGCAGCATAACAGTGGTGATGTCAGGTACCTGTGTGTGAATTTGTACCCATTTGCACCAGCACCGCACGGGTCATTCCAGAGGCATCTTGCCTAGTGAAGGTCAAGAAAAGGTGGCATAGCCATGGACTCTCCGTTCCTCTGCTACCAGTTTGATCTTGTTGGCACTGGTTCTTTGCATAAGTTACGCCTTAAGTCTTCATCTCCTCTGTCTCTAGACTACAGCTTTTGCATACTGAGCACCTCTGTATGGGCCTAACCCCTCCTTTGCAGAACCAGCATGGGCAGTTAATAAGTATCAAGACAACCAGGGCTGCTCTGATTGCATAAAATTTTCTGGTGGCCTGTGAGATTTTTGCTGCTTTTATGAAACTGCTTCTGAGTTGTCTCACATACTCAGTTCCAGTCGGAGAGTGCTCCTCGTCAGAGCAGGGATGCTGTGTGCTTTCATTGTCAGGAGGCCTCTTAAGTCTGTCATTAGTCCAGAATTCTTCCAAGGTGTTTGTGCCTGTTTTGGGAAAGTGCAGCTGATCAGCTGCTTTGGCACAACTGTTAAAATAGAGCATGCTGTGTTGGGGCCTGCTGTGTGGTCATGGAGCTGCTGCAGAGAAGCCTTTGCAAGTGTGCAGGCACGCTGTCCCAGGGGACGAGGGAGGCAGCTGGAGGAATGCCTCACTCCCAGGTGTCTGGTGTGCTTTTTCCTCGATCTCGTTGGACCTTCCCCCAAGAACTGCTCTATCACTGAGCCTCCTGCAGCTGGCAGTGTTTCAGAGGGCAGCTATGCAGCTGCAACGTGTGTAAAGAGCATCTATTTTTTCTTTTTTCAATATATATTCTTCTATTAATCGTAGATGAAACCTGGACACATTCAGTACAGTAACTAGAGCAAAGCCAAAGCAAATCACCTTTAATCCTTTTTGCAGCCTTACCCAGAGTTTTGACCAGTATGCTCATAATAAAGGAAGTTACAGGGTGTACGTTCCTCCTACAACACGGTAATCCCAGTAAACCGTTTCTGTGCAGCCTTTGGAGATGACATTAGGTGAAGATGCTGGTAGGACTGAATGATGCTCATAAGTACCTCTGTGGTGACATCGGCTGTGTCTGTCTTTTTAGGATGATATGCACATGGTGATCAGGAAATGGCTCTCCAGCACTGTTCCCAACCACAAACAAATGGGGATTATTGGTGCTGTCGCCATGATAGGCAGTGTGGCATTGAAAAGGTGAGAAGAAATGTACAAAGGTGAATTTAACATGCTTTAAGACAACCTGGAGTGGTACAAAGAAGGTGGGGGAAAGCAATTGTCTTCTAGCTCATGCACAGTCAAATCCAATCACTTTGAAATCTTTCCTGCAAATTGCAGCATTTGGTGTTGCAACCTGTTTAAATCTCCGCTGCAAATCTTGAAGGCATCCTGAATTTGTTGTTAGTGCTGATTCATGGAGGCCTTGACCAGCACCAGCAAGATCTGGGGCCTGGGAAAAAGAAAATGCTGTGGTGGACTGACTGCAGATCAGCACCTGGCACTAAGGCTGATAAGCTTAATGTGCGCTGTGTGAGTACGGGGAAATCTAAAGGAGAAGGAAGAAGAAAAATTCCTGCTGTGCTGGGCATTGGTGTGACAATTTCTGATGTACTATGTAAATAATTTGTAAATAGCGTTGATAAATGGGACAAAGTCCCAATAAAAGCTGTGATAAAGATTAAAGGGCTTGGAAAACAAATAGTTGAGTGGCGTTGGGAAGCAGGACTTCTTCATGGAATGCTTTTGCTGATTATTACATGAAGAGAAAAGCCTGTCTTAGCTCCGGGCCCTGAGTTATCAGACTTCCTTATGGTTGCTCCCGTAGCACTGACATCAGACTTGCTAATTTAGAGGCACTGGTTTAAGTCTAAGCAGATGTTAAAATGGTTATTTCAAGATCGGGCTTAGAAAATCCTAAAATACAGGCAAAAAGTCAGAAGAGTGGGGTCAGCAGTGCATCAAGAAACCTGCAGCAGCAGTGAATTTGCCAGGTAAAATGCACACAGGTGACCCCAGCAGGTGGACCATGGTTTGTGCCTCAGAGAGAGGATTAAACCCCCAGGGAAGTTGTTTGTTTGACTTACAGAGAAATTCCTTCCCTTTCCAACTCTGACTCAAGATCCTGGAGAAAATCTGTCTGCTGCCACTTGAGAAATACCCTTGTAATCGGATCTTTGTGTACCTTACTGGCTTCCTGTCTGATTTCTTAAGAAACTGATTGAAGAAGACAGACTCTAAAGCCTCTGTCAGAGAAAAAAACTACCCTTCTGAGCCCTGCAAATAAGCAGCAGGAATTTGAGTAGCTGGCATAATGTACAGCTGCAGATATAGGCTCATGTAAGGAGAGGCTCCATGGCCTTCAGCAGAGGAGATGGCTTGAGGTCTCAGGTTAGAAGAAGCATTTCCTTGAAGAAGACGTTGTGTCTTGTCCCACAGTACCAGGACTTTTCCTAACAGTGTCCAAAGCATGTCCTCTTTCCATGCGTAGTTCTTCATTTTCTGGCGAGAGTTAACGCGTGTGATGGATTTTGCCATCTCCTAAATGCGGTGCAGCAAATGCAAGGTTATCAATTGCTTTCAGAAACGAAGGAGATGGTGCTTCGTTGGAGAGACCTGAGCCGAACTTCGAGCGTGATGGGCAGGTGGGTGCCAAGGATGGGAGCATACTGGGGCGGTGTGGGAGAGAGGGAGGACACGGTCAGCAAGAAGATGTGTCTGGAGACGCAGTCTTAGGTAAAGCAGGCTGTGTGTCTGACAGTCAGCTTTACTGGGCGTGGGAGGCTTGTGTAGCAACTACAGAGGCAAAAATCTATTGAAATTGGGTTTGGAGAAATGAAGGGCTGCATTAAGAAGCGCTCAAGCAGTACTACAGCTATCTAGTGAGTCTTCTGTCCAGACGTTATTTCAGACAAAAAGGGAAGAAACAGGACAATCTATTTTGTGTTATTCCGCGGCGGAACAGTCCCAGCTCTGTGACAGACCCCTGTTTCTTCTTAAAGCTGCATGTCTGTAAGCCCGGTCACCATGGGCTGTTAGTCTGGAGCTGAATCTTTGGATATACCTCAGAGTAAATTAATGTAAAAACAAGAAGGAGTTAAGGTAAAAGTTTGAGTTGTCCTTTAAAAAACAAACAAACAAAAAAACATTCTGAAGACTGTTCTCTCCTTTCAGCTTTCTACATTGCTGGACCTTGTAGGCTTCTGCTGTGAGCAAACGCCAGAAGTCTTGGCACTCTACTACGATGAACTTGCCAATTTGATTGAGAAGCAGAAGGGAAATTTGGACCTACAGCTCCTGGTATGTTGCAGAGTTTTTTTTTAATTTAACCACTTAGATGTATTCTTCAAAAGCAGGGTGTTTTTCAAACACGGGCAGGACAAAATCATTTTGAGGATTTCACTCCGGTTTGAGAACTGGTTTTGTCTGAGGCATGCCTGAGGTTCCTGTACGAGATACAAAATCCTCTTTCACCTCTTTCTGGTTTTGTTTGTTTTTATTTTCCTGTGGCTTCCTTGTTTTTTGCTGTTTTGATTGTGGCAAAGTCCTCATTATGCTTTAACAGCTTCCCTTATGTGAACTTCCATGTAACAGGAGGAGGAGGGGAAGCCCTTTAAAGGAAATGAGATGACATTTTGGAGTAGGCTTTTGAAATCCATAGATAAAGGTAGAACCCAAAAGAACCTTAAACTTTGTATTGAAATTGGCTTCCAGTCAAAAAGCTAAGGCTGTCTGATATCTAAGAACCTGGAGGAGCCACAGTGAAGATTTATGGTAATAGGAAGAGGTTAGTGAAGGCCAATGCTCTTTCTTCTCACTGGAGATGTTTTTACATGTGTGCTGTGCCAGCCAGGGGACTAGGAAATCGTCCTGGGGCCCAGGAGAGCATGAAAGCTGTTGTGGAATTGATCGTTCGTGGTGCCACAAAGAGACCTTTGCTCTTGTGGAGAAGCAGAACTGTGTTTTAGAACAGGGGAAGGTGATTAGGGGACTGTGAGCTGCTGACACTCACCCTAAACAGCCTTGCACCTAGAGCTGGAAAAGCCACTCAGGCAGAGAACTTCCCACAGCCCTTCCAGCCAGCTGCTCTGCCTCTCTGCAGCAGCGGGGAGCTGATAGACGAGCTCACGTCGAAAGAGCAGGGAAGAAAATGATTGTACATGCGTGGTAATGTTTCCTGGCTGTCTCTCTGAAGTCAGGCTTTAGCTCTCCTTGTGGGCAGTAGTTTCGCTGCTGTGATTGTTCCAGGGTGCTTTTGCTTGGCCTTGTCTTCTGCATTTTTCATGCTGCTGTCGCAGCTTTCTTCGCTGAACCCATTTGTTGAGCAGGTTTTTCCTTTCTTTATAGGAGGAGTTTGGGAAGAGTCTGGTGGAGGACTTTCCCAGTGACTTTGTGGTGGATCTCAGCCCCACAGTGGCCGGGTATGCCGAGCACAGGCTAAGTATTTGTAACGTTTCTGTCACTGGCAACTTTGTCAACGTGGTGATCCTTTTAACTGAGTTTGTCTGCCTTTCCTTGCAGTTCGTTCTTGTTCCCAGTGAAGTCCTTGTATAATCTCGATGAAGATGAAAGTCAGGGAGCAATTGCTATTAACCTCTTACCTTTGGTGTCACAGCGTGAGCTTGGCAGGGTCACTGATGGAATGGATAACCCAAGTAAGAGGTACTGTGGCGCTCACCTTTGCAATCATTCTACATTTAAAGGAACTGTATTTTCATTTTGTGTCCAGCCCTGCCTGACCAAGTGCTTGATTAGGAGCTGGGCGCAAGATTTACCAGTTTCCAGTGTTCCTTTCCTTCCCTTGCTGTTAGGCATGGGTCAGATAGGTCTAGAGGCATAAGCACCCGCTAGGGAACTGGCAGTCTGTTCTGGCTCAGACTGTTTAGGTGATGTTGAGTAAGTCATTTTGCATCTCTCTTGTTTCCCATCTGTCATCTGAGAATCGTAGCTCTTTCTTCCAGCATTATTGTGATATTGAAGGTCATGCCAAGATGGATAGGCAACTCCATCCATTTGGGCAAAATTCATATTTTGAGCATTGAGTCTCAAATGGAATCTGCAAGTAGTTAGTGTGTGTCAAGAGTACACAATTTGTTGTGTTGCACTTCGACAACGTGGACTCCTGCTTCACAGCAAAACCCCAGACATGCCACGACAAGTAAAATCTGTATGAGAAACAAAAGCTTTGTCCTCAGAGAACGAAACAGGAAGCATGCAGGAAATAAAACATCTTATTAAACAATGGGACATCAAAGTTAAAAATAATGAAAGTTTTTTTTTTTTTTTTCTAACGATCAGTTTTATATCTTGCATAATTTATTGCCAGATTTTGCTGAGATCATAGTTGTGCTTAAAAAATACATGATTACTTTATACCAAATAAAAAGAAATTGATGGGGAAAAAAATGTTAATTTTCCTCACTTACAATGTGAGCAGTAGCATGCTAGAAAACATTCAGGGAGGTTTCTCTACTGCGCACAGCTGTCATTTGCACAAATTATTGTAGTTCCTCCTGAACTATTCACCTGTGATTTCTACCTGAAATAAATCTGACCCCGTTTTTGTTCAGTACAGCAGGTTTTCTGCCCTTAAGTTTTCCCAGCAAATTGATCACTGACGTATTTGTTAACCATATGATGCATTTCTGCTTTGTGTTGCTGTGACTCTCAAGAAGCAAAATAGAAGAAGGTGTAGGCAAGGTGGCGTGGGGAGGACATAGGACACAAGAGAAAAGCGATAAGTATTCTGGAGGTATACAAAACATAGGACCCACTTCATTTCTCTCTCTCTTTTTTCTTTTCCCCAGGGTAGTGTCACCAATATGTCTATCACCCTCTTTCCGATTGCTCAGGCTCTACACTGGAGAGCAAAACAATGGAAGCCTGGAGGAGATTGATGCCTTATTAGGTATGGAAAGTAAATCTTTTACAGAGCCCTTCTGGCTGACTTGTTCCTGTCCCAGATCTGCAAAGCCTTCCTGCAGCTGTGGGAAGAGCTGTGTAGTTTATGATGGAGGCTGACATGCTGTGTTGCCCACAAGTGGAAGGGAGGCAGGGGAGACAATCACTTTCCCTGGGAAGTGACTGATGGTGTTTACTCCAAATAGTCATGGGAGAGTACAGGCTTTCTGAAGAGTCGTTGTCCATGCAAAAAGCAAAGCATAGGTAGCAAACACAGTCCTGTTCTCTACCTACCCTGTCTCAGGTTGCCCCCTGTACTTGACTGATCTGGAAGTTGAAGGGAAGATAGACTCTCTTTCCAAGCAGGAACGGGAATTTCTGTGCTCGCTTCTCTTCTACGCGCTCAACTGGTTTCGTGAGGTGAGTAGAGCCTTGTCTGCATGGTTTGGAGTGGAACTGAGGAGTAGCACTTAAAAACACAAACCCCAGGCTTCAGGTGTGCAATTGTTGAGGAAGAGTCTTGCCTCTTCAAAATGTTCTCCAGCAAGGTGTTGGTGATCTCTCCATTTCTTCTCTTCATTAGCATTTATGTTTTATCCTGATTCTGGTAACAACTCTGCTTTCTTGGCTAAGAACTCGACCTGTAGCTGCTGTGCTATTGCTTTTCAGATCGCGTTTTCTTATGGGCTTCTGAAGAGCTTTGTTCATGCAGTCTGGATTTGGTCACCCAGGGCCCTTGTGCTAAATTGTTGTGTGCTTATTTGGGACTTGTGGATGTTATTCAGAAAAGAAAAAGTAAGAATGGATGCAAATCTCCCTAATTCACAGTGAGCTCATTTTGTGTCTCTAGGTTGTAAATGCTTTCTGCCAGCAACAGGACGCTGAGATGAAGGGGAAGGTTTTGACTCGAATACAGAACATCACAGAGCTGCAGAACGTGCTAGGAAAATGCTTGGCAGGTGCGTATGAAAACGTTTGCATGTTCTGGGCCTGCACCAGCTGCAAAGTGAAAGGTATTGGCTTAAACACCAAAGGAATTGTATGGCAATATCTGCTGCATTATTACAGTGACCTAGGAATCTGCCTGAGTATAGAGGAGGAAGCCAGCTTCTTTCCAAAAGATACAGTGTGATTCTCTGGCATTCAGGTTGTACCAAGCTGTTGAGGCCTGTTAAAAGCATCAGCTGCCTTCGTTAACCTGGCCCACGAATTCCTGCTGTCTGGCAGCTGGAACCCAGTGCAGGAATCTGGTGGCTCTGTCCCAGGCCAATGAGCACAGCCACAGAAACTGACAGACAACAACAGCTGAGGACAGCACCTATGCATAGGACTCTCATAAAACATAAGTAAAGACAACTGAGTCCCCTTCCTGCTCTTCAGCTGCTTAAGATGCTTTTGAGTCACAAGCACACATGCATTTGCAGACCCCCAAGTAGTGGCACAGCCCCTCTGTCTGCCTAATACTCCTGCCTAGATTTTGGGTTCTCTAAACTGCTCCACAGGTCTCCTACAAACCACCTGGTCCAGCTTGCTGCTCCTTACTACCTGGCAGACGTGCAAACTCACATACGTACTTGTCCCACAGGCACTTCATGCATGTAGGTCCTCCAGATCCCAGCTGATGGCCCCTCCTGGACACAGGGCCTCCTACTTGCTGGCTAGTTTGCCTTTGAAGTTGGACAAGAAATTGCAGACACACACTCCAATGCATGCCAATTTTGGGGAAGATGCAAATGCTCGCCCCTGCTCTGTCCCAGCAGCCAGCACCAGGCACGTGGGCTGTGACCCGTGGTTCTGCTCCAAAGGGCTCAGATGTGCTAGAGCAGCCCTTTTCAGCTCCACTTACATTTACCAAGGTCCAAAAACAGCTGAGCTCTTGTTATTCTCCCTTTCTGGAGGAATGCAAAGAGCTGTAGTTCTGGTGCAGCATGGCAATGCAAGAAGGCTGACTGGAGCTAAATGTGCCTGAGCGTAAGAGCGGAGGGATGTTCACAGGGATGGGGAAACGTGGTACTTCCTCTAGACGTGCATCTTGCCTCTGTTTTCTCATTCACGAGCTGAACTAACCAAAGTTCTGCATTTTGGCTCTTTCAGCAACCCCTGGCTATGTCCCACCACCAGCTACTTTTGATTCTGAGGCCATGGAGGGAATACCGGCTGTTAACGCTGTTGGTCCCATGAGAAAAAAAAATGGTAACAAGTTTGTAACATTTAAGGAAGCAGATATGATGTTGGGTTTGCTTGGCAAGTTGCACTGCAGTCAATAGCACTTGCGTGATGCATAAAGCACAGAATCTCTGCTATGGCCTATCTAGCTTGAAATCTTACCCCATCAACTCCCGGTGCAGATGGAGGTGTAAAAATATCCTACTCCAAACAGCTGCTGGATAGGCTGGTTTTTTGGGGAAGCTCTGCTTAGCATATAACTATTGAAAAGTCATTGAAATGAATTCCCCAGATCCCCTTTAGATCTCTTTTCCTTGATGGAAATTCTGTTGGCAAGCTGTCAGTCCTTTGGCACAGCGGCCAGCGGTTCTGAAGTGTTCCGCTTGAATCGCTTTTGGACCCTGTGTGAATGTTACCTGGCCCTGGTGACTTCCTGGATGTCTATTTGATCTAATATGTGATTTAGGATTACTTGAAATGGAGTTTCTTTGGTCTCTCGAGATGCTACACAGTGTGTCAGGTTTGAGAGTCTCCCCACCTTTGTCAGCCGTGAGGCCCATCGCAAGGAATTCGAGTTACTCTGCTGTTGGCATAGCGCCCCTGCAAGCCCCTTCTGGAGTTGTTGGTCTTACTGTCATTTTCCGCGCCCTCTGCTTTTCTCAGTGAAACAGCAACATTAATTTTGGTTCAAGCATATATTTTTTTTAAGATAATGACCCACCCATTTTTTGTAGTCACAGCATAACATTTTTAAAGTACAGTAAGAAAAGAGAGACTTTACTTTTGTACTTTGTTTTTATAAAAGAGAAGTTGGTTTTGGAGAGAGCCCCAAATGCTTTTGACTCTCTGACTATGATCCTAGCAGCAAATGGCACACAACCTGTGTATATTCTGTGCTTTCTTAGGGCTGATTAAAGTACAGCCTGAGCTATTTCCCGGCCTTGCAGCCTCAGCAGTGTTGAGCATGGTACGGCTTTTATTTCTAAAGTTGCTTTTCTCTTTAAGGAAGGAAGAAAAAGTCTGATGGCAGCAAAGCCAGCTTTGCAGACCGTTCTCAAGCAGATGAAAGCTCTGAGGGAAACCAGCCTGATAACGAGCTCTCTGAGCAGGAGAAGGTAGGAATATTCCCCTGGAGTCTTGTAAGAAAGGCAGACAAAGGAAAATGACTTAGAAAAAAGAAACAAAAGTTTTGAATTACTAAAATAATCAGGCAACTACCATTTCTAGACTGATCAGAAATTGTGAGATAAATCTGGAAAATACAGACCCTTGTAAGGATCATATTTCCTGCTGTCTCCAGCCTGCTTCAGTCACAGGTGCTCATTTTTCATATTTTCTTTGAGGTGTTTGATCAATGTATTCATCATACGGCATATTAAAGATTATCCATTTTCAGCCCATGTTAAGAGCTAGCTCAGGTACAGAGTACAGGTCCCAGACTAACCCATAGATGCCATGCCTTATCCAGGACAACAGAACACAGAAATCCTGGTGTGAGCCACATATAACACACTTTGGGTCACACGACAGGGCTGCGTGGAATGAAACTCTAAGAATGTATAGGTATGGCTAAAAGCAAGAGAGCATGCCATGGCTTACCGTCCTGGTAGTTACCAAAGACAAAAACATTTGCCTTCCCCTTTTATGGTGCTTATGGGACACTGTCTTTTACCAAGTCCAGAATGAGTTTCATGATGGCCATTGATTCATGGAAAGACAATAGCAAAGATTGTTCCAGTTTCCTAGATATTATTTTTTTTTCCAGAAAGCTTTTAGTGACTTGTACGGTACAGAATGAAAATGATTCTAATTCTGCATGCCCATCTCTGTACTAGCTACTGTGAATTCTTCTTAGTCTTGTTTCAGCCTGGCATGAAATATAAAAGACTGTGTGAAAGAAACAGCATTATCTGAGCTAGTAAGTCTTAGAGTTCTACAAGTTGCAAGCTGAATTCTGCTGTTTACTTTTCAGGGTGCTTCTGAGAGAGAGGCAGGGAACCCTCTGGCACAGCTGCAGAGTTATCGCCCCTACTTCCGAGAACTAGACCTGGAAGTGTTCACTGTACTCCACTGCGGGCTGCTGACAAAGTCTATCCTGGACACAGAGATGCACACAGAGGTGAGTGGAACAACACAAAAACGTACAGGTATGACTTTGTGTTAGGTATGGCCTCTCTCTGAGGCCTTGTTTCCTTCTGATCCGTTGGAATGGGTGGAAGATTGATCCAGACCTGTGAGCTAGGTACCAGGAGAGAATCTGTCCTCAAAGAAAATGAAGTACCTCAGGGCACTGAGGTAAAAAGGACTTTCTTTCTATATTAGACATAAAGTACAGCAACAATATTTTTTAAAAAGTAATTTTAATATTACATAAAAGGGAAAAAGATACAGTGTAACATATACATTTAACAGAAAGCAAGAGGCTTCAATACTGAACACTGCTCAGCTGCAGGATGTGGTGGCCTACCTGTTACAGAGAACCTGTGGCATTACAGTGTGCGTTGCAAAAGGCAAATGTCTCAAGTTACCAGCAGATGAATCTGTGTAAGGGCAGGTTCAGGTTGGGTATTAGGAAAAGATTCTTCACTGAGAGAGTAGTTGGGCACTGGAACATGCTCCCCAAGGAAGTGGTTATGGCACCAAGCTGGTTGGAATCCAAAAAGTGTTTGGACAATGCTCAGAGGCACGTGGTTTGATTTGTAAGTAGGCCTTTGTCGAGCCAGGAGTTGGACTCGATGTGGGTCCCTTCCAGCTCAGGATATCCTATGATTCTAGATGGGAAACTGGGCTCAGATGTGGGATTAGCATCATGGATGAGCCCTCCCTGGACAGGGTCCTGTTTACCACCTGGGAGCTTCTATAAAACTGCATTACTATGGATATGGAAAGCAGAAATGTGTAATTTTATTATGCGCTTTATAGGCAGGCTGAGTCCACCTGGAGTCTAATTTTGTTGCACAGTGATAGGATTAATAAGCTATGAAAAGGGCACAGTAGGCTGGAGTGTGGCCTGGCCTGCTCCACGGACAGCTATCTCTGTGTGTACGGAGTGCAGGGCAGTTGGAAGACTGTGTGACAAATCTCCTGGCATTTGTGGCAGTATTTCAAATTACTTCTTGGCTATTACTTGGTGATTTTCATGATTCTTTGGACTTAAACCTCTTTTTATCCCTAGGGTGCCAGTGGTATTTTGAACTTCAATGTATAAATTGGTTCTCTGTCAGTACTTGGGTGTTACTGGTGCCTGTTCCACCAGAACACCAGGTTCACTTCATGCTTTGAGTAAGCAGAACCAACGTCCCATACCTGCAAGAGGGAGACAAAACCCTGGCATCTACCAAACTGGCCCCTGGCTGAGGTTAACAAAGCCTGGAGTCGTAAGTGGAAACGGAGGAGGTGAAGCTGAGCCTCAAGGCACCTACTACTAGGTCCTGAGTCCAGGAATTGACTGTCCTTCCTTGTAATTACAGGCTCGTGAAATTGTGCAGCTGGGGCCTGCCGAACTCTACTTCCTCCTGGAGGACCTGTGCTGGAAGCTGGAACATGTGCTGACTCCAGGCTCCACAAGGAGAGTGCCCTTCTTAAAGGCATGTACAGCAGTAGCTAACGGTGCGAGGCCTGTGCCAAGCAGAGCATGTCAGTGACTTCCACGCTTATCCGGAATGGATAAATTCTTTTCAGAATTATTTTCACTTAACAGCTAAATGTCCCAGCTGTATATCAGAGCAGCATTTGTCCTTTCAAAAGAGATTTTCTGTACCACTTCTCTGTCCAAAGGGACAAGTAAGACTTATTCTGAAGTAAGACTGATGACGTGATTTTAAACTTTTGGGTTTGCCGCAGGAAAGAGGCTACAAGGATATTGGCTTTACCCACCTGCGTCAGAGATCCCCTAAGGAAGTTGCTGTGTTTGTAGTCAAGCTGCTAAAGCCACTGTGTAATCACATGGAGAACATGCACAATTACTTCCAGGTCAGTGGGCAGCAATTTTGACTCCAAAAAATCATCAGGTTTTGTTGCCTCTCAAAGAATTTTTGGTTTTGTTTGTGGGGGAAAAGAGAGTGGTTTTGGTGTCTTGAGTGGTTTTGTTTGTTTAAACATGGAATTTATGGAAATGGATTGTTGTGCTGCTGTCTTTCCTTGGAAGGACATGTAATGAATGATTTGTTCTGCATTAAAGGCAGTTACACAAAATCAGGGTGTGGTAGATGAACCAGGAGCGAACATCCAGGAGCACCAGATGATGTCCTCTTGTTACCAACAGCTGCTACAAACTTTTCGCTTGCTGTTTGCTTGGTGAGTTCAAGCAAAAGAGTGTATAAACAAGGTCTATTTACTGCTTCCTTTTTGTCTTCCCTTCCTTTAAAGCGTTTGTACCCAGCAAATGGCCTGTTAGTCATGCAGAACAACGCACTGCACACACGCACACAACACACTGGAGACATTTACACACTTTGTAGTTATGTCAGCCTTTGTTGTCGACCCTGAACTAAACCGGTAGGTGGTTAACAGTGAATGCAGGGTAGTCTGAAGCATAGAACTGGCCAGAATTCAGTGTGTTAATCTGTGTGGTTTTGGATTAAGACCAACCTAAGAGGCATACTCTCACACCTGGCTGTGCAACTCTCTTTCTGCTTAAGGATCTTGGAATTTCTTACCCCTAATTCCCCTTGTCTCAGGTTAATTTGTCATTGCCTGAATCCTGAGCAATTAAAGACTTTCTTCTGTCAATGGATAGGATGAATGTGTGTTTTGTTAATGAAAAGCCTATGTTGCTCATGTACTTGAAGTGAATTCATAAATACCAAACTCAGTGCATGTGCAGCATGGATTTAACCTCTTCATCTGCTAATATAATTCTGAAGAGCATCAGAGAAGTTTTTTTTTCTGAATTCTAATTTAGATCTGTATGTAGAAAGCACTTTACCTTTGTACTTCAAAAACATCAGTAACTGTAAAAAGAGTATGAAAAGGCAGTAGCAGAATGCAAATAATGGTGACTTTGGCACTCCCTAAACTTTAAATGCTCAGTTATTAAAGTTATATTCTTGGTAATATTTAGCAGAATTTTCTAGTTTTCTTTCTCTCTTCCATTGCCCTGGCAGTTGCGGGGAAAAAGATGGTGTATTTGAACCAAGCTTGCTGTTAAAATTGTCTGTGTGTGTGTGCGTGCCCTATAACTTTCATATTGCTGGGCTCTTCTTGCATATCAGCTGCTTTATTTTTCTTGTTGCAAACATATGCCCAGATATGCTTTTGTATCTGATATCTCTCCTCTTTTTAGTCTGATGATAAACTGGACTTTTTTTTTCTGCCCTCAGGAATGGTTTTTCTCAGCATGAGAATACTGACTTGCTAAGGTCAGCTCTCCAAGTAGTTGCAGACAGGCTGAAGCCAGGAGAGACGGAATTTCTTCTTCTTGAGGAGCTGATAAGGTAGAATCAATATTTCCCAAGCTTTGAAAGTGATGAATTTCAAGCAGTTTTTTTTGGTGGGCATTAGGGGTAAATGCGTGTTTGGGAGCTCTCATAGAGATGATACCGCCTTTAAACAGGGGATTTTGCATTTAGTCGAACGATAGTGCAGTCACAGCTAATAAAATGTCACTACAGGATTGTAAGATGTGCATCAGTCTACACATCTCATTTGTAAGTGAGCTATTTCAGACTAGGAGATCAGTAGGATTCACAGAAGGAATGAGTAGGTTCTGGGTAGTTAAAAGGTCTGTAGGGAGATGAGGCAAAAGCACGGTGTAAAGATGTTGCTAAACTTGAAGTGACTGTAGCCTGATAGGTTTCTCAGTGACTGACTTTTGGTCTACTAGAGGTTGACGACCCCTTCTTCAAAGAGAGTATTGGCTAGAGACAAATGCCAGGCATTTGGGAGACCTTGGATCTAAGCTGATCTAATACACCTTTTTTATTTATGTGCTCATGGGAGGTTACCCTATTCACACTGTCTCTACCTTTTTTCTTTCCTGTCATTCCCCAGCGAGAGTTTCCAGTACCTACTGAATTTCCAGCAGAGCGTTCCCAGCTTCCAGTGTGCATTCATCCTCACTCAGCTCCTGATTGCCATCTCTGAGAAACCAATGACTGGCTGGAAGAAAGAGAAAATGGGTAATGTGTGAAGAACCTCTTCTCCCGATTAGTTTTCATGCTGTCCTTTGCCAGTAAATCTTGGGTTCTGTCTCTGGAGTGCATGTTTTGGGGGAGAGTTTTCCCCTCACTATCCTAGAGGTCTCACCAGGGTGAACAGTCCTACCACTAATGAAGGAACTGCAGTAAATGTATTAGAAGCAGTAAATGTACTATATAAACTGCAGTAAATGTATTAGAAGCTGTTTGATATTCGTTTTACTGTGCCTCAGTCACGAGCAGAAAGGCAGACTCCAGCTCCTTTGGTTGGTGTTTTTAAAATCAGAGCCTCACAACTTTTAAGAGTTTTTCTGCTGTTTAATTTTGGTATCGATTTAGCCATTGATGATGGAGCTAACTACAGACATAATCAGATGTAACTTCCTTTAAAATAAACTGTCCATCTAGAGCTGTTACTTCAGGGTGGAGAGGGGAATGCTTATCTGTTGTTAACCCCATACAACAGATGTTCTCAGTCAATAGAACCGCCCTTCTTAGGGATTAGGACCAGCTTTGTAGGAGGAACAGCATTCAAGCAGATGAGGACTAGGCATGCTTGCAGGTAATATACAAGAAAAACACTTCTTCTCCACTTGGAATTCGTTATTTCAGTGTATGACAGTCAGCTCTCTCTGCTGTACCTTGTCATACTGAGACCACTCTAGAATTTGTCTTTCTCAGATGCCCATAGCCACTCAGAATGATAAGTTCTCATCTTTGAGAGATACAATAAATCCCATCTTTGGGATTTTACTGCTTTAAACAGGCCCACATTGAGAGAACTGCCCACTGACTGTCAGGGAATAATAAATTTTAACTAATAATTTCCTGGTTTAAAGTATTTCCGCAAGAGAAAAACAGGTTTGTTAGTGCTTTTGATTTATGAAACCTGTAAACTTCAATCTTACCTTTTAATATTCACTATTACAGAGCTGTAGCCAAAAAGAAAAGTCACTTTCTGTTGGAATTCCATTTCTAGAAATGGGTGCCCTAAGGGTTGCGTATCACCTTATTTAAATAGTTGGCTCACTGTAGGAGCTACCACAGACCTAACACTTAACATTAGCTGGAGTTGGATGCCTTATGATGAGAGCAGGTATTCTGGACCAGGAACACGCTGGATCTATGTGTATTTTATCGCGATAGGCCATAGAATGGTTTGGGTTGTAAGGGACCTTAAAGATCATTTAGTTCCGACCCCTTGTCATGGGCCAGATTGCTCAAAGCCCATCCAACCTTGCCTTGAACACTTCTAGGGATGGTGGCATCCACAACTGTTCCAGTGCCTCACCACACTCATAGTGAAGAATTTCTTTCAAATTAGAAAGTCTAATTTAAACCTAGCCTCGTTTAACTTGTGACCTTACTGCACTGAGGGAAAATGTTTTCTGATTTACTAAAGCTCAGGCTTGATGAAGAGTAGTGATGCTGTGATCTTTTGACAAGCCATTTGGACACACGGCCTTTTTATGGAAGAAGGAAATTGTTTTAGATTCTTGGGACCCAAAACACGTCCCATTTCTTCTGTAAGTTATTCCTTATCTTTTACAGCTTTGCTGGCAAAGCAGTTCCTCTGCCGGTCTTGGGTGAAACCCAGTGGGGACCAAGAGAAGGGCAGCCAGTTCAACAGCGCGCTGCATACTCTGCTCTGGTAAGACTCAAACTGTTGTAAGAGTATGCTGAGACACTCTATAGAAATTTTTCTAGTTGTTGCAGACTCCTCTCGTTCATTACCCTCATACTTTAAGAACACAATGAGTGGTCAGAAGAATTCTGTTAGTCATTGGCCATAAAAGCATGCTTGGACTTCATGTTTGCTAGATGATAGCTTGTCAGTGTACATCAACACACTACAGATGTGTGCATACATGTAGAAATATGGATGTGGACTAAAACATCTGGTTTTGTTTTCACAAAAGTGAACACAAATGTGCTCTCACTAAAGGAGAGCAGGACTGAATCTTAGGTGAAATATAATCACTGAATCAAAAGATGGTGAAGGTTGGAAGGGATCTTTGGAGGACACGTTGTTCCAACTCCCCTGCTCTAACAGGTACCCCTTAGAGCAGGCTGCCAAGGACCGAAAGAGGGTTTGTAACTTTGGGAAGAAGGGACAGGCAACTCAGGAGGACTACAGAGCTGTTGTGAGGTTATTACAGGGAGGAAATCAGAAGAGCGAAAGTCCAACCAGAGTTTAACTTGGCCACTACAGTAAAAGACAATAAACATATTTTTATAAGCGCATAAACAAGAAACGGAGGGCTAAGGAGAATCTCCATCCTATATTGGATGCAGGGAAAAACAGTGACAAGAGACAAGGGAAAGGCTGAGGTACTTTAATGCCTTCTTTGACTCAGACTTTATTAGTAAGACTAATTGTTCCCAGGGTACTCAACCCGCTGAGCTGGGAGGCAGAGGCAGGGAGCAGAATGAAGCCCTTATTATTCCAAGGGGAGTGGTTTAGCCGCCTTCTACGCCACTTGAACACATACAGATCTATGCGGCCATATGGGATCCACCCGAGTACTGAAGGAGTGCTCACCAAGCCACTTTTAATGATTTATCAGCAGCCCTGGCTATCCAGGGAGGTCTCAGTTGACTGGAGGTTAGCGAACGTGATGCCTGTCTGCAAGAAGGACAGCAAGGAGGCTCTGGGGAACTGTAGGCCTGTCGGTCTGACCTTGGGGCCAGGGAAGGTGATGGAACAGATCATCCTGAGTGCCCTCACACAGCACATGCAGGACAAACAGGTGATCAGGGCCAGTCAGCATGGGTTTATGAAAGGCAGGTTCTGCCTGACTAACCTGATCTTCTGTGAGAACATGACCTATTTAGTGGATGTGGGAAAGGCTGAAGACTTTGTTTACTTGAACTTTAGAAAAGCAGTTGATGATGTTTCCCACAGCCTCCTCCTCGAGAAACTGGCTGCTCATGGCTTGGACGGCTGTACTGGTCACTAGGTAAAAAACAAGTGGCTGGATGGCCACGTCCTAAGGGTCGCTATGAATGGAGTTAAATCCGTTTGGCAGCCAGTCACAAGTGGTCTTCCCCAGGGCTCAATACTGGGGCCAGCTTTGGTTAACATTACATACACATCCCTCTAGTTCCCTGGGTCCTTTTTGAAGGTAGGAGTGATACAGTCCTCCAGTCCTCAGGCACCTCTGCCAGTCACTATTGCTTTGGATTTCCTACTTAAGAGTGGCATAAGAGTGAGCTTGACAATTTTAGGCCACGTGTCGCAGGTAGTTCAAGAATTTTCTGGGTTATTCTGTGTAATATTTACCAGTGAACTAAGCTTGTTTCGGATTTAGTGTCTACCTAGAGCACACAGATAACATACTAAAAGCTATAGAAGAAATCTCCAGTGTTGGTGTTTCTGAATTGATCGACTCTGCCAAAGATGGATGTTCTTCTACATATCCTACACTGAGCAGGTAATTATATCAGTAGAGACTTTGTATATCACAAGATGCACAATGACTTTTTATATTCAATTATTTTGTAGTCTGTTACGGTTTCATGCTGGTACTGCTGCGGACAGCTTCGGGCACTTCTAAACTTTTTTTTTTTGGCAGTCCAAAATAGGTTAGTGCATAGTTAGCTTTAAATGGATGTGGAATGTCATTGTGCATTGCCGCAATATTAACTTTATTATTTGTGAGCCGTTTCAATTGGAAGACGAACTGCCATCCATCATTAAGTACGCTGCCTCTTTACGTGCTGCTACTGTTGTCATATAAAGCACTCTAAAAGTCACCTTCATAGACCTGGGGCAGCTCTAAGCAGTCCTGGGCTGGTATGTGGTTCGCAAAAGCTCTGTACGTGGACTCAGGGTATTCCTGCTACCAGCAGAGGAATTAAGAAGCATGGCTTACGTAGGGATGGCCAAATTTCCTGCACTTCAGAACAATTAAAATCTTAGATCTTTGATGGACAGACATGCTTATGAATCCTAGGCTCAGTCTCCTGGGATTTTCTACTAAGGAGAATGCTCAGCTGGGCAATCTTTAAGTATTCCACATTGTTCGGGGGACAAGAAGTCTGTCTCGATGCTCAGGGATGCCTTTTAATTTTGCTCTCGCTTACTCCACAGGCAGACATTCCCAGTTTTCTTCAGAGTAATGATAGCTCAGCTAGAGAGTTCAGTGAAAAGCATCCCAGCTGGGAAACCATCAGACTCAAGTGAGGTAGGAAAACAAACGCAATGGAATGTTTGAAGGGAAAAGGGCATAAGTTAAACTATACAGTGTAATAAAGTTGTACAGCTTGTAAAGGAATCTACTGCTGAACATGGTCTGTGAAAAGCAGTCAGAGAGGCTCATTGATCATACAAAACTGATACACAGGAGTGGCATCCTTTTTTTTTTTCTTGGTTTGCACCATGTCAAAAACAGTAAATTCATTAGAAGCTCTAACTGGAAAACAGATAGTAATCGGCAAAATAAAAAGCTTTGCAGTTGGCCTGCACACCTGTGTGGCAGCACAAAATTATTTTCCAACCAAGACTTTCTCTAAGATCAAGGAAGTGTGTTAACTCTGAGCATTTTTTAAGGCATGTGGGAAATGACCAGGCTGGCATTGCCACTGAGTGGTTTTGCTCTGATAAATCTGCCTGTGGGGAAGCTTTGTCCATCTATTCTCAAAAACAGCCATGCTTTGGGTACAGTTCTTCAAGCCAATTCCTAATCCATTGAACAGTCCACCCTTAAGTACCTTCTCTCTCTAGTTGGAGATCAGGATGTGATGTGGGACCATGTCAAAGGCCTTACAGAAGTCAAGGTAGATGACATTGGTTTTCCCTTGTCAACTGATGCAGTCACTCCATCATAGAAGGCCACCAGATTGGTCAGGCACAATTTGCCCTTGGTGAAGCCGTGCTGGCTGTCTCAGATCACCTCCTTGTCTTTCATTGTGCCTTAACATTGTTTCCAGGAGGTTCTAATTATGGTCCCCTTGTATCCCATTAGACACAACTGGAGAAACTGCTGCGGTGGAACATTGCTGTGCGGAATTTCCATATCCTTGTTAACTTGGTCAAGGTGAGGATCGATGATGATTTGGGATATTCTTCTGGTTTTACCTTCAGATTCCTAGCAATGTACGCAGATCTGTGATCACAAGGGAAAAATGTGAAGGATGATTTACATGTAGAATAACCTGGAAGTGGTAATTAAAGGCAATTATAATTTGTGTACAAGGTTTTCCATTTAGCTTTCCCTTCAGTACTTTCTAATTCTACAGTCTGCACATCTTACTAATATAGTTGTCACAAATAAAGTCTGTAAAAGGGAAGGATGATGTACAGTGGTGCAGGCAAAGCACAGAATGACCCCCCTATCATCTAGTACAGTATCTTGTGTATGACAGAGTCCACTGCCAGCTGTGGAAGAGGCAGATGGAAGAAGCTTTAGGCAGATCTGGAATAACATCTGACAGAAGGAAGCATTCTCCTGTTGTACTCAGTGAGAGGCAGGCTAAAACTGTGAACTCAGAGGGCTTGGATTCCTGTCTAGAACTTTCATTCGGTGTTTATCTGACAGCCCTCAGCTTCTCACTCACACCCAATGTGTGCTTCCTTTGAACCCTGCCAACGTTTCGTGTCACCCTGTGGTGAAAAATTCCAGAGGCCAGCCCCACTGGGTGAAATACTCCCTTCCGTCAGTTTTTGGGTTGGCACAATCAGTGTCACCAATTGTGACCATGTTTTGGGCAGAAGGTAGCAAGTACGGCTGCACTTTGCTGTATGCCTACATTGATCATTACTGTTTGCTTTTATCATATTTGCAGTGATGATCAGCAAGTTCAGGTTTTTCAAGTACAACTTATGAGTTTTGGTGAATTGAGCTGGATTCTTCTGTACCACAGCATTCACTGGGGCCCCACCTGCACTGCAGATTCTCTCACAGCACCTGCAGTCTGAGAGCATAAAGGGCAGAGCTGACTCAACTAGCTGTGTTTTTTTGCAGTCCGTAGCAGCACCAGAGTACCTTCTCAGCCTTTACTGACATCTGTGTGCTATGCCAGTTAAAACGCTCATTATTTGGTTATAGAATTGGTCACTGGCAAAAAATATGTATGCAAAAATATACCAGAAAGCCCACAAGAGAGCTGAGACCATCTATTTGGTTTCTTTGTTTGTTGTTAGACCACAGCTGTGTGGCCTGTGCAGTGACACCTGCTGCCTTTTCATGGCTGACACCATTAATATAACAGCTTCTTTATTTCCTCCAAAGTACATTATTTTGAACGTCTCAGTTCTGCTTTGTCTGTTAGGTGGTTACTTGCCCACCAGCTGGACTGGGTCACTCAGTTCCCAGACTATCAATAATTTCAGACTCACTGGGATGATTTTGTGCCATCTGCAAAAGGTGTACCTCCCTGCTGCCTTTAGGTGACTGAACAGCCATCCTGCAAACTACTTCTGACAACCGCTACATTTCATGCACTTACATCGTGCTCTCTGTTGAAATTTGGGAATGGATGGTGCCTTAGAACAGGTTTCACACACTGAATGAATGGCATGTCACTGAGGGCTATTTGCAATTGGTGCTGTGCTTGCGTTGTTGCCTTTAGACTTGCAGACTGATCACAGAATCACAGAATCACAGACTGATCTAGCTCTCCTCTTGCCCACGTAGGTATTTGACAGCAGGCCTGTACTCAACATCTGCCTGAAGGTAAGCAAAAACTCAAAATAATTAAAGAGAGCTATTAAAATACCAGCTTTCTTGAATTACTGCTTCCAGTGGAGAAGAGTAGTTACTGATTTCTCTGGAAGAAGCAGATATAACTTGTTCTCATACACTTAGCTGTCTTCCAGTTATCCTTCTCGAATGGCTCAGTCACCAAGGCTTTGCTGCTAATGGCATTACTGATTTAAGCCCTTTTCCGTCTCTCCTTCCCCTGGGGTACTTCAAATCAGAGGAGACATCACAGCAGGCAGGGTTCCTTTGGAGCCCAGAGAGACAGTGTGTCCTCCTGCAACTCTTCCTTTTCTGGCTAGGGTTTATGTAGTGACTGTCATTTTCTTCACCTAGGCTTATCACCAGTTTGCTAGTGAATAAAACCAGGGCTGCATACAATGAGACCACGTACAAGACCATGTATGAGCCCACCTTTGCAGTGACTAGAGTGGGACCCTTTACTGAGCTTGTATATTCCAGTACAGCTTTTATGTGAACATAATCTTTTACTAAGCAAGAACGGTCTCTCCAGGATAGCTTGAAAGAATGTATTACTCTCTTACCTGACTTCATGAGGGTTCATTGAAAAGGAATTTAAATTTGCCTTCTAATGTATTTTTTTTCTTTTATAGTACGGACGTCTTTTTGTAGAAGCATTTCTGAAGCTTGCCATGCCTCTCCTGGATCACAGCTTTAAAAAACATAGGGTAAATACTTTGGAGACAGAACTATCTAGAACTGGTTGAGAAGCATGACTGATACTTGCTCTAAGGAGATTCCTGTCTTTGGTCAAATGTTCGCACAACGCTTGCAATGCTTCATGACAAATGTGTCTGATGTTTCCAGCTGTGCTGTGCCCTGCTTACATGCCTGTGCAGTGTTCTCTTAGCAAACAGATTGTTATTTCTGAGCTCTTTGCCATGAATTCTTGGAAAAGCCGAATGGATTCGCTGTTAGCAAAGGAAGTCCTCTCAACCTCCTTCTCCTTCAAAAGTTAACACCGCAAAGGTGTCCCTCAAAGTAGGAAGCTCACATTGAGCACTTGGTGTTGGTGGGATCTAGTGGGAGGGTGTTTTTGCAAAAATTCTTGCAGTTTTGAGCAGTACAATATGCATGAATGCAAATGGATGAGCAACCTCAGTGCTCTATGTAATAAGCAAGAACAGTCCATTTATTCCCTTTCCTTTGTTGCAAGATGAACTTCCTTTGCTGGTGAGACTCGTTGGCTCTGTCTTCACAGTTTGTCTGATTTTTGTCTGATTCTTTAATAGATAACCCATTTCCATTGCAAATATGAGATCTGTTCTCATGGCTGTTTGGTGGAGTGAGGTTATCAAAAAGATATCTAGTCGTTACTACTGTGCAATAGAAAGTGCCTCATAATTTGCTCAGCAGAGAGAATTGATGCCCAGAGATGACATTGGAAGTGTGTCAAATACCACAATCTAGAAGTATGTTACGTATTTTCCTTCCGGTTCCCCTGATAAAGAAGGTTGTACTTGAGTAAAGATGTGACAAGATGGTCTTGTTCTTAATTGCCCCACTTCACTGTTAGGTTCCAAAATCTGACTCAAAATCAGTTTTCAAATTGCTTGGCCTGGTAGTGCTTATAATGTGTGATCCTACTTCTATTACCAGTTACTTGACGATGTGCACGGTGCAAGTCTCCTGTGGTTTTATCCCATTCATCTGATGATCTCTGCATCATGCATTTAAAAGGATTACTGTGACTCTCGCATTATTCTTGTTTTCCTTATGGAAAAATCCTTTGACCGTGATTTGCTGATCTACTTTTTTTATTATTATTATTATTGCAGGATGATGTGCAGGGTTTGCTGAAAACCTTGCAGCTGAGTACCAGACAACTTCATCACATGTGTGGCCACTCCAAGGTAAGATAACTTCCAACTGCAGCACAAACTCCTGTCATAAGAATTGATTATTTTCCTCTCACTGTTTTTCTAGGGCATACACAGGTCCTACTTTCAGGCTTACAGCAGCATCAGTTATAGCAAAAGCTCTGGGAGGAGGAGAAACAGCCTTAGTTAATGGCCCCAGAGGTGAAGTATTTGATTTGGAAGTGGCTGAGGTGGATATCAGATCAGGTTAGCATACCCTGTTTTTTAGGACAGGTTCTTGATATCTTCAGTTGTTGGCATCTGCACGAGGATGTTCCTGAGGACACAACCTAAGGCCCTAGAGACCTGGAATAAAGTACAAGTGCTAGACTGATAATATGGGAGAGAAGCCTTGGCAAAGATCAACAGCCTTGTGAGTCAGAAGAATGGACAAGGACAAACCGTACTCAAAATCCTCTCGAGGTGCCTTTTTGGCATTATACATTTATATTAAAGAAGAGGGCAAAGGGAGAGGAGTAAGATGGTGACACCCAACCAGTCTGCAGTTCCCTCTGTAGGAGACTGGGGGAAAGAAGGAAGAAGAAGAGGACTAGTACCCTGCTTGCGGTGTGGAGAGCCAGTACTTAGCACAAGAGAGAATCACAGGGGAAAATGCAGCAAAAAGGAATTTCACATGTGCTGCTTTGCTCCTGTCAGACTCCTCAGAGCTCCAAGAACACGTCTGAGAAAGAAGCTTTTCCAAAGTAGATGAAGCAGTGCTCCCCAAGCTAGATTTGCTAGCAATGTAACCCAGAGCTGGCATCAGGAGCAGAAAAGCCTCACTGAAAAACAGAACGTGCCATTGCAGCTCTCAGCATAGAGGAGAACCTGCCTAATCAGTCTAGGGAACTAGAACCTGACACAAACCCTGGAAATGCTAAAAAGCCAGTCTGACACTTGAAACCTAATTCCTCGTGCCCACTTTAAAGTCCCATTTCACCTCAAAAACAGCATAACACCGCCGCAGCTTGTGATGGTTGCTTTTGCACTTGACCTGGATGTCTAAGCGTGGTGTCCCACAGTCCCTCTTAGCAAATAACTGCGATTAGTGAACACCTTTGTTGTACAATTGCTCTTGCATCCACTACAACCTGATCAGGTCTCTGTGCCAAATCGTTTTGGCAAGAGTGAGAAGGCAGCGACCAATTCTGGGCACATAAATAAATGTATGCAATGAATGAAGAGGATTACCTGAAAATTACCTGTGTGGAGTTCATGCCAACATTTGTTAAGCCAGTCTTGATATCATTTTCGTACAACACTAGTAGATGCTCACTGACTTAGATGCGATGTTATCTAAGATTTGCTGCTCCCTCAGTATGAATGTCTTTAAAGATGTCTTTAAAGTATGAATGTCTTCATACCAGGCAGCAGCGATCAGCTTCACCTGAGGTATTCATCGTTTGCTCTTCTGCATCAGCTTGCATATCTAATGCTGGACATAAGGGGACAGATTTTTGCAAAGGACATGGTGCTTTGTCGAGTCTCCAAACTGCCTGCAGATTGTTGGATGGGTTCCAAGACCCAGGGAGCACTGTGGTGTTGGTAGTGTCATTGGCGAGGTCTTCCCTGATTAAGTTCTGATTAATGCTGACGCTTGCTAGCTCCTGGCTCTTACGCAGATCAAAGAACAGATTGCTGTTGGTGCTCAGTTGCTCATTCCCTGCTGGCAGAACATGAAGCAAGGCAGTGCCCCTCTTCCCATGCACGTTGAACTCGTCCAAGAAATAAAGTTAATCTGATTTCAGACTACAGCTAATGAGAGCAAGAAGCTCGCAAAGTATTCTCGTGAATGAAGAAAACACTTATGCACAAAATACTTGTTTCTGACTCTTGGCAGGTTCTCTGGTTTAGCAATGGCTCTAGATCCAAGCCTAGCAGGAAGGGACTGCTCAGACAAGCACGCTCACCTGGAGCTAAATCTCACACAGTGCTTGGCATAGCTGCCCTTCCTCAGCTGATTTTTGCTTACATCAGCTCCAACTGTCCTAGTCCTCCAAAAGCCAGTGCTGCTTTGGTCTGCATAGGCTGGCTTTGGAGTTGATAGTGCAAATACATTTCATATAGCTAAGGTAAAGGAACTATGTCAGGAAAGAAGATTGTCATTACAGTGGTTTGTTCGACACCTTTCTCATTCTGTCTTCTCTGTACTTGGGAATCTGGCAATTTCCTGACGTAAAACTCCCTTGGGATTAGTTTGCAGTTTGTGGCTATTAGCAAGCAGCTATTTCCCTTCCTAAGCAGGTAGTGTGGTGGTCTGCAGGTTGTAGCGTTGGTTTTTGCTGTGGATTGGATCTGTGTGATTGTCCTTTGCTGACCTACATAGATAACTGACATTTCTCCAACAGCTTGCACGTGAGAGCCAGGCTTACCCAAACGTTATCAGTTGCACGTGCAGCAGTGCATCTTCCAGACACTTGTGTGCAAGCAAGCTGTGGATACCATGAGCAAGGTGGCAGCAGTGGGAGATCTGTCCATCTGAGCTGTGTGCTGTTCTTGGAAAAAAGAGCAAGTGACACCAGCCTGTTGCTGAGAGGATGGGGCAAAGGAAAAGCAGTTTCTCAAAAGCTTTCTTAAGGGTCAGCAGAATTCATCTGACTTGGTAGAGATGTTAGTGGCCTGCCTGTAAGGTTTGAGAAAAGCTGAGGCTCCTCCTGTTCCTACCCTGAGAGGATGCAGCTGCTTGGATTATTGGAAATGACTTATTTGCTGTTTTAGACAAAACGCTTGTCTGAGTTTTATATATAAAAATTTTTTAACATGTGAAAGAATTTGGCTAAGAAATTACTTAGTCTGGGCAACCTTTGCAGGAACTGTGTCCCATCCCTCCCACCTGTATAACCATGGCTTGGATTAGCCCAGTTCCCTGTAACATCGGAAAGTAATTTGCCAGTGAAATACTCCTCCCAGCCTGAGTCTGTACTGCCTAATTTTTGCAGGCAAGAATCAGTTGTAACCATGTTGTTCAACTGTTTCGTATGTAGATTCGCCAAGATATTGGACTGACTAACCACGTGCCTTTGTTGAAGAAGTCCCTGGAACAATTTGTATACCGAGTAAAGGCAATGCTGGCATTCAACCACTGCCAGGAGGCGTTCTGGGTGGGCATCCTCAAAAATCGGGATCTTCAGGTGAGAATTGTTTGGGGCAATTATAAGCCGGGAAAGGATGGTGCTCACCTTACCCTGACAGCTGGAACTCTGCCTTTGTGTGGGTAGTATTGAAAGGCTGCGTTCAGTGTGACCGTACTACAGCCGTATCTAGTGCAGCAGGAGGCATTTTATGTCACGTTTTCAAGGTCCTGCATCTCTGGGGGCTCTCTCTCAGTGTGCCTCTCACCTGAAGGGGTCAGCTCTTCTTGTTCCCAACAAGTGAGCATGGGGACCCTTCCTCTCCTCAGGGCTAAGAACATGCAAAAGGAAGATGTAACCCTTCCTGAACACCTCTTTGTGTCTGCGTGGCTGTCCGCACGTTAATGGAGACCTGTTCTGGCCATTTTCTTCATCTTGCACTCGAGGCAGGCCAGGCCAGCTTTTTACCCCAAACCTATTTATTCAAGACAGTAACAAAATGCCTTCTTCCGTTCCATCCCGGCACGCTTTCGCTACTTCACATCCCCTCAACACAGGTCTCCTGCGTTAAATTTAGGGAGAAGAGATTTTGTCTCAAGCTTCTGAAGCCAGGGACTCCGAGGAGGACTCCGCAGAAAGTCCCGCTGAGGTATGGCCGCTTCGAGGCGGCCGGGTGGGGATGGCGGGATGCCGGAGCCCTGCTCTCCTCTGGGCTGCACCCTCTGTGCCCCGCCGAACTCCCACACGGAGGGATGGTGGCGGGCGAGCCCCCCGTGCCCCCTGCCCTGGTCCCCAGGTTCTGAGGCCGGCCTCTCCCGCAGGAGCCCAGCGGAGCGGCGGGCGAGAGCGACCAGGACGAGGAGGAAGAGGAGGAGGAGGAGGAGGAAGGGCGGGGGGCGGCGGGCCGCGGCCCTGCCCCCTGAGCACCGCAACCCCGGGGCGGGGAAGGGGAAGGGGAAGGGGAGGGACCGGGGGGGGCCGGGCAAGGCGGCTGGAGGCGGGCGGAGCGCGGCGGCGGCCATGTCGGTGCAGGAGGACCCGGTGCAGCGGGAGATCCACCAGGACTGGGCCAACCGCGAGTACATCGAGGTGATCACCAGCTCCATCAAGAAGATCGCCGACTTCCTCAACTCGTTCGGTGAGGGGGGAGCCGGGGCCGGGGCGGGGGGGGCCGTGCCGCGGTGTGTCTCACTGCCGCTCCCGCAGACATGTCGTGCCGCTCCCGCCTGGCCACCCTCAACGAGAAGCTGACGGCGCTGGAGCGCAGGATCGAGTACATCGAGGCGCGGGTGAGCCTGGCGGGGGGCACGGGGTTGGCGGGGCCTGGAGCGGGACGGACCCCGCCTGAGGCCGGCCCTCTCCCGGCAGGTCACCAAGGGCGAGACGCTGACATAGACCGGGGGCGGCCCCGGGCCCCCCGCCGCTGGAGCACCGCCGTCCCACGGCCTGCACCGGGCCCGCCGCCGCCTCCTCCGCTCGTGTTGCCAATAAACCGCTGTGCTCCTGCCCTGCCTGCTCTCTGCCTGCCCGGGACCGGCTGCTGTGCGGCTGCCCGCCACCCTAAGGGATGTCCGGAGTCCGCCCTTCTGCCTGCCCACCCCTCGCCCTCGATCCTTCCCTTTGTAGAGGGGAGACGCTCCCGGGGCCTCAGGCCTGGCTGCTGGTGACTCTGTGAGGCATCCGGCCAGTGGGGCTCAGCCTCTGAGGTGCTTTGTGCGCCTGCGGAGGTCCGGAGGAAAAGCTGGTGATCCTGAGGGTTTGTGGGATGACTCAGCCTGCGCCTGTGCATGCCATAAGGGCTAGCTGGGGGCAGCAGGCTCACCCATGTAGTGCACGTAGCACCGAGAGCACCCTTTGATAGCATCAAGGAAGAGGTATGTCTCCTCCTCTGGGAGGCAAGCGTCAAGGAGAAAGAAATGTCTCCTTCCTTTGTACCACTCTTCCATTTTTTCTCAGTTCTTCAGTGGGCATCTAAAGCTGCTGTCTCACTGCTCTTATTTTTAATGTGGAGACCATGGGGTTGGGGTCAGTAAAAGTCTTCTTGCTTCCCAGCAGGCTTTAAATGTCTCTGTACATTATTCAGCTTGAAAGTTCACCTTTTTGTGGTGATAATGTGATGTCAGCATTTTTTACTGAACACCCGAGTGACGTTGTGTTCCCCTTTTTATCATCAAGGCTGGGAGGCGTGACATCAGCTGGCTGTACCCCAGTATGTGTTTTCTCCCAGAGTCATGGTTTTGCTGTCCATGAGAATTCCTGTTTTCTCTGCTGTTTGAGTAAGAAAACTCCAAGCTTCCTTGCTGTTGCATAGCCAGTTGCATGTGCTTTCCTGTCAGCTCAGGCTGCACATCCAGGAGGTTTGGCTGCTTCTGCTGTGTAGTTCTAACAGAAAGAACTGCTTTGTACCAAACCAGCAGAGCTCACAGCAAAGAGTGGGGATGTTGTGCTTTTGCCCAAGGGTGCTGTCGTACAAGATAGGTGGAAAGAAAGTACCTAGTTCTTTTTGGAGGACAGTTGTGCTGTGACCCACACACATCAAAAGTCTACCCATGACACATGCTGCCTATTCTGGATGTGCTTGTGGGTGGGCTGGCATGGAGTCCTTGGTATAATTGATACTTGTCTGGATGAGGCCCTGAACAACTTGACTGGACTTGAAGTTAGCCCCAGTTTGAATGTGTGTGTGTGAAGTGGGGTGAGATAGACACCTGCCGAAGTCCCTTCTGCCTAAATCATCGTAAGATTCTTCAGCCTAAAATTAAATGGGAGACAAGATTTTCTGGGTGGAGAAGCCTGGTCCTCAGGATCATACTTCAGCTGCGGTGTGCAGCCTTGGAATAGGTAGATATGTTCAAAGCACTTGGATTATTGTATTGAGTGGAGAATTCTGCTGGTCTGTCTCAAAATCACAGTGGCTGAGCCCAACAGGGACCCCTCGGAGGCCACCTGGTGCCCCCCCTGCTGCAGCAGGGCCACGCAGCGCACGCCGCCCAGGACCACGTTCAGGAGGCTGCCGTCTGGCTCCAAGAAGAGGGACTCAGCCTCTCTGGGCAACCTGGGCCGCTGCTCCATCCCCCACACGGTACACCAGCGTGTGCTGATGTTCAGAGAGAACCTCCTGTGGTCTGGTTTGTGCCTGCTGCCTCTCGCCCTGTCCCTGGGCATCGCTGCCAAGAGCCTGGCTCGTCCTCCCCGCACCCTCCCCTTGGGTGGTTCCAGACACCGATGAGATCCCCCCCCTTCTCCAGGCTCAGCCCCAGCTCTCCCGGCCTGTCCTCCCTGGAGAGATGTTTGGTGCCTTCAGCATCTTTGTGGCCCTTCCTTGGGTTCTCTGGATATGATGCCCTAGGCACCCACATTAAACTTTTTTTGTTTTTGGCATGGATTCATGTATTCTAAATCAGGAGACTGTTTTTTTTTTCTTCTGTGCATTTTCCCCACCACACATTTAATGTAGCAGGAGATTAAAGCGTGCTTGGCATGTATCCTTTTGCACCGGGAGAGCTGAGTGCTCAGGCAGCCCTGCAGCTCTGCTTGGTGCCAGCCGACCAGTCCAGGACATTGCCTCAGAGCCCGAACCAGAGAACAGGCTCATCCAAAGCCTCTTATGAAGCTGCCTGAATGGAGCAGTTTCATTAGAGCCAAAGTCACAGCCCTAACTTGAGAAATGTATGCACAGCGAGAGCTGTGCTCTGCTTGTAGTGAGCACTGCCTGTCGGGCAGCCAGACCTCACAGAGGGAGTGATCAGGGCAGTCCAGCAGTTGTCACTTGGGTCAACAATTCCCAGATCTCCAGGTCTGGGCATCAGAGGTAATACTGAATTTTTCACCATTTTTCTGGTGCCAGCAGAAAAGTGAGAAAATACAAAGTTTAAATTCGGGCTCCATGCCATGGAAGTTGCAGTCGATGATCCAAAGCACATTTTTTAACATGCGTTATTCTCAAATAATTGTAGCTTCTAGTGGTGGTTTTACTCAGCTGCGCAGCTGAGCTCCACTGCATCTGCTCTCTCACTCCCCCTCCTCTAAGGGAAGGGGGTAGAAAATAAGATGAAAAGGGCTCAAGGGTTGAGGTAAGGGTGGGGAGATCACTCAACAATTACTGTCATGGGCAAAACAGGCTCAGCATAGGGAGATCAATGTAATTTATTACCTATTACTAACAAGCTAGAGCAGTGAGAAACTGCAAGGAAACTAAAAATACCTCCCCCCCATCCACCCTCTTCCACCTCCTCCCCTGAAGCAGCACAGAGGAATGGGGAATGGGGGCTGCGGTCAGTCCCTGGCGCTGTGTCTGCACGGCTCCTTCATGGTCCCTCTCTGCCCCTGCTCCCTGTGGGGTCCCTCCCACGGGGTGCCGTCCTTCCTGAACAGCCTGCGGGGGCTGCCCGCAGGCAGCAGCTCTTCAAGAAGCTTCTCTGAACCACGGGATCCATCCCCTAGGAGCAAACTGCTCCAGCACGGGTCCCCCACGGGCGGCAGCTGCCCCCAGACCCCCTGCTCCTGCGTGGGCTCCTCTCCACGGGCTGCAGCTCCGGCCCGGGGCCTGCTCCTGCGGGGGCTCTCCATGGGCCGCAGCCTCCTCCAGGCCACATCCACCTGCTCCATGTGGGCTCCTCCACGGGCTGCAGCGTGGAGATCTGCTCCGTGTGGGACCCATGGGCTGCAGGGGGACAGCCTGCTCCACTGGGGGCCTCTCCACAGCCCGCAGGGGAACTGCTGCTGCCTGCCTGGAGCATCTCCTGCCCTCCTGCTGCGCTGGCCTGGGGTCTGCAGGGCTGGTGCTTGCTCTTCACTCTCCCAGCTGCTGTTGCACGGTAGTTTTTTTTCCCCCCTTTCCTAAATCTGCTCTGACAGAGGCGGAAATGCCGTCGCCATCGGCTGGGCTCTGGGCAGCAGTGGGTCCCTTTGGAGCCAGCTGAAACTGGCCCTTGTGTGACGTGGGGCAGCTGCTGGACGCTTCTCACAGAGGCCACCCCTGCAGGCCTCTGCTACCAAAACCTTGCCACAGAAACCCACTGCGCAGGTAGGTAACCTCGGGGCTCTCTAGGCACCTGTTGCTGACGGCCTTGGTGATACAGCACCACACTTTGAGGAAAGATGGGTGCTGAAGGTCTCTAAGAGAACTAGCTCTGTACAGTGTTGACCATGGAGGGTCCCATGGTGGTGGTTTGTTTTGTTTAACCTGCTGTACGGAAGCTGTGTGCGCAGAAGCAGTTTTGCTGCTACTGGAAAAGGTACAGTTGCCTGTATCTTGTTACGTTGGGCTTTAAGGTCAAATTCACCCTTGTCCCCTCTGTGTTGTGGACGATTGAACCTGATAATAATTCAGTGACCTGAGGTGATCTCATGAGGGGAGCAACACAGCTGGGTTGCTGAGGGAGAGCTGCCCTTTGTCCCTAATAAACATCCAGCTTCGGAAGGCTCTTTCGAGGTGTGAGAAGACGATGTCTGCTGGTCTCTGGGTGCCAGGGCCCTGGCAGCAGGGGAAGTCCTGATTTTGGGAGAGGGGAAGGTTCTTGTTGGGTGCATCCTGCAGCAGAGCTTTCTACAAATCATATCCCGGGGACCAATTGGATAGGTCATGTTTGACATCCTGCTAACAGCTCACCTCCACTTCTGTTTGCAGGAGGCCCATCTGTTCTCTCTTTAGGAACAGAAAGTGTGTAAGCCTCAGGAAATCTCAAGGGGAGACTGTATCTGATGTTTAACTCGACTTAAAACACTGTACACTGCGGTGTGGCAGAGTTGGTCAGGAACAAGCAAACAATACTCTGTCCAAAGCCTGGTGCAGTGTAATACAAAAAGGGAATCCCTTTTCAAGGAGCGTAGCCTGCTAGAGTGCTTCCCATCACTTAAAGGTGGAGGAAAAATAAAAGTTAGAAGATCACGAGCCTTTTCCTGAAGGTGGTGTTTTGGCTGGCCTGCCGTCATATCAGCTGTAGGCTTGTTTGCACACTTCAGCTGAGGGATGTGCAGGGCTGGATCCCAGTGATTTTAAGCCATCATCTTTTGAATTTCTCTTTTGCTGCATCAGGGAACGTTCATGCTAAGGTCTGTCCTTGCTTACTTTTGAGAGCTACCCAGATCTGATTGACCTGGGATAAACCAGCTAGTGGAAATTCAAGTCGAGACAAAGCAGAGACAACTTGTAGTGATACATTTTTGGTAGTTGTGGTAGTTGACACTTGGGCCCGTACAAACACATTAGTGTGTTCCCAAAGGAGCCAAGAACCTTGCCACTTCTGCACTGAAGTTTATAAAGCTGTCGATAGCCAGCTTTTGCAGTGATGTTGGCTGCATCAGCTCCAGTTTCTCCCACTAGTGACAATTTGTTAGGGTTTCAATATCAAATGAATTCAGCAGTCCTGGTGCACCTCTCACACCCTCCGGTGTGTGACAGGAGGGCAAAGTGCTACGGGTTTATGAGGTAATGAGGTTTTGGACTGTTAAAATAACAGGAGGGGAGGAGGCAAGAAGCAGTGAGGAGAAGGAGAGGGAATGTCTTATATCTCCAAGTCAGGCTTTGGAGCTGAAACCTGGCCCTTTGGACTCTGCAGCTCAGGGTCTGGATCCTAAAGTGATGTTTTGTTCCCTCCAAATGGATGTTTGGACCCGCAAAGGAGGCTTTGGACCCTAAAATTCAGGCCTCGGCACCTAGCATGAGCATTTGGGAATTTGAAAGGAGGGGTGTTCCTCTCAAACAAGGCCTTGGCATCTAAAAATGCCACTTTGCACCTTACAGTGAAAGTGTGGACCATAAAAATAGTGCATTCTGCCCTAAAAATGGCAGCCTGATCCGTAAGATTGACATGTAAGCAAGAAAAAGCCACTAAAAAGAAGGGTTTATTCTTTCAGACGAGGCTTTGGAGCCCAAGGAAGAGGCTTTTGCCCTAATATGTGACACTGGGGCCTAAA
>CM021776.1:6299356-6429332 GCA_011076525.1 Nettapus auritus | reverse complement strand
GCCGGGCCGCAGCGGGGCTGGAGGCCGCCGAGGCCGGGTTGCGGGGGGACGGCGGCACGGCTCGGCCGCCCTCGGCATCCCGCCGCCGCTGGTCGGCGGTGCGCGGCCTGGGCCGGGGGCCGGGGGCCGAGGGGAGTGGCCTGGGCGATGCTTGGGGCCTCGGGGTGCTGAGCTCGGTCCCGGCTCCGCGCTCCCGAACTCGCTGGAGCCGCCGTGGGGTCGCTTTCGCTGCTGGTTACGACGGTGGCGGGGTGTTTGGGGGCTCGCGTCCCACCGGCTTCCCCTCCTGCTCCTTCGTCGGTTTGTGCCAAACCGGGGCTGTGGAAAGTTGTCAGCGTGTCACGTTAGTGTCTGTGCAGGTGCGGAGTCTTTATTGCTAACAAACAACCAACAACAAAGCTAAAAGATCGGAGCTCTTGATCCTCTTTTTTATGCTAATGAGATGGCAGTGATCACACCTGATTGTGTTTTCAAACTTTGTCAACGTCGGATGTTTTTTGGTACGGTTACCCAAGCGTTGTGACCAACCCCTCAGCCCATAAGCAATCCCTGCAGAAGCTTCTGCTTCGGTTCAAGGTGTTTCTGCTGCCTGCCCAGAAGTTGTGATTCCCGTCCCCTCCCCGGCTCAGAGTGATGGACATTATGAGCGCTCCGTCCGCTTCGATGCGAAATCAATTAGTTCAGAATAAACAGCCTTTGTTTTGGTACGTCTGCTCCGGGGGCAGTGGTATCCAGCAGAGGGATGAAAACAAAAACAGCCTGCTTAGACCACTGCTGGTGCTGCTGATGTAAGCTCTAACGTGGCCTGGGTTTGTGAGCGAGGCTTCTCTTCCCAGATGTGAAGCTATTCCTCTGGAACACGCAGCCTTTTATCCTGTGATCTTAACGGCATCAGAATGTAGGGGTTGTTCAGGAATGGCACATGCTGAATGTGAAATTTCCAAGAAAAATGCAGCCGCTGTTTTAAGGGAGAGCTGTCGTGGATGCAGCCTGTGATCTTTTCTAGGCTAACTCTGCCTCGGACTGAATACCGCCTTTTTTCCCCTGAAAAAGGCTGACTATTTAGCCACTGTGTTCCCCTTGTACCATACCTGGGTTAGTGGTAACTTCTGCATCCCTAAAATCTGCTGATGCTTTGAAATTACCATTTTGATACCAGAGAGTAGTTCAGATCCTGAGCACTGCTGTGTTCTGCACATCACGTGTTCTTTTCAGGAGGAGAACCAAATAATGTTTTCTGCCTCATCTCGATAGTGCATGCATGTTAGTGAAGATTTGAAAGGTGTAGTCTGATATGAAAACCTATAACAGGTCATTTCAGTGTATTCTGGAACCAAAATTGGTGTAATGGAATAATTCAGGTTGGGAACTGCCTCAGGATGTGTCCAGTCCAGCCTGTTGCTCGAAGTTGTGTAAGCACTAAGTTCAGAGTGGGACTTCGTTCATTCTCATCGGAAACCCTCCACAACCAACAATTTGCCAGTCCCTGGGCCCCTGCTCCTGGGCTTGGTCTGTCGTCCCAGGGAAAAGACTTTCCTTCGTGTCAGGTCACCACCTCTGCCGCTTCTCTCGGTCGGGCCGTGCTGCTGCTGGGGCCCGGCGTGCTGTTAGCCTGCATCGCTGCCAGGGTGCACTGCTGACTCACGTTTAGCCTTCTGTCCTCCATTCGTGACCCTCCGTGTGCACACAGGCGTGGATCCGCGTGCACGTGCCTGCAGCCTTCCCTTGTCCTCCCGCCACGCAGCTCCAAAGAGCCTCGTTGATGTGTACGTGTGCGCAGAAGCTTGTGCACGTTTGTTACACCCTTTGTGCTGTCCAACATCCCTTTCCACTTTCCATCCCTTCCCCCAAATCACAGATGTATGTGCTCTGCACCAAGGTTTTGTAGTTTAAACCTTTGAGTTTAGTCCCTGCAGCAAAGTACCGTTTGATATATTCTTGGGTACCTGGTACAGAAATAGAGATCTCTATTTACTCTTTATGCAAAACAATTTCTACTTAATGTTTTCCTGATTGGCAAGTATGTCGAGTTAATTACAGTTAGAGTTGTTTCAGAGAGTTCTCACTGCAAAACAGGAATTTGCACTGCCTAAGCAGCATTTTTGAGCCATATAAAAACAAAAGGCTGTGTAGAGGTGTGCTTTCCAAATCAGTGTTATCCCTTAAGTATTAAACAGGAATGTTTAGGTTTACGCTTGTAGAACACCACGTGTAGGATCTGGTGTTTAGGTACTCTGGAACTCAATGAAAATCTCATTTCTTGTTAACTTTTGGAAACCTTACGTTTACATTCTAGGCTTTTGTGCTTATCAAGAAACAGAATCTTAAAGATGAAGAGGAATGATAAAAGTGACACCGTCCCTTGTGTGAGAAAGGGGAAGCATTACTTGATGAAATCCTTCATCATTGCATGCTGTGAGGGGGGAGAAGGGGGAATTAGAAGTAGCTGTTAGAGGCAAAAACTGTTGAAGAGGCAACTTCTGAAGCTGGCTGGGCTTCTGAGAATGTGGGGTAGTTGGGTTTGGTTTAGCCATCTCTAATCTTTTAAGCTGCCTAGCCACAGACTTTTTGTTCTGTGTAATATTAGGAAAGTTACTGATCAGTATTTCATACGTGGTAGCCAGCAGATGCTAAGTGCACACATTTATTAACAGGCTGAGCATGTCTAAGTTGAAACAAGCTTTGGAAAAAAGGCATGGAAAAGAAATTCTTCAGCCGTGCAGGTGTAAAACAGCGAACTGTTGACTTGAAAAAATCCTCAAAGCATAAAAAATAGGTCTTTAGAACTTCTTGGAGGTCAGGCAAACTTGCTTTTATGTCTGAAGCGAAACAGCAGAATGTCAGTTAGTCCTGCAAGCGAGACCGGCGCAGTGCTATTGTAATCTCAGAGCAGCTGTGATAATTTAAATGTTCTTGCTCAGTCAGTGTGAATGCTGGACTCGGGGTCAGTCTGACACCTCCGAAAGCCTTGTGGCATATCGAAGGCCACATGAATTCTCTCAAAGGAGAAAAAAAAGGAAGAAATTATTACACCACTTAACTGTAACGGCAGCGTTTTCAGCGTGCTCTCTTCAGTGTGTGAGTGGTTGCAGTGACTTGAAGCGCTTTGTGGTGGCCTTTCGACTTGCCCTGGCGTTACTATTCTAGGGGTGTGTCGGCAAATTTGAAGGAATAATGGGAATCAGCATGGGTATTAGGGATTTATTCAAACATCAGCAAAGACCTGAAGGCTGGCACGCACCTGCCTAGAGGATGCATTGAATCTGTGCCTGAGCAGAGGCCTCCCGGACAGCTCTGACCGAAGATACCACTGAAGGATGCAGAAATCTTAAGGGGAAGACTTAGCCAGCTGCTTCAAAAGGAATCTGGAGAAACCTTAGGCTGTCAGTGTGGTTTGCAGTACAAACAGCGTTCGTACCGCAGAGCAGCATCAGCTACGGTCTGAAGGCCCAGGAACGTCTTGAGCACCTCCCTGGAACGGAGGCTGAGGTGAGCAGCGTCTGGCTGATGCGGCTTTGCCCGACTGTCCTGCCCCTCGGCAGGCCTGCCCAGAGCTGTCCATGTGGCAGGCTGGGCAGATGCCGCGTGCCGGCACGGAGCACCTCCAGCTGCTGTAGCCCAGGTCTGCAGCTGAGGGCTAAGCGTGCTGGCAGGCTTCTGCCACTGTGCTGGCGGGCTTCTGCTGGCGGAGGAGTAGAAATCCAAGCTGGAATACCTTAATGGATAGCCAGATGCTTTCTCTGTCACAGATGCATCCAGACTTGTGCTGAGCACGAGGAGGACTTTGATCAAGGCCTAATGTGCAAAACAACACACTTTACATAACAAGGGAGCCTTAAGAGAGGCATTAAACTTATAAAAGCAATTAAAGAGGCTCTGTGGTGATTTGGCAGATAACAAGCAGACATTACTCTGGCGCTCTCTGCGGAAAGCTAGCTTGATCTAATTAACAAAGAGCTGGGGCTACGCAAGGGCAGGATTGATGAACAGAAACTGCAGATCCCTTCTGCTGCTCAGCCAGTGGGGGTGATCACGTACAAAGAGCCTGTGGGACCAGCACCGTCTGGGAAGTTGAAACATGGAGATCCCAGGGAGATCTTGACTTTGGCAGTGGAAACTTTTTTTTTTTCTCGAGATTTTTGCTTGTGAAGAAAGCTCATCCTGCCCATCAGAATCCTGGAAATAACGGTTTAGAGACATAACTCATTAAACACATTCCCGAGCCTCTGAAGCTCAGTTTTGTCCAGCATATCAGCATCAATTGAGTGTAAATTATTAGATTTGGAGTTGTTCAATCTGGAATAACCAGGTTGTAGAAGTGTGTTGCTTTCACGTGAATTGCTCTAGGTCTGTGTGGCACCCAAATGTCAACAGGAAAAAAACGAACCCCCTTGATTCTGACAAATGCTGGAAAGGAGACTGGAGGTGCTCACGGAGTGCTGGGTCCGCTTAGAGAGCGGGACAGGGCTCAAAAGGGAGTCGACTGAGGGCTGGCGGGAGGATTCAGTCAAAATGAGTGGAAGAAAGGAAACAGCTAGGTGGCCGGGTGCCAGGGCTCGACCAGCACTCTGGAAGATCCCAACATGGTAATTAAAGCTCTCGTATCGAGCACCCAGGCTTAGTGCGATGTTTATGTTCCGTTCCTCCCCTAATGCTAATCTAAAAGGGTGTTACCGAAAAGTGAATCTTGGTCAGCAGCTATGAATGGTCGGCGAGTCAAAAACCTGGCTTAAAAAAGGCAGACGTGGGACCTCTGAATGGGGGGGGGGATTTCTCAGGGCTTGGTGCTGGGTCTGGTGCTCTGCTGGGTTTTCATCAGTGGCCTGGAAGAAAACACCGAACTGGAGCTGAATAAAAGTGTGATATAAAGGTTACGCCGAGCGGTGAAGCATGAAGAAGGAAAAAGAGCTGTAGGGTGTCCTCTGAATTGTTTGGGTACCTGGGCCAGCAGGCCAGGTGTGTGCGGAGCCTGGGTACGGGTGGTGGAGAGGCCTCGGAGGGATGTCAGGAGCAGAGCAGGTTTGTGGCAGTGTGTGAGCCCTCGGAGCCCTGCTGTGGGTCTGAAGGCTACTCAGAGAGGCGAATTACTGTTAAAATAGTAATGTTCATCTGTAAGTAGGTGTATAAACAGGAAATACTGAATAAGGATAGAGGGTAAAATTAGGAAGCACTTCATTGGCTTATATTTAAGTCTCACAATTTTCCAAAGAAGACAAGTTGTGTACCAAAGGGCTCCTAATTAGTGGGAAAAAAGCCATGATGGTGCCTGGAAGCTCTTAAATTCGGCTTAGGAAAAAGGCACACTTCGTTAACAAGGAGTGTGATTAACCACTGGAGGCATTAAGAAGGCGCTTGTAACCGTTAAGAGAAATGAGCTTCAGGAGATGGAGGCATCCCATCGGGTCAGGATGAGGAGGCACTTGGAAGACACCCGAGTGGAGGACGAGGTGCTGGGTCTAGGTACGGGAGGGCTCGCGCATGCCAGGCTCATCTCATGCAGTCGTGTTTGGACAAGATCTCTTCCTGCCCCAGCTGGATTTAGTCAAGTGATCTGATTGTGATACCTGTATGTTTACAGGTCCCTTTTAAGCATGTTTTCTGTCAAGGGGATCAATGTTTCCTGCAAGCATCAGGGACAGCGCGTACGTGAAGTAGTTCTGGTTTGGGAAAGGGCAGGTGCTGGAGCAAGTGCCTTATCACCGAAAGCGACCGTCCTGCTGCATGAAGTGACCTCCTCGAAGCATCTCCCCACCAAGAGCTACCTTCCCACCCCCCATTGCTTATATTTTATCTCGCATTCTTTTCTTCGTGATCCTGGGCAGGGATCCTTGCAGATGAGATCCTTCAGTTAGGGGAAGCTGTTTGTATTGAAGTTTCTGCATTTCCTCGCCTCTTGGGAGCGGTGTCCTCCTCTGTCCCTCGCTCTCCGTACCGTTAGCTCAGCTGACCAGTTTTGCTGACAAGGAAGGCTATAAAGAAAGAGCCAGAAGTCGTTAGAGGTGAACAGCTTCTTTACTGTCAGTCTCACAAGTACCCTTGGCTTAAAGAAAGAAGTAATCTGGCTTCTCTTCCATAGCTTCTGGTCTGGGGGTGTATGAAGTGAGAAACTCCTTCCCCACATCTGCATTTTCCTCCTCGCCCCCGGCAGCTGTAGGCAGTGGCACCAGGGGCAGGCTGGTGGAGTCTTGCTTAACCTTGAGGATTTCTTTTTTTTTTTTTTTTTTTTCCCCTCTTAAAGTCAATCGTTGGGAACTAGCGTGCTTCTGGAAGCTGTGGATCTTTTATTTCTAAGCTTGCTGCTGGTCTCCTTCAGTTTTTAAATCTTTTAGCGTATAAATTTCCATGAAATATGAGGCTGTGCCCTTTTCATGGGGTTCTCTGTTTTTTCAGGTCTTGCTGTTTGAATTGCAAGTGTTCTCATGGAAAAACACACCACGAGAACCGGAAGAGTAAAATACGCCAAGAGGCAGTGGTCGGGTGGCTTTTGCAGGGGGTGTTGGGGTGGGGGGATTCGTAAACAGAGTTGTCGGAGGAGTGGAGTCAGCAGCTGGCTTGAGGAGGTTTCTTGTCCGTAGTTATCAACAAGCTGAGGGAACACGACACAAAAATGAGCCCTGCAAAACCAGTGCCTTTCGGTGTTTTAATGTAGGAGGTGTATTACGATCTCGAGACAGGGTAAATAAAGCCTTTTGGATGCAAAATGGATGGCAAGATGGTTGTTGCGTAGGGTGGAGAAGGCCTGGGTTCAGGAAACTCGCTGCTCCTGAAATTAAACATTTTGGGAAAAGCCATTTCTCCAGAGGAGATTGCTCTGATTTTTTGTTTTTTCTCCCCCCTCAGCCGTGGGATGTGATCCTCTTCTCTCTGGAAGAGAACTGCCCAGGGAAGCCATGTGGGTTTCCGTTGTTTGCTTTTTTACTTCTGGAAGCTCCTAGCTCTGCAGGTCCTGAGACAATGCACAGCAAGGTTTGCAGTAGCCGGCCTTTGAAGTTCCTGCCTGTTGTAACTGCACGTCCTGTTCTCCGCGGAGTGTGAGTAGTGACGGCCTCTTATGTGATCTGAGTTGCCTTATTCTGTGATGGCAGCAGTTAACGACTTGGAAGGAAGAAGGCCCAGATAATGAGTAAATAAGTTGAACACTGGGGAAGCGGGTGATCTGCATGGTCACGCAGGCTGTAAGAAATTCTTGTTTCTGACTCTCCCTTAAAGAAATGACACAAAATGGCTTAGAGGTGCCTTTTCCTTCCTCCCGTACTTATTATAGCACTTAAAAAAAAAATAAAAAAAAAATGCAGCACCACAAAGCAGAGAGGAGGTCTTAGATTTCAACTAAATCAATACTCCTGGTCAGGGAAGTGCTTATTTTCCCAGAAGGAGATACAGAGCTGTTAGCCTCAGCTGCTGGGACTTCTCTATGAGCATCCTCTGGGCAGTCTTTAGTTTTTCATTGTTTGCCTTTGTCCCTAACAGACGCAGGACTGGGAGTGAAACTGAGCGAGGTTTACGACATTGCTGGTAAATCTGCCCTGGCAGTGCCCTGTGACCTGCTGTCTGGTTAAGGAACGCCATTAATCGTACCCAGGCGTTCCCATCGGGAGAACTTACGCTTCCTGCTCCAATTTCAGAGCTCAGCCCTTGTGAACAGCAGTCAGGGATTTCCACAGCCAGATGTGCGGGCACTTTGCGCGAAGTGACTTGGCACCCTTGGGTCTGCTCCTGCTGACTCCGGAGGAGGGCAGGAACAATGGGGATGAGACAAGAAGTTCCACTCCTGGTCTATTTTAGGACAGCTCAGCCGAGCCGAAGGACGTTGACACGTCCCGGCGTGCGGTCCCTTCCGCCCGGTATGGTGACATGTCAGCAGGATGCTGGGACAGGCTTGCCCACAGCCCCGTGCTGGCACTGCAGGACAGCTGCTGGGAGCAGTTGGCCAGAACCTCCTCCTCTCAGAGAGGGAATACGCAAAAGGTCGTGGTTTTTTTTCCAAGATCACAGCTGAATGCTTTGTATTGTTCCGCTTCTGAGTCCTGGAAAAACAGCTCTTGGGCTCTGTTGGGTCTGAGCGCCCGTGCAGCGTTGTCTTATCAGCAAGAACCTGAACTACAGGAAACATTCCTGGCATTTATGGCAGCTAGATGACTTCATGAATTCGAGCTGTAATACTTTTTTTTTTTTTTTTTTTACAGCTGAGTCCAGCAGGCAGCAGCTCCTTGTGCAGATTGCTGTTATGGGGCTTACTCCACACGGTGCTTTTTTGATAATTTGCTGATACATCCCTCGGGGGTTGCATCTTCCTGTCCTAGTGCTGGGTATGCCTGTGCCAGTTCACAAGTGTAATTAATGTCCTCTTCAACGTCTGCTGGGACTGGCCAGTTTGGGTATGGCTACCAAAGTGGCTTGGTAGCCCCCGGGGCACCTTTGTTAGGGATATTTGTGATGCTCTTTAGCCAAACGCACGTTACGCTGTTTTTAAAGCTCCACTGAAAGTGAGTTCAACTAAGAAGTCATATCCTCACGGACTGTAAGGCTAAGAAGTGAAATATATCTAGGGAGAGACTCACAGTCCGGTTGTTCGTGCAGTAACACTTCTCTCTAATTGGGTTGTGCTGCGTGCATGCCAGCAGTCCTCTAAAGACTATCTTAGGCTTTTCATAGTGTGCAGTGGGAATGACTCTGAAAGAAACTCATCTTGCTGGCAGTTCTTAAACCTTTAATGGATTTTTAATCTAGAGTGGTAGCCAATAAAAGTTAGCTTCTGATCACATCACAGACTGGAGCAATTTGGGTCTGCCATATGCTAATTGTCATCTTTATACCATGAGAGCTCAAAACTGCTTATTTCCGTTTCCTCCTACATCTTTTTTTCTTTTTTTTGCTTGTGTTCAAGTTTCTTTGGTAAACTGTAGGTGGCTTAAGTAATGCTTTCTTGTCTCTAGTGTAATTACCGGGGTTGGAGGCGAGATAGGGAATGAAGAGGGACAAAACCGCGTGGAAGCTTTCTGTTTCTAAAAACTGCATAAACCCAAATCCTGTTTTTTAAGGCCAGTGCCGAAGAGGAAGGACAGTGAAGAATGGAGAGCCAACAGGCAGCTCGGCAAGCCGTGGCAGTGAAACGCTGGCGTGTGGCTGAAGGCAGCATCGTGATGAATGTGTGGTGGGACTGATCTCTTCCGGAGGGGATGGGGGCTTCCCTGAGTGGGCCCCCCCCCCCCGATGAGGGCAGAGTATGCCATCAGGCAGTAAAGGCAGCGAATCGTTCTCCAGTAACGAAATTCCTCAGTGCTTCCCTGGGTGGGGCGACTCTGCAAAAATGGGAGAGAGCAGCTCAGCCTTTCAGCATCGCGAAAGCATGCGACGTTCCTCGTGCTGAGGGGTGAAAGCATTGTTTGGGCTATCTCAGCCCGTTTCCCTGAGTGCCCTTCCAGGAGGAAAGCCGTGATGTGAGTGTGTCGCGATGGCCAAAGCCACTGACGGGCATCCTGCTGTTGAACCTTCCCACTTGTCTGAAATCCGTGCTCAGGATTTTGCTCCTTTCTCTGCCTTGCTGCTGCTGTCAGCACTATGGGCAGAGTCTAAAAGCAGGCTTGGAAGTGGCTTTTTCGTGGAAATGCTGCTTGCTTTGACAGCAGGAGCGGTGAGCGGGGAAGGGAAGCTTCCTGTTCTTGACCTTTGTAGTAAGGAATTGAAGTGCCACTTAGACAGGATTTGCCGGAGCTGGGAACGTGGCTGGTGGTGTGGTGAGGTGAGAAGTGTTCAGCTGTGGTACTAATCCTGGGGGATAGCAGTAATTACTGATCACGGGTCTCTTACCTCGGGTAGCCTGAGGCTTTGCAGAGCACGAACCAAAGCGCTCTTCTGGATGGGTGGCTAACCGGGGGGACATGTCGAGTCTTTCCAAGGAGTTTGTAGAAAGCCAATTTCTGCTCTAGCATAATTAAAAAAAATGACTTTTAATGGTGGTGTAACATAGTTTGGGCAAAAATTTATCCTATAGAGATTGTAACATTACATAATGAAAACTGGAGAAGTTCTAATGTTTGTTAATCAAACTGTCCAAGCCCACTGATCTCAGATTTATTTCTAATTAGCTCTTTAAATTGAAAAGAAAACCATTGATTGGGGCGTTACTTGCAAAGTGTTACAGGATTCTTATTTTACAGAAAGGTTTAAAAGTGACTCTTCAGTGATTCATCTCTATCCTTTATCACCACTTGCTGAAGGCTGCCCATAAAGTACCAGAGCTGTGCTAGCAGGTGATCCAGCAGAAAGATGAGGCTTCCTGCCCCACAGAGCCCGCTGCTACATTCAGCACGCTTCCAGATTGAAATGGTGTGTGACCTGAGAGCGCAAGGGGAATCTTACGGCCACAAGCAACTGTTTTGCTGCCAAACAAAGAAAAAGGAAATGATTAATACCGTAAAACGTGACTGCAGCAAAACCCAAAGAGCTTTCCACAACGCTGACTTTGAAATACCTGGTTTTATTAAACTGCCTGCGCAAATCCTCTTGCAACTTGCCAGCGTGCTTGATCCTGTTTATACGGCCCGGTACCGCGCTGACCACCGTAAGGTCTTGGTTACAAAACAGGCTTTAAGGGACAAATCTTGATGAGTCCCAGATACCGGCCTTGGCTGGCAGTTGGGGAGGTGATAGAATCCTCTTTACTCTTCAGCACCGTGCATTAGTGTTAAACCTGCCCTTTTGGAAGGGATTTGCGAGGTATGGCTGCATAGAGGGACGAGCGTGGCCTGTGCCCTGAGCTCTCCTCACAGCAGGTGGGGTCCCTCTGCAAAGGCACGCTGCTCCTGACGGCACCTGGTGTCCTGTTCCACGCATCCTCCCTTGCTTGTTGGTGCCCAGAGCAGGTAATGAAAGGGCAGGCAAATGAAAGGACAGGTTTTGTGAGTGCTGGTGCTGTACAGAGGGGGCAAGGTTGGCAGATCCCGTGCTCGCTGCCCCACTTGACAGCCCGGCTTGCAGCATGCCGTGAGAAGCACTATTGTATAGGAAGATCACTTTCATGTTCCTCTCTCAACTTCAGGGTGCATTAAGAAATGTGATTAGAAGCCTCTGCAGAGCAAAAGAAAAGCAGTAGGACAGCAGAAATGTCTGCGTTTGTGAGCTTTTGCGGTGTCTGAGTCAATAACGGGGCCTCCTTCGTGTGCATGCCAAGGGGGCAGCAGTCGTCACCGCCTGGCACTTACTGTCTGAAGTTTTCTGCCTTAAAATGAAGCCCAGAAAACTGCTCACCTGTTTTTATCTTTGCTGAAGGCCAGGACTCAACGCATGAGAGGGGCTGAGGGGCTGTCTGGGTGTTAATTTGATGTTCAGCTGATTGCGGGGTTTACTTCCCAGGAAGGAGGGGGGTTAATAATGATAGCTCTCTCCTCCTGATGTAAGCAAGAGGAATTTGAGTGTTTTCCCCTAATACCCAAGCCTGCTTTCTCAGCACCACCACCTGCAGGAACTGGGCATCGTGCTGCAGGGACTGCAGGCTGTCAGTTGTGGCCTGGTGCCCGTGACCCTCCTGCGGCTCGGGGCGTGCTGCCCGTTGTGTGACAGGGCAGCAGGCTCCTGAGTCAGTCTGATGTGGGGCAGCCAGAAGGTCTGGACAAATGGTAGCTTTGATCGGGTGAAGGGGATCTGTTTGTCTCTCGGGAAGCGCCCTTTGTACGGCGATTGTATGTAGAGCACAGCATGCCTGTGTTCCCAAAGCCAGGGGATGGGGCAGGCTGGAGTAACTCAGCCCTAAAACAGGAGAGGCAGCTATGGGCTGCCTGGGTGATGTAATTCCCCTTGTGCAAGCCCCAAACTGGGTCAGGTCTGCGTGAGAAACGAGGGCAGTCTCCAGGCTGTGTAATACCTGCCTGGTGTGCCCTGCTGCCGCCAGGCAGGGTGCGAGCCTCCGCAGGCGTGGAGCTCCCGTGGTGGATGGATGGGGGTGGCTGCAGGGCTGCCAGAGCCGAGGATGAGGATGGGAAGACAGGCAGACGGTTACATGGCAGGGAGTTAAGCATCTCTGCACCTACCGGGCTTCTGGAGCCCTTATAACTCCTCAAATGCCTCTGTTTCACTCTTCTGCATATGGCTAGGGCTGCTGAAAAGGTTTCAAAAGTTAGGTTTTAGAAATATATACTTACTACTTAAAAGAGAAATAAATCTCATATTAGAGTACATGGTACTGGATAGCTGCTCTCTGCTGGGTGTGATTTTATTTATGGGAATGCAAGGCCCCATATCCTTTCCCATAAACGTTCTTTAAGGTTCTGCACCAAACAATGGAACAGAAGAATACTGATGTGAGCAGCTCTATTGTGTCGTGCTTTGGAATGCTTACTGGCATTACAGCACTTCTGCTTTTCCCATTTGTTTAAGAAACCTTAATTCATTTCTTTCAGTAGTGTTCGTATTTCTTCACTGGTTTTGGTTCACTAGGATAGTGAAGCCTGTAACTTTTTAAATACAGTTCTGCTGGTGCAGTTTCTGGCAGATAGGATGCTACGTGCCTTCTTAGCACAGTACGGTCAACAGAGAAATAAACAAATCCCCTCGAAATCCCAGATGAGAAGCAGAAAGCTACGAAGGTAGCGCTGCTGAGCACCTCCTGAACAGCAGGGAGGTGCGTGCAGCTTCAGGATTACAAGCCTGAGTGCAGATGTCTGAGTACAACCTGGCTATTTCTAGGAGTAAAATGTTGGCTGTTTTCCTTAGGGCTCTATATCTGCTGGAAGTGGACGGTGTAGCTATTTAAAAGCGCAGAAATAAGCTACCATTGTGAAGTATGCATAGAACTTAGAGAACTTGTGATCCTTTGTGTCTGCAGCCCTGGCCTGGAGGCACCAGATGTCAGAAGTCGGTGCTCCCAGAGCACGAGCTGGATGGATGCACTTGGCTCGTGTGAACTGGCACGGCTCCCCCTGAGCTACTGGAGAATTTGGCCACTTCTCCCATCTGCCTGGCGAAGCCAACTTATTCTGTATGCCACATGTAGTAGTGTGAGGGCTTGAGTTGTCTCTACTTGGTGGTGAAGTGCTACCAGGACCTAGTGGTGGAAAGCTTCCTATTCCAACATGAACCTCCCAATGCCTGTCCTTCCTTTGTGTTTATGTTCTTCCCTTCTGCTTTCTCACAGACACCTTCGATGTTATTGAGAAGCTGAGAGAGGCAAAGCAGGAACTGATGACTTCAGCTGGAATAATTCAGCGTTCCTGTCAGTTAGATTTTCAGCCCTGCTCCAGGAGACTTCGGTTGTCTTTAACCTTCAAGTTTCCAAACTCTTACAGATACTTCTGAAACAACTGAAAAATGACGTTTTTCCATTTCTTGGAATTTGTGGCTGTGTGTGCTGCTTAGGGAATCTTTTCCTAAAGCCATTTAGTTCCAAGGCATTTTATAGTTTACACTTAAGTTATGGTGTAAGTAGGGGACAATGGAAAAAGAGTGACGGGAGTGTTTTTTCCTTTCTAGGGGATGAGAGGATCATAATTCTTGTTTTTTCAGCATATCCTTAGCTTTACATTCCTCAAGATCAAGATGCCTTCTTTATTATACTTTGAGGAGTGTATTTCTTTTCATCCATCCTGTACAGCCTCTTCATGATAATTCTTCATGCATGAAGAGGAGTAACCAGGTAGGGCCAGGGCAGTCCAAGTCACGAGTTTGCCTCTCAGGATTTCTGAGGCTGATCCTCTTTCTTGTGCTTCACGTTTGGATAGTAGTGAAATTGTTCACAGGATGCATTTATACTGAGTCCTCCTGCTGTGTGCGTGCCCAGGATACAAATAGGTGCTTTTTTGAATTCGTTACTTCAGTGGTTCTTGTTTTTTTCCAGAAAGGTGGACCTTTATTATCACAGTACCATACGTATGGCATCCATTTTCTACACATGGTTTTATGCACAGTCTGATATCAATATTATTTAAGGCTGACAGTAGATTCATGCTTTTATATGTAGTAATAGTGCTACGATCTTGAGCCTTGGTGCTCAAAGGTTGGGATTTGCTGGGCTCCTGATGTACCTCTTTGCTCTCTGTTGCAGGGCTGCCTCACAGTAGACCATGAGCAGGTAATGCACAAGGAGCACCACTGGGAATCATGTCGGACGAGTCAATCTCAGGGAGTGATCCGGACCTGGACCCGGACTTGGAGCAGGAGGATATGGAAGAGGAGGAGGAGGAAGATGAAGAGGAGGCAGCGATGGAGGAGGACAATGATGGGGATGACGAGGAAGACTTACTTGATGAGAGTGGTAAGTGAATGGGGTGGAGACTGTGCACACGCTTGTTATACAAAGCTGTTGTTACAAATTTCGGTGACAGTGTAAGGGTTAGGGTTTGTCCAGAGACTGGCAGGGAGATGTGACTGTTTAAACAGGTTACGTGGCTGTTTAGTTTAAAAAGGGACTTAATGTAGGTTAAACTTGGACTTCTGGCCAAAAAAAAGTCCATAGTGTAAACAAACCACAATTGTAACCTGTAAGGATACAGCATTTATAAAATAGCTACAGATTCTGGGGAAGCAATTATATACAGAAGCAAATAAATTAATTTACAATTATCTGTATTGTTAAAAGGATCCAGTGAAATTAAGTTTATTTACATCATTGGCTTGCCAATAGGTAAACAATCTAGTGGATTCCAGGGGCAATTATTGCTCCCTTAAAATAATCCCCTTTAGAAAAAGGGAATTGTTCTCTTCTGACAGAGTGCAGGGTTTCTTTACAGTACAAAAGGTGGCAGTGCTGACTAAGTGAGTTGTCACCTTCTGTCCTCACCTAGTTATAAGTGCCCCACTCGCCTCTTCAGTCAGGACCAATATAGCTGTCTGTGGAGCTCTGCTCTGCAGGTTATGTTCAGGCAAGGTTAGGTAACTGTTCTGGTTCATAGCATGGTCCTAGAAATGTGTTTTGCCCACAAGAAAGGGTGATGTTGGAGGGCACATAGCAGTGCATGGCTCAGGTGAGAATTGAGTGCCACCTTTGTCACCAAACTCCTTGTGTCGTTAAACTACAGCCCAAGCCTATAGAGATGTCACTGTATTTGCTTCCTTAAAAATTGTGATTTTTGTTTAATAACTTCAGAGCATACAGATTTTTGAATGCACCTACTTCAGCCTACTGAGAATAGATCTCCTTTTCTTAGTGTAGAACGTGTTAAATACAGGTACTTCTGTCTTCTGCCAGTTCTTAAGGTATTTTTGGTGTCAAAGTACCTTGTCCTTGAGTTTTGTTGTTTATTCCTTCAGCCACTTGCTGCTTGAAGATGCTGTTTTGATTTAAAATGCTTATAAAATGGTTACACAAGTTTTATTCCTCTGATTCTATTCATGTGACTTTTTCTCATGAAAAAATAGTGGAAATGGCAGTGTTCGGTTAAGAAATTAGGTACTTGGGCTGCAGATAGCTCAGACTGACCTTGTCACTTTGTTCACAGGAATCTGTACTCAGCAGAGCCTTAAGAACCATGACATTTTAGGAAAAACTTCTGTTAACAGAGAGGAGTGGCTCTATTCTGTGTACAAGTGGGTCACTTCTTGTGGCTATTTTATCAGAGACCTATGCTTTTAATCATTTACATCAGTATTGTTGTGGTTGAATACTCACACTGTTCCTCGGGATTATTCTTTCCAAACAAACTGAATTAATGTATGCATCTCAGAACATTGCTAACCAGTAATGACAGTGGTTTAATTTTTTCTTAAAACACTAGAAACATGCTTATGCTTTGTATTTCTTCAGAGACTAATTAAAAATAAATTTTAACGAATGTAGGAAATGAGGAGTGAAAAGAATTTACATGTAGTTAACAATGGTTTTGTAGTTATTAGGTACAAGAGAAAACTTCCTTACACAATGTGAGCCAAGCTAGGATTCCTCTGAAGTTTCAGATTTTTGGCTCTAATTCTGCTCAGCAGAATATCAGGATGCCTTCCGTGTGCTTAGCTGTGAGAATATTGCTTGCTGTGGAAGTGTGCACTCTGCTTTTTCTGCACGGCTGTGGAGTGACTCAGATGTTACTTGGCATCTGTTTTTCCTTAGATCTAATATGAAATCGGTCCACTGTTATTTGGCTTTTGAATATGGCTAATGGCAGAAATAAGAGGATCTTTTTGTTGTTCTGGCACTAAGGGATGTGGTTTAGTGACGGAATTGGTGGGTCAGGTTGAAGGCTGGGCCTCAAGGTCTTCTCCAACCTAGACGGTTCTGTGATTCCATGTTGTTTTGTCCATGTAGTATTTATCATCCTGTCTCTTTGTAGATGACCCTCATTCATAAAATTCCTCTTCAGAATGCTTACTTTTCATTCACGAGCAGGAAGGAAGAGCTCTAATGGTTTTACTACAGAGCTTTTAAAAAGCTTGGTCCTCTGCTAGAACTTTGTCCTCCCTGTTCCCAGCTGTGCCCATCTCCCCTCCCAGTATTGTGGTTATTCTGAAGATGTTCCTTTAGGTATCCTGGGGGGATCCTTCCCCTATAATGGGGAAACAGTAAAAGATTTAAAAGATTAGTAATCTTTCACAGTCCCTTCCTTGGAAGGGTAACAGGTGGAGTATACGTTTTCCCCAGAAAATGATTACTAGTTTTTAAATTGCATTGATAACTATAAAAATAACGTTTTTATAGTTTTTGTACAAAATAGTGACTTCTTAATGGAAGTATGTTTTCTGTGTTTTGGTGGAGATTCAGATCACTTAAGAACCAGGCAAGGTGAATGCAACGTCCCCCCGTGTTGATGGTGGGTAGTCCAGTCTGAGGCTTAACGGTGACTTGCTCTTTGTACGTTCAGCCTGCTCCAGTCCTTTTGATAAGTTGTGTGGGGAACTAACGCAGTGACTTCAGCTTCAGAACTTTGAGTTCTTTGTATTTTCCATATCGAGGGTCATCTTCAGTTTTGATGGATTTTTCTCAATTCTGCTCAGAACATCAAGCTTTGTTTGCAGTCCGTATGGGCTGTTACGGAGATGATTTAGAAGTTAGTTTGGACTCTTACCGTGCAAACTTACTTGATGAAAGCAGTTACTAAACCCTGCCTCCAAGGGAAAGAAGAGCACGTGGGCTAGTTTTCTGAATACTTCTGAATAAGCAAGAGTTACTAACTATATAGCTGGCATCCTTTGTTCGTTTCTTCAGTGCTGGTCAGTTAACGAGCCATAGCACCATGTGCAGGAGCACTTAGAGTTTTAGTCCTTTCTGCAGTGCATTTCATCCAGGACATGCCGACCGTGCTGCCTGCCTCCCTTCCCGGTGGGTTGCCCATCCCAGCAGCGTGCCGTAGCCCCAGCCAGAGGCTTCCCCTGCCTTTCCAGACCTGTCATCCTGCCCACTGCATCTGTTCACGTTGCTTGTGGGTGGCAGCCCTGGTTTAACAGTGTTTGATTTTGTGATAGCAGTGCATGACTGCTAAGAACTTGAACTCCCTGAATCCTTTTTTGCTACAAGTGTGATGTAGTCATGACTGTAGAGATAAAGGATTCTTTCAACTCCTGCACTTTTCCTCTGATCCTGGCAGTTGCTCAGGGCTGCGTAGCACTCCATAGGAATAAAAGCTAATCTGAGCAAAGAGGAAACAAACCTCCAGTATGGATTTTGCAGATGAACGGTCCCTGCATTTGAAATCAGACCTCAAAGCTTTCTCGAGGAAAAATGCAGTGTTTGAGCAGGCCCTACTGTAATGTTCTGTTTTTTCATTTTTCTGTGTATCTTCGGATCATTCTCATTGAAGTGTCTGGACATCATTGTCTCTTACTCATACATATTGCTGTCATTCTGCTATTAATAGTCATAGCAAGTTGCTTGTTCTCTTGCCTCTGAGAACATGGGTTAACACATTTTTTTTAAGTGTATTTCAGAGGAAAGTGTTAAGAGCTGATTGTTCCAGGTGTCTGAAAGGTGCCTTAAGCAGGCAGTCAGACACTGTGCTCAGGCTCCTGTTTGTGTTTGCCTCTCACAAACCGTGCTCATCGCTGCCTGTGATATTGAATAACACCATGCTAGTTTCAGGTAGGATCACCTCTTGCTTGTGCAGAGTGTTGCAGAACACCTTTCTGTGGCTGCCTGTTGTTTGAACTTGAGCGTGCTGCTTGTAGTGGTGGCTCGGAGTTTCCCAAACACCGCAGCAGGAGTGCTTCGCTCCAGATGGCAGCCACTGGTGGGGCAGATCTGTGAGGATCTTTGCTCTCCTTGGACTCTTGCTAAAGGAATGACTTTCTGGTTCAAGCGGTGCTGCTGGATCAGCTTTGCTTGTAATCTTTGCATAGTGGTTGGGGGAAAAGTTGCCATAAAATCATAGCAAGAATGGACTTTGTTTAACGTGATGTTCCTTTGCGGCTCTCTGTAGCTCATCAGTGTGTGTAGTGAGGGGGTACAGTTACACTGCATGGGAAACTGAGTTGTAGATAGCTGGAAAACTTTCTTCTTTAACCAGAGGGAGGAAAAAATAAGTAGTTAACACCACGGTTACAAGAAATTACTGGAAAGTATTTATCTAAAGTGATGTGGAAGTGTGGATTAATATTCTTCCCTTCTGCCTGCAGTCTGGAAGTGCATGGCGTTGTTGGAACAGTCCATGAATGTATCCTAGAGCTGCCTCCTTTTAGGAGAGCTTTATTCAGGTGCTTCCATCCCCAAACTTCCATCTCTTCTCCCGCAAGAAAGTGCTGGAACAACAAAATTGTGTTGCTGGCGGGACTCCCCAGCTGAATGCGTGGGGTTGGAAATGGAGCAAGCTTCTGTCGTTACAGAAGGGAAAGTCTTTGGTAGAAATCCATTCATTCAACAGGATCCTCTACTCATTTACTTAAGTTTTGGCTTCTCTGAAGTTATTCTCATAAATGAGGTCATGTCATACTGACTTTTATGAAACTGAGAGGCAGAGGAAGTGCGTGGAGACAGTCTCCTGAATAACATGCTGCTAAATGATATCCTGTTTTAAATCATTTCATATCCAAATTTAGAATGGCCTATACTGCAGGAGGAGGAGGGGGAAAAAAAAAAGGCAAAGGGGAGCTGCAGCTAGAAAGTAATTTACCTGCACTTCTTACTTGAAGTGATTGGTCCTTCTTATACTGGTACAGGAGATTAGTCCCAGCAACCTGAAGTCTTTTTCCTTCTACTTTTGCCCAGTCTGCACACCGTGGTGTTGTGGGAGACACTGGCTTCAGGTCGTCTCCTCCAGAAAGTGAAATGCTTTTGTAAAAATATGAATATGTACTTACTTCTCTAACCTTTTGAATCCTTTTTAGAAAACGGCTTTTCAGATCTGCATTTTCAGGTGGGCATCCTGAGGTCAAGGCAGCCTCCGAGGCTGTGGCTACTCGTTGAAGAACCCTTTGTAATGAAATGCTTCCGTCTGCTGCAGGACATGAGCACAGTGGATGTGACTGTTTCTTGCTTGCAGTCGGAGACCAGCAATACGCTCGCTTTGGTCTCTTCACCCTTGCTGTTTAGCCAGCAGCTGGTGGCAGGGGTAAGGAGAGGCATGGGCCCATTGGTGTGAGCCTGGCATGGAAAGGCAGCTCCGCTCGGGGACTGCAAGTGGGGGAGTCCACAGAAAGGCTTATGAGGAGGGTGGGGGGAGCAAACAAAGTCAGGAGTTGTCTCTAAAAAAAGCACTGGAGATGATTTGGAAAATTTCCTTTTTATTAAGAAACTTAAACCTTGCTGAACTGTGTGTATGTATGCCGGTGATGAGTGCCAATAAGTAACAATCCTGTGATTCAATCTGCAAATTCCCAGTTGCAGAATGCAAGGTGGACTGGGGAAAGTGGGAGCGGTGACTGACATCTTCCTGGTTTTTGTTTTCCTTCTGATGGACTTTATCTTGACTCTTATTTCAGTTACTTGTGTCTGGATGCAGCTCCCTCTAGAGTCCTCCCACGTTGTGTCCGAGGAAGCCAGAAGGCTGCACACCGAGGGAAGCAAACCTCAGCAGCAAGTTTGCTGCCTCTACAAAGCTCAGGGCTATTGCAAGCTGGGAAACCAGACCTGAACTTCCCTGCACCGCTGTGCACTGCTGGTTTTGAGTTAGCAGGAAGATTTTTATGCAGGCAGTGACTCTGTGTAGACTGTCTTCCAAGCTAGTAGTTGCATGCAGGCAGGGTGGGATGTGTGATACTGTAGAGGTGCAGAAGTAATCACCACATGCAGAATAATTTAAGAATTTATCTTGCATATTGGTTTGTGTCTAAACCTTATGGAACTTTCATGTCATTTCTGACAACAATAATCCTTATGGATCAGAATGCTTAAAGGTTTCATTGTAAGGGTGTAGGCTGCAGGACAGCCTCGAGGCAGCAAACTTGCATTTAACTGCAGGTATTTAATGCATTTCTGAGGTGGGTTGCTGCAGCTAAGAAGCTGTGGTTATTTTTAATGCTTTCTCACTCCCTGGAAAGGGCAGGAGCATCTGAAGTAGCTTTGTGTCTGATAAATATACATTCCCTGCCTCTGCAAATCTTAAATTTCAGAGCTGTGTTGATTTCTTAAGAGCCAGAAAGTCAGGAGCTGGTTTAAGTTAAGGGCAGATGGCCAGAATGGGGAGGAGCGGTGGGGCCAAGGGTGTTTTTATCCCAATCCCGTGTTTTACCCACCTCAGGTGAGGTGCGGCTGCGGGAGGAAGGATGCTGAGCAGTGCTGCCCTGCCCTTCCACAGGGCGTTGCAGACTGACGGCGTCTCAGCCGCCCGGCCTCACGCTGCCCAAAAGCCCCGACCCTTTCCCTGTCTCCTCCACTCATCCGAAGCAGGGGAAGTGCCAAAATGTCCCCGAGTGCTTGCCTCCCTCCCAGGCTCTGACAGCAGCTTCCTTTCCTGAGAGAGTGGCACGAAGTCTGGTGGCGTGGAGGTGTTGTGTAACTCCAGAAATGACTTGCTCAGCCGCTTTAAAAGGAGGCGATGACGCCAGAGCTCTGCTTCTTTCAGACCCGCTGGCTGGCACGGCGACGGCCGAGCTCCCGAAGTGATGTGCTGTTATGGCTCGCCACGCTTTCTCCCCCACTCTCCTTCCTCCTTCCCTTCAACTTATTGTCGGGATCCAACCCAGAGATCCTTCTGTGTGGCTAAAGAAAAGCCCGTGGCTGCGGCTCTGTGCTGTGTGTATGGATTTCTCCCAGGGTTTTTTACCTGCTGCCACGCGCTGGCTGTTCCGAAAGCTGCCACAAGTGTGAGTAGCAGCAGCGCAAGGGGAGGGGGGTCGGCGAGCAAGAAAAGAAGCTGGTAGCTGCACCAAGAATAACCCCAAGTCCGAGCCCAAGCGTCCCGTTTCTTCCTGCTGTCCTGATAGGCTTTGCAGGGCTGGGGGGGGAGAACTGAGCTGTATTGGCCGGAAACCTGCATTGCTCTTCATCACAAGGCAGCCCGGGAATCTCTGACAAAGGACGGTCAGGCCCACTTCTTGGGCAGGTTTTGTCCCTTCTTCCCCCTGCTGTTTTCAGCTTCGTGCCCCACCTAGTCATTGCTAACAGCTACAGTATTCCACCTGCAACTTGCGAAACCATAATGAAATCACGAGGAAGCTAATTAGCGAATTTGTAACGTGGTGTTTTCCCTCTTGAACAGGTAAGGAGTGGCACAGTTGCTTTGCCAAGGTTGCCTGATGAAGCCGTGGTGAAGCCAAAGTCACAATTCTCTGCTTTATGTTTTGTGCAATGCCCCTTTTGTTTTCAGATGAACCAGGCAGAATGAAACGCTTCTGTTCTGAATTTGAGTTTAAGCTATGAAAGGGCTCATCTTCGTTTTTTCTTAATTTATCTGGCATTGTGCTGGTTTAATGACTGGCTAAATAAAATGCATGTAGCTGGCTGTTGCCAAAATAGTGTTTGTGGCCAAGCGGCATATTTGGAAGGAGAGGGAACTGTTTGAGTTAATTTCCAGCTGTTCTTCAGTCGCTGAAACACAGTACCACATCAGTTCCTTGCTTAATTTGTTACTTTAAATTGTTCTAGGCTTTATAGAAAACTGCAGAAATGAACTTTTATGAGTGATGAACCAGAGTTCATCATTTAGATCAAAGTTTTTGATATAATACCTATTTTTATACCCAAATTAACACCTCAAATTTTATTTTGTTTCACCATTTCTAACAACAGCAGTTTGTGCTACAGGTGTTGAAAATTTCTTATTCGTGTTTTCTTCAGCATGCAGCTTACTGAGTAAGTCTGAAAAAAAATTAACAATACAAAGACATAATTTTCACTTGCTAATGTGAAGAAAGGAATGAGACAGAAGGCTGCAAGATAAAATCTTTTGGGGCTAGGTGAGCAGCAATTTCTAGTTTAATTCTGTCCCAACAAATTTTGTAATTTAAGTACTTGAACTATTAAGAGCAGTCTTTCAATGACACTTGTGTACTTCTAGCTTGTGTTTGACAGCTTTGCACTTAAATGAAACTGGAATGGAGTTAAAGTGGTACAAAGTCACCCTTTTACAACGCACAAGTACCTTGTGGTAGCAGCAGCAACATAGCAAGCTATAGGAGGAGATGCAAAACAGCTTCTTGAAGGATACAACTGAAAAATACACGTGCTGGGATTGTAACTCAGTGGACTTTTTGAACAACCTGCCGTACAGAGGAGCTAGTGGCAGGAGGAACTTCCAGGTCCAGCTTTCCATGTGTGTAGGCAGATCTAGGCGTGAGTTTTAAACCTTGTGACTTTCTAGTGCTCAGGGGTGCTGATGCTGCGTTGGCTTGTCAGGTGGATAAGAACCATGCTCTGAAGTGCCTTTATCTTGGTGTTCTATGAATAATATAAATGTTAGTGATTGAAGCAGGGGATTCTGCTGCAACACTGACCCGGGAGCCTCTCAAGCGGCAGGGGTTTGCTGACAAGCCTCTGGTGTGGTCCCTGTACCTCACCAAGACCTCGCAAGCACTTTGGATAGCTGAGCCTGGAGCTGGGGGAGGTGTCAGGTGCTGGAGGGGAGGGAGCTCGTTCTTCCTGATCTTACACAAACACTGCTCGGTGAGTGGGCTTATCGGTAATGAAATCACCTTCCAGGAGGAGATCACTTTTATAAACGGGCCGTTTGTGGCTGCGTGAGCACGGACCTGTGGTGGTGACGGTGGTGGCCTCACCAGTGTGGCTGCTGCGAGCAGCAAAGTTCCTCTCTGGTTTGCACCCTAAGGTAAAGGAAACTGACTTTTATTCCTCTGTGGAAAAGGGCAGGTGCGTGTTGTCTCTGATGCAATGAACTTCCATTTTCCCCATGCTTGTTGCTGTAACAAGCGTGCCTTGGAAAGCACCCAGCTGTATTTACACAAATACTCGTCTTTAAATCTTGCCTCCAAGTTCCATAAATCTGCTAGGTCAGATGCTGAGGTCATGCTTGGTTGCTTATTCCAGCCCTACAAAGCCCTTACAAGCCTGTCGTGAGATCCGTGGCTGTGTACTTTTAATACATTTGTCCCTCTTTCGCCCCTTGATAAACACGGTCTTTGTAAGAGCCGTGCCGAATGAGTCAGTGGCCGGTAGGAGCGCCGCACGTAGCACTGCTCCGTCCCGCGGGTCTGTGCCAGGGCTGCTTGGACACAGCCTGCTTCGGGCTGGTCGTGCCCGTGCTCGTTTTCTCCCCCTGCAGCTTGTTGCCTCTTCCAAGCAAAGAGCTGCCTTTGTCTGCAGACAGATGCTCTCAGAGCCAGCTGATTTCACTGCGTGCCCGTCAGCCCAGGTTTGCTGTCTGTTCCTGCACAGGGTCTGCCTGTGAAGGGCGGCAGGCGAGGGCAAAATCCCTGTGGTGCTGAGGGGCACCTCCAGCTCTTAGGGGCTCAACCCCAGCTTTAAGTGCTCCTTTCCTCCTGTACCTGTCCTGGTGCAGGCAGGTGCTGGGCAGGAAGGCACGCTCTGAATAAGCTTGTGCTCCACAAATTCCGGACATTTGTGTCCTTAAAAACTTAGAAATGTCACCTGGAGTCCTTGTGCTGCACTGAGAGCCTGCAGACACGCAGCTGATGTGGAAGCGGACGGACGGGATGCTCTTTTGCCTATTATTGCACAAACGAGTTCAAACTGCTCAGGTTTCGGTCTCAGCTGTCCGGGTTTCTTGCAAGCTAGCAGGCTTCCTGCAGACAGCTCACAAAATCACAGATCCTGAGGTTGTTCTCAAAGCCAAAAGGCCGTGCTCTTTCTGCAGCCCACTCCTCCTTTTCCTTTGGCGGCACGGTGAAGCCTGGAGGCACGGTGGCGATCGCTGGCCGTCCTGTTGTCTGTTGGGATTCCCCTTGCGCGGGGCCCCGCCGGAGCCCGGCTGGTTATGTAAGGATTTTTATTTTATTCTCAGCCTCGCTCCCTGCCACTAGTTGAACTGGCTCGCGGGCTGCATGAATGGGATCCGATCCCAACGGCACGCAGCTCTGCCGCTCGAGCCGGGGGAGAGGAGCGAGGCATCCCCCGCGCGCACCCTGTCTGCCACCCTCCTCCCCTCCAAGCCCCGTTCCCTGGGCGCACTGAAGGTGCTGCAGCCGGTCGGCATCGCCTCCCGGAGCCCAACCGGGCAGCAGTGGTCCCTGGTGGAGCGGCAGCCACCCGGGGCAGGGCTGTGGCGTTTGACTCAGCCAGGGAGGGAAGAGCGACGGCTTCTTATTTAGACTGAACACCAGGCGTATTTCACCAGTTATGTAACGGTGACCCCGGTCCGTCTCCGCCGGGCTCGGGGCAGATACATGCACGCCGATTCCCAGCACGCCGGCTAAGTGGATTCGCGCCCCGGGAGCTCCTCACCAAAGTTATTTTCAGAAACCTTAAGTGCAGGTTTCCCCGCCTGGACCCGGGGCTGTTTTATCAGGAGGCATTTCCTGCCTGCGAGCTGAGCGGCCAGCGAGGGCGGATTTAGCGCTCTCGGGGCTGAGGGCAGAGATACCGAGTGGTTGGGAGCGACTGGAAACTTTTCCTGAAGACCCCGAGCCCAGAATATACCGGGAGGGCCGGGAGCACGCGGCCACGTTGAACAAGTGCCGGGGCAGAGGTGCGGGCAGAAGGCGGTGCACGGAGCAGCATGTTACTCCTGGATGAGTCCCAGCAGTTCCCAGGTAGGATGCAGGTATTTTGTTGTCCTTCTGCCTTCTTGTCCCTCCTGCTTCCCTGCTGTGCTCCTTGTGCCACCTCCTGCACTGGAGCACCCCGCTCGATGGCTGGCACAGTGCGCCAGGAGCCGAGTTCAGGTTTTAGTTTCCTAACTACCAGGCTGCGATGGAAATGGGGGAATCCTCAGGGTCTTGCAGTGATCGCTGATTTGATGGAGGGGACATGAGAAAGAAACTTACTTTGAAACTTACTTTCTTTGTGCTTTTAGTTGTGAAGACTTCAGTGTTGTGGCATCCTGCGTCTGTCTGTTACTGTTTTTGCTGCTGTCATATTGTAACGCAGAAGTTTTCGGCAAGAGGGGAGGTAGTTGTTAATATCAGTAACATTTTATATCCATGTCCTCTTCCCCATCCCCTTCAACTCTGTGTGTTTTCCCGAATAGCCCCCTTGAGAAGAGCTTTAAGATCCTCTGGTGCCTGGGAAGTGCTCCTGAGTCGCTGACCAGGCGCTAGGCAGAGCTCTGTCTCGTTCCAGGGCACCTAACTGGTGCCAAACAGACCAGGAGCCACTCAGCTCTTTTTTTTTCTTCCCTCCCATTAATCAGAAGATGCTGGTCAAACCCTAGCCACGGTTTGGGGCTGGCTGCCTCTTAGGTTGGTCGCTGCTGGGAGGACGCTGTGTGTTGGAGAAGAAACTCCCTTTGGATTTGAAGAGCTTCCTATGCTTGTCATTTAACTTGTTACTTGGAGGTCAGGTACTTGCAGAAGCCGAGCTCTTCAGCCTTGCTCGTGGGGCTGGTACCTCCAAAGTTCATGCTGTGCGGTCGTGGGCTGCTCAAAAGTGGTCCCAAGCAGTTCCAGTTTATTACAGAGCAGCTTTCACAGAAACGAGCCGTGCAGTACTTGCTGTCCATTAGTGGAGAGGTGAATTCTAGCAAAAATCCACTTTTCTCACTTATCTCTGGTCTTGGTGGCAGGACAAAGAAACTAATTCTGGAAGAGTGTGAGCTGAGAAAAGAGGAATTGCACTGCCAAATGTGTGGGTAAATGAGGAATCCGGGTGATACAAGGGGCGTGTGTGACTCAGCGGGTAACAGGCATAGAAAGGACAGGAGGGGAAGGTGCTGCTGGAAATGGGACTGTAGGTCACGTAGGTGGAGGCAGAACACAAAGATAGAGGCCTTCCAATATTTTTTTTTGTATGGAAAGATATTTGGGGTCACTTGTACAGGCATAAGAGCCCAAGATGTGGACGAGCTCGTCCTCTCACAGCGTTGCACTGGTCAGGTTTTCTCCCCCTGGGAGCCGGGACACTGCTGGGCTGTTCAGAGTACGAGGGCTCGTACGCGAGGTGTACAGCGGCCCCGCTGCTTGTGTCAGTAGCCACTGGCAGGTACATCGAGTGCAGGCTAGCTGCTGTACGCCACCGAACCCTGCCTGAGCAGGGGCTGTTGCCCTACAAGAAAAATGGCTCTTATTTAAAAGCAGCCTCGTCTCCTCCGCATATACTCGTATTCTTCTTTTCTGACCAGAAAGACGGCTGTCATTTGAGCAGCCTTCCCGAGGAACTGGTGCTCATTGCCTTTTTTTTCCAGGCTGTACTGAGCTTAGCTGTTTGGGGTGCTACCTGTTTTGGATGGGGGTGTCCTTGCGACACTGTGCCTCCGATTTGCGAAGGTCTGCTGGCCCTGAGCAACTTCGCAGCTCTTTGTCAAACTGCTTCAGCAGCACCCAAAGCAGCGCCGGTATTTTGAACGGAAAAGCTAGATAGAAACAGCTCATTCTTTGAGTGATGGTGTTTCACCCTGCACTTATTAGCTTTCTCCAGTGCTCTCGGTCACTTTTTTTGGCTGCGCTTGGTGGGAGAGGTGCCAGTGGAATGCGGCGGCACACAGGCTCGAACTCAACAAATTGCATTTTTCTCCCAAGCGATGCCTCCCTCATTAAACAAAGTCCTCAAAGCAATTTCAGGGGAATTTTTAGGAACCGAAGCAGCGAAGGACAACGCAGCTGAAGTTCTGTGCTGCTACAGTTCTACAAGGAATATACAAGTGCTTTGTTTTCCAAGTAGGAAATCCCATTTCAGGAGAGGACAGAGCACCGACGAGGGAGCCGACAGCTCGGGAGCTGCTCAGCGCTGCTGCCTACCCCAGTTCTTTGCCATAGTTTCCTTCTCTGCAAAACCACCCTGGTGGTGGTTGAGGTTAGTGTGTGGAGCGCGTGCTGGTCGTGACCTCCTCTGCCCCGACGCAGAGTGCCGGCACCAGGTCTTAGTTTCTGGGAGCCTCCCCTCCCGCACACCATGGCCAGGAGCAGGAACAAAGCAGTGCGCAGACACGAAGGGATGCTTTGTGCTGGGATGATGTCTCACACAGCTCCTTTAAGTTATGAGCACGTATCGGATGTCTTCCTTCCTCTTTCCCAGCTCTTCAATGAAGCTGTGGCGAGGCCTGGGGGCAAAGATTAAAGTTTGCTTGTGCTCGGTGTTTGTTTGCCATTTTGGTGGCCTTGGAAGTGTGTGGCAGCAGTAATCCCCTCCTTATTATTCCTCCTTGCTTTGAGGGTATCCTGGTATAAGGCTAATACCGCAACTCCCAGCTACCTAGAGTAAACTAATGCTTATGTAAGCATTGCATAATGCTAAACGCTTGCTCCCTTGCTCGTCCTCTTTCCTTAGTCCCTGAAATTTGTGCCTAAGAAGAGTTCTGCTAACAGCTGGCCCAATCCACTGTGCTAGGAGCTCATCAAGCCCCCGGTTTGCATCTATTTTCTGAATGTGGGTGTGGGGGAGAAATGAGCTTTGTTACCTAAATCAGCGTTTATCCACCTTAATAGGAAAAAGTTACTATTTTTTTTTTAAGAAGTTTTAAACTATTCAGTTAGAGTCTGAGGGTTAAATCTGGTTGCTTGCTGCCTAGATGTCTGTGGTTATTGGTTGTGTTTTTTTTTTAACCTAGCTGGCAGAACTGTGTCCTGGGTTACTGGTTAACTGGGACAACCAGAACGGGGAGGTTTCAGCTCCCTCCTTCGTGCAGCTTGTTGAACGCTTTCCAGCTCTGGAGCCTGAGACACTTCCTGGCTCCTGTGCGTTAGATTTATGTAACTCAGTTGCTCTCCCTTACACCCCCCCGCCGTGTAAAGGACAAATGTAACCCACCCCTGGTTCACTTGCTGCCTTACTGGGAGCATTTGCTGGCTTTGTTTCCCTGCCTTGGCTAATGCCTGAGAGAGGGAGGGCCTGCGAGGAGGCGGCGTTTTAGGTTCGAGGACTTTTACTGGGGAAAAGTAATTCCGATTACATACCGGGGAGAGGGGTGCGAGGCAGGAGGTGTCCTGCATTTCTCCGGCCCTTGCCCCCTCACAGCACTAGGAAAGCATCCCTCTGAAACCCCGCATCCCTCCTGGGAGCTCAGCCGAGCTGGCCGGGGCCGCGCGGTGCTCTGGGGCCGCCGGCAGCCTTTGCCCCGCGGTGCCGGGCTGGGGCAGCCACCCGCCACGGCCCTACCGGCGTTGTGTAAGTGCTGCTCGGTGTTTATGTAACCCGGGTCTCGGCGTATGCGGCCGGAACGAGAGCTGCTGGGTGTCTGGGGCCTGGCTCTGCTTGCATAACCCCGGAGTTAGAAGATATATTGTCTGTCACCAGAGTTGGCTGTGTGAGGTTCCGTTCTGCCCCTCAGCGCTTCTCAGCTGTTTCTCTCCCTTTTGGTTTTCGGGTTGCTTCTTTCTTTCCCCTGCTCTTCACTTTTGCTGGCTGAGGATTCCCTTGGGCTGGGAAAGGAGTTTCATTCTGCTGCACAAGCTTGCTGTAAACGGATACACTGAAAGGCCACCAAAGGGGAAAAAAAAAAAAAAAAAGAGGGGCAGCGCTCCTTATCTTTTAAACTTTCCCATTGATTGGGGCTTGCTGCCTGCCTAAGAAGGAGCCTAAGGATGTGTTTGGGGTCTGTGCTTTCTGCTCAGGCTCTCTCTGTGTTTTCTGTGCCACTGTTTGCTTCAGGGCTCAGTTTGCACCTTCCCCCTCTATCGCCCCGTCCTGGGCCCGGGTTCGAGGCAGCCTCTGAGCTGCAGCCTGCGGGTGGAGTTCCTGAACCCCCAGCGCCGACCGCTTCGCAGACACCGAGAGCAATGCAAAATGTGCTCTTTGAACTTGAAACAGTGCTGATTGTCACACCAACGTGACAGTCTGTGTCTAGGCAGTGACGAGAACAAGCGGCTGAGCCCCAGCTAAAGCAGCAGCAGGACTGAAGGTGCTGGAGCTGGCGTGCGGTGGCAGGGGACACTTCTGGGAAGGGAGCAGCACTGGGGCCAGGCACAAAGGTTCACTCGTGTCCGTGGAGCCGTGCAGCAGTGACTCAGCAGGACACCAACATCACGGCCAGCCATGGAGGGTGATGGTGGGAACAAGCCCCCTCCTCCCCAGCAGCATTTCATTGCGGTCAGAAGGGGCCAGAGCAGAGCCGTGGGCTGCCTGCCCCACGGGGACTGGCATCTCCCCACATCCCCAGCCCTGGTAAGAAGAGGACAGCCCCGGGTGGCACCCAGACAAGCACAGCATGCACACAACTGGTGCGGACCATGGCTGGGTGCTGGCTCTTGTGGCGCTCGGTGGGAGCAGACCGAGGGGCGTTCAGCTGGCGGGGCCGAGCGGGTGCCGCTGGTGCGGGGGGGTAGGTGTGCCGGCTTATATAATGCTTACATAATTAGTGCTTTGTTAAGCAGTTGTGGCTGGGAGGGGCGGCCTGCCGCTGGCTGCTGAAGACTGAGCGCAATTATTTTCCGAGAACAAAGTCTCACTGCTAATTAGCTGCCCCGATAGTGGTGGCAGGGGGTGGCACAGCCCTGAGCCTCCTGAAGAGCTGTGTCCTGCTGAGGGGCGGCTTTCCTGGGGCTCCAGGAGGAAGGAAGCGGGTGTTGGGGTGTGCTGTGCCCCAGGAGGGTGTTTTGTGGCTCTGGTGGGTGTTACAGCAGGTAGGGCCTGAAGGAAGGGAGCCTGGGCTTCCCCCCTTCTTTCCCCTGCGCTGTCCTTGAGCGGTTTCACAAGGAGTTTTCCGCTTCCAGCCAGCGTCCTGGAAGCATTTCCATCGTGCTGCCTCTGGGAGAGGTGCCCTGTGCAGACACCTTGCCTCCCTTGTATGGCACCCACACAGCAGCCATACCAGTTGCATACAGAAAATATTCTGAAAATCTTCATTTATTTTCTGCTTCAGCCGAGTACAGGATGAGACAGGGCACTGCCGGCCTCCGAGATGCCCACTGTGCAGCCGAGCACTGGCATCACCTCCACTCCCCTCCAGTGCCCAGCACTTAGGGAAAACACCAGCTAACTGTAGTGGGTTTATGTGGCAAGGTTTTGGTAGCAGGGGCCCATAGGGGTGGCTTCTGTGAGAAGAATCCATTTTAGAGAAGGGCCCCGCTGCCGTCCAAAGCCAAGCCAAGAAGCCATGCTGTTTGCGTCTTGGTGAGAGCATATTTAAGAAAGGGACAAAACTGCTGGGGAACAGCAGCCGGGAGAGAGAGAGGAGTGAGAAACAGCCTTGCAGACACCAAGGTCAGTGAAGGAGTGGGAGGAGGTGCTCCAGGCACCACAGCAGAAGTTCCCCTGCGGCCTGTGGTGAGGACCACGGTGAAGCAGGTTGTCCCCCTGCAGGCCATGGAGTACCACGGTGGAGCAGGGTTCCACGCTGCAGCCCGTGGAAGAGACCACAGTGGAGCAGGTGGACCTACGCTGAAGCAGGCTGCAGCCTGTAGAGGAGCCCTGCCGGAGCAGATTCCGGGCCAGAGCTGTAGCCCGTGGAAAGGAGCCCACGCAGGAGCAGGTGACCTGGCAGGAGCTGCTGCCCATGGGGGACCAGGGTGGAGCAGTGTGCTCCTGATGGATGGACCCCATGGTACGGACCCGTATCTGGAGCAGTTCTGGAAGAGCTGCTGCCTGTGGGAAGCCCGCGCAGGATCACTTTGGGAATGACTGCATCCCGTGGGAGGGACCCCACGCTGGAGCAGGGGAAGAGAGTGACAGAGAAGGAACGGCAGAGACGAAGCACTCCAGACTGACCACAGCCCCCATTCCCCCATTCCCCTGCATCACTTGGTGAAGGAGGTGGAGGAGGGTGGATGGGGGGAAGGTGTTTTGGGTTTCTTTCCATTGTTTCTCACTTCTCTAGCTTGTTAGTAATAGGCAATAAATCTTACTGTCTCCCTATGCTGAGTCTGTTTTGCCCGTCACAATAACTACTGTGTGATCTCCCGATAATTACTGTCCTTATCTCAACCCTTGAGCCCTTTTCATCCTATTTTTTCCCTGCTCCTCTTTGAGGAGGGGGAGAGAGTGAGTGGTTGTTGTGGATCTTGGCCTCCAACCCAAGTGAAACCACCACACTAACCCTGGAGACCCCTCCCAGCATGGCAGTGCCTTTGCAGTCAGGCTGGCTCTGTGGAGCCACCTCTGCAGCCCTTGGCACAGCTGTAGTTCAGTGTGTCAGCGACTGCAAGCGCTGCAGCTGGAGCTGTGCAACGAGGCTTTCGCATCCCGTCACGCAGCACTCCTCCCATTCATGCTCAGTGCCGGCTGCAGTAGTACTCCGTAAGTTCCTAGAATGCCTGCATTAGCATACAACTGCTCCTTGCTCTTAACGTGGACAGGAGACGGCTCCCAAAGCAAGAACTGACTTCGCTCTGCTCTGCGCACAGCCACCAGCCTCGCCATGCATGCACAGCCCTGTCCTCAGGGTAGGAGCTAATGCTCAGGCTCAGCAGCGTAGCGCTATTTAGTACCGTGAATTCCTGTAACAAAATGATTTTCAAGTCAAGCAAGGGGCTGGTTTGCAGTGGTATGCCTTCCCTGCAGTTACCGGGGTTGTGCTGGCAGGATGCTGGCTTCTCAGGAGGAAGGTGAGCCTCTGGTGAGCTGCATCAGCTAGCCAGAGATGGGGTGGTGAAGAAATAATCGTCTTACTGGGTGGTGGTGTGTGCCAAGGGGACGGTGCAGCAGCCTCAGGCTGGGAGCTGAGCCTTGGGTCTTATCCTGTGGGGCAGTCTCTGCACTCCTAGTGAGGTTTGGCTGTTCCTAGCCCCGTGGATATTTACTCGTGTGTGCATTGATACCTGGCCTTATTGAGGCTTGCCACAGGGTGTGGGTACTGGATGCAGACACATCCTGGCTTCTCACGCAGCTCGGTGTCAGGAGGGGACTCAGGTTACTTACAGAAATCTTGTTCCTCAAAAAAAAGATACCTGATGCTCCAGGACGCTTGGCAGTGGCCCGAGCCCCCTTGCAGAGCAGGCAGTGTGTGGTGGGAGCAAGTCGGCGCTGAACCAAAGATGCTGGAGACTATTCTGCAGGCTGTGTGCCATGGTCTCTTAGGTGAAGCTTGAAAATATTATGCGAGGAGGAGGTGGCAACCTGAGGTTTTTAAGCTCGGGTGCAATAGGAAATGCCCTGGGGTGGGACAGATCTCTCGCTGGGTTGTGCCGTGAGTCACAGCTGTGTGCAGTGTTCGGGGGCAGCAGAGCCATACTGCCCAGAGAGCACCCGAAGCAGTGTTGCACAGAGCCATCACGACCCTTTTCCTTACAGAAACTCCTCAACTGCAACACACGAGAGGCGGTCGAGAAGCTAAATGCTTCCCTCTGCTTCTGTGTGCAGCTTTGGGTGGTGGTGGCCGCTGCTTCTTAGTGAGACAGAAATTCAGCAACCCCTGGGCTGCAGCATGGACCAGCACCGTGCCGTGATCAGGGCTGCTGGGCTTTGGTAGCGTGGGCCTACACCAAACCTCCAGCGTGCTGGAGGAAGGATCGTCGTGCGCAGCAGAGCAGGCACCCACCAGCTGGCCTTCCTCCCGGCGCTCAGCACCTGGGGCCTTCAGACATACAAAGGGTTTGCATCCTTGTCGGCAACCGCAGCTGGCCTGTGCCTGGTGAGTGGGGCTGGTGGCCCTGTGCGGGGCTCTGCCGGGATGTTCCCCGCAGGCTGGTGGCAGGGAGGGTTGCAGCGAGGCGATGGGATGGCTGCCCGTGCTTCCTGGAGTGCGCGTACAGCTTCAGCCTCGGCAGGGAAGTGCCAGTGTGCAAGCACGGCCCGTGAGTTGTAGCGTTGTGCAAAAAGCTACCTGTGTAGCCACGTCGGAGTAGCGTGCTGAGCTGCTGTTACAAAACCATAATTGCAGTGCTGTTGTAGAGGGAGGCTTGGCAGAACTGGGGCAGGAATTACTTCAATCGATCACCTGAGACCTGTTCAGCGAGGCCGTTCCCATGCTCCTTCCATCCCAAGGAACAAACCCTTTCCTCGTACAGCAGTCTGTGTGCAGCTATTGTTTCTTAACACGTTTCTAACCAGTGTTTCTTAACACTGGTTTCTAACCAGCTTCGGGAGGACGTTCGGGGGTGTTGCTGGTGAAGAAGAGATCTCAGTGTCCAAATGCCCACACGCTGGGAACGTGGCTGATTGTGGCTGTGTCCCCCTGCCCCAGGACTTGCCTTTGCAGGGCCGTGGTGAGTGAGAGTCTGCAGCCAGGACAACACAAATTTGGCACCAGATCATAGGCTTTGGTTGAGAATTACCTCGTAAAAACAAAACAAAAAACCAGATCCGGCTATGTGTACATTGACCAGAGTCTGTATTGAAAGTGAGTAAGAGGAAAGAAAAGGCGAAATGCAGAGGTGGGATGGATGTGTGCAGAGTTCGGGTGACAGACACGACAACATACAGAGGAGGCAGTCGTTGTCAGAGGTGATGTGGGCGACTGCCAGGGCGTGGGGAGCCTCCGTCTCCCAGCCAAACCTGACTTTGTGCTGCCCCTGCCTCGGCCAGGTCCCCTGGGCCCGCGGTGAGATGGCAGCGGTGTAACGGCGGCACTGTTTGTCTCTGGGACTGTCGCTGGTTTAATGACTCATCCCGGAGAATGCGATCATGTGCACAGCCTCCCTGCTTCCCTTTGCCCTATTTCATCCGATCTTTTGATCTAGTTGCGTAACGGCGAGGCAGAAGGGATGGGGGGGGAAGGAAACGGCGCTGAGGGATTGCAGGTAATGTGACCACAGGGTGTCTGCACCTCAAATAGCAGAGCTCTTGTCTGGGAAGCCTCGGAAACTGGGTTTGTTCCCAGCACAGCCTGAGAGGGAGCATGATGCTCGGTGCCTAAGCCGCTGCCTCAAGGAGGGGATCCAAGTCGGCGGGGTAGGAGAGCTGCCCTGGCTGGGGCAGCGAATGCCTCTGCCTCCTGTCTTCACAACACAGCTCATCTCCTTTCATCGTGAGCTCCGTGTCCTCACGTAAGCTGTGGCTCCCTGCTTTTCTAGCACACGTAGGACTTGCTGGTACCGACGCTCACAAAACCTTTTGAGCTGCTCCTGCTGGCCTTGGCCCAGGGAGAGGCGAGCCCAGATGTCCTAGCTGGGCTCTGGCCGGGGCTCCGAGCCAGCGCTGGGGCAGGGCCGGGGGGATGTCTGGAGAGGGCACTGCCAAGTTGGTGCTTTTTGACCATGGTGGATCTAGTTCTAGTCACCTCAAATTCGAGAGGTGATTTAGTGGTAAGGTTAATTCAAACAGGCATGTTTCTGCGGGGCCGCAGAGGTGCCTGCAGAGTGCTTTGCCGAAGCATCCTTCACTTCAGCTCCTGCATTGTGCAGAAGGGATACTTTTTGTCTCCGGATCCCACGGCATCACAATACAGTGCTTGTTGGTTCAGCATTACTTCTTCCTCAGCTGCATTTTTCTGCGCTGATGTCTCCTTTCCCTTTTTTCTTCAAAGTTCTGTCTAAGTGTCATTTCATTTCAGTCATTAGCTCATAGACGCACTGCGAGCAAGAAAGCTGATTGTGAGGTTCTCTGTCAGACACAAGGGGCCGAGATGCTTCAAAGGAGCTATTACGAGGATTGTCAGAAACAGTTTACTTCAAGGGAAGCTTTCAAACAGAAACATTTCTGTGCTCTGCAAGCATTAGCTTGGTCACTGGCAGCCTGTTGAAGCGGCACACAGAACAAGGTGTCATCTCACATGATGCTTTGAGACTGAAGTCAACTGTTAATGCAAGCCTGAAAATAGGAGAAGTCAGGGAAAAAGAAGTGTGCTTTATAAAACAGAAAGAATTGTCACTTTCTTTTTTAAAAAGCTTGCCAGAAGGTAGCATTTAAATCCTGAGAGTGGAGTCTGGTGGTAAAAGCTTTGAACTGCCTGCTGGGCCGTGACCCAGGGTTTGAACCAGATAACCCCGTGAACGCTGTGTTCTGTTAGCTTGGAAGATGGTTACAGAGGTGCCGTGTGAATGGAAATTTCTGTCCCACCTAAATGTTGGGAAACAAAGAGAGATCCAAGTTGCTTTCTCTTCTGTTTTCCAGTGGGAGCTCATCTGATCCCTGAAAGAAAATGGGCACTTAGGTCAGCAAGTGCTCTGCGTGGACTGAAATAATCTTGCTCAGTTTTCTTGTAAGAATGCTTTTGGACTGTTAGTGTAGTCTTGGCTTTTGCTGGAGACAGACCCTTTGGCGCAGAACTTACCAACACTGACACCGTCAGAAGAGACCCCAGTTTTGACCCAAGTGGGTTCCCATTCAGCTTAAATCCTGGGGAATGCTCATGTAAAAAGGCAGCTGACAGTTCTCCTCACGTTGTTACCTCCTTGTCTTTGCAGACCAACCCCAAGAAGCCGTGTTCAGCAGTGACCATGTTGAACACACGGAGGATGGAGAATGGCAGCGCTCTACTTCAACTACCTCATCTCAGAGTGAGCGGGCAGAGCAACTCTTGCAGAACCAGCACAAGAGCCTGGCCTCTGAGGACACCAAAAAGAAGAGGGCTCAGAAACCCTCTCACATGCGGAGGAACATAAGGTAAGCATCAGGACAGAAAGCAGTAGAGTGCTATGTAGCCTTTTAGGTAGAAAGGGAGCCTGTAGGCTTTTCTTCTGAGCTACATTTTGCTGCTCTTGGCAAAGCAGATGGCTTTTCTTTTCCAAAACCTTTGGATCTCACCAGTGGGAGTAGTCTGTTCTCAGTCTGGAGTGCTGCATGTGGGTGCAGACTTGTTTGGTATTTTCAGAAGAGTAAATTATTTGGTTATGGAATATATTTCAAAAAAAATGTATATTTGCTGCTGTTTAATAATGATGGTGCAATTTTTCATTTAGATGTCTTAAGTAAATAGCGAGTTTCAGATGTGTGTATGTGATTTCTGCTGATGAGGATCGTATTGCAGACAGCCTAAAATATACCCTTTCCTCTGTCCTGGGTACTTGTTCCCAGGAATGCCCGTGCTGTGACTGGCAAATGAATTGCTGGAAATTAATTTCTCCTGAAATTTGAAAAGTAGAAATTGATTGTGCAAGTCACCACATACATTCTGGGACAGCTTCTAAGGTAGTAATTCACCATGAAAGTTTGTTCAAGAGGATCTAAAAGGCTTGGAGCAGGGACTCTTGAGGCAACAAGTGGCTCATTTTCATTGTATGTAAGGCACTGGTAGTCTTTGGCTCGTATTTCAGCTTGGGCACTTGATGGACTTTCTTGGAGTGAGCATTGAGAAAACCTTGGAGTCTGAGACTTTGTTAGGATGGAGGAGATTGTCCCTTTGGTGTAGGCTTGGCTGGATTGAAAGGCTGGCTTGAGGGAGCTGGATTTTTACCTCTGCTGGTATTGTGCCTCTCTTCTGGCAAAAGAGCTTTCATTTCCAGGGCTGCAAATGTGAAACTGAGTGAAACTGAAAAGAAGGAAAAGCAACTTTCAGAAGTATGGGAATTACCTGTAAAAGTAAGTTGCTTTGAGAACAGCCTTTGAAACAATTGCGTTAAAGCTATGAGAGGTCCTAGTTTCTGAAAACACTGAGGCAGTTGAAAAACAGGGTGAGGACTCTGGGGGAACTGATGCTTTTTCACACAATCATAGAATGTCTCGGGTTGGAAGGGACCTTAAAGACCATCTAGTTCCAGCCCCCCTAGCATGGGCAGGGATGCCACCCATTAGATCAGGTTGCTCAGGGCCTCACTCAACCTGCCCTTGAACACCTCTAGGGAAGGGACATCCACAGCTTCTCTGGGCACAGCTCTTTTCTCCTCACGTCTTCTTTGCATGACTTTGTGCCTTTTCTATTTATAAACTCTATGGCAATAAATAACATCCTGTCAGATAGAACTAGTCTGTGGTGACCTAACTCAAGTATATACTTATCCATGCACTTTTTTCCTCCTTTCATTATTTTCCTTGTCAAACTTCTGTCTTTTCCTTGAGTGGTAGTGGTGCCTGTAGCTGGGAAGCACGGTCTTGAAAAAGCTGTGAAATTTGTCTGTAGCTTTTGCCTATATGATGTTCATAGTCTGTGTAGCTGACAGATTACCTGGAGCTTGTCAGTTGTCTTTTTAAGCCAGCTGTACAGCCCTTCAGGTTTTTTGTTGTTTTGGTAGGTGTTGTTTTTTTTTTTGAAAGACTGTAAGTGTAACCAAGACATATTTATCTGCTTGTGCGTTCAGAAAGCTGTTGCGTGAGGACCAACTAGAAGCCGTGACAAAAGCAGCCCAGCAGGAAGAGTTGGAGAGAAGGAAACGGCTAGAGCAGCAGCGGAAGGATTACCCAGCCACTATCCCAACCGTACCCCTAGAGTTTCTTCCTGGTAAGCAGTGGGAAATGCCCCCTGAAGCACGATTTTTAAGGATAGGAGCTGATTGAAGAAGGAGGTAGTCTGCCAATGCTGCACTTGCACTTGCAAGTGTAAATTCTTGAAATGATAATTTGGAACAACTTGTGGCTCAGTAGTGCAGCCATTTCCACTTCTGAGCTTGTTCTGAATCAAAAAGCTGTGGCTGTATGGTGGAAGGTGCTAGGAAACTTGTGTTGAAGACATCTTGACCAGTTAATTGTGTGTGAGCAGGATGCTGGAATCATAGAATCTCAGAATGGTTTGGGTTGGAAGGGAACTTAAAGACCATCTAACTCCAACTCTCCTGTGACGGGCAGGGATGGCTCCCATCGGCTCAGGCTGCCCCAGACCCCATCCAGCCTGGCCTTGAACACTTCCAGGGTTGGGGCATCCACAGCTTCTTCGGGCAGCATGTTCCAGTGCCTCACTGCCCTCTGAGTAAAGAATTTCTTCCTTATATCTAATCTAAATCTCCTCTCTCTTAGTTTAAAGCCATTACCCCTTATCCTATGACTACACCCCCTGACAGAGAGTGCCTCCCCAGCTTTCCTGTAGCTCCCTTTAGGCACTGGAAGACCACTGCAAGGCCTCCCCAGGGCCTTCTCCAGCCTGAACAACCCCAGCTCTCTCAGCCTGTCTTCATAGGAGAGGTGCTCCAGCCCCTTGATCATCTGTGTGGCCTCCTCTGGACTTGTTTTAATACTTCTGTGTCCTTCTTGTGCTGGGGGCCCCAGAGCTGAGCACAGCCTCCAGGTGGGGTCTCAGAGAGCAGAGCAGAGGGGAACAATCCCTTCCCTCGCCCTGCTGGCCATGGTGATTTTGGCTCAGCCCAGGATAGGGCTGGCTTTCTGGGCTGCAGGCACGCATTGCTGGCTCATGTTGAGCTTCTCATCAACCAGCACCCCCAGGTCCTTCTCCTCAGGACTGCTCTCAATCCATTCTCCACCCAGCCTGAGTTTGTGCTTGGAATTGCCCCAGCCCAGATGCAGGACCTTGGATTTGCTGGAACAGGTCACTCTTATCTTAAGCTGCTATGGGAGCTTAAACTAATTTGACAGAAATGCCATATCCTTGATACAGATCCTGTTTGATCTAAGGGTAGTTTGGTAATAAATGGATCTGGTGCTGGGGAGAGTGGAACAATAGACTGGGTGTACTTATGTTCATACATAGCCATATTCTTTTGTTCTTGTTTTGACAAGCAGTGAGATAGCAGGCAACATAAATAGTTAAGCAATAATTAATAAATAAGTTCTCTTCCAGCAATGGGAGTGACCTCAGTAACCATATGTCAGGGTGCAGTTCCACAATATGTCATCTTGTGCTGCCTTCTAGCCTGGGTAGTTTCAATGATTTTATGCCTCAGCCTCTCAGATGGGTGTGTGAGGGTAGAGTAGTGCAACTGCACGTCAGTGGTCTAGCAGTTCCTGAGTTGGCTTTACCTCCTGGGAAATGTGTAACCTTCTTTAAGTGTAAGAGTTCAAAGTATTTTGCATTAAAATAAATAAAAAACAGGAGCTATTTAAAATACTTTGACTGCTGGGGAGTAGGTTGTAGCCCCAGAAGAACATGGTTGCTTGCTAAGTCACTGCCATGGTTCGTATTTGGCCCTGTTGAGCTAGCCTCTCTCCCTGCTTGGCAGCACTTAAATATGCAGACAAATGGCCCTGATCAGCAAAAGTTGTTTATGATATGTGGGATATAATTTTTACAATGTCTCTACTAACAAAGGACAGTTATCATCCCTTCAGCAGTTGGTACTTTCTCTGCTGGATGAAAAACAGAAGTGGAATGAAGAAAAAGGAAATGCTTTTACTTCTGAGACAAAAAAAAGAGGGGGGGCAGAACGATTTCAGTATGTTTTTGGTCAATGTGCCCCAGCCAGGGCATGCAACGGAGAGGGTGCCATCAGCAATGGGCTATTGTTTAGGCATATTGAGAAAGAAAGCGATTGTGACCCAGGAAGCTGAGTCATAGCAGCGTTTTAGACAGTGAGAGTCTGTTATGGAAAATTCCAGGGCTAAGTTATTAGAGCAAAAGTGGAAGGAAATACTGTCTGGTTTCTGAACAGTTTTGTCTCCTTTCCCCTTATTATGAATTACTTATTGTCATGTTTGTAGAAGACATCGTTTTCAGAACAACAGAAGCTACTCAGCTCCCCCCTCAGGTCCTTGCTGAGGAAGTCATCTGTCTCGATAGTACCAGCAGTGGCAGTGAAGATGATGCTAAAGGAAAAAATAACATTAAAGATGGTAAGTCTTACTGGCTGTCTTACCAAGGCTTCTCACAACATGCTGTTTGTTCAGTCACAAACCTCCTGTGTTCAACTAGTCAAATGTTCCAGTCGTGAATTACTTTGGATTTTTGTAGAGCTGCTGGTTTCCAAATATATGGCCAATTTTTGCCTTTGAGTCCTAAACTGGCATTTCTAGCCTGGCCCGTCAGGCACCTTAGCAAACTTGTGTTTATGTCTGTTTTATAAATAAACTCCATTTTGCTTAGTGCTCTGCTGAAGAGTGCTTACGTGAGAAGTCTCATCGTCTGCTGTGTATATGCAAGGAGCATCTGAGTATTCAAATCTGCAACTGAAAGCAGTTTTTGTGTCCTTTGTCCCAAACAACCTGACTAAAAGCAGTCTAACCTGACTGCTTTACACTACTGATTTTCTTTGGCAGTCATCATAGACAGTGTGTAGACAGATAACATGCATGTCTGGATTTGAGAATTAAGAGGATGTGTGGAAGAGAATGTAAAACATGCACAGGAACTACCTCGTGCTTAGTGTTCTCTGAAACGATGGGAAACTCCAGTTTTTATATGCTGGCCCAACGGACATCTTGTGGGCCTGTATTCCACCTGCTTGTTCAGAACAGATCATTAGGCCAGGGTAGAATTACAAAACACGGCAGCCTTATTTTTCTGCTACAGCTTTTTTTCCATATGTGATAAACTCTGCTGTGAGTTAAGCTTTGCCCCTTTTTCTCTCCTGTTTTGGTTACAGAAGTGATTGAGCTGAGTTCGGGAGAGGACGATGCCCTCCAAATCGTGGACAGCAGTGACTCTGGCAATGAAGGGGAGGAAGATGGCAGCGAAGAGAGCAGTGGCTCTCATGTGAATGATGCCTTAAATCAGTCCGATGCTTTGGGGCAGGTCATTGTCAACATCAACCATCCACCAAACGAAGAGGACATTTTCCTGGCTCCCCAGCTTGCACATGCAGTAAAACCTCATCAGGTAGGCTTTATTAGGCTTGGAAATGCAAGGAATTCAGCCAAGCCTGCTTTTTAATCTCAGCAGAACTTCTTTGGTGAGTTCTGTGACCAGTCTGGTTGTGGCAGTTGCAGGTGTGGGCAGTCAAATGATAAGAGAAATTAAAGGAAGGCCTGGGTTATGTATAACTTTGGCTATTGTTGTAACTTGATTCCAGCCCTTAGCTTCTATTTCAAGGGCCCATACTCATATTCAATAAAAAGATAAAGAATTTAAAATATTTTGCTTGTTTCTGGCTGTGCTTGTAACAAAATTCCTTCAGCTCTCAAAGGTGAAATGTTTTGTAATTATTAGAGTTTGTTGTGATGGCAAAGAAGTTTCTTATCTGGTACCCTTGTGATGGATGGTGTGGTGAAATCTGGAACAGACGGCAGTGTTTTCTTTGCGTGTTTAGGTGAACATTTTTTAAATAAAATTGTATTTATAAACAAACTAACCAACCCCAATTCAGATTCTCTGTCTCCAAATTAATGTTAGATTTATTGGTATCATATCCTCAGAAAGTTTTATGAGAATCTAAAAATAGCATCTTTTTGAGCCTTCCCTAGCTTAAAATACTGCAGTGAACTTGAAACATCCCATTTATATTTTCGTGGTTATGCAATCCTAATATGTTAGCCACTCTCTAAATATAAACCTACTTCATTTTTTCCCACCTTTTTGATTCCTTTTCTACTTTTTTTCTCTAGATTGGTGGGATCCGATTCCTGTATGACAACTTGGTCGAGTCCTTGGAGAGATTTAAAACCAGCAGTGGGTTTGGGTGTATTTTAGCACATAGCATGGGCCTGGGCAAGACCATACAGGTCATCTCTTTCTTGGATGTACTTTTTCGGCACACAGAGGCAAAGACTGTTCTTGCCATTGTACCTGTAAGTAGCCCATGCGGAAGGCTGACTGATCACCTTCCTTGGTCTACTTCCTTCTTTGTGTAGAGAAGATTGATTGGTATCCTATCTCACATCACACTCTGTCATACTCTTGCTGCTCTTTTCCCCATTTCATTCCCTGTCTCCGAGTATGCATGTTGTTGTCTGCTGCTCTTGTCTGGGCACAGCTGGGGGGCATTCCATGCTCTTATTTCTGCTGTTAAAATCCTGAGCAACTTAACTGAGTTTTCAGTCCTTCTGTCGCTAACTTTTTCAGGTGAACACGCTCCAAAACTGGCTAGCAGAATTCAACATGTGGCTCCCAGCACCTGAAAACCTTCCTGCTGATTACAACTCCAAAGAGGTCCAGCCCCGCACCTTCAAAGTCCACATCCTGAATGACGAACACAAGTAGGTGCCAGTAAAAGCCCTTTTGAACATTTAGACTGCGTCTTGAGGAACTGTTACCAGAATTGCTGCTGGAGACTGCTAAGTTTGAGTTAATTCTGTGCCATCAACTCCTAGATCCTTCCCATTCTACGTTTGTGTATGCTGTTTAGAGGGGAGGATTTTGGTATCTGGGAGAGATTTACTGTATCTTTCATGCAACATTTATATCTTGTACTTCCTTCTCACTCTGCTTATTCACCTTTCTATTCTTCTGTATATGCTGAAATCAGAAACCCAGTTGCCAGAGACAGAGCTACTTCTGCAGAGATGAGCAGAAGTGCTGTGTTGTTTTTCTGGTGGTGCATTGCAAACACTATCAGTCCTGGGACTCCTGACACATGTGCTCCTTATACCATATATCTCTTGCATTTTAAATGTTTTTCTTTTTTTCCCATGAGATTTTTTCATACACTATAAGGATTCTTCTACCCAACACTGTGACTCTCTGTAAGCTGTGTTGTCCTTGAGGGATTCTGGCAATTTACACAAAGCATCCTTCTCCAGAAAGGAGCAGTCAGTAAGTGCAGTTACCAGAGTGGTGTGCAGTGCATTCTTGGCCTGTAGATCTCTGCTACTTTCTGGGTCATTTGGTTTGCATAGATCAGGATAGTGTAGCAATCACAGGGAACTCTCAGTTCATCGGCTGTGTTCATACACCCACCTGTGTTAGTAGAATGTACTTTGAAGCTGCTGATGCTGCTCCAGCTCTGTTTTTACTGTTGGGTAGGGTTTGGTGTGCTGGGCAGGTTGGGTGAGGACAGTGCCTTTATCTGAACCAATTCTGAGCAGGCTAGCAGGGGAGGAATAATTCAGGGATGCTGGCATTAGAAAAGAACAGGGAGTAAACAAGTAGAGGGGTACCACTAACCACCACGCACATTAGCAGCTCATTCTGAAAATGGATTTTGCAGAGGCTCAACAGCTCTTTTAAAAGGATGCTCGCAAATTTGATATGGTTCTGTATGACAGACTTCTGCAGCTCAATTCCTGTAAGGACTTGTCATTCTCAGCACGCTACCTGTGACAAACTAAAAGGCTTTTATCTTTTCCTATGAACCTGATTGTCTCCAAAAAACAAAACAAAACAAACAAACAAAAAAAAAACCCACCCACAACAATTTCATTGTATTCTTGTGTCTGATTTCATACTAGAAAGTACTTTAACTGTATATGACCTTTTCTTCAGCAGACTCCGGTCCAGTGGTACAAGCTGAAACTGGAGAGAAAGCTTACAGGTTATTTAGTTTTTTTATTTTTTTATTTTATTATTTTTTTTCTTTTTTGTTGCAGAACAACAGCTGCACGTGCAAAGGTGGTGAATGACTGGGTGATAGAGGGTGGTGTGCTGCTGATGGGATATGAGATGTACCGTCTCCTCTCACTGAAGAAGTCATTTGCCACTGGCAGGAAGAAGAAAACAAAGAAGCAAACTGGCCCTGTCATTATTGACTTGGATGAGGAAGACCGGCAGCAAGAGCTTCTGAAAGGTGGGGAGCTGGGGAGGGGGGGAGTTCCTGTTGTCTAGCAGGCTACCAGCTCTGGCAGCACATGGAAACAACCTACCATTGCTTGTTTCTGGGAACTAGTTGAGTGAGTAACAGTCAGTCTTAGCCACTGGCAATAGTTACTTTATTCTGTGTAGTCACTGGAGTCAGGACACTTACTGCAGTAGATATATTTGTGCTCACCTGCTTCCTGCCTGTAATACAAGTGCTTTCAGGTCTCTTAGCTACTTTTTGGCTAGAAGCCATGGTCCTCAGTATAAGAACAAGTGTAAGAAAGGGTTGTTCACTTTTAGTATTGCTGACATGACCAAGGTTTGCTGGGTAGAATTGCATCTTTGGAGACAGAAGGTTGTTCAGCTCTAGCTGAGTCTTTCATTTTTGCAATGGCTGCAAGAGTCGAAGTCAGTATCTTGAAGTTGGAGATCTGTTTGTATGAGGTTTGCCAGTCAGGTCAGACACAAGACACAACTTGATGCAATGTAGACCACTGAGCAGAAATCAAGTCATGTCTGATCAAGACCACATTATGCTAAATGTGAGATGGTGGTGTTTCCTGAATCAGCCTTGCTCTCTGCCACCCATGAATACTGCTTTTTGCCTTTGAGAACTGCCCCTCCTTTTCCTTTTGTGAAGTTAGTGACTATGTAAAGCCAGAACTTTGTCTTGTTCATCTCAGACTGACGCTTTAATGTTCCTTGTCCTCAGGGATTGAGAAAGCTTTGTCTCGCCCTGGCCCGGATGTCGTGATTTGTGATGAGGGACACCGAATAAAGAACTGTCATGCCAGCACTTCGCAGGCCTTGAAGAATATCCGCTCCCGCCGGCGGGTGGTGCTGACTGGCTACCCCCTCCAGAACAACCTCATTGAGTACTGGTGTATGGTAGATTTTGTCCGGCCTGACTTTCTAGGCTCGAGGCAGGAATTCAGCAACATGTTTGAGCGCCCCATCCTGAACGGGCAGTGTATTGACAGCACCCCTCAAGATGTCCGTCTCATGAGGTATCGCAGTCACGTCCTGCATAGCCTGCTGGAGGGCTTTGTGCAGCGGTGAGTCCACAGGGAGCTGTTAGCAGTCTAGCCCATGCAAACAGCTCCTTCACCCCAAATTAACCTGCTTGTTTGCTGAGTTTATGCAATACAGCTAATTGTGCTGTCTTCTTGGGCTTGAGTTTTAAACAGTTACGTTAGCTGTCTTTGTGGGAGGGTCTTAAGCATAAAGAGAAAAGCAGAGAGCTTCTCAGGTTAGCAGCTCCATATTTCTCTCAGAATTTGTGTCAGCTGCAAAATGGTCTTTGTGGCTGTGTTTTGCCTTTGGGGTAGAAGTAAAGTTAGTTTGTGTGAGTGCAGAACACTCATGTAATGGAGAACAGCACCTCTAACTGTACTAAAATGGCCTCAGGTTTATTTTGGTGTCTTAATAGTTAATTTGGATGTGCACTCTTTCATATCCTTTATACAAAGATCTGAAAGTATTTCATGAACTGTCTGTTACGAAAAGTAACAGTGCTCTTGCCATCCTGGGGACAAATCAGCTTTGTTTCTTGGTCAGGGGTTCTGAGGTGTGGATCAGTGATTTGGATGGAGTGCCTTAGTCATTGGCAGAGCTAGAAAGAGACCTTAGATCTTATTTCTGTTTTTCAACTGCCATGGAAAACAGGACTTTGATCACTCTCCTAACACTGTGACCTGTGCTGGAAGATCCTAACATTTGAGATCTCTGTAATTGTGCTTACTGTTGGTATAGAGCTGCAGGGAGAGTATCTCATGAGTGTCATGCGTTAGAGAGGCATGCAACTGGAGCTCTTTCTTCCTGCAGACAGGTGGGCAAGAAGTCAAAATCTTACCCTGCAGGCAGCCACAGAGGTATCAGATTGGGAAACTCTTCCCTCTATTTGTTTTTCTTTATCGCCTCCACAGGCGAGGTCACAATGTGCTGAAGGTTCAACTCCCCTCTAAGGAAGAACATGTCATTTTGGTACGTCTATCAAAGATCCAGCGGGCCCTTTATACGGAGTTCATGAGCCGGTTCCGCGATGCAGGCAACAGTGGCTGGCTGGGACTGAACCCACTCAAAGCCTTCTGTGTCTGTTGTAAGGTAGGTTTTGGCAGGAGTTGCAAACAAGTATTCTTATATGTAAGAGAAAGGAGTATAAGTCAAAAGAAAAGGCAGGAATATGAGTCAAAACAGGGGAGAAGTGTGGTTGGCTAGATACATCTTCTTTCCCCAGAGCTTCCTGCAGTGTTCCAACAGAATTGTTATCTCCATTTACAGAGCTGGGGTGCATGGATGTTAAACATTTTGTTCAAATTTGTGCGAGAAATCCGCAGCTGTCAGCTAAAGCAGTACTGGACTGGTACCTTGTCCATTTATCTGGTACAGCATGAACCAAGCAGCTTCCTCTGAATTTGTGCTGGGTGCACTGTGGCCTTCTGTTTTGTTCTAGATAAAGAATTTGGTGGTTTTGAAGTCAGGAGAGCCTTAGTTAAGACAGGCCATATCTGGTGTCATGGCAGAATCATGTTTCACTACCTTAATACGAAGAGAAAGTCAGTCTGATTGCGCCTTACAATTCCATGTAATGGATGGTGATGAGATGATTGAAGTGTTAATTTTTCCAGCTGAACTGCTGTGGGAGCTTTCAGTTCTCAAACATTGTTAGGTAGCAGGCCAGCACAGGTCTAAGCACTATCTTTTCTTGCCTTTTCAGATCTGGAACCATCCTGATGTGTTATATGAAGCTCTGCAAAAGGAGAATCTAGCAAATGAGCAGGATTTGGATGTGGATGACCTTGGCACAGCAAGTACTAATTCCCGCTGCCAGCCTCAGGGAATTAAAGTCAAAACAGAGAGTAATGCTTTGGCATCACCGGTTGGAGAAGCTACCAACAGCAAATTCCTCCAGAGCGTTGGCTTCAACCCCTTTCAGGAGAGAGCAAATCAGGTCGTTACTTACGAGTGGGTGAGTACCACTGCTGGAGAACTCTTCGTTTGTCAAGTTACAGTACAGATAAACTAGGTATTACTCTGAAAGACTGTACCTCTTTTTGTTAGGGCAGCTTTCTGAAGAAAAGACTCTTCTATTTGAAAGCTGGATATTTCCCATCCAGTTTCTCTGCCACAGAGCATCTTGGTCAGCATGTTTGCATGGAGCTGGGTGGGGATTTTGTGACACCTGTATTACTGGAGTGCAGGTGACGCTTATAGAGAGATCTGGAGATAGAGCAGAGTGATGAGAGGTTAGAAGGATGCTTGTTCATCAGTTCTTCAAGCAGTTTGTCATTTGGAACTTCTAGAATGGGAAGTAGCAGCGGTTGGAAAGGTTGGTCACCTGACTGGACAGATGAATACAACCTCTCTGCAATGACTTATTTCTCTCACCTTGAGACAGGATTGTTGAACTAAACAGGGAATGAGCAACTCCACCTGTAATAATCTCCTGTTTCTCGGTAGGCCAAAGACATCTTGTGTGATTACCAGACGGGTGTCTTGGAGAACTCACCCAAGATGGTGTTACTGTTCCACCTCATTGAGGAAAGTGTGAAGCTTGGAGACAAGATTTTGGTCTTCAGGTAAGCGAAGTACCAGTGGCTGGTCCTACTAAATGCTCAAGTAGCTGAATCCCTTCTGGTACTAGCAGGTTGTTACACAGGGTGAATGTTGTAGCAGTTCCCCTTTTCTTCTGTATTGTATTAGGCCCTTTTTTTCCTTCACATATTTTATGCTTCTGCCACTATAAAGTTCACTAGCAAGAGCTGTGCTACAACAGGCAGGGTTTGACCCCATCAGTGCTAGTGTGGTTGGGGAAGAGTTCTGATATTCTTTTGCTGCTGGGGGCTTTCTCCTGAACAGAGTCCTTGGTTTTACAGCCAGAGCTTGTCCACTTTATCTGTCATTGAAGAGTTTTTGGCGAAGAGACCAATGCCAAGTCCTCCAGGCTCAGATGGAGGAGTTCACAACTGGGTCCGAAACATCAACTATTACAGTGAGTGCAGCCAATCCCCCTCTCTTTTGGTGTGACACTGATCTTCTGTGATGGACTCATATCTGAACGCATCCCACCATCATTCTGTAGTTGTCCTGGGTGTGTAAATGCTCGTCTGAAGCATTCTTCTGATGAAGTCTTTTTCAGACTGTTCTTGGGAATTTGCTCGGGAAGATGATGCCAGTTCAGTTACAACTAGCTGATAACTTCTCAGTCATTTTTGGCATCTTACTCAGAAGATGTTAGACACCTTTAACATCTACTCAGACACTGGTGCTTTTTAAAACTGTAAAAGATACTTTTTTGCTTCCCGTTCATCTGTTTTCTAGATCTTGCTTCCCAAACCAGAATTACTGTGGAATGGTTTCACTACCTTGAGGCTGTGAATTCCTCCTTCCCTCTTCCCTAGCTTTAAATCTTTTTCTGGCAGGGGTTATTACTTCGTGTTGGCTACTTTACAGACCAGGACTGAGATGAATGGTGAATGTGGTGTTCCTGGTTTTTGCAGAGCTGCCAGAAGCAAGCTGCTGCTCAGGAGCAGAGACTTGACACTCCCCTCTGCCCACCTTTAGACTGTTGTTCTCTGTGCTCTGATCCAATTGACGGGGTTTTGCCAAAGTCTTTCACAATCTCCTTTCTCTTGGTTCCTTGAGCTTCCAGCATATATGAAGCTGTTGTGCCTGCTGCTCTTGCCTACTGTCTGCCTTGCCTAATACGGAGCCTTGACGTGCTAGGTGCACTGTAGCACTCCCAGTCTTGGCCTTGCCAAGCTTGAGTAATGTTTTGCTTGTTCTTTCAGCTGAATAAAGCCCAAACTGGCTGGCTGCATTGCACCTGCCTGACTGGGCAAATAAGAGGTACAGAGTGGTTCAGTTGAGGTCCTGGAGTGCATGATTTGAGGAAGACCCAGAATTGGTTGGGAAACAGTGCCAAAGCTGAATGGTTGGGAAGCGGTTTTGTTCTGATGGGATTCCCCCAGACATGTAGAGCTTTTAAATGTGTCCTTAATTTCCTTCTCAGGACTGGATGGCAGCACCTCTGCCTCGGAAAGGGAGCGACTGATTAACCAGTTCAATGACCCCAGTAACACTTCTGTGTGGCTCTTCCTTTTGTCCACGCGGTAAGTTGGCTGGAGCAGAAGGGTGCGATGGAGAGCTCACACTGCTCCTCTGTATGTGCATGGGTTTTCTGTTCTTAGCTTCCTTTGTACCTTGCTTTCAAGACTCTCGGGCATGATAGTGCCATCTGCTTCTGAATTCCCTAGGGGTGTAAGATGTTAGCCTTAGTCCTTTGCAAACTTAACAATTAACAACGGTCTTGGGAACCAGACCTGGGTCTCAAGTTGCATGTGTGACTGGAGGGAAATTTCCGTGGTATCAGCATGGCTGCGATGGCTGTCCCTACCTAGAAGCTTTGAATATTGGCCAAGGCAGCAATTTGAATTTTTCCTTTAATTTCCAGTGCTGGGTGTTTGGGTGTCAACCTCATTGGAGCAAACAGAGTGGTGGTGTTTGATGCTTCTTGGAACCCATGCCACGACGCCCAGGCTGTGTGCCGAGTGTACCGCTATGGGCAGAAGAAGCCGTGCCACATTTACAGACTGGTGTCTGATTACACCCTTGAGAAGAAAATCTATGACCGTCAGATCTCCAAGCAGGGCATGTCAGGTAGGTGTGTGGGCATGGCACTCTGATCTTGCTTTTCCCTCCTTTTGGTTTCTTCAAGTCCCATTTCTGTGGTTTTCATAACTTCTTATTTAAAGGTTGAAAACCAAAGAGCCAAAGAAGTTGACAGAGGTACATTATCCTAGGGCTGCATTTGATGTTTGAGTCAACAGTGACACAAGACCCTGTAAGAAATGCAGGGTGGAGCAGTAAGGGTTGTAGAGCCAGCATCTTGTAGCACAGCTGTGCTCTGCATTGCCATTTACCTTCCTTTACTCTCTTGGTTACAAGAGACTGGGAACTTGGGCTGTGGTCATCCTGTTTCCCCAGTGTCTGGACATAGCATGTCTAAAACGGGGCACTACTTACTAAACAGCTCCTTACCTCCATTTCTCCAGCATCAACAGAGGGGAAAAAAAAGCCAAATAAAAATACACATTAATATCTTTGACTGTACTTACTTAGGAGCCAGAAATAATTAATTCGCTCCGGTTCTGACCTGCCCTTGTACCAAAAGTACCTTTTGTGCTGGCTTGTGCCAGCTGTCAAGCTGCTTTTGTAGTGTATGCAGCTGAGGGTTGTAGTGACCCAGAGTTCTGCTGCCTGTGTCCTGCTTTGTCTCAAAACCCAGCTCCAGAGGCAGCAGCCCAGCATGATTGACTCAGTGTGCCGTCTTGCACTTGAGGTGGAGTCTCCTGGCAGCTGGCCTGGCTCCCAGGAGAGTCTTGGATATAGATGTTTTCTCCATGTGCCCTGTGCAGCAGTATCCACCTCTTCTCAGTTCACCCTGTTCCCTTTTCCAGATCGGGTGGTGGATGATCTGAACCCAGTGCTGAACTTTACCCGACGGGAGGTAGAGAACCTGCTGCATTTTGTGGAAGAGGAATCTGACCCTGCTCAGCTCTCCCTCAATCCAAGCAAGATGAAGGAGTCGGTTCTACAACTAGCCTGTCTCAAGTATCCTCACCTCATCACCAAGGTAAGAACAACTTGCTTCCTTCCTGTACAGCACTGTGTGGACTGTAGGAGGCAGGAGGACTGCAGGAATCTGGCTGTGTGATGGGGACTTGGTGGCAAGGTTCCCTGCAGTATCTTCTATGCATTTAGAGCCACCTCTGCTCTGGACAGGTTGTAGGGCACTTCTTTTTTCAACATGGTACTGTACCAGGAAGGTGTCAGTGGCAAATCCTGACTTGCTGCCAGCTCTCTCCCTGGGGTGGCTTTAAAACAATGCTGGAACAAGCCAGCACTTGGCACCGTTAAGGAGAACCCTGCTGGTAGGGTGGTGCTGCAGAGTGGGCCTGTGGCCCAGTGCCATGGGGCTCTGATGGCTGTGGGACATCACAGTAGGCTCTGTGCTTTGTGCTCCTAGCCTGGCCTTCAGCTTGTGGGTTGTGCTGCGTACCCACGTGGTGAGCAATGGCCCAGACTTGGCAGACAGGATGGCTTAGCTGACTCTCAGTTGTTTCTCAAGCTGTTCTTTGGTCAGTTCTGCAGCATGGCCCCAGACAGGCTGCGCTGTGACCAGCTCTGCCTCCAAATCCCCTCTTCAGTGCTCCAGCCCTGGAATGGGGACAGTGCTGACACCGGGACAGGGTGGCTGTGGGGTGTGTTGGTTCCCTCTTGTGGTGAGCTGGGGTCAAAACCTCTGTGCTGTGGGGTTGCAGGAGCCTTTTCAGCATGAGTCACTGCTGATTGACCGGAAGGAGCACAAGCTGACCAAGGCAGAGAAGAAAGCAGCCAAGAAGAGCTACGAGGAGGAAAAGCGAGCATCCGTCCCCTACACCCGGCCGTCCTACGCACAGTATTACCCAGCCAGTGACCAGAGTCTGACGAGCATCCCTGCCTTTAGCCAGAGGAACTGGTGAGTACCTGCATCTTCCCCTTCTTCCTGCGCTGTAGATGTGCAGTGATGGGGCGGAGGATGCTTAGCCCTGTTGGTGGGAGCACTGCACTTTCCTCCCTCCTCTCTCACTAGGCGACCAGCCCTCAAGGGTGAGGACAAGCCAGTGGCAAGCGTCCGCCCAGTTCAATCTACCCCCATTCCTATGATGCCCCGTCATGTCCCCATGGGCAGTGCAGGATCAACCTCAAGTTCCAACCCTGCTGTCAACTTCCCCATCAACTATCTACAGCGAGCTGGTGTCCTGGTGCAGAAGATTGTCACCACCACAGGTGAGTTGCTGAAGCAGGAGTGAAATGCTGATGCTCGCAGGGTGTTATGATGCCCACACTGAGCTGAGGAGAAAGGTAAGTTGCTGATGCCCACGAGGACTGTGGGCACACAGGCATCAGAGCAACTGGTACTCTGCATTTGAGCAGTTCCCCTGTATGGAGAGGACTTTGCCTGCAGGTGTCTAAGGGACATGTGCCTGGCGGGTTGTTGGGAGTGAACTCCATGAGAGGGCCAGCAATACTGCTTCCAGACAGGAGTCACCAACTGTTTGTGTTGGGGCAAGGGAGATACTGTACCAGAGCAGCACGGCTTCTGCTTCCTCAGAGCCTCTGCTGCCTCCTGTGCTGCTCAGAATTAAATGTGGGGCTTGCTTCTAGCACAGAGAGGAGAGTAAAGCACTGCAAACAAAGGGGTTTGGTGGTACATTTCCCCTCTCCTGGCTGTGGCTGTGGTTTCACAGACACTGTTCTATTCCTTCTCCCACTGCCAGATATCGTGATTCCGGGTACAAACACATCCACTGATGTACAGGCAAGAATCAGTGCTGGTGAGAGCATCCACATTATCCGAGGGACGAAAGGTAAGTTCCTCTGTCTTAGTAAGATTTGTGGATAGGTGCTTGGCCAATGCTAATTCACAAAGAAAATGATGTAATAGCATCAGTTAGTCCCTCGAGAGGGAAAAAATGCAAGAGGAGGAAGAGATCTGGACTCCACAGTGACTCTTGCAGCCCATGGTGTGCTCCTGTAGCTGACGCTTCAGGACTATTGCAGCTGTGGCTGCTTCTGCCTCTGAGAGGAGCTGTTGGACTTTGTTACCAGGCTTCTTGTTCTCACAACACCCGTTGCATGTTCTGGGGCAGCCAAACACTTTTCCCAGTGCTCCCACAACAAACGTAGCTCCAAGCATGAAGTTCCACATTTCCCACTGGCAGTATGTTGGGAGTGGGTGAGCTTCAGCCCAGGAAAGCTGAAAAGGAGAAAATGGGGAGTGGGGAAGGGGGCAGAAGCCTCCCAGTGATCTTCCTACGTGTTCTGTGGGCCTGGCCTTATGCAACGCTGCTGTCCTGTTCTTGCCCAGGCAGCCTCGCTGGCTCACCAACCCGGGGTCCTAAGCTGAGACCAGAAACCCTGAATGAAGTTGTTCTGCCTCTGTTCCAGGGACGTACATCCGGACCAGCGATGGGCGGATTTTTGCAATCCGGACCACTGGGAAGCCAAAGGGCAACGAAGATCGTCGGACAGCTGCCTCAGGTAGGGGCTCGCTCACGTGCTTTCCTGCCCAAGTGTCCGGGATGTGCTGCTCCCTGGCTGCCTTCCATTGGTCCCGTGTTCAGAGCTGACCCACAATCTTCCCATGACATCCGCACCTTTCTCTCCATCGCTGCCTCTCAGCCCCCAGCTTTTTCTCCAAGGCTGTCTTTCACCTCCTCCATCTCCTTGTTTCCAGGCTCCCAGAGCTCGTCGCTGGAGTCCGCGAGCAACGGCAGTCACAGTGCCTCATCACCGCAGCTCCCCAGCGCGGAGGAGCTCACTCGGCCCATATCCCCCGACAGCCCCGAGATCATCAGCGAGCTGCAGCAGTACGCAGAGGCAGCGGCAGCCCGGGAGTCCCGGCACAGCTCTCCCAGCACCAATGCTGCGCAAGGCCACCCTGCCCGCACGGACAACGCGCCTGGCTTAGCAGCTCGAGGAGCCGAGCAGCGTGCTGGGATTCACTGCATGGCTCCCTCCGTGTCTTCAGCCTTGCCGGCCACCAGCCAGCACGTTGATGCCCACTCAGTGTTGGACTTACGGGGCAACAAGCGCAAGTCAAGCTCGCCATCGGCTCCGGAGGAGCAAGCCCTCAGGCAGCAGAAAAAGCGCCAGTTGCCATCATCCGTGCAGCCGTATGAACACGGGTACCCTGTCTCTGGTGGGTTCGCCATGCCTCCTGTCTCTTTAAACCACAACCTAACCCATCCATTTGCCTCCCAACCAGGAAACTCCTTGTACATGGGCACTGGGTCCTCTTACTACCAGCTGCCCAATTTACTCCCAGACCCTCATCTGGTGTTCCCTGTGACTACTGACCCTCTGCTGACAGCCGGCACCGCCAGCTCTTCTGCTGCTACCTCAGTCACCGCCAGCGTCCCCTCGTTCATGCTAAACCCTTCTCTGACGGGGGTGCTGCCCAGTTACTCGCTTCCCTTCACGCAGTCACTCCTGCCCGAGCCCAGGATGTTTGCTCCTTTCCCAGCCCCCATCCTGCCTAGCAGCCTTCCCAGGAGCATGGCATCTGCCTACCCTGGCTACATGTCCCCTCACTCGGGCTACCCGGCCGGGGGCCTCCTTCGGTCCCAGGTGCCTCAGTTTGAACCCCAGGAGGTCCCAGAGGTGGGATGCAGCTCTAATGACGAGGACAAAGACGACGATGTTATAGAGATCACAGGGAAATAATGGGCCTGGCTCCTGCTCGGTCTCAGCTCCACCAGGAGGCAAAAAGTTGCAGGACCTTCTTGGGAGTCAGGATTTCCCCTCTGGGCCACAGCAGTGGGTGGAGAAGGATGCGAAGGGTGTGGCGTGGTGTTTGTTTTCTTTTCGTTTTGTTTTGTTGGTTGTTGTTTTTTTTTTTAGCTGTCAAGGATCTGAATTGTACTGGGAGCTGGGAGATGGGTGGGGGGCGTAGAGCGGACCTGCGAGGGCCCGGGGGAGCAAGAGCCAGGGGAGGAGGGAAGCAGTAACGCGAACCATAGGAGTGCCTCCCTCCCACGCTGTCTGTCTGTCTGTCTCTGTTCTGTCCTGTCTGAAAGGGGGAGGCTTGGTGCCGCGAGTCACTGCCCTTCTCAGGCCTGGAGGCACGGGCTTGACCGCTGGCAGGGCTGAGCTCCTTCTCACACGAACTGCCTTATCTGTGAACTTCTCTCTCTGGGGAGGTGCGGGCCAGGGGGCAGTGACTCCAGCAGAGGTTGGGGACAAAGCATTTTTACTCGGGAGGGAGCGGGGGGACTTCTACATTGTGTGTGTTGGGGGGGGGGGGGGGGGGTTGATGTTTTTTTAAAAAAAGAAAAAAGAAAAAAAAAAGGAAAAAAAAAATCACCCCACAAACAATTTGTCAACCTCTGTCAAATTCACATGAAACTAGTGTGAGGGCTCCCCGGGCCCTTGTGGTGGGTCCCATCCAAGGTAGGTCAATCCCGGGGGGCTGCTGCCAGACGCGGTGGTGGCCGCTGGAGGGGAATCCTGGCGACTCCCCCAGCTCCGGCCCCAGGCCGTGTCTCGCCCCGCTGTGGCCCCATGGATCCGGGGGTCGCTGGGCTTGCTGCTGCTTCCGAACAGCACCAGGCAGCGGAGGAGGTTGGGAAGGGACGTGGTGCTGGCCCCAGTGCCCCTTGCTGGTGACTGATTGGAGCAACTTCCCCCTGCACAGAACCTCTACCTTAATTTATTACGTGAAGGCATAATATTTATTGTTGGGGGGGCTCTTTCCTTCGATTTTTAAATTAATTTCCATATTAAAAATAATAATAATAAAATGCTGGCCTCCGTGCTGCAGTGGTTGCTCGTCGGGTTGGCTGTGTGGGGAGCAGCGGCCAGCTGCCCCGAGCAGAGCCAGGAGCAGCCGCGGCGGCTCCCCGTAGCACGCTGTGGTGACCCCCAGCAGGGTCCCCTTGCCATGTCAGGTGGGGGAGCACATGTGGGAGCTCCTCGTGCTTGTTCCCGGTGAGGAGGAGGAGGATGTGAGGAAGGGCTGGCCCTGGCACTGACAGTGAGCACGCGGGCTGCTCACCTCCGTGCCAGGGCTCCGCAGGAGAGGCGGCTCTGCGCAGGTCCCATGACCACAGCTGGATGTGAGTGTGGGTGTGAACGCACCGGGACGGGGACCTGGACTCCGGGCCCCTCTTTGTCCCATCTGGCTGTCTCCAGGCCGGGTCTGCGCTCGCCTTGGGGGCTGCTCCGGAGCAGGGCTGGGATCTCGGAGCAGGGGCAGCTTCTAAGGGCCTGCTGTGAAAGCAGCAGTCGCTGGTGTTCGCTGGGACCAGCTAGGGAAGGGCAGGCTGCCCCGTCATCCTCCGCCACGGGGCGAGCTGGAGACCTTGAGAGAGAAAGGGAGAGCAAGGGTGTGTGTGTGTGCACGTGTGTTACGACGACATAATAAAAAATCGTTATGGGGCTTTCCTAGTGTCTTTCTCTGTTTAATGGACATTGTCTGTCGAACATAACAACACCATTCATAGAAGCCTTAGATCAACAGTTTAGCTATGCAAATTATTTTAATTATTTTTTTAAAAAAAGACAAACATTAAAATAGTGCTTTCTTCTTTAACATATCCTAGGAGTTGAAAACCGAGGGGTTCTGAGCAAACTGCTGGACAACTTGTCTTTGGATGCACCATGGAAATAAAAATCAAACCCCCCCACAAAAGTAACAAAGCAAATTAACTGATGGTGTTCATGCAAGTTTCTCCAAAGACTTGACAGTGCTGCATCTGTGAGTCATGCCCTCCTGTGCTCTGTGTGTCCACCTCATGCGCAATCCTGTGCCACTGATTGTATTGCGAGTTTGCCCAGCTGTCCGTTGCATCCCTGTGAGGCTGTCAGATTGCCAGTGGATTTGGGGGAATGGGTCAGAGGTGAGGGCTTTCCTTGTCGAGAGGAGCAAGGGGTGAGACCTGCGGGCTTGTGAGCAGGACCCGGAGGAGGCCGGGTGGGAGCAGACCGGCACCGGCACCCTACTGCAGCCCAGCTCCGTGGTGCTGGTCGGTATAGACAAGTTCCTCTGGGGGAAGCCTCCCAACGGGGCTTTTCTGCTGCCCTGTGCCACGACAAGGCATGGAGATGTCCCTGGAACACCTGTGGGCGCTGGAGGTGGCCGTAGCTCGCAGGGAGCAGGCTGGGTGCCACCGGGTGGCCTCTCTGCTCATGGCCTCCCTGTGGCAAGCACCGGGCACCCCGCTTGCCAAGTGCCTGCCGTGAGCCCCTGCTGCCCATCCGAGCACAGCAGGGCCCCGAGCCCCCTCCTGCTCCCTGCCAGCCCACGGCACCCTTGTGGAGAGGGGACAGGTCCCCTGCACCCGTCAGAGCCTTGGCCGGGAGGTGGCTGCCCCCCCGGCCGTGGAGCCCTGGGGCTGCTCCTAGCTGTCCGTGGGCAGGCGTGGGGATCATCCAGGGCGTTCCTGCATCAGGGGACCTCTCCGAGCCCTTACATCTCCTCTCCCGTGGGTCTCCTCTCCCCTCCCCACCTTTCTCCCATCCCTAATGTGTGGTTCTGCTGCAGGGGGTCCTGTCCTGGAACAGGGGCTTTCCCCTCACGGGTTAGATCTTCCTTTTTTTTTTTTTTTTTTTTTTTTTGCTGCTGAATTTCTGTCTCCAAATGACCGGCTGGAAGCGGCTGCCGGCGCGCAGCGGGGCTGCGGGTGGCGCTGAGGACAGCAGTGCAGGACACTCTGCCAAAGTTTTTTGGAAGCTGAGGAAGACCCGGGGTGCCCCAGTCCCAGCGGGGAGTTGGCCCATGGACGGGGTGGGGTGAGGGCAACGCAGCCCACGCAGGGCAGGGTCTGCTGGGATGCCGGTGGGGTGGATACAGGTAGGCACAGGAAGGAAAATACTGCAGCAAGCAAAGGGGGCTTCACTAGAAATGATGTTATATTTCGGCTTAATGATGTCAGCGTACAGCTGAACCCAAGAAAATCGCTCTCGGTTTGTGGAAGGCCTCCAGGCCGAAAGGGACAAGTACAGGAAACGCCTTCGCGACTGGCGTTCCGTGCCGCGCTCAGATGAATTTTGTTAATCCGGGCTTGGGAGGACTGGGAGGGAGGGTTGGGGTGGGGGAGAGGTCTCAAGGGGAACGTAGTCCAACTAGATTTCAGTGGGGATGGTGGCTCCTCGCGACTTGAGTGGAGAACAAGGTCCCTTCCAAGGGGTGACAGCCGCGGCTTCCATGTCAGTGGCATCCGGCTTAGGTCTGGAGCCTCTGGCAGATCCGTGCATGGGGGGAGCCTGAATGAATCCATCGATGAGTCTCATTTTTTTTTTTTCCTGTTGTTTTGGGGTTGTTATTATTATTGCTTTTTTTTTTTTTTTGCTTTTTTTTTTTTTTTTTTTTTTACTACCGCCTTAGTTTGTGGACGGTCTTTTTGTGGTTGGAAAGAGGAGTATCTCTAGCAGGGTGGGTGGGTCGGTGCCCCACGCATGATCATGTGCTTCCCTCTTCTCTCTGTCGAACGGGACGTGCTTGCCTGATCTCCCAGAGCAGAGACTTTGAACAATTTGTTGTTTATATGATGTATTTATTTTTACTTGTGTTTCATGTCATTTTTTTAAAAAATAATAAATTGTAAGTTGGTATAACTGCCTGTTTCTCTGTCTTTGGAATTTGTAAGAGCAGCCTGGGCTGGGGACGACACCGGGCCCGGTGATGTGTCACCATGGCCAGGTGCTGGGGACCACTCATGAGAATGGTTTGTTCCCATTCTGACCCCCCCCCATCTTCATCACTGCTGCTAATAACCGTCATCCCTAAGGGCTGGAGAAAACTGAGGAGAATAAATACTGCAGGGCGCACAAGGCTTTGTGTCCGGGAGAGCTGGTCCAGGCCGCGCGCCCTCAGCCCGTCGTGCACCCTGGGGTGCGCACAGAGGCGGAGGGGCCCGGCGTGGCCTGAGGTAGTCGCAGCGCGGCGGTTCCTGCGGTTGGGTGCATGGAGCGGTCCCGAAGCTGGCACCCGCCTGCGAGAAGGGCCGAGAGAGAGAGCAGGCGGCCCCGGCTCGCCCTTACAGCGGCTGGGGCTGCCTGCGCACACGGCTGCTCTTGCTCTCCGGGGACCGGTGTTGCCACTTCTGGTGCCAGGCTTTCTGCCGCTGCCTTTCCTGGTGCCACAGGGTATTGCAGTAGGTGTCGAGGCTGGTGCCCGGTGCCCCCAGTGCTCGCGGGTCTGTCCGGGGGCCCTCGACCCCCTTGCTGCGTCGGTACGGCGGCACCTCCATCGCTTCGTGCTGGATGACGCGGAGGCTGTAGCGGGTGAGGGGCCGGGAGAAGGAGCGCTCCATGGCCTGGCACTCATAGGTACCGGCATCCTCCCTGCCCAGCTGGCGGATCAGCAGCCCCTGCTCCAGCACCGCAAAGTGGCCGCCAGTCCTGATCTGGTGCACAGGAAGAGTCAGGTCACCATCCCTGAGCCACCCCATGTCCCCTCCCTGCCGTCCCCGCACCTCGCTCAGCCCCGACCCCTCGCCGCGCCACGCCAGCCACCGGATCGTCGTCTGCGGGGAGCGCGCCAGGCACTCGAGGAAGGTGGAGTTCTTCTCCACGCCGAAAACCAGCTTCTCAGTGGCCACCGCTGTCCCTGCACGGGGATGGGACAGGGTCAGCGCGGCACCCAGTGCAGGGGCGATGACAGAAGGTGCCAGGGGCTTTCCCGGTGCCCTGCTGCCCGCTTGTCCCAGCATCACCCTGGGGCTGGTGCTCACCTTCTGCCGTATCCTGGCACTGGCTGAGCACATCGGGCTTCAGCACGTCCTGGCACCGGGCACGCCTGTGAGAGGGAGGACAGGACCATGGTGGCACCAAGGGGTGGCACCCACCACCGTCTGTAGGCTGCCCTTGCGCAGGGCTGGCCCCAGCGGGCGCTCACCTCTTCTCTGTGAGCAGGTGCGGGGCGCAGGTCTTGCCGTCCCAGGTGCAGTAGGGGTCCCTGGCCAGGCAGCAGTCTGTGCAGGTTTTGCCATAGAGCTCGCAGCGGTACAGGGCGAGCTGGAGCAGCCCGTGGGTGCTGCTCACCAACAGCTCCTGCTGCTCGGGCAAGCAGAACAGCAGCGCTCAGCACCGTGCCGAGGCTGCCGGGAGGTATGGGGACAGCAGGACACAGCCAGCCACCAGCAGGCTGCTTGGTGGGAACAGGACCCCGCCACGTCCAAGCCCTGGGGCCAAGGGACACTGAGGATGGAGCGAGTACCCCTTCCCTTTAGGTACCAATTTGAGGGAGGACTCACCCGCTTTGGTGACAGCTTCATGTCCAGGATGGGAGAAGGTGTCTGGAAGAGAGGAAGAGGTTTCAGCGAGGCTGAGGGCTGGGGTCCCTGGTCCCACCTCCTCCTGCTCCCTCTCTCTGCTGTACCTTAGAGACACTGATCTCCTCCAGGTTAATCACCTCTGTGCCATGGCTCGCCGCGCTGGCCAGCCCCACCTTCAGCACCTTACCATCATCTGCCAAACACAGAAGGAGAATGAGCTGGCGGGGCCGGGCTCCTGGGGCTGGGGGGACACTGCTGCCACCCAGCCACTGTGTGATGACCCCGGCCCCAGAGCTGGGCTGAGGCCCTACCCGTGCCGAGGAAGAGCACGTCGTAGTGCCGGCTCTCCATCTCCAGCCGGTGCACCAGCAGCCGCCGGAGCCGGTAGGGAACATTCACCCTCACCAGGACGGGCTGGCGGCCCTGCGGCTGCACGGGCTCCCACATCAGCTGGTGGGAGCGCACGAAGCTGATCACCTCGTCGGGGAAGTCCTTGGTGGAGCGCAGGAGGGGGTCGTACGTCTCGCTGGGACACTGAGGCGACACGAGGAGCCAGGTCACCGCCGGGCCAACCCCTCCTGCCACCACCCACTGCCCACCCATCTCCTTACCATTCCGGGCCGGGGGTAGGGGACACGTCCCTTGTATTCCACCCAGCGGTAGTCGAATCCCTCCTTGTGTGCGAAGGGGCCGCTGAAGGCCGCTCTGATGGCAGCCATGGAGTAGACGCACACCGCGGAGCCGCTGAAGACACCGCTGCGGGGCAGCCGTCAGATCCCTGCTCTGCCACAGGCAGCGAGGGGCTGGGGGTGCTGGGCTGCCCCGTGCCTGGGCATGGGCTCACCTGGAGACCGTGAAGAGGCCGAAGATGAGGGGATTCTGAGGGTCCCGGGTGCGGAGGAGGAAAACATCCTCTGCAAAGAGAGAGGTGGAGCTGGAGCCGGAGGTGCAGGGGGGCTTTCCCGGCCGGGCAGCTGGGGCAGGCTGCCACTCACCCAGCTGGTCAAAGTGCGTCTGGGTGCCCTGCGGCCCCGGGATGGAGCACACCAAGCGGGCCTTGAGGAACGTGCTCCAGCGGTTGATGAGGCTGCGCTTCCCTCCGACGTCGTTCTGCCGGGCAACGAGAGCTGCACCCAGCCCAGCCCTGCCAAGCCACCCCCGCCGCTGTCCCGCAGCAGGACACCTGACTTGCCACCTCCCCGTATGTCTGGCAAGGTGGCAAGGCTTGCCTTGTGTGATCCCAGCCGTGGCACAGCAGCCTTAGCCCACTGACCTTGCAGACGCGGGCCACCCTAGCATGGATGTGCCGCCTGTCCCACTGCCCAGCCTCCAGGGCCGTCTCGCGGAAGAAGATGTACACCTTGTCATCGTGCGGGTTGTAGGTGTCGGGGATGGCGAAGGCACCCACAAACGCAGGCTCTGGAAGTGACAGCTGCTATGGCCCCGTGCCTGCGGCTCCCTGTGCAGGTGTGCCCCCGCCACGGGGGAGGAGATGGGACCAGGGCACCGTGCCGAGCACGGCCCCCCTCGTACCGTGCAGCCAGTGGTCCTGGTTCTGCTCCGTGCGGATGTAGCTCTGCTCGGCCCCGCGCACCCAGGTCCGGAAGAATGCGGCGCTGCTGCCCATGAAGTCGCTGGAGGTGCCCGAATACATCTCCCCATCTGCGGGGTCAGCGGGGGGCACGTGGAGGAGCTGGGGGTGCAGCCGTGGGACCCCCGCATGCTGCATCCCCAGGGAGCCCTGGCTCCCTGCTCCCCCAGCCCTTACCGACAAGGAGCGCGGTGAAGGGCTGCCGGGGGCTGTACGGGCACCGTCCTCGCCCCGACTGCAGGGAGTGGGTCACCAGACGCATCAGGGGGGCCCCGGCACCCTGCCAGAGCCCAGGGGGAGATGTCAGCTCCACCAGCCGATGGACGAAGGAGCATTAAGGGGACCGGGTCCCTCCGCGGCGTGGCCGCAGCTCACTGGGTGCCGCTCACCTTGCCCCGGGCTCCCAGCTGGACGAAGGCACAGACGGGCTGGTAGGAGCCTGTCCCACAGGCAAACACGTGGCTGCTGTTGTAGGGCTGCAGGAGGCGGATGAAGTTGGCGCACTCGGTCTGCCCAAGGGGAGGGAGATGTTGTTGGCAGGGAGGACCCGAGCCAGTGCGCTTGCAGGCACCCCCCACGTGCCACGTGTGCCCCACGGTTTGGGGTCTCTGGGTGCTGAGTGCCTGCGCCGAGGCACAAGAAGCCCCAGGCTGGGGACTCCCAGCCCTGCTTACCTCCACGTCCTTCCCCGCCAGCCGGCAATGTTCAACCTGCTCCCTGGAGGCTGGCCAGAAGATCTGCGACAGAAGCGCCCGAGGTGCGGGCAGCAGCACAGATTTGGGACAACTTCAAGGGACGTGGCCCTGGGTGCCAGAGCTGCCCCTAGAGAAAGCAGGCAGCCTGGCCCAGGACCACACCTGCACCCCCTGCCCAGCACTGACCTTCTCGGGCTCTCTGCCAGGATGGTCGAGATGGAGCAGGAAGATGTGGTTTTTGGCTCCCACCATCAGCCAGGCCCTGTCTTCATCCAGCAGGAGGGCTTGGAAACCCAGCCCGTCCCCTGAGGTCAGCAAGAGGCGGGAGCTGTTGGATTTCAGCAGGTCTGAGGAGCATGAGGTGGGAGGAAGGGCAGCCTGTCAGGGAGCTGTCCCTCCCTGCACAGCAGTTTGCTGGGAGCTCAGAGAGGGAAGTCCCTGCTGGTGGGCACAGCTCTGTCCGAAGCAGCTGGGAGGAAGCAGGGCTGAGAGATGGAAATGGCAAGGAAGGAGATGCTGGCCGTATGCTGCAGGCATCCCAAGGCCAGGGTGTTTTTCCTCGCTGTCAAGACCACTGCGACTGCCCTGTCCCGTCCGCTACCTCTGCGGCTGCCCCCTCAGAGCAGGGTGACCCGGGGCTTCCTGGGGTCACCGCCCGGCTGCACGGGGCGCACGGAAGAGCCGGCCCCACAGGACATCCCCACCGGCCAGGGGAAGCTGGGCTCTGAGCCTTTGAGGGGTTTCCATCCCCTTGCTGCTGTGGGCTGATAAGATCCGCACCAGAGACGTCTTCGGTGCCGGTGATCCACCGAGCACCATGCCACCAAATGCAGCAGCTTCTGGCCCTGCCACCCACAGTGGCAAGGGACCAGAGCCCGGCAGAAGCCCCGTTTGCCACCCCCTGGCTGTGCCAGCCCCGGTCGGTGCGGCAGCAGGCATCCTGGGGCTGGGGCAGGGCAGCACGTCGTGACCCCACGGTCGCCTCTCGCACGGCCAAACCCCCTTCCCAGCAGGGTGGAAGCCACCAGCGCAGCTCCCAGCCCCGGCGCCCCGTGCCTCATCCTTCCTCCGCTCCCACAGCCTCCGTTGCTGTCATTTCCTCCTTGCAGGCTGCTTGCGTCTTCCCCCGCTGCCCCCCTGCCTCCCCCATGCTGGGGCCTGACGTGAGGCAGGCGGGCTCTCGGAGGTCCTTTCATTTGATTTTGATTTTCTTTCCTTTTTTTTTTCTCTGATTTTTTTTAAACCTGAGCTCCTTGAGCCATTGTGTCCTTGAACCTGCCCATTGCTGTCCCTGAGTCACATCCCCTGCCGCTATTCCCATTGTCCTCAAGCCCTCCTGATGCTGGGAGCTTCCTCTCCTGCCTCTGCCCGAGACCGGAGAGCTGCTGGCACGTCTGGCCACAGGGCTTTGAAGGCAGAGTCCCTCCACGTTCCCAGCTCCGGCTCCAAGCAGGACCAAAACTTGGCCCTGACGCCTGCTCCCGAGCTGGGCCACCAGCAGGACCGTGCTGCCAGGGATGTCCCGTGGCACCCAGAGCCCTCCGGCCACCTCCCACCTCCGTGGCAAGCCCACCCCATCCCCAGGCTGTCCAGGGCCCTGCTCCAAGCCCTCAGCACAGAGCCTGCCCTGAAGCCCTCACAAAATAATGACAGGCAGCAGGCACTCAGCGGGAAGGGCAGGGAGATGGCTGCTTGAGCTGCACTCAGGCGGGTGGCCCAGGAGGGACGGGCTTCATGAGAGGGACATGGGGCAGGGGGAGCTGCTGGGGGACATCGGCGCGATGGCGACGCCGTGGCCACGTCACCCTCCTGCCCCGTCACCCTGCCCGTGCCCAGGCTGGGAAAACACAGCCCAGCCCCTGCGGAGACGCGGTCCCCTTACCTTTGTAGGCGACACGGAGGCGTGGGGCGTGCTGCTTCCATGCCCCGGCGGTGTCCGGCTGCGGCAGCAGGACGCAGAGCAGGAGGGCAGCCAGCGGCAGCCTGCGGCCTCGGGCAGCCCCCGTCCTCGCCATTGCTCCAACGCAGTGCTGCTGCCTTCAGCTGCGAGGGGAGAAAGGTGGGAGAAATGCAGGGGGAGGCCGTGGGGAGGGACACAGGAGCTGCCCCGCACCCAGGCACGCTGCTGGAAGCCCCCCAGCCCCTTGCCCTGCCCGTCCCAGGTGCATCCAGCACCTCGCGGCCTCGTTTGTTGCCCCCCGTGTGCCCTGGAGGCAGGTGGCAGGACTGGCTGCTCCCGGGTCGGGACATGAGACATTTCTAGTCCTGCTCAAGCGTGTGCTGCACTGCAGCAGCTCTGCTAACCACACTCTTGCTGTGCTTTCAGCTCTTTTGAGTCCCACGGCTGAAGGGTTTTAAATGAGTGTGGAAGCTTTAGGTGCAAAGGCTGGGGGCTTTCTGCAGGGCTGCGCAGGAGCAGCCACACAGCCCAGGAGCCGAGCACCTCCAGCTGCCCTGTTCCCTCTGTCCCACAAGAAGGAGCATGTGGCTGTGCCTCCAGACAAGGTTTGGGGCTCCCCCTCCCCCCCCCCCGCCTCATCCAGAGGTTGTGCCCGGGATTTGGCAGGCGTTTGTTTTACCAACGTGCACAGGGTTGCTGGAGAAGCATGGAAAGGCCAGCCTCTAACTGCAGCTTTCTATAAACGGAGGACACTTGCGTGACCCTGAACGTTTGCCAGGGTGGCTCCAGGACTCTGAGGGTGGCAGCCAGGGCACAGCCACCTCCCTGGGGACACAGAGCACAGCCGCAGGCGGCGGGGACACGGCGGTGGCACGTCCCTCGCCTGCTGCACTGCGAGACCCAGCGGCAGCATCCCGGCTGCGGAGGGGTTGGAAAAGGGCAGGGGGGCACAGCCCCGACCCGTAACCCCAGATTTCTTCTGGGGGAGAGGAGCTGGTCCTGCAGAGTTTACACTGTGAGAGGGAGAGCGGGTGTCTCACGGATGGAAACAAGCTGCGGGTGATGAATCCAGGGCTAAATTAAACACTCCCGACAGCTTTAAATAATCAACTGTCCTGAGCTGGGACTGTTTTTATCGGGGCTTGGAGAGGGAGCTGCTGATGAGGGCAGGCTGCCGGGCCAGGGGGGGATTTCAGCAGGGTAATGCCTTCCTGGGGCTGCGGGACTGGGGGGTTTCCTTAAGACACCGGGTCGTGCAGAAGGTCTTTCAGGAGATGGAGCAATGCCAGGAAGAGGAAAATCCCTCCAGTTTACAGCGTGCTCTGAAACCTACAGAAAATACAGCTCGCTCGTGAAAGCGATGCCCTGGAGAGGCAAATTTCCAGGGCGGAAGGGCCCCGGCAGCAGCTCCATCCCCAGGGACGGAGCCGAATGACAGCCAAGTGCCAGCCCCACAGACCCCGATTGTCTGGCGGTTAATCCAGCGCCCCACGCTCAGGACGTCGCCTTCTTGAGTTACAGCCTGGGGCCAGCCGCAGGCTGCAGAGGGGCCCCAGCAGCTGGGGACCTGGGAGGGGGTAGAACTGGGCGCCTGGGCTGGGAAACGGGGCAAAACCCGGTGGCCAGCAAGGGCAGGGGGAGGGGATGGCTGCCCTCACGCCGTGCCCCCGTCCTTCACCTCCCCACAGCTCTCGTGGGCACTCGTGGCTGCACCCGGCCGGCGACGCGCGCTGTGTGCTCGGCGGTGCCCCAGCACTTGTCACCAAGGCCACGTCCACCGGCGGCTGGGCTCCGTCCCTCCCCGGGGCGTGATGGATGCCCCGGCAGCTGCTGCGCCCCGCTCGCGGCGCCGTCACGCAGCCGCAGCTGTCGGCCTTGTCCCGTGCAGGGGGCAAAGCCACCGGCGTGGCCCCCCCGGCCTTCCCCCGGAGCCGGGGGTGGGAGCAGAGCCCTCCATGGGGTGGTGACGGAGCGGGACCCTGACAGCAGAGCTGGGGTGGCAGTGGGGCGCTGAGCACTGCCTGCAAAGAGCAGGGTGAGGCAAATCCCTTGATGAGGCGGGTCACACACGGCCAGCAGCCCTAAAAGCTGGGGAAGGGGGCTGAGACCCCCAAGAGCTGGGTCCCCCAAGCCTCAGGACCCCTGAGGGCACGGCCGCATTCCCGGGTGCTGCCCACACCCCGGCAGCGCGGGGCCGAGCCCAACACTTGTCACTTGCCCACCACATGGCCCGACACCCGATACGGTGGCTCGCCCCACCACGGGGCTGTTTTCCCGGCTTTCTGAGCCAGGCACAGGCTCCGATGTGAGCGGGGCTCCGCAGGCAGGAGGCCGAGAGGCAGCTGGCCAGCTCTGCAGACTGGGAGCCCCCGTGCTCCTGGCTGGGCTGAGCTCTTCTCCAGCACCCCTAAACCAGACCCCACCACAGCCTTAGGCTGCCGTGGCATCTGGCAGAACCCCTGCCTGCTCCCTAAAGCACACTTGGATTTTTTTCCCGACCGTCTCAGCCCTTGGGCAGGGATGCTCAGCGCCTCTCTGGGAGCTGCTCCGCTTCCCCCCAGCTCCAAAGCCGGGGCTCGGGCAGGAGCTGGCCGCTGAGCACCTGCTCCTCTGTCACTGCTCAGAGAGACGGGGCTGTCACCCTGCCTCCCAGCACCGGGCAGCTAAAAAATTGTTTTCTTTTCATCAAAAGCAGGCCTGCTCCCTGCCCTCCTGCACTAATCGGAAGAGGTTGAGCAGGCGTGGGGGGCTTGGCCAGAGAAAGTATTTTAATGAGGATGGAGGCAGCCTGCGTGGCCGCCTGCTTCGTCTCAGAGCCTCTTGGCTGCAGCTGCGGGGTGGTTACAGCTGTGAGGCTCTGCCCTGCCAGCCTCAGGCCCCATCGCAGCCCCACACAGCCCCCACGGTCTGCCCTTGGCTCCAGCACGCTGCTGCTTGCGTCCCAGCGAGGATGAGGATGAGGAGGAGGAGGGATGCACCGTGAAGGGGCACACTTTTGCATGTGGCCAAGGGTACTTCCCAGGGCATTGGCAGCTCTGAGCGGGGGCAGCGTGGGAAGAACAGTGCTTCTCCCCACTGACAATGGACAGATTGAAACTGAAAGTCTATTTTTTTTTTTTTTTCCTCACACTGGCCAAATGAGCTGACATCAGTGATCTCCTCCTGGAAAACAGGGAAATAAACCTTAGCCCGCTGGTGGGAGCAGCCAAGTTGCTTCCGCACACAATAAGCGGCAGCCTGCCAGCGAGCTGGATGAGAACAATAACCCCACGCGGACATGTGCCTGCGAACCGCATTGTTTGAGGGAAACCACATCCTGGGCAGGCTCCCAGCCTGGCTTGCCACGAGTGCCACAGCAGCCGTGCCGTGCCAGTCCGTGCCAGTCCGGGTTTGGCAGTGCCGGTGCTGCAGGCACGGCTCCGCCGGGGCTGTACCAGGATTGCACGGGGTCACCGAGCGTGGCGATGGCACATCCACGTGTGTGCCCACCCCGTGATGCCCGCGCCGGGGAGCAGTGAAGGCTGATCTCCGCGGTGCTCGTGGAGGTCGAGGTTGGGGGCAGCCAAGGCTTGGGGCAGGCCCCCGCGTGCCACCATGCCTCAGTGGCCAGCTGCAAGCTGGTGCCCGATTGTCACAGCTGCCCTTTGGGGTATTCCCAAATGTCTGGGGCATATCCCAAACGCATGATGTCTCTAGGGGTGCAGAGCACCTCATTCCCTGGCTCTCCTGTGCAGACCATGGCAAGGTTCCTCAAAAAGTGTGTGTGGGGGGGCTCAGTCCCCATCCCTAGCCTGCCTCCCCCAGCTGATTTTTCGGCCGGTGCATCCCCACACCTTTGCCGTGCTGGCTTTCAGCAGCCATCTGTAGCTGCAAGAGCCTGTGAGCCCTAACTACCCCGTGCCCCCAGGGACACCCTTGCTGTAATCCCAGCAGTGGGAATAGAGCAAACGCGGAGGAAGAGGCAGCCTCGAGCGCCCGGCAGCCATGGTTTATAATAAATCCTTGTCCGTGCTGTAAACAGTCCCCGAGCGGGTGTCCGAGGAGCGCAGCAGGCGGTGGGGAAGCCGGCAACACGCGCCTGTGATAAGGGCTGCCAGTCCCTGTGGCCGGGGGGTTGGGGTCTGCCCAGAGCATCTTCAGCAGCACCTCCTGCTGCGGCTGCGGCCACCCCGGGTGGGCACTGCCCCTACACGCCCTGGGGGGTTTCCTGTCTAAATCCTGACCAAGGAACCGGAGTGAATGAATGAGCCCTGCCTTGCGTCCTTGTGGAATTCGGCAAGATTAGATTAGGGATGAATGCTTCCCGTATTTTCTTAGAGCAGTGATATCTGTGTTTTCAAATTGACCTCGCCATCTCTGGCTGATAAACCACAGGGGCATTTGTTTGTTTGTTTTTCAGGGACATTCAGTGCCCTTAGTCCCACAGGAGACATTTATGCACTCCAGCAGTTACGGCACTGCAAGCTGTGGATTTCGGCACGCCAGGCACCGCAGAGGTCGGGGCATTACAATGGTGCTGGCCTCAGCGGTCCGGGCACTGCCTGCAGGGTGCTGCGGGGATGGCAGTGGCTCCGCGGGGAGCGGATGGAGCAGGCAGCACACTTCTCAGTCACGCTGTGCCATCAGTCCCTTCCTAACGGTCCCCGCACTGCTCTCAGTGCATTGTTTTTCTGGATGGATTTGGTTTCCTATGGGCGCTTCTTCCACGGCACTTTCCCCTCCTCGGGCATGTGGTTGCATCCAAAAGGTGCTGGGTTGCTGGGGCTCATGCTGCCCTCCAGCCTCACCCCCAGCGAGTCCTTCTGGGCATCAGCCACCTCACCGGCCACGGCAGCAACCTGGGGCAGCTGGGCTAACGAAGCCTGCTCATTACAAGCATCATTTCCCCGGGGCAGGGCATTGCGCGCCGTCACAGTTTGCACCGTTTGCAGAGGTCTTGTTTCAAGGACAGGAAGAAATATCCCCCTGCTTTCATTTAAGTCAACTGAGTGCTTTTCTATCTGTGTCTGTGCACGAGTGCTTAGCCTTCTCCTCGCCATCCTCAAACCGAGTGTCACCAGACCGCCGCACCGCAGCACCGTCTCCTTGAACAGCCCTGCCCTGTCCTGATTCCCTGGGAGCCCACAGGGCAGGGGCTAAACCTCCCCGCCACCCCCTCGCTGTCCATGCAGCTCTGCTCCCTCCCTGCCTGCTCCATCTGATGGCCCAAAGCGAGCCATTTCTCCTCTGCAAAGCTGTCACAGCTGCCTGAAGGCAAGCGATCGATTTTCATTTGGGGGTGGGGGGATCCAACAAAGCCTCCTCCGGCAGAGAGGTCCCCAGACGGGAGCAGCCGCTTGGATAAACCTGCCAGCAGTGTCCGGGTGAAACAGCCCCCAGAAAATCACTTTGGAGATCGAGAGCTTGACGGTACAAATTAGAGCTTGACGGTACAAATAACTGACGGGATCAAGTTAAGGCATTAACAGATAAGAGCCCACAAATATCATCACCAAAAACTTTTTCAATGCACGCTGTGGCAAGCCGAGTAGCAGAACAATCTCTGCTCTCGGTTTTGGAGCTGGCAGAAGATTAATCACTCAAAAGCCGCTCTGCACAAAGACATGAAGTGCACCAAGCCCAATTTAAGCCCAGAGGAGCGCTCATTAACACAGGGTCAAGCGTGCCCCAGCTGTCCACTCCACACCGGAGCCGCTCTGAGCTGGAAATGGCAGCACGGTTTCGTCCCACCGGGAGGGAGAAACAATGCCGAATCTTCCAGGCGGCCCTGCCAAACGTACGAGCAATTAAAAAGTTCCTTCGTTACTCACCGAGCAGCCCGGCGGACCCCACGGGCACGGAGCTTTGGGCGCACCCCGCAGCGCCTGCAGCGCGCCGAGCTGGGCGCGCAGGGTGGAGTCGGGTGCCGGGTGGGCCGGAGGCGGCCTTCATTCATAAAAGCAGCCCCAGGACCATCTGTCCCGGTGCCGAGTGTCCTGCTCAGCCCCCATCCTGCCTGCCGGGCCCCGATCTGCGAGCGGCAATTGCCATCTAGTGGTGCCTGCTCCGCTCCAGCCCCTGCTCCAGCACAGCCGGGGCTGCACGGCTCGCCTTAAGTCATCAGAAGCGACGCTGCTTTTCCCTTAATTTTTCACTCCCTCGGCTCAAGGCATACCTCACGGGGGTGGAACAGCTCATCGGATGCCTCTGCCAAACGTGTCCGCTGCACCGGGGGCTGGGGACAGGGAAGGGCGCTGTGCAGGTGCTGTTCCTGCACTGCATTCACGAAGGAAACCTCTTTTCCCCAAGGGGCTCCAGAGGCTAAGTGTCATGGAAAGAAGGAGGTTGTGTTCATCTGGACGGATCTGGGCTCCTGCATGCCTGCACCAGCACCGTGCTGGCGGCAAGGGCCGGCACAGCCCAGGGCCACAACTTATGTGCTATCCGTCTACAGGGTTTCTCCCAGCTCCGGGCCCGTAGGCTAGACGCCCACGAGCGCTTGGAGAGTGTTAGGTGCATTCCTGGAGCACGTTTGGTTTGGTTTCATCTGAAAGGAATCCAGGCTCTCCCGAGTCCGAGCGCTCCAAAGCCACTCCAGGATGAGATCCAAAGTGCAGCAAGTGGGGGAAGTTGGGAGATCAGTTTCAAAACCGAACCCTGCTCCAAATTATCGTGCTGGAACGGATGCAGCCTAGCAGGGCTTTGGGGAGCAGGGGCTTCACTGTGCAACGCCCCACCGCCAGTGCACTGACCGGGCCATTTCCTAAGTCCCGGCCCTCAGAAAGGCCCCGGGGATGACAGCAAGTCCCAGGGTCAGAGGCAGCTTCGTCAGCAGCTCATTTGTAGGGGCTGCATCCCACTGCCCCTGACCTGCTCGCCCCCCATGGTGGCCAGGGCAGTGACGGGACACTTGCCACTTGCTGCAGCACAGGCGGTGGCACGAGGCGGCCCCAGAGGTGAGCCCTGAGCTTTCCCCCAGCTCGGGGCCGTTTCTGGACAAGCCCATCCTCCCATTGTGCTGCCTGCAGGCCTCGGTCTCCTGGGTGTGCGGGGCGCTCATTTCCCAGCTTCCTCGAAGCACACCCAGGCGCTCGGCAGGAAGGCGAGGTGCACTTCAGCAGCTGGAAGCGATCACCAGGCCTCTCCTACATCGGAAACGGGTGAATCCTGGCCAGCCCTGTGAGGCTACTGACCTGGGGTCCTCCCTGCGGACACCCACCCTATGCCAGGGCGGAGGCTCCGTGCTTCCCGGGTAGGAGGTGCTGGGAAAAGCAGGAGCGCGCCGTGGAGAAACCCCCACGCTCAGGAGAAAAAGAGGAGCCCCGATGATAGAGGGCATGAGGTTGGATGTGGTCCTGATCCCCCACCCCGAGCAGGGCCAGCCTCGGCCCAAGCCATTCGGGGCCAGGTGACAGCTGGGGAAGGCTGGGACCCCTCCGGGAGCTGACCACACCGCACTGTGGCCGAGGAAAGAGAAAAAGGGCAGAGAATTGGGGGTTTTGGGGGGGAACCTTCCTTCCTCCCAGCTTGTGTGGAGGCTGGGACGACACCTCCCCAGGCCAGCCCTGCCCTGGCTGAGGAGCCCCAGCTGGCCCTGAGCCGGAGGCAAGGCTCTGCCCTGCTGCAGGCAGCTGATGCTCTCGATTACAGCCCCGCTGTGTGGCACGGGCTGCTTCTGGGAAACCTCCTCCGTGCTCCGTGCCAAGCCCTGTGGCTGGGTTCAGGTACGTGCCTCGCTTGAGGCATTAAGTTACCGAGCATGGCAGAGCATAGGAGGGGGCTCGTACCTCTGGCCAGGGGGTGCCCAGGGGTCTGGGCTTCTGCATGGCTGTGTGGAGGCTCTCAGCCTTGTCCTGGCTGACATCTGGGGTCTTCCAGCAGGCACAACTCCAGTCATAACCACAGAGAACAGATACTTGAAGAGGAATTTTCACGTATCAAATAAGAGCCTTTTTTTTTTTTTTTTTTTTTTTTTTTGGAAGCACACTGCCAAGCACCATCCTGCCACTATATTTAGCTGTTAAATTAGCTGAACACTTCATTCGCAGAAGCGTCGAGCCTCTCCCCGGGGCACAGCCCGGACACACACCGTGCCTGTGAAGGATGATCCCCTGCACCGTGCCTCCCGAGGTAAGGCAGATGTGAAAAAGCCGTCAGCACCCATGGGTGTAAATTCGGCAGGGCCTGGGTGTGTGCAGCACGGAGCCACCTCCAGGCTGTGCCTTTGTGGGCCAGGTTCCTGCACGTGGCAGAGATGGGCACCAGAACGTGACCCAACAGCTGCATTTGGTGCATTCGGCAGGAAATCCCTAGGAGCTACCTCTTGTAGCTCACTTGCAGCACGTGGTGCAAACCCAGTTTGTGGAGCAGCTGTTTTTTTTTTGTTTGTTTTGTTTTGTTTTTTGAGAAAAGCAGGGGTCTGCTGCCCACTGCTGCTGGAAGGGGCGTGCCTGGGTGTTACTGCCATGGTATTTTTCTGCACAGAGCTGTGCAGAGCACTTCAGAGAGGTTCCCCAGGTGGACCTAGCAGGTCAGGAAGATGCGGCCAGGCTCTGCACGTGTCTGGTTTCAGTCTTTGTGCTACCCACAGAACAGGCATTTTGCTTTCCTAGATGCGTGAGAACCAGTCTACCATCCTGTACCCATCCCTCTGGCGTTTTGGGGATCTTATACTCCAGCCAGCGCTGCAAAAAGTTAAGAGCTTTTGCTTTCCAGATAACCCTGCACGAGGTCCCATATTTGTGACTCTCCCCCGTGACACACTGCAGAAGGAAGGAGCCCCACTGGGTCCGTTTGCTGCAGATAATTTGTCTCAGCCTACACGCTCTGCTCCCTGCATCACACCCGGGACGTGGAGGTACCCCCAGACAAGGCACTGTGCCATTTCTGCTCTTTGGAATGAAATCTGGAGAGAGCCACAGCTGAGATAAAGCAGCACTTATTTTATTGAATCCACAGCATCCCAGTGCTGCCTCGCAGGACAACCTCCCTCTCTGTCACCTCGCTCTTCCACAGGAAGAGGTTTTTCTGGACGTGCTGGAGTGGAGAGGGGGCAGTCCGTAGCTGCATCTCTTCTGTCCTTGCAGAGGGAAGCACGGTCACTGGTTTCTGATGTCACCATCCCTGGGGTCTTTAAAAGATGTTTAGATGTAGAGCTTAGGAATATGGTTTAGTGGATGATTTGTTAGCATTAGGTCAGAGGTTGGACTCGGTGATCTTGGAGGTCTCTTCCAACCTAGACTAGACTATTCTGTGATTCTGTGATTCTTTGCTCACTCGTTCTCTCTCCTTCCCCGTACACGATTCTGTCCACACCCCACTTGCTGTTTTCTTCTGCTCAGAAAGCTACTGGAAGTACAGCTCTAGCTCTACATCACCATGTTCTGCTTAGAAGGTCCCAACTCCCTGCTGTATCAATATTAATCTTGTTTTAATATGAATAAATATTGCAAATCAAAGAATCTACTAGCTTTTCTTTGGGAAAGAGAGAAAAAAGCATCTCTTGCATCAGAGGCTAAAAATGTCTTTTTACCTGATGTTCAAAACCAACATTCTGCAATCTTCAGTCACATCCACTGCTGAAGGACAGCAAGCAAAGCAACATGCAGCACATGGCAACAGCACTAGCACGGCTGTGAACAATCTTTGAAATACAAGCAGAATAACTAACAGTTATCAAAGTAGTTGCAATCCAGCTGTGGCTTTAGGTGCATTTATTAAATATATATATATATATATATATATACAAATGGTATCCAAAATATCAGAGACAAAGACATCCTGCCAGGGATAGGTGAGGTTTCTACATCACCTAGGTGTTGTTCTCCTAACACATTACAGTATTATTATTTTTTTGCTTCGTGCTTCTTTTTAATGCTTCTGGCTCCTTTATCTATTTGTCCCAATTCATTAAGAACCTCGTCCCAGTCATCTCACCCTAACGCCAGCGGAGGGCCCCCCGACGTTCCGTAAAGCTGGGTATTCCACAGCTGCTGCGTTACGGATGGAGAAGGCACGTTTCGTGGTTATGTACACACCTCAATACACACAAACACACACCTTCAAGGGAATTATTACACAGGGACACCCGCTGGGTTATCGTGGGGAAGAGGAATCCAGAGGAAATAAGACAATATCTGACGTAGCTTGATTTTCCATGAGTTTGTACAGGGATGTTTTCCTCAGTCCAGGCGAGTGTCATTTTCAAGCCACGTGTGGCACATCCCCTGGAAATCACCAACTTCTGGTAGTACCGTGGCATCGTTCCTACATCTTTAGGCACAAGCAATATCCATAACTTCCCATAATCATTTAACTACGATCCTCAAAGTAATGGAAGCTGGCATATCTGTACTATTTCTACAATGAAGACAAAAAACAGGCTGCAGATCTACCTCCAATGAGAGAAAAGGAGTTTCTTGACTGGAGTCAGGCATACCTGTTTTTTGTTTGTTTGTTTGTTTGTTTTTTCCCCTTTTCCCTGTGGTCTGTTCCTGCTCCTGCCTTGTTTCTAACTTGAGTCCTGGCAATTGGTGTCCGTGGAAAGTGTTGTATTGGCTCTCCTTTCACACATGCACATCACAACAAATATAAGTGAACAAGCCAGTTAACACAAAGCCAAGCCTAAGGATACACATTGTTTTGTGAGGTTCATCTGTCCAAAGGAACTGTTTCGTTTGTTTTATCTGAACACCTGCAAATAACTCAGCAGATTCACCTGGGCCTTGCTGAGCTGGGAGCACCTGGTGACTCAGATACCCACCACCTCAAGTTGCTACCAATAGCTCATAAAAAGCTTTCTGTTGCTACGAATTCCCCCAGACATCACCACCAAGGCCTTGTTCTTGGTAGCCACACACCTTTATGGCTGGCCCACACCTCAGACCTCTGCAACCCTTACTGCAGACGCTCGAGGGAGCCACGCGGCCAGGCCACGTCCCACGTTTTCCCAAATTCCTCACCATCGTCTGGAGAACGCTAGGAGGGTTGCTACACTTCTGAGGTTTTGCATTACTCACTCAGGCTCTAGTTTGGGACGCTTCCTCACTATTTCCACTCTAAGAGAGCTATCGGCATCCCGTGAGTCAGGATCATTGCCCGTCTCTCCACCTGAAGCATTATCATCACCACTACCCAGAGCCTCCTGATCTGTAGAGCCAGACAGGCCGTTCCCAGCTGCTGGTTAACCGTCTTCATTTTAAGGCACAAGTATTAAGGTGACTCTTCCTCCATCTGAACTTCCACACAGTTCTCTCCCTCAAGCAAGTTCCCTGAGCAGCTCCTCTCCCTCGGTTTGCATGGAAGCGCCTAGACAGCGCACAGAGGGGGTTTCTGGCAGGAGAGGACTGTCTACAAGTCCTTTCTGCACGATGTGACTTGCCCTGGGCACACACACTCCCCCCTCGCACCACGTACTCACCAGAACCATGACGGGGGTCCCCACACCCTCCATGGCTGGGAGCAGCGCTGAGAAGTGGGGTGCCACCGAGTGACAACTCCACACTTCCCTGGGGTTGCCTGTGTTGGAGATGAAGCAATGAAGCTTGGAGAGGTCTCTGCTCTCTTTAGAAGCTGTCAGGTGTTGGAGGCGGCCCTTTACCTCCAAATCTTGCTGTCTTCCGCTTCTTCATGTCTCTGGTTTTCACTGCTTTGGGATATTTGAAAGCAACGTCAGGGCTGGCTCTCTGCCGGGCACGCAGGGAAGCAGTATGCACGTGCAGGCTGGGGCAGCTCTGTCACATCCCTCCTGCTGCTCTGGCACATGGGCAGCTTCTGCTGGCCGCCAGCATGGTCCTTACCCGCACAGACCACACTCAGCCCCGTCACCTGTGGTCCCTGCTGAGCTCACACACACACAATTCCATCGCGCGTCAGCCAAACCGTCCCTGTTACACAGCCCTGCCTCTGCGCCTCCCTGGGCTGTGAGAGCACTTGCCCCAAACAGCCCTTCCCCTACCAAACGCGCTGCTATCAAACGTTTCCCCGCCGGACACTACGCAGCCCCTGCCATGATGGAGCGGCAGGGCTATCTACATCCCCCCAGAGTTCCCCAGCGGTGCTGCCAACAGATCCAGCCCTTCCCCAGGGAAGAAGGGAAGGGCTCTGCCCTGGTTGGGAAGCCCAGATGATGCCCACCATTAATCAGAGCTCCAGCTATGAAGCTAAATTGCTACCAATCGAACCCAACTGTCCTTGCTAAAAAACCAGGATGAATCCCACACAAGTTGCTCCTGCTCCCAGCTTCCTCCCAGGCCTCGGGGCTGTCTTCTGCTCTCTGTTCACTTCCTGACCCAAGAGTACGTGGCACCAGGAGCGCCTGACCCTGACATGGACACGAGCCCCAGGGACCTCGTCAGCAGACAGCAAAGCATGATAGGGATCTCGCAAAGCAACGCATCCTTTCAAACATCAAACATGCCATTTCAGGCAAGAGACAAGCACTGACAAATTTTCAGTTTTATTAAAAAAAATCTAGCAGCAAAACCTGTAACAATTCAAAAAAAAAAAAAAAAAAGAACATGACACAGAGAAATAGACGGAGATAGACAGGCTTGGGGTTTTCTCCACCATTCACTCAAGTTCCTTGTAGCGGGCAAACATGACTCTCCTGACAGCATCACGGTAAGTCTCGTTGGACTGCCTCTTGCTGGGCTTCCCTTGGGTCCCGAAGCCAGGTCCCTTCTTCCGATTTTCCACCTGGAAACAGACACAGCTAGGATTAGTGATTTCTGCTCTTTGCCTGCTTCTTCTGCCTGCAAAGAAAAAGCTTCCCCTGCGCTGCTTCAGGACAGCCGACTGCTGCCATGTGGATCGGGATAAGAAGAAAAGACATTCCTCCAAAAGCTGATTGGGAGAAAGTCCAGGCCTTTGCGGGCAACAAAAGCACAGGCAACAAGTGCCCGGTGCAAATAAAACCATAGCATAGTCTGCGGAGAGCAGCACTAGCATATGGTGCGGTAGGAGCAGACAGCCAGAACGTGCCACGCCAGCAGACGAGAGGTATCCGTGTGCAAGCATGGATCGAAGCAGAGCAAAGGAAAGTGCCAGCAAGAGAGCTGGGCTCCCAGGGAGCTGTTTGCAGTTAGCCTGCACTCGCACGAGCTCAGCTGTTCTCTCCTCTAATAGTGTTCCCATGGGATCTGGTAGCGCACTTTGAATTTCAACCAGTTTTTAACGACTGGCTTTTGCAGCCAGTGTCTGAATTTTTCATTAATTCCTGCCTAGAGTTAGCCCAGGAGAGCTGAAGGCTGAAAGCTTCCCTTGCTTTTAAGTCTAACTTCTCTGGCTACCAGAGACGTGATCGATTAGGCCGGGAGATCAAAGTCCTGTGGGACTGAAGCGGGCACATGGCTTTGCCCAGCAGGACTTGGAAGTGGGAAGAAGGCACATCTCTAGGGCTCTTTTGAGAGGCTTCTATAGGGATTGTACGAGGGCTGTGCCTTGCTATCAGCTTCCCCCTCCAGGCCCGGGAGCCCCGATTGGAGGTCAGACCTCCCAGAGCGCATCGCTAGAGCTGGCTCTTTGACAAAGCCCGTTTTATGGCCGCAGGAAGCTCTCCACGAGGACCAAACAACAGCTGGAGCAAGTTCCTGCTATCTGAACTGATGAGGGAAACTTGCCTCGTGTGTGTGGGCTCAAGCAAGCACGTCACAAAGCCTCAAATATTTGCCTTTAACGATATACTTGACTGCGAGCTGGATGTCGCAACGCAAGCTGCACTGCAAGTTGTGGTCTCCTTCGGTGTGGTGCTGGCACCGTGCAGCAAGGCAGCCAGGAGACAAACCCGCTGTGGCAAGCAGCTCCAGCTGCAAGGGTTCAGTGCTGCCCACCGGCCCCTGGGCAAGCAAAGCCCCAGGGTGGATGTTCCTGCCGTGTCCGGGCATCCCAGGTCGCCCACTGAACACACTTCTGCAGAAGGGTGGCCTCAGCAGTCCTGTAGCCCTCTGTGGTGTCAGTGTGACTGTCTGCACGTGAATTAACCCACTGGAAAAGGCTCCGTCTTATTTGCTTGACTGACCACAGTATCACGCAGCTGCTAAGATGCTTTCCCTGCCACTCCAGAGATGACGTCTAACCTAGCTCTGCAGCACTGCCCAGTGTCAAACCGTGGCCTCAGCCCTGCCCATACAGCTGTGCGGGGACAAAGGAAACAACCCGCAGGAGAACAGTCTTCCTTTCAACTCAGGTAAGCCCCCAGATGCTGTCCCAAGGGCATATCTGAGCTGTGTCTGAGCCGTGGGTACGAACCACTCAGTGGAACCACCAACAAGGACAAAACACGTCAAGTTATTTCCAGCTGCAGGTTGCACGTGACTCAAAACCAAGCGCCAAGTGCAATTAACACATTAATACCTTGTCACAGGTAAACCCTCTCCAGACCAGACTGCCCCAGAGGGCAGGACCTACCCAACCCTGTTTGTCCCTGAAGTTCTTTTCAGATGCTGTACGCTGGCATTCCCTTTCAAAGCCCAGCATTTAGAATTGCAGCAAGAGCCCCAGCAGGTGCAGACACACGGCAGCACACGCCCAGGGGCTTTGGCTGTGCTCACGCCTCCCAGGAGAAGGTCCGCCTTTTCTCCTCGTACATGGCTGCAGAGCACTGAGCTGGTGACATGCTCAAATCCCAGCCTGCTTTTGGGCAGGTATTAATCAGATGCTCACACCCTCCTTACTCACCGTCAGTTCGTTCTGAACCCCTCCAGATCCAGAAGGATTCTAAACCTTTTCTCCCGCCAACATCCTCGCAGTCCCTCCCCGCCTGCAAAGCTAATCAGCGCACATATTACTCCATGGAGCGGGTGCTGAGTCACACAGCCTGACTCTTGTTGGAGCTGGGAACTCCCTCCAGCTCTCTTGGGCGACGAGTTTGAACAACAGCGATTCGTTTTGAAGGGAAGGCAAGGCTCACCTCCATCGGGGATGCTGTACCCTGCTGGTTGTAGCCAAGGCCTTTCGTCCACCCTGTGGACTGCAACATTCGGTTTCCTTTGTTGTTACTGTCCATCCTTGGATCATAGTCACTGGAAAAGAGACAGAAACTATTGTACAGCTTTGCAATGTTTTGAACACATGCCAGAGATATTCAGCTCTGCTAACAACACCTTCAGTGACATTCAAACCTCTCCTGAGGGTTATTTCCAGTTGTTTGCAAGGAACACACCGCCCGAAGAAACCAACGCGGTGCACGCTGTGTGCAGGGTTCAGACACCTCTGACAGCATGGCTAACTCCCTGTCCCACCTCAGGGCATAATACACCGGGACACAGGAAATGAGCTCAGGCTCCAAAATATTTATGGTACAAGAAGGCCAGAAGCATTCTGTTCTTGTATTTCTTAATCTGAGTTTTAGCAATAGCAAGAAGTGAAGTCTAATCCCTGCTGCCCTAGTAGATCTTTTTCTCCCAGTGCTGTGAGCACTGTGGTCACCAAGCTCAACAGATGCAGTGTTCATTTGGACACCCCTTCTCCCCACCTTGTCATTACTCATCCCAAACTGTTAACCAAAACCCATAGTTTTGAAAACTGTTCTGCACAAAAATAGCTTCCTGCATTCAGACAAGTTCTACTTTCTGGCTGCTGCTGACACCGCACACAAACTGCTTTAGTTTATCCACACCTTTTCCAGGAAAACAGAGGGAAGAGAAGAAACAGATTTTTAAACTGCAGAATGTGAAGGAAAGGTCCCCTTTTGAGGTGCTGCACCAGAAGGGAACAGGCACGTAACCAGTTTTGTCTTCAACACATGCCTAGCAGTTCCTCAGCCCACTGGAACACATGAGCTTGCAGCAGGCAGACCTTTTGAGAGCTGCACACAGCACGCACTTTCTTCCTACACCTACTCTGACTGAGATGGAAACAGCTAGTGTTCCTCTGAGTCAGTAGAACAGAAGAAACCCAGCTTTGCTCCTTCTTCTGATGGCTAAATGCCAGGACAGGAGGACAGCAAGCGCCTTGAGGATGTGGTGACTGGGAATGAACTGTGCTCTGCTCCCTGTGTCTGGCCAGGCACTCTCAAAACCCCCATCCTACCCATTTAGTACCCATCTGCATGTCTCTGCTTTCCCCTAAGCCCTGTCTCCAACGCTGCACTACACAACCCTCGCCCCCTCTGACAAGGGGAACTCTGGGAAACTTTGGGGAACTCTGCCCACAAGAATCACAGCCTGATCATTTCTCTTGCACATCACCCCACCAGACAATTCCTGGCCTCGGCGTGCCAGCAGCACACGTGCCATCATGGCATCAGCAGCCCCAGAGACATCCAGTCAAGAGCAGACATCACCTCTCCGAGTCCCGATCATATCTGAGTCGTTTCCTTTCCGGTGAATCCATTTGCTGGAACTTCTCTCTTCGGTCATTTCCTTTGTCTTTGTATCTCCCCTTCACAACAGAAAGAACAAATTAAGTACAGGAGCTACGAAGGATTCGACACTCTCCAGGAGTAGGGAGTAGCTCTGCAGGTAGGTCTCACCTCAGCCACTAATCCTCAGCTGAGGAGGAAATCTGCCCTGGAGACCCACAAACACCAGATGTTTCTAGGACCCACAATCCACTCATTCTGTCCTGATGGCATCTGTTGCCGCCAGACCGATGGTCACAGCCTTCCTGCTACGGCACCATGAGCAGCTCTGCTAGCTTCTGAACAGCAGCCACAGCTCTCCCATTCCTGACCAGGCAGCAGCAGCTGCCCATACATCGCATCAATTTTAAATAGAAATCTGTGTCCCACGTAGCTCACAGCCCAACGCTGGCTCGCAGGGCAACAGAACCACCACTCAGAGCCTTCTGGGGGGAAGGCAACCTGCTCTTAGAAGTCACACCACAATCTAGAGGTCCAAATGCAGAGTGTCTCCACAGTTCAGTTTAAGACTCTTTGGCCAGGCTACAGACAGAAGTGTAAAAGTGGAAGGTCTGCCTGGACCAACATTCCCCCTAGCACAGGATGACAAACACAAGTCTGCCCGCCACCACAGACCCACCTCACGCTCTCTCTTCTCCAAATATGCCAGTTCCTGCTCAGATCGTTTGATCTTCATGTGTATCTCCAGGTTTTGCTGGAAGAAGGAAAACAGAAGCCAGAGTCAGCAGAGGACACAAGCTGTCAGGGTCATTTGCTGCAGTCATAACAAGTAAAAATAAAGCAGCATGCCCTTGCACCTGCACTAATCCAGATGCAACAGCTCCCCATGCAGCCCAACTACCTGCTCACCCACCAGGTAGTAAGGCTGTAGAACAGCCTTTCCTGTCCCACGGTAGGAAAGGCAAGCAGTCCTACTTTAACCTGCGTGCAGTTTGGTCCTCCGAAAAGCAAGAGCTCAAAGACGGTGCAGAACATAGGAAGGCACGCCTCAAGTTCTTCCTGCTATTGCACTTGAATGTGCCAGCAGCCCACTCTCCCCAAACTTGAGCTGCATCACTATAGCTTAAAAAGTCACAACCTGCTATTATGGCACTCTCATGGCAGGAGCAAGCAGCTCACACAATGCTTTGAGCAGAGCTTTGATGGGAACTTTGCCTGCTACTGTGTCAAACTCAGAACAGCTCTTCCCACACAGTCATTGCGTCTTCTCCCTGTATCACAAAGCTCTTGAGCCAAAGGCAGCTCACATCACACATACAGCCCCCCCGCCGCCAGCTCCCCCATACCTTGTGCAGGTTGGAGAGCTGCTGGTGCTTGATGAGCACTTCCTTGTTGGGAAACTGCCTCCTGCACAGCAAGCAAGCCAGCTTGTTCCAGTCAGTCAGCTTGTCGTCGCTCGCCTTGGCCTTCCTCGGCTGCTCCTCGCGCTGCGCTGGTGGGTGGGGAGGTGGCAGCCACTGCGCCTGTTCCTCCTCTTCCTCCTCCTCTTCGTTGTCACTGTCTCCTCCATACTCTCCCAGAAGCCCTATCAGAGGGTTCACCACCTTGGGCTGAGGGAAGAGGCAGAAAAACGTGACAGTTTGTAGCATCAAGCCTTCTCTGCCAAGCTGGGCTCTGCTTCCCCATCCGATCTCCCTGTGCCTTCTCTCTCCATTCTAGTCCAGGAGGTAGAGAGCGGCAGCATGGAGAAGCGAAAGAAGCTGGCCAGCCAGCATTTAAGCACCACAGGGGAGAAGTTTTTCTGTTCTCAAGACTGGCTGTGCTTCGGTGCCAGGCTTTCCCATCTGCTACACACCTAAGCAAAAGAAGCTGGGCACAGCAGCAGTTATTTGGCCTGGAGTGGCTAACAATCGCTTCCTCCAGCAATGAAGATCACTGAGGTTTGCCCTTCCTCAGTTTGGAGGAGGAGTTTCTCTCGAGTGAAGAGACCCTGCCTAGATGCCAGCATCAAATTTCACCCTGCCAAAACCCTGCAAACGACCCAGCATTGCGAAGCAAACTGTCCCGACCATTCCATCTCCAATGCTCCCTCCAACGGCAGGAGAAGCTGGCACTTCTGCCACCCAAGGTCAGAGCCAGGCTGTGGTGAGCCTCCCTAGCCACCTACCCTACCTCAAACAAACCAAAAATCAATCCCTCGGAGTCTTACCGGGGCTGCGCTCTCATCCTTTTTCACAGAGGGAGGTAATGGTTTCTTAAAGACATCTTCTGCAGAGAACTTCTCCTCTCCAGACTCATTCTGAAACAATCAAGACCAGGTGTTAAGACTGCTGTAGCACAGATTCAGCGCAAGCAGCAACTAATCACGCGTTTAACAGGCCTCCAAGGAAATCAGGCAGTCAGAAGAAATGAGGTGGTGTTTTCGGTGGCACAGTCCAATTCTGGGCATCGCCCGAACGATTTCTCCTGGAACTAGGCCCTTGGTTTCAGGGACAGCTGAAGCAGTTGCCATGCTGTCTCAGCCTGATCCTCTCTCACTCTCTGCTGGACCGTGATGCTGGCCATGGCCCCAGCTGCAACTTAAACCAGTGAGGGAGCTGGTGCAGGGCCAGTTCAACATTTCAACATCTCTTTGTGCACAAAGGGTGTGGAGATCATGTGCAAAGCAACCCCCAGAGCCCGTCAGCGCGGGAGCAGGGAAGCCCGCCAGTGCACGACGAGTTACAGTCCTGCTTCACGGGGAGAGAACAGACGTGCGGGGAGAGGAAAGGATGACGATGCCAGTTTTCTCTGCCATGTCTGTGGTACAATACATAACCAGGCTCAACACAGCTCTTTGATTTTCAGGATTTTCTTCTGGACAAAGACCACCAAAGACCGTAGTTAGCTAGCATTGTAACAGGACGAGGCTGTGATGCTCACCTGCATGCTCAGCAGCACAAACAACAGGCTTGGGAGAAGCTTCACACCTACATTCTTAACAGAGAACTGCTCTGATGGCCCGGACATGCTCTAGTTCAGTGGTTCATTAGCTACTCATGTCTGACTGGGGAAAGACAAGAGCTATGCAACATCTTACCAGGCTTGCACTTTCGTCCTTTTTCACAGAGGGTGGTAATGGCTTTTTGAAGACATCTTCTGTGAAGAACCTTTCCTCTCCAGGCTCATTCTAAAAAAAACAAGATCGGGCATTAGACCACCAGCAGCACAGGGGTCAGGGTGCACACAGCAGCCATGAAGCCAGTTCTGAGCATCCACGGAAGTCATAAAGCCAGGAAAAGCGATGGGGGGATTTCTGCTGCAGATGCTTTCACACTCCATTCAGCCAAGACCAACGTTTATCCCAGGTCAGTGCCCTTGTAAGCAGGCATTCTCCACACCAGATGAGATTCCTTGGCAGGCTTGGTACCATCATCAGGGACAATTACTCCCTTCAGGTCCCAGCTCCTCAGGACCAAGCATGCCACAGAGCACATCCAGACCAACAGGTAAGGAAGAAAATAAATCTGCATTTGTGACTCAAACACTTCTACCAGCTCTTGGGGTAGAATTCATTCTACTCGGCATTCCTCAGGCCGAGTCAGTATCCCGGCACAGTTGTGGAAGATCCTGCTCAAAACAGCCATGCTCAAACATTGTTTTGGACAGCTACTCCCACTCAGCAGCTCCCCACGTTGGGGAAATAACATTTGCTCACTGGGAGTAGCACTAAAGGGCTGGACTCTGGGAGGAACCGTACAGGATGTCCGTCATGGACTCCTATCTGCATTCGATCTCAGTTCACCTTTGCAGTCCATCTGCACTGCTTGCCTCATCTTCCTGTCTGTCTGTGATGTTTGCAGGGGGCAGGAACTGTGGTGAGGGAAGAGCTGAATCTGTTATTATCTGACCTGCTGTGTGCAGACATGCCTTCTATTTTTTTGCTGGCTCTCTTACAACAGTTGGGTGCTTTCAGCAACTGGGAGTGAAATGCGAGTCTCAATGACATGGATGCTTCTGAATCCTTTACCATAAGGAAGGGATACGAAGTCCTGACTTAATGCCGGGAGACAAAAATTTCAAGAACTTGTCCCCGCCTGGCCAGAAGCATGATCCTGGCCTGCTGGTGACCCCATGTATTTCATCACTTTCTCTCACAGACTCTCCCCTTTTTGAATCCTCTAACAATTACTCTCTTTTTTTCTAACATCCATTACCTCAACCTCCTAGCCTCAGATCTCTGACCATTCTGACGCCTGGAGGTATTTACCTTAGAAGAAGTATTTTTCCCTTTCTCCTTTTTGTCCCTGTTGTCTCTGTTGTGTGGTTCCTTCCTTTCATTTGTCCGTTCTTGGCTTCCATGTCGCCGCCTTTTGTTCTCTACAGGTGATGAGCAGGCTTCTCGGTCTATCGTGACTTCTCTCTGAAAGAGGCATAGAAAAAAAATAAACTTAGCTGAAACCCTACAATCGTCATGTAGGGTTTTTGTCCTTATTTGGCTGAGGAGACCAGCACAGTAAGAAAGGACTGCAGAGCCTCAGACAGATGAAGGAAAAGGCTTCGGGACCTTGCTGGGGCAGAAGACTGTCTACTACAGTTCAGCCATCAGAGCACAACGCTGCTCACAAAGAGCATGGACATTGCCAGTTTCATGAAAACAAGCTGACGGTCCCAGAGAACCTCAGCAGCTGGCTCTTTTTTGGGATCCTTGTAACTATTGCTGGCCAGGCTTAGGGAGCAAATTGATGAAGACAGAGCTCTGTTTTCCATCTTTTAGTAGAGGGTCACATGCTTTCAAGTAAAGCTGAGTGAGGATGCTCTTAAGTCTGCTAAACACAGAGGAGACCAACAGCTTTCCTTCAGAGCCAAGGAGGCGACCACAGCAAATGGTTCAGCACACAGCTAATGGACTCCTAGCCTCTCATTATGATAACATTTTGGAACACAGACCACTTTTATACAGGTCAGAGAACTGAACGAGAGAAACAAAGCTGACTCTGTGTCCTACGCTGTTCTATGCTAGCCCTCTTCAGGCTGCAAAATCTACTCAGAGAAAGGCAGTTTGTAAGAACGTGTCACGTGTAAAGCTTCCTGCACATGCACTCACCTGAGTCCTGGGGTCATAGTATGTCCCAGCTATGGGATCGTAGTAATTCCCAGTTTCAGGATCATAAATGTATGTGGACACATCTGATGGAGCTGAATGGAGAGACGAGTTAATATCGGAGTCTTACAAATGCAGAACTTGCTCTTTACAAAGAGAAAAGCAAGAGTAAACCTTGCACTTTCAAAAAGATCAAGAGTGGAAAAGAAGAAATTTTCTGCCCTGGTAAGACAGGCGAGAGCAGTCCTCACATCGCTCTGCCTACATCTTTTTTCTCTAAGGAGTAAGAAGGTCGATAGGTTTTCACAGTTCTTCAGTTTTAGGACTGGCAAAAATTCCACATCAAAACACACTTACAGGGGCTGTGCTGAGATCACCAGATCACAACACTTGACCGTACAAAGAATTCAGTAATTTCCCAAAGAATGGGTGGATGTGTACCAGGCTCTGTTTCCACCCACCCCCGTGAACAAGGAAGATCTGTGCTCTTATAAACAATCTCCTGTTTAAAGTGATGATGTTCCCCACATCCCTGCTGTCTCTGGTGCATGAAAGCTCCCGACAAGAAACAGAGCAAACTGTTTCTACCAGAAAAGCCAAAGGCCTTAAGGGTAGGGCCATAACATGAGGAACGTCTCACATTTCCAAAGTATTATTTAGACAGAGCTCAGCAATGCTACATAGATGTTAGCTGAACAATTATGGCGGGGGGTTCCGGCTACTGGCACTGCTGCAGTGTATTTTGCTCTGTCTCATCTGGAAATTAACAGGCTGATTTTATCCCCTCGGTATGCCACAGCAAGGGAAAGCAAGCAGCAAGTTTTCTTTATCTGCATGTAGCTTTGGCAGAGTAAAAGTATGGAGAAACCCATTATCAGATAGGAAAGTGTGACTAAACAAAGTTGGCAAAGGAACTCAGAAGTGGGTGTAGCAAATAAACCTACTCTTAGTCTTTAAAATACTTTTGGGCTGATTTCTACATGTCAGTGCCCTTTTAAGGAAGTAAAGTCTCCACAGTAGGAGTGAGGCAGAGCTTAACTTACACTGTGCTCGGGTGCGTCTCTGTGATTCGTTGCCCCTCCTGTCTCTCATGCCCCTTCTGCCCTGGATTAAGTGAACAACACAAACAGATCGGAGACTCTCTGACAGACATCACATTGCTTCTCCTCCCTCCCACGGGCCCAAAGTTCAGGAAAACAGTTATTTAGCTACTCTAAATAGAACACAGACATAACTTTTCATCTACAGAATGAGGGACAGTATTGCAAGGCACGAGACCTCCATAGCCCCCCTGAATCTTTAAATCAGGTACTCATGGCAATCCATTTGAAAGCCCCAAACCCATTCAGAAGGGGAAAGCCCTGCAGCCCAGTAACACAACCAGTAAAGAAGAGACACTCTCTTCAGGAACTGAGATCAGCCATCAGCAAGTCAACCTGTAAAAGCCTGTTATTCAGTAATCCAGACCCAAATTCCCTCAAGCAGCATCTGTGCTGACCCACATTTCGGGGTGCATTACAATCGTTGTGGCACAGTAGCAGCAAAGAGCATACCTGAGCACCTTCAAGCTTGTGGAAGTTTCAGCAGTCCAAAGGGAAAAAGCCTAACAAAGTCATGCCCACTGCCCTCGATGCTCCCGCCCTTCCCTCCCAGTTGCCGCCGCGCAGGCCTACCTGTCCATAGTAGGAATTGTCACTGTGCTCCCCGTAGTCATTCCTGCTGAGGTAAGCATTGCAAGTTAATGTCCATCTGGCTTCAAATTAACCTCAGGGTACTCAAATTGACCAGCAGAACCAATAAAGACAGAAAGACCATCGTCACTGGCCACATGTCGGATTGTGTTCATCCCGGGAGACAGAGAGGCTTCGCAGATCGCTGTCTCCACTAGAGTTATGCCCCCTCTCTCTGCTCAGTCAGCAAAGAGCAGCTGAATCTCTCCAACTGCTTTTGAAGAAAATTAATTCCTTCACAATGAGATTTGATGGCTGCACAACAACAGGAAGCCACCTACTGCAATGGCTAGTCCCACACTCCTCAGTCCCTGAAGCTTCTTCCAGCTCTGATAGTTCACCGTGCACTTTGTTAGGCTGCAGGGACATCTGTGCTAATTCATTTACCAGCCTTTAAGGACGAGGTCTGACAACACATCTCTAGCCTCTCAGCACATCACACAAAGGGCAACCCTACTGACTGATCCCTCCATACCTTCTCCTCCCTGTGGCAAGATTCACTTCCACCGTACGGCCATCAATGCACATAGGGGGATCCAGATTCTGCAGTATCTTCAGCAGCCTCAGCGCCTCCTGTAAAATGAAAGGAGAATTTCATCTCTCTCAGAAGCGAAGTCTGTTTCTGCCTGAAGAGAAGGTTTTGTGCCTACAGGATGGCCACAGCAGGACAAAAAACCACAATACTCTTGCCTAAATATTAGTGAAAGACATTTAGGATGCGACAAAAAGGATGAATACACTGCTAGGTTCTTCGCTTGTCCCACAGCCATTTTCAGCAGCCAGCCAGGGACTGTGTTCTCCTAGGGCTGCTGGACAATGCAGCACCATGGCGGCTGTTGCCCCAAAGAGTTTTGGTGAACTCTGGGAATCACTCTGGCTAAAGAGAAAATGTGAACCCTCCAGCGTGGAACTGTCTGTTAATTAAGATTCTTGCCTTTTGCAGACAGTAACCACAGAATTCAAGTTCCCTGCAAACAAAATACCCGTGCAAGAGACAGTCCAGTTTAGGAGGGTCTACAGAGAGACATATTGAGGCAGGAAACTTGCTCAACATCACAGTTTGTGACAACATTCTTTAGCTCCTCATGTCTTTAGCCTGTGATCAACAGATGTATCAGATGTTCCCTGTGTCTAGCCAGACAAGCAGGAGTGGTCAGTAGCTCTCTCCAGAGCAGCTGCCCAACGAGTACAGCTATTTCTTATATTCTTTTGTTCCTGTGCCTTCGCTACTTCTACAAGCTATAGATGCCAAGAGGGGGAGCATGTGAAAGCGGGAAACTACTTACAGCATGCGAGTCCAGTTCAATGAAGCCATAGGTCTGCCCCATCCGGCCAGCTTTGTTCTTCATGATGCGCACTCTGGACGTGGAGAGCTGCACGTATGGAGCCAGGAGCCCCACAATCACTTCTGGGGGGGTGAATCGTGTAATACGCTTCAGCATAATTGCTGAGAAGGACAAGGAGAGAGGTGGCCCGGAAAGAAAAAGTGGAATAAAAAAGATATTTCAGATCCGGGCTTACTGTGACAGCAACAGGCCAAACTAAACCCACCCAAAGCACCAGCACAGCTTCTTGCAGTTGGGCTGGAAGCTGATACTTTTTTTCTCTCTGGTTTGCTCAGACTGCTCCCTCCAGTTGCTCACCTTTCCTTCCCAGAAAACAGAGCAGAAAGTAGTCCCTACTCCCCTCCCTCCTCAGAAGAGATTAGCCCAGGGTAAATTCTGGCCAAAGGAGACTTCTGCTGCTGTGCTAAGTTAACTGTCCCACCCTGACACCGGCTTACTCTGAATTAATTTTCCTAAGGGCAGCATGCCAGCACATTTGAAGCTGGACAGCCCACCATTACTTGATGCCATGGATGTGCACAACACAGAAACAGCCTCCAGAGGTTTTGGTGAAATGCTGCAGATAGCCTCGTGGAGAACAATCAAGAGGAATCCCAAATTGGGCTTTCTGCCACTCACTTCTGCTTCCTCCTCCTTCCTGTGGTGTGGCTTCCTCTGCTTCTCTCTGAGAAGGCTGCTCCTGGTGCCTGTCCATGTCCCTTCTCTTCTCCTGCGAGGGCCGCCGCTCTCTCCCTTCATCTCTTTTCCTTGGCTCCTGCTCTTGAGGCGGGCACTCCTGCTGCGGAGCAGGAACTGAAGGCTGGAGAGGCTGCTTTGGAGATCCTGGTTGTACTGATAACTCTTGCTCGGGTTTTTCAAGCTTTGCCTCTGCTATTAGAGAAGAGAAACAGACTGGTTCCACATACAACACTTGAGCACATACTTTTCTTCTGCTATTTTCTGGCCACTGCAACTGCCCGCCTTAGAAGAGGCTAGCCTATTCCGTCCTTTGCACGTCCCATGTCTTAACCTGCAGAGACAAGGCGCACAACGGGCGAGACAGGCAGCTCATCCTTCCATTGCCCTGTTTCACATCAGGTTCCTCCTCTAGTTGTCCTCTCCTGTCAGAGATAAGGCATTTTGGCCTTTTTATAGGACCGGCTCTTGCCTGGGCACACATGACTTAGGAATGGGTTTGGATGTGGTCTACCCATGTCCTGGACAACGTACCTGGCACTGATAACCTTACTATGACTGATCTACTCTTGACCACTCAAAGCTGAGCAGTATCAACTACCGCCTGTCATCCTGTCTCTATGCTAGAAGAAAACTGGGTGCAGACACCTGTGATCACTGAGTGAAACGCACCACACATGAAATCACTGATTTTTATTAGGTCTCTACTTGCCACAAAACGAAGCACCCATTACGTGGAAACACCCTGCCTCAGCCTAGCTATGCCACACAAAGAAGAGAAATCCCACCAAGCTTCTGTGCTTGAAGGCCTCTGAAACATCTAGCTTCACTTCCAAAGAGATCCTTGCCCACGCTGCCGAAGGTGTTAGAAAGGGAAGCCTAAGCTGTGGGGCTGTGAAGTCAAATGTCACCAGCCCTCTACCTGCTGCTCAGATCCGTTCCCACAACAAGAGAACATGACCTAGCGCAGTAAAGCTTCACTCTTTAACATCCCCCTACTCTCATTCTGTCTGGCCAGGGGAAGCATGGCAGAACGCACCATTATTTTGCATGGAAACATTGCGAAAGCTGCACCCCGACTTGCTTGGCTGGACAGCCCCATACAAATCTGTCTCCAGTTTGCAGGGTGCAGTTAGGGCCACACTTCACGAGCAGGACCTCATGCAGGATTCGCATAGGAAACCGAATGATGCAGACATAAGCACAACCCCAGACACGCAGAGAGCACTTCTCTTACTGAATTCTTGCTCAGCTGAGGCATCCTCTCCCTCAGAACCACCTCTGGACTCCGGGCCCGCTCTGCTCCCTGTAAGAGAGGCATATTAAAATCCACTTCAAGACCATCAGTCACAAAGCATGCAAGAGCCTACGCAAAGTTGCAGTAATGAACGCGTATGCTCAGAGACTTGCTTTGTCTCACTTGGCAATTAACAAACAGTCACAGAGAGATTACCTTATTATGTTCTCACAATCAACAAAACCAGGTCAGGGAGCAGCATGCACCACAATTAGTTTTCACAGCATCTTAAAGCCCCTGTTTAATTTGTTCCTCGGTAGCTTTTATTACGCTACACAGCTGTGGTGACCAAGGGGGCCAGGTATGCAAATTCTGCCTTCCTAATACTAACGGAGGAGCTACAGTGCAAGGAAAGCAAAACAGCCACAGGGACGGTGCTTCAGTACACCAAGAGCTCTGCATCAGCAGTTATTTTAATGCCCCCCTACCTAAGGTATGCACAGAAGAAATGCAAAACGTCAGAAGTCTGCTCAAAGATGCAGAGTCAAAGCTTACAGAGGGCCTGGAATCATCCCAAAGGAATCAGTTCCTCTAGGGACTGTGCTTTGGCTGTTGTGCCGTCCCATCCGAAAAAGCAGAGGTGCTGGTGGGCGAGGAGCTCCCAGAGGAGCTGAACTCCTTCCTTTCCACGCACTCCTTACAGCCAGCAAGGTGAATTCAGCAATTCACATCCCGGGTCCTCAAATCTGAGAGCCTCAGAAGAGTACCACTAAAACCACGCAGCTGCTCCTCCCAGGGAAGGGGGCTGAGGGGAAGCCACGCCACCTACAGCAGCGGTGCCAGCTCACAGACCTCAGGACACAGCCTGTCACTCCGGAGGGAGGGCAATGCCAAAGCAAAAGGAAAGGCCTTGTGCTGTAAGACTCCGAGCCTCCCGAGAACAGAGAGCCTGCTACCAACACGTGGTTCGCACCACATTTAGTGCTGACAGGGAAAGGAGGCTAAACGAAGCCAAATTAATAATCCTCCTCCGCAGTGCTCGGCTTGGTGCTCAGCCAGCTCCACCAAGGACGCCGCAGGGAAGACAGGATACAAACTTACTTGTCAGGACAGGTGACACTTCTAAGCGACCAAAGCCAGGAGGACCAGATGTACTCACCATCTCTTGGGAGCTTGCAATAGGAGCAGGAAGATCTGTAGCCCACAGTGCACACCTTACACTGCAACGGAAGACGGACAGCGTGAAAAAGCCACGTTCGGAAGGGGTCGGTACAGCTTACTCCAGGAGGCCAGACTCTGAAGTACTTGCAGAAAGTAAGTTGTGGCCACGGAAAAGTGACAGCGAGAGCTTGGGAGACAGGATGGGTACTGGCCGCAAGAGCCTCGAATGGAAGGGGAGGGGAACGGTCCCACGGCTCACACCTGGGATCGCCTCGGGACCGGGATTTTCACACAACTTCACCCAACCACAGCTCTGCTCACACCACCGAGGTGCTTCGCTAACCCTTGAGGCAGGATCCTTCCCCCTCTCGAGTGATGCCGGACTGAAAAGCTCCCTGCTGGCTGCCGTCCTGCCGGCCACCCCATTGTTTCAAAGGACCCGAGGTGACCTCTGTTCTTCCTCCCCTCAGCTCGCTCCTCAGGCAGTGACCAGGTCCTCCCCCGCGTTAAAAGGCACGTGCAGATACCGATGCCAACAAAAAGGCGTCTGCCAGCCGCAAGGCAAAGCTGCTGGGGCTTAGATGGTTATCCCACCCGGGATACTGCAACCTCCTGCTCTGCCCTCAGGGGCAACGGGAAGAGCGACCCTCCTGCTGGCTCTGCACTCTTCCTCAGCTGAAAGCCAGGAGAACCGCGGGAAGGGCACGGGAACAAAGCCGGCCTCGAGCAGCTGTGCCACCCCAGAACCAGGCCCATTCCTGGCTGAACAAACCCTGCCTGGGCTTTGACTTCTTTCCACGCTTCCCCTCTGCTGCACTTGCTACACTCAAATAGCTCACGGGTTCCTGCGCGCAGAGGGGAGGTTTGCACGGCTACGCTGTGAAAGCTCGTGGCAGGGAGTGAGGACGCTCACTGCTACCCCTGCGAACCACAGCACAAACCTGCGCTGTGCCAGGAGGCAGAACCACCGCCTCTTTTTGGCCACGCAGAAGGGATCCGTGCATTCTTTTCTCTTACACAGTTTAGAAGAGGCAAGAGCTTCGGGATCTTACGGATCTTCAGTCCCTGAGCAAAGATTTAATGCTCCTCTCTGCTGCCCTTGCCAGAGAAGCCAGCAGGAAAGCAGAGTGCAGCTCCCAGTCGCATACTTACACGTTTGCAGCGCCAGAACTCCGGGCACGGAGTGTACTCAAGGGTCACTTCTTTGCCACCGATCGAAAGAGTTCCCTGTTGAGACAAGGGGGTGAATGACGACCGCGCCCAGCACACGGGGATCGCTCAGAGGCAAAGACAGGGGTTAAAGCTCTGCTTTCCAAAGGTTTGGCAAGTGAGACGGGGGACGAGGGGGAGAACGCCTGCTTCAGCTGCCTGGAGCTTTGCCGTGGAAGTGGAAGGGAAAGCGCCCGAGCCCTGCTCTAGCACAGGGCTACAAGGCTGCGGGCTGACTTCGGGGGAAGCAGGCAGAGGAGGCTGTGCCACCTCCCGGGAAGAGCAGAGCCGGGAAGCAGAGCACAAGAGGGCTTTAACTTGCTTTTGTCCACAAGCTGGAAAGGCAGCTGGACATCCTCCTTCACACCAGCCACCACCAGGCTGGGCTCAAGGCAGCTCCTTGAGGAGGAATACAAGGAAAAACTCCATCGAGGTGAGAGAAATCTGATGCTTGGGTTCGTCTTCACGCCACTCAAGAGACCCTGGCTGTCCTTCAGGGAAGTGAGGGCACCCCCGGCTGCACGGCCGGTCCGTGGGGGGGCTGCGCTCGAGCACTCGTGCAGCAGGGAGGGAAGCAGAGTGAAGACACCCTGCTTTCTGCCCCGCTCAGCAGAGATGGCAGGCGCCCAACAAACCCCCCGGCTTGGCTGAGATGCAGCTGATCGCAGGGATCCCAAGGGCGAAACGCGGTAGGTGAGAGCTCCCCGGCTCCTGCACGAAGCCACCTGTAGGAGCAGGGACCCTGCTCTCACCTGACGTGGACACAGCCCCTGCCCAGGCACAAAGGATGCGGGCCGAGCTCCAAACACAGAGCCAGGGGACATCTCGCACCACCGCAGGCACTGCCTGGCTGCCTGTCCTTCCAACACAACGTGGTGACAACAACGAGACTCAGACCCGGGGCTCCCAACCCTTAGGGAAGCAGCCACCCGGTGCAGACGGGTGTCAGGGAGCTGCGAACGGTCCCGAGCTATTTTGGGGATCCCTCGGCAGTCAGAAGCTTCCCGGGTGCTCCGTCCCAGCAGCCTGGTCACACAAGAGCGCACAGAGCAAAGCAGGAATGTGAAAAAACAAGTTCCCGGGGGTATTATTCAGCAGTCACAATACACCCATGCAAGAATTGCTGTGCAAAATGTGCTGGAGATGCTAGGGAATAAGGAAAGCGGGTGGGAGGAGCTCATGGGAGGGAAGCAGTCGGTGGCGGTAAACCAACAATCCCTTAACCCCTCCAAAAAGCACAGCGGAGAAAGCTGGAGGACCAGAGGCACCACCACGGTCAGGCACCAGCACCTCCCCTTCCCGCAGCCTGCGTTTCCACAGCCCGGCTGTTCCTTCCTCCCGGGCCTACCCGCACTGAGCACTTCAGGGGATTCCTTTCCACCACCCAGCTGTTCGGACCCCGATTCCCAGCCTGGATTTGCCCGTGCCTCCCAGAACACCGACCGTCCTGAGTGCAGCCACGGCGCAGCACACGGCCGAGAGCAGCGGAGAACCACCCGTGCCTGCCCGCGGACCCGGCGAGCACAGGCGGGGCAGAAGGCAGGGTGCACATCCTCGCAGGCACGGCCACAGCCTGGGCTGCGAGCCCGCAGAAGCCCCGGGGAGCAGCAGGCAGCCGGCCCCGCTCAGCCCTGGCTGCAGCCCCGCAAAGGGCCCGGGACGCAGGGACAGCTTGGGCTGGGGACGCTTCCTCCGGCAGGGCAGCGCCCACGGCTTCACCCTTGCAGCAGTTACTTGAGAACAACACTCGCCAGAAAGCCTTAAGGTTATTTTTGTTTTTATGGACGATCATTTTTCAGCGCACGTGGTGCTGGTCTCTACTGCAAACTCATTATTGGAGACTGCCAGAAGTGTCACTTGCTAATTACTCACTCGTTTCCTTAACACCCCGCTGATTGCCTGCTCACTTTTTCAAGCTCGCTCTCACTGACTCCTTGATTGAATCATTTTCAAGGCTGCAACAATCATTTAACACACCAAAACGAGCCCTTCAGTTGGGACACACGGTGTCAGGATTCGGTAGCTCAGTGGCTTTAAATTCCTCTTTCCCCCATTTTCTTAATAGATTCCATCCCAAATCTTTATTTCTTCTAATCCCTGTCACTCCTTACTCTGTTTCAGCTCCATCTTCTTTTCCCTGCAAGGTATTTTGGATAAAACCTCTAACCTTCAGTTCCCCGGCTTCAGCTGAGCAGGTCTTTGTGAACTCAGGAAGACTTTCAGAACGTTTCAGGGAAGACTGCAAGAAGGGGAGAAAAAAAAAGGCAAACCCAAGGAAGGCTGTGCCACGCCGTGGCAGTCCCCGGACAGCAACAGTCCCGTCCGCACCCACGCATTTTATCGCGGACCTCTCTCACAGACCCACCTGCGCTACGCCTGTTAGTTCTCCTTGTGCATTTGCAACATCCTGTACTCCTGAGCAGCTTGGCCTTTTCTTTCCAAATTGTTATGCTTCAGAAATGTCTCTGCCGTCCTCCCCGTGAGGAACCTCCCCCTCAAAACTCGCAGTGAGCGTGCGGTTGACTCACCAGTGAAAGGTTCACGAGGCGGCACAGCGCGCTGGTGCCAGAACACAGAGCTCTCGGCGGTGGAGATGCCCAGGCTTTCGAGGGCACAAGCAGCTTTTCCTTTTGTTTCCGAATTCCCAAATGCAAAGCAGAGCATCGGGGTTTTATTTCTGGCATCGGTGTTTGATGCTACTGTTGGATGTCTTTCAAAAGCAATTCTATTTTTTTCGCTTAGAGGGCTGGTGTAGATGCAATACCGGATTACAGCTTAAGTGGTACAACGGAATATAAACCATTGCGGCTAAAGTTATCCCCAAAAATGTGTCATCTGGGACAAGAGCCAATGGCCTAGCATGCAAACATCCCTGGAAGCAGACTCCAATCAGCTACGCAATCCCACCAGCCGGTGGTTCTGGAGAGCGATGCCACGAAGGCGTCAAACCTACCTGCACCAAGCACGCAGCAGGGAGCAGCGTCCCCGAGCCCTCCGGTGAGCAGGGACGTCAGCATGTGAAACTCCCCCACTTCAAGAGAGGGGGGGAAAAGGGAAAATCCCTTAGCCACCATATTCGCAGAGGGTACAACCTTTCCAGAAGCACCGTGGAGACCGTGTGTCAGCTGGGCATCAGGCTTCGGCACCAAAACTCCAAAATTCCTCGGGCACTTGCCAAGCTCTTTGCCACCAAAGGCAGTTAAAGCAGAAGAATTTTTAAAATATTGGCATGATCTAAATGGTAAAGACAACCCTAACCGTAAGACAAAAACTAGACTGCCCTCTCCTGAGGCTGGATTTCGACCAGCTCTGGTTCCCTTCCCCTCACTGCCATCACCTTGCCTCGGCGACGGAAGCAGCTCCCTCCCCGCCCCACGCAGCGCCTGCCTGACCCCGACGGGCAGGAGAAACCGTGCACGCTGCCGGGCAGCGCGTGGATGGGACCAGGGATCGCTTCGACACGGCCAGGAGACAGGCTCTAAGGGTGACCCAAACATTTCAAAGTGTGGCAAGCCCTTGGAGCGCAGCACAGCTCCCCAAGCCAAGCCAATCTTTCGCTTTGGCTGAATTTGGCCAACCATTAAAAACCTACGTACAATCTCACTTGAGAGCCTCTTAACAACAAGCCGACAGCTCTCCACGTGCTGCACCCCACAGCTTCAGGGAACAGAACCGAGGCTCACCTTCGGAGCCCCCAGATCCACGAGGATTGAGCCCAGACTTTCTCCTTGGGTACGGCCAAAGAGCGATAACCAAGACAGCGCAGGATGCGTCGCCCCCCGTTAGCAAGGAGATGACTGCACCCCCAACAAAGCAGCCTCAGATCTCCTCAAGCTGCTGGCTCGCACAAAACCAACCACGGCTTCAGCGGGTCGCTCCCGTCCACTGTCTGGTTAAACAGAAAATATCCATGCCGCGATCTAAAGGTTCTGGTACCCAGCTTGCTGAGTCAGAAGACGGGCACGGCTCAACATGCTAAAAGTGACCTGCAAATACCATTTGCGAAGGGATGTAAGGATGCACACGAAGACTATGACACAGGAATGCTTATGGGCAGCGCTGCAGAGCAGTGGTATTAAATGCCAGGGTTAACCTCACTTACGGGATGCTAATTCAGCTCTCTTACGCATAGTTACTGCCGTTAGGATGGTTACCCAGAACCCACTGCACAACAATCATTTAACAATTACTGAAACTGATTAATGACTAGGCTCTACTGCTTGGCGGAGCCTCAGGCCATCGCCGAGGGAGCAGCCTCGGGACGCAGAGGGAGCCCGCGGTGCCAGCAGCATTTCTAGAGCAGCTCTCAGCACCCGCGGGTATTTCCCAGGCCTGGCCTCCTCGCACACCGGGCAGCACAGCGCAGGGAGACAAGTGGCTGACAGCAGAGCCGGGTTATCTGTCTGCAACCGCAAATCAGGCTGCTCTGGGGTTTCCCTCTAGTCTGAGGACGGGTTATAAATGCAGACTTCACAACCCCAACTGTGCTGCTATCCAGGTGACACAACCTCGCCCTGTGTCACCGACACGGTCCTCGTCTCAGGCAGAGGACGGGGGAAGCTGGCAGGAGCACACGGCTCTCTCCCTTCAGGTATTCACCTTCACCACAGAGGGTCAAACGCCAAAGGTCCTTCCAGCCTGCACATCCCCAGCTGCTCCTGTTCACGAGGCGGCAGCTTCTGGGGCCAGAGCAGTGGGCCAGCAGCCTGGGAGGGTAAGAGACCAGCTGGATGTATTTCAAAACAACATCATCTCCGCCACAGACACTGGCTTCTCATCCCGCTTTTCCCATATGCTGAAGATTTTATCTCCAAGCTTCTTGGCAGCTGCTGTACGAGGGCCTCGAGTCTGCGGAGCAACAGGCAGCGCACCTACCTACCTCTGACAAAAAGCAGAGAGAGCTGCGAACCCACAGACCACAATCCATCCGCAAGGAAGGACTGGGACAACGGAGCGTGACACCAAGAGATGAAACTAGAGCCATGTGGTCTGCTGCAGGTAGCGCGGTGAGCTGGCATCTCCTACAGGAACTACTAGGAACGTCCTAGTGCAGCGGGGCTCCCCAAAGGCTCACAGCCCCTCCTCACGCTGCCCAACCATTTCTCGGGGATTTCTTCTCATCGGCCAACAAGGATGGGTGGCTCCCGGGCAGCAGCGGCGCCGTGGAGCCGAAGGGCACGCGGCATGACTTGGGGGCGCTGAGCAGTGAGGCGTTAGCTGTGCTAGCACCCGACGCCAAGCAGCGAGGCGTGCTACGAGCTCGCCGCCTTCAGGGTCGGAGGAGGCCTGAGACAGCCCGGAGATGTCTCCAGCACCCCGAGTTAACAGGACATGCCTTCAGAACTGAGGCATTAGGAGGATAACCCTGAGTCCTAAAGACGTAGTAGCTAAGCAGAACCGATTAAGATGCTCTGTAAGGATCACCTCACCCCGACAGCACCCTGTGCCTCTTTTTCAAGCAAAACCCATCGCCCACGTGCACCGGGACCATCCGTTACGACGTGCTTCCAGATCCACTTGCTCCCACGCAGCTTTCCTCAGCCTCCCTTTCCGCCTCGTTATCTAGGCGATTCGTCCTTTAGCAGAGGTTGCCCGTCTGCATCGTTATTTCCACAGACGTCCCATCCACGCTGCTCAGACATCTCTGGGCTTCTTCCCGTGCTTTCTAATTCCCTGGCTGGCAACCACACTACCACGCTCGTCTGCCTCGGGATCTTTGTGAAACCCCTCTCCCCCGCTGGCAGAGACACACAGAAGCTGCCTCTCAGACCGTGCTGGCTCTCTACTGCTCACTGCTCGGATTTTTGAACTACAATTCGCTGCCACGTTAGGACGCTTGAAGTGCTTATCTTTTAATTACAGCATTTGCTCCGCTTGTCAGCACACTCAGTCCTGCTCCGAGAATGTCACCGAAACAGCCGGCACAGGCAGGCTCCAGAAGGATACCAGCTTCGTGTCGCAGCTTGACAAAACAAGCCATGTGCCCGGGACTCCACGTGCTCCGGGACCAGCTCTGGACGGGAGGGGATATGAATGGCTTCTGCACGTCACCCCCTACCGAAATTTCAACACATCTGAGGGTTTTCTTTGATCCACTGAAGCAGATCGCATCTTTCACCTGCCACTGAAAGCCCTACCTCCTCCTTGCACAGCTAATTCTAACCTCCAGCTTCTCTTGCCCCCAGCTTTTCCTCTAAGAGGGCACCTTTGCAGAACAGCATTGTAGGATTCCTGGACACGAGGGAAATGTTAAAACAAAAGCCTCTTCTATGTAGTCCAAAGGGGTCAGATGAGGACGCTGAGGGCCAGGGGGAAACCCGAGACGATAGCTCAAAGGGGGACAAGTTCTAAGCTTTGGTGTTGCCGGCTGGGCTCCCGACCCACAACTAAGAGAAGCCTGGACGGTTAAGGACTCGTTGTGGGGTAAGCTAAGAAGGTCATGCACATCAAACACCTATTCCAGTTCCCAGAAGATCACCAGTCAGGTTGCATCCTCTATTTGAAAAGCATGCCTAAACTACCAAAACTTAGATTATTTAAATATATAATGTACTGAGTGTAATGATTCGGAGGTGGCTCTAGGGAAGGTCCCCCATGGCTCTGCCTCATCGCTGTTCCCTTTCTGATTCATCGAGGTCTACTGCCTGGACTGTGTTTGCACAACAGCAGCCTCAAAGACTCCCTTTGCTCCTGGCATAGACATTTTCTCTCTCTGTCTCTCTCCAAAATGCTGCTCCGCTGCCCGGACATATTTCTCAGTATTTGGTTATAGGGCCACCTTCTTCCTCAAAGGTCATCCCATGCCATAATGCTGCGAAACAATATAAGGATTAAACATGTGAGCACAATGCAGCTGCGTGCACTAACCCACCCCGGGACCTTCCGGAGCATTTCCCCCGGGGGCACCTCACAATTAGCAGTGGCCATTAGGAAACCAGGAGAACAATGAGGAAATGCCCAGCTCCTTAATTACACGTTTGAGGCACAGGACCAAAACACTGATGATCGATCCCAATGTAGGGTCACGCTGGGAAAAAAGTCAGGCTGGGGAGCTCTGCCAGAAAAGGAGATTGATTGCTAGACAGTCCTGTGTATTTTGGTAAGATCCCACAGCCAAACAGAAGCACGTCCTCGCACTGGAGCACACAGGCACGAGGCTAGGCGCTGAACCCAACACAGCCCCGCGTGGGGAGCAGAGCGCAGGACGTCCTGCACAGCAGCAACGTTTGCTAAGAACACGCTGACCCTGCAGGACATCCCCTCTGCTGTAAGGAAAAGACCCAAAATCTAGGGAAGAGGAACAGTTCTGAGGATGAAAAGAGGGGTTTGGTCTCAGAGACACCATTTCTCAACATCCCCAGTTTCCCAGGTACAAGCAAGTGCCTGATGCTGACTCTAAAAGGGCTGGCAAAAGAACCAAGTCAGCTGCCTGGGGAAACGCACCGGCAGGGCAACGCTTACCTGTGCCTCCCAAACGTGCCTCCAAACGTCACTGTGACTCGAGGGTGGCCTGCCCACAGGCTAAATGCAGACCCTTAACAGTCACTCCTGGTAGCGCCAGCAGGTGCCTGGCACATCTCCAGGCAGGCACTTGTACGGATTTCTGCACCTGAACAAGTGCAGTCTCCTGGGAGCTGGTTTGGGAAGGTGCTGCTCTCACCTCCTTGGTCAGCATCCGAAAAGCCCGGCCCAGCACGAGGACAGAGCCACGTGAGCTATTTGGAAGGAGAGGAGTTTCTCCTGCCAGCATGGCACGGGTGCAGCGTACACCAGAGGGTGTCACGGCTCCCCGCTGGGACCCCGCAGCCCCTTTACAGACGTGCTGGGGTTGAAGAGGCTCATCCAGGCAACATCCAGCTACATCCTGCCGCAGTCAGCTGCTGAAGTAAGGTGCTTAGTGCCTCGTCAGGGAGCAAGAAGCAGAAGACGACCTCCTGTGTGGCTACTCAGGCTCTGAGGATGTTACCTGACCTCAGCAGGCCAGGAGAGGACTCCAGCCAGAGAGGTGGGTGTGCAGGGAAGCAGATCCTATGAAAACCTTGATGCCAAGGAGGGAAAGGAACACGCTTCCCTCTTGCGTCAGAAGTGAGCCGGCCTGGTTGAATCCATAAAGGACTGGGAACAGCATGCACAGACATCGTCTTCAAACAGCTCGGGATTGCCTCCCGAACCCCTTCAGGGGCTCCAACAGCCAGAGAAGCGGGCAGTGGTACGGGACGAGTGTCAGCCCCACGTGGACCAGGCGCAGAAGAACGCACTGGCAGGGAAAAAACAACCAAACAGCCCCGCTCTGCTCTCCACTGAGACCACAAGTTGGGAAGAATCAAACGGGCCTTCAAAAACCTGGGGCTATAAACATTAAAATGCCTTACTCATATCATTAATACACAGCTTCGCAGCACAAGACATCTTCTTAGTGAGACCTCTCAGCCTGACCTTACATGTAAGAAAACACACCTTAGGATTCCGAGGACTTAAAACCACTTTCCCTGTTAACTCTTCTCCTGAGATCCTCGATGGAAATGTACAGCAAATATTTGCTCGGGCTCTTAATTTCATCCCGGCTCAAAGCCAGTACATGAAACCCATCTGAATATTGCTAATTTTCTGCGGAGATACGGACTGTACATCACAAAACCTAAGATTTCCCCTGCTGGCTGTGAAAACAAGAACTGCTTTCCTCCTCCTGTTCCGAAGAAGATAGTTTCAGAGATTTAAATACTCGAATCTCATGTTTACAGCTTTGTAGCTTTGACCCTCATTAAAAGTGTACTTCGTTACAGGACACACTTGATTTTAGACCACTTTCCTTTGGGGAATCGACGTCCGGAAGCTGTTTGCTCATCCCAGGGAAGACACGACCAGCAGCGTGTGGGTGGCATGAAGTCGTGGCGATGCAGGAGGACACGTGGGTGTAACGTCCAGTAGTTGTCAGCTCACACCGTGCAGCAGCGCAGCAGAACAACCCTTTAGGCAGAATGCCACTTCACATCAGACATTTCTCTGCAGGAACTCAACCCCACGCTTCACAGCTTCTGTCGCTGCAGAGGCCAGGAAGAACCTTCCAGCTCCCCGGTGCCTCCCCGTGCAAAGCGGCTTCAGGATGTTCCCCCGTTGCCTTCCTCTGGGGACAACCTGAGGACCTGCCAGCTGCTGTTGTGTTCGTGCACGCTGGGTTAAACGGGTCACCTCATGGAATTCTCCCTCTCTCAACTGAGCGAGGAGCACAGGAAATTTGTGCCTTTCTTCTGAAGCGCAGCGGACCGCTGGCTACAGACCCTCGGTGCACCGCCACCTAACACGATGCCTTGTCCTGCGCAGACCCAGAGCGACAGCAAGGCTCCTGATCTCTGATTTCTTCCTGTGTTTATTTCACGTGTGTGATGTTTGTAGATATTAAGACTTCAGTAAGGGTCTTGAAGGTGCACCGTGGTTTAAATGAGAATGGGTGGGTAATGCCATGCTTCCTTCTGTGTTAAATACCTGTTTCCTTGTCGCCTGTGATTCAAGGGTAACAGACACAATAGTCCACTTGAGCACACCAGCCCCCATTTTCCACTGCAATCACACTTCATTTCTAGTCAACAACAGTCGGTGTGTGGTTTGCCTTTTTTGGTTTTTAGCCTCCAAACTCAACCTTTTACCTTCCTGTTCAGTACTCCAACAACAACAGCTTGTGCACCAAGGAATGGAAAAGCAACCGGCACCAAGACAGCACAAAAGCACGAACAAACAGTTCCGATGCCCAAGTTAATAAATACGACTCATCAAGTCAAAACTGCAGCAACATTTTGGTGCGCTCCCACTTCTCCAAATAGGCCAGATGGAGTCCTAGCACTGTAATCTGGCTCTGAAGCTTGTAAAACATCCCCCTTGACACTGCTGGGAGTGGGCTGAACAGGACTGCCGTCTCCCTGGCAGTGACAGGTCTGGTGCGAACCGCTACGGCTGAACTGGGATAGAAATTGAGCCTGCTCTGGAAATGCAAGTGAGCGTGTGTTCACTTCGATGCCTTTACTCACGTAAACTGAACCCACTCTGACTTCTCCCTCTCGCAGCCTCTGTGTTTCCTCTAAGTGATTTCAGCCATACATCCACTTTCAAGAGTACAGAGGGGATTTCAGACGGCGCACCTGCAGTTCTGTTAGTCACCGGCTTACTCAAAGGATGACTTCAAAAGCCTCAAAGCAAATGAGTGCAGTGGGTCCCACTACCTTTAAATCAGGAGCTTGATCACAGGATTTTACATCCTCACACAAAAACCACGGCCTGAACAAGCAAACAAGCTGACGATTGAGGCGAAGCACTATTTGTACGACACGGCTGATTTACCACAATCCCTTAAAGCCCTCTGATACTCCACTGATAAACACCTTCCAAGTGGTTACACAAGAACCTATTTAGTTTCAACATATCTTCCTAGAAAATCAACCGGTCACGACCAGAAGCACAGTAAGAGCCGTATAACCGGAGCGGCAGAGCAGCCCGCAACGCGGCTCTTCATTTCGTGGTGAATCCGTAGCCGTCCCTAGCACCTGTGACTAACATTGCCTCCTTGTGACAAGATTGCCGCTAACACGTTAGGACAGAACCCGACAGCTACACCGACAGGGCAGCATCTGCGCCCTGCATATGCGTCCAAGGACTACCTCAAGTCTTTCTAACTCAAGCAAAACCTTCTCCGCAAAGTAATTCAGAAGAGGAGCGTGCAAGATGCCTCGTCAGGCAGGAAAGCACTTTGCATGTTGGCACTAGTGGAAACAAGGCTATTTCCTAGGCGTTGCTCTGCCAGAATAAAAGCTTAGCCTTACAGAAGAGGCAGAGAGCAGACTTACCTGTGGCATGTGCCGCTTCCGCATTCATGAACAAAAACTTTCATGTACCTGCATTTTACACGCTGGGCTTGACCAAAGGTCCAGCTGGCCAAAAGCTGGTTCCTGTTTTTGAGCCGCCAGCGCAGGGGCATCCACCGCCCGCACCTTCGGATGCCGCGCAGCACTTTGCGAGGCACTGCGGGTACCGGTGTGTCACACCGCGCAATCCAGCGGGGAGGACTGGACATTGACCCGGGCAATCACCTCTGGATCAAGTCATTTAAGCCAACCTCAGGAAATCACATCGCTCCTTCACGTTTGCCAGCTTAAGTTTCGGGCATTTTAGCTAGAACATCCATCCCAACGGAGAAATACCTGATTAGCAAGGCATGCGAGATCTATGCAGGAAGAAGGGATGTTTCCGAGATAAATCTTCACAGATTGGCCAATGTCAACTGGAAAAAATGAAAAGGCAACACCACCACATAACTGCCCAGGGGCCAGAGGGAAAACAACCTCATTTTGGAAAAGGGTAGGGGAGGATGTTTTACCTGGAACAGCCTACTTATATGCAGCACAAGTGAGCTTCAGCGCACAGAACGGATAACTCTGCAATACAGAGCAATATTTGAGTCCCAAGGTAACCCTGCTGGGCCACACAGCACTGCCGGCGACCAGAGATGCTGAAGAATTCCTGCTCACGCATCCAGCACGTGCTCCAAACAGCTCGCCCAGGTGGCGTCCTCTGGGACAGCCCCGTTACAGAGACGCAGTTCAACAACAAAGCGTACAGCCCTCGCACGCTGCCACGGGGAGGCTGAAGGAAAAAAAAGGAGGGCAGGATTTTGGAGAAAGAGCAGGGAGGCAGAGGGACACGGCAAGCTGGGATCAGACAAGTAGAGGAAGAAGATGCAAGCTTCACAAGTCCTTCAGTCAGATGGGCACAGATTTTAAAGTACACTGGTTTGCATGGTTTGCTTCCTGAGACAGGGCAGGACAGAGCTGTGAGGAAGAAGGTTGGCATTTTATCTGGAGAGGGCTAGAAAAGCCACGGGGATGGGCAGCTGCTACCAGCTGGAGGAACGGCGTGTGAAGTCTTTGGCAGAAGATCCCTTACGACCTCCTGTGCCAAAGGAAGGAAAGATTCCCAGGATTCACACAAGCTTGTAAAGTCGAGATGACAGATGTTGAGATGACGGAAGAGAAGAAGGTCCAGGGATGCATTTTCAACACCAGAGTTTTGGCAGTTCATTTCACAACACCAGAAACCCTTCTCTGCCCGGAGATCTCTGTAAGGCGGACATTAAGCCGGCCTTTCCCAGCAGAGAAGCAGCCAGCGCACTCCCCACAACGCCGCCGCGGGATGTACGCGGGGACACCCGCACCGCGCTGCCACAGGTCACAAGAGCTCACTGCTTACTCCCAGGCAAGCCTGTGCCCCGGCACTGGGAGCCCGACGTTGCAGCCTTCCTCGCTGAGCCCACAGGCTGATCACTGCAATGGAACGGCAGCGCAGCGATTAGCAGGACACAAGTGGGAACGCACAAACGACCGAGTCAACATGTCGAGCCTCGGTGACGTAAGGCCCCGGTGAACTCACGGCAAGGTCAAACACTGAATCAGACACACACACAAAAACAAATCAGCTGTGCTGCCTGGAAATGCAATCATCTCATTACAAGGTAGCCTACGGAGAGAACTTTCCATAGGCCGGCGGATCATGAAAATCAAATGCGTTTCCTAAGTCATTAGCTGGCAGAAGAAACACAGCCTAAGTACACAAGTCTTTGTCCTCTCTCCACACACACTCAGAGTGGAAGACTCTAAAACCTAATTCTAGAAATCCACAGCAGGACAGGTTTAATAGGGAAAAAGATGCATGCCAATGGTATGACCTGAGGAAAATCCCCACACCAAATACGCAACAAGAAACGCAAACGGCTGTAGGGCAGCTGGCAGTCCAGGGAGGAAGTGGTAAAGGCAAGGCCATCCCCAGCCTCCTTCAGCTAACACACAAATGGATTTTAGTGTATTTGTGGACACGGCCAACCGCCGCCACCACGCTCAGCTGCAGGACAAAGCCGCCGTGGCGTGCAGCGACACTGCCGAGTGGGCAGCTGATGGGTACTCAGGAAAACGCACTCGCGGTGAGCGTTGCCTCCCACTGCACGGGGCACTGCGGGTTCTGCTGGAAGCTCTCAGACTTCACAGCTCAGTGTATCCTACCCAAAGGAAAATTATTTTTTCTCTCTTCGAAATTGCAACACGTTCCTCGCACCGAGCGCATGAGCAGGTCTCAAAGCACACTCAGCAGCCACAGGTCAGCAGAGCTGAAGCATTCTCAGGGGAGTGACAAGCTCCTTCTGTATTTAACTGGAAAGATACAGAGTTGTGACTGGTTACTGCAAATGTTTTCAGGACAGAAAGTCCCAGGCTCTGCCAGTTTGTCAAAGCATCTTGTGGATTTTAACACCAACAGCTACAGCGAAGTCTGTTCTGTTCACACCAAATGCAAAGCACTGCAGAGAAGGGATATAAAAGGGGATGCAGAGCAGAAGAAACACACAACTGTTGTTTCCAGCCTCACAGTGGTCGGATGCGTTCAAGTAGAGCAAGCGCCCACAAAACATCCCTCTCCTGGGAGAAACAAGCAGGGAACGGAGGCATCGCTGTGGTCAGCAAGCAGAACCAGAACCTCACGGAGCCGCAGGGAAAGCTGCCCTGCGACACACAGTGCTCTCAGTGCACGAAGGCACAAGAGCGAGTCCGGGAACAAGCACTCTTGCACATGTCTGGGTATCTCCGCAATAATTTATCAAGTACGTATTCTTACGAGTTCATGCTACAGCTCTCCCATTTTCACCCTCTTGCTTACGAAGCAGAAGGGAAGGGTTTAGGAAGAGGTTAGTTACTAGCAACAAAAGCTAGGAAATATTCGCACTGCCAAGTGTTGCTAAGTTTGAGGCCTGAGGGGACTTGGGAGACACTACTATACAGTCAGTCAAGACAAATCATTTGCTCCTAAGCTTCAAATAAATCTTCTGATTCCATTTGTGTAACAACCAGCTCCACCTCGGTGAAAACAGCAAAATATCCAGGCAGCAGAGACGAGATCTCTGCTTCTCCTCCTTCAGCTGCCTTTATGATACGCACCAGTACATGAGGGTACTTCATTTCCCACCCAGCTTTCCTGCACCAAGAACAAGTTCAGTACGTGCGTATCTCCTGCAGCTGAAGGAGGAGCACACGAGAGAATTCAGGTACTCAGAGGGAACCCAACACGTACAGGGAACAAGAGCCAGGGAACAAACTGTCAGAGGTGTCTCCTAAGGAGCCAAAACGCTGCTGCCAGGCAAGAACACTCCTACATGGGAGGCGACCCTAAGCCCGAATGTAAAGGAAACGCAAGATAAATGGCACACCGCTCCGCAGCCTTCAGAATGAGAACAAAGGAGGGAAAGATCGAGGAGAAACCTTGTGACTGAGCAGACAGAAACCCCATTTTCCATTTAAAATAACGGCACCTCCCCAAAGGAAAAGCAGCTCATGGCTAACAGAAGACAGATCGCTCATTAAAGTCAAACCCCGAACAAATCCCACGGCCAGCTCGTGACAAAAGACCCACAGAAGCACTGCGCCCACCAGCCCGAGCGCTGCCCCCACGTCCTGCGAGACGACAGCCGGCGCGTCCAGCTGGGGCAAAGAGCCGGCCCGCAGGCAGGACGGCCGGCAGCTGGCTCTGCTCTCAGCAAAACCCGCCGTGCAACACCTCTGTGCCAACAGAGCTGGCGATCCATCACAGTTCTCGTACACTAGATGGGTCCCTTGAGCTGTGATGAATTGCCACCGTCACAACCGACGAGGCAAGGCAATTTATCCGGGCAGTACCGTAGGTACTTCAGCTGTGGCAATGAATACAGGTGGAATAAAGCTCTTCCAAAATGAGGGCAGCGCAGAAGATGGATGTTTCCTTACCCTGGTGCGTTTAGTTGAACCCCCCAGGTCTCAGGAGCCACATACACACGCTAGGCTGGCTGCACGGAGGGAGTTGGACCTGGTAAATCTGCAGGTAGCAAATTTGGGCACGACCTTACGTGCAACTGCTCTGTGCCGAGTGCAATAAATGGATCTCACAACAGAGTCATCACAGACCACAGCGATGTAGGGAGGCAAACAACTGCTCTTTAGGCAGGGGTGGTTAAATAAGCGTTAAACAGCATCAAGAAAGGGATGTCTCTGTAAAAGGGATTCGCTCCCAGCCAGTAGAAAACTGAGAACGAGGCCGGCTGGCTACTGAGGTGCTGGAGCGTCACCGTGGGCCGACACCGCTTTGCTATTTATGCTCTCACAAGTGATCCCATTTGACAGGGAGAGCCGATAACCTGCTGAAAATAACTCGACTATCAACAAATCCAAGTCCTGGCTAACAAAGCTTTTTGGCTTTGCAGTTTGTAAAAACCCAGATTAATTCTCAGCCTGAGGAAGTGCTCTTACAGCCCTGCCTCAGGAGACAGTACAAAGGGGTCTGAAGGCAGGTGAATTGCATCACTCCCTGTCTGAATGCCTCCGCTTGGATTTTACTGAGAACTTCGAAGTTAGCTTGCTTTCTTGCAGCAAGTCAGATACAAAACTTACTTTTTTTTGCTGTTTAATTAGGAGGAGAACGGGTATATAATTACGCAGCCCGAGGGCCTGCTATAGCTGCGGGGGGGGTCAACGTGAGCCGCAGATGAAGGCCAGCCAGAACGTCCTCACGTGCACACAGGTTCGGGGATTTCCTGGGGACCTTTAGGCACCCGGTTCAGCTCAGGGCCTGGCGCTTCCAGGCTCCTTGCGGCAGCAACAGACCTAACCTGACCAAGTCAAGCACCTGTCCAAACACATGAGGACGCTCCAGATACGAGAAGGTGGGGAGGAGGCCTTAAAAATAGGAAGAGGAGGAATTCCCAAATCCCAAGGCATTTGGGAAGGGCATTTGCATAGGGAGACATGATTTCGTGTGAGTAGAACTGGGGAGAGAACATGTGGAGGCACTTGGATAAACAGTGCCACACGTAATTACGTATTTCCCAGTGACTACATAATAGATGGGGAGTTGTAGCAACACTGAAGGGAAAACAAAAGTTGTCACTGATGGTAAAAGTAATGAATAATTCTGGAGCCTTCTCTCATTTCTGCTCCCTCCCTCCCCCATCCAGTGGGAATGTGCCAGGCTCCTTCCCAGCAAATGAATTATTTCTGTAAAATGTTTTTCTAAGTTGCAATACTTCTGTAACTGAAAATAGAGGCGAACGCAAGCGCTTAGTGGGACCTTTGAAACCCCAGCTGCGAAGACTCGTTAACTCTAAGTACATTTTTGCACACGCACGGCTCTGACTCTGACTCATGACTCGCCTCTCGTGACAGCAAGACATGGGATTCAGGCACAAAAGGCTTTTGGTAATTCGTATGGATCCTTACTCAGGCAAATTTGGAGGCATAAGGGATGTATCAGAGGGACAGGGATCACTTAGTGGTTTTTCCTTAGCGATCCATCAGCGGCAGTTCTGAGGCACAGACAGGGTGGTGTAAGATGGGAATCGATGTTTTATCCGACACGTTTTATGCATCTTGCCGTAGCACAGTAGCCAACACCTGTAGCCTTGAATACCAGGTCAGAGCAAAGGCTCCCCTTGGGTCCTTACTCACTAGGGACCGAAGCCATCCTGCACTTCTAAGGGCTGGAAACATTCAGATTTACCAGGTGCAACCGAACGCAGGGTAGTCCTCGTGTCTGCAGCTCCAGCTTGCCAAAGGACAAGACAGCTACGGGGGAGACGCACCATTAAGAACCTCTCCCACGCACCAGGCAGATGGGAGAGCAGAGCGTGCGAGTCCCGGCTGACTCAGAGCTGCATACCAGGGGCCTCACCTCCAGTCACGTGTGTGCGCGCACAACCGGGGAGACATTTAATGCTCGCGGAGCTCTTTCCGACTGGATTTCAGCGGGAGTACAAAAGCATCAGGGCCAAAACCTGTACTGGAATTCTGTCAGCTACCAGCCTCTGAGCCTAGCCAGCGCGCTGCCACACGCTAGGGAGGAGGGCAGACCGTTCGGTGTCTGGCAGCTCTTTCACGCTGGCATTTCTAAGCCTTTTGCAAGGTTCCGGAAACATGTTTAAACCGCAGCGTTGTGTGTTAGACAAGAACAGATCTGCCTTGGAATAGTTCAAAACAAATCCTCATTGGCTTTCCACCACCCCACCAAAAATTATTATTTTTTAAAATCTTCTAGCAGCATTGACCGAAGTGTAAAGCAACCTGGTTGGCTTCCATGCATCCGATGGCCTCTTCCAAGAGTGAAAACTCCACGCAGACATAGCCATAGTCGTAACCTGGGGACAGCATTTAAATACAGACGGGAGTCATGTTAGTGCCTTGTCATAAAGAAAGCCACATTCAATATTCAATTTCCCTTTTTCTCCAGTGACAAACCCTCTAACCACCCCCTCTATACTCCAGAATGAAAAGGAGAGAAATCAGGGACTAGCTGGATGATGACTAATTGTGCAGTTTATCACGAATTTTAATAGTGCAGTGTTCCCACTTCCCCTTACACAACCCACTGACAGGCACACCCTTCCTTAGGGCAAGAAATAATCGCTTTTTTTTTTCTTTTAAAGGCATTGTGATTTTCCATACTAGTTTCACATTTTGCACTGCCTTGGAAGCAGTACCTTGGACCTTGCTGTGAATGCATTTTACACCAATGACCAGCATTTTCATTTGGGCAATGTTGCAAAAAGAACCATCACAATTCCATTACCTTTGCTATTTGCCATTCAACACATGCTTATTTTTCAAGTCCAAATCCCTCGTATCATGAAAAAGAACAGTGGAGCAGCAACGATAACTCCAGTTTCTCATTCTGGTATTTTATTTCCAACAGACGTTAGCGTATATTTAATAAGGGGGTGCGGGAGCTTCAGTTTAGCAGCAAGAAACTAGAGAGCCTTTCCTTTTCTCTCGTCTCGGAAGGCTGCCATCTCAGTCAGTGGCTGATCTGTGCTCCAGTTGCCTGCACTGAAATCTCACGTCCCACGGTAAAGAGCAAGGTGAGCATTACAGAGGCTAAGAGCGTCCTAAGAGCCGTGCTTGGTGGTGGAGGCAGCTCCGAGAAGCCAAGAGCCGAGGGCCAGCCTGAAGTCAGAACCTCACCCTCGCCGTGCGTCCCAGCCTGCTGGAACTACCCCCGACCCCCTCCGAAACGACTCCCAGTTAGGTTTGCTGCACTCACCAGTTCTAACTTTTCGGGTCGTGTTGTTGTTTGTGGTTGTTTGTTTACTGATTCTTTTCGTTTATTTATTTTTACCATCTACACACACACTTCAGAGACAAGTCCAAACAAACCTGTTCCATCACCAGACCCTGCTGTTCTTCAGTCGGGATCTAACAGCATCTATCAGCACACCCCTGCCTTTGCACATTTGCTGTCAGACCAACGCTCCAGTTTGAATCTGGCTCCTCCTCTATCTCCCATTGGAATTCACCTCCCTCCCACATGCTGCTTTTGTCAGTATTAGTACACCAGGAGGAAATCTATCAACCTAGGCGCTTTTCAGCTCAGAGGCAGACCAGCATCACACCACCCGTGATGCCACTACAGCCACTTTGCATCAAGAGGGCAGCTACGACTTGAGCTAGAGTTTCAGATGGCAGAAGCAGCAAAATAAAATAAAATAATTTCACTGGCTCTGCAGTTCCAGCCACACTAAATGGCCTTTAAAAATAAAAGCAGCCCTCTGCTTTGCAGAAGTGAGCAGCTCTCTAGGAGCAGTGCTGCCCCTTGCTGGGGGACTGCTTTGCATTCCGGGCGGACGTCCCCGCTGCTCTGCCCTGCAGCACGCAGCCTCACACAGCACCTTTTCAAGTCTTCCTCAAACCCAGGTCTCTAAAGTCACTTCTCTCTCCCTGTAGTGTTTAGAAAAGGCTGGCTTGAATGTTACTCGTAGGACTCCCTGAAAGGATTTTCAAAAGCTGCTGTAATCAGCAGGCCGGGATCAGGGCGCTGCCTTTGTTCTGCGAGCGCGTGAAGGAAGCGGTCTCCGGACAGGCTGGAAGACGACTGCCCGAGTTTTCACCCTATTTGCTCGGTGTGACAGGCAGTTTACACCCAACGCCTGATAAAGTGAATGAGTGCTTTAGATGGGGATTTAATCCAGCGTGACAGAGCTGAGCACAACGCTGATGCTGTTGACGTTGGAGGTAAAAGCTGAGATCCCCGGAGGTCTGTACGCTGCAGACCCACTCCGGCTAAGAGGGAGTTTGTTTGTCCTCGTGCACTTCCTTCCCTCCCGCTTCCCCACCAAACTCAACCCACCTAACAAGCACAGCTGCAGTTACCACACAGGGGGAGAACCAAACCCAGAAATCCTGCCAAAAAGCAGCTTCAGGCCTCACGTCCATTTCTTGTGGTCAGGCTGCACGGGAAGGTCGCGTTCTGCAACTCACTACCGGCTGTCCTTGCGCAGAACCAAAGCAGTGAGACGAGAGCAGCCTGGAGCCACTGCTCCGCTCCAAACTGCCGACGCAGATTTGGGGGGCTCGCAACTCTTCAGTCCCCCACCCCCAGGTCAAGCCTCTTTCCATGGATCTGACCAGCGCACGCCATGTGTGAAAACCACGCAGCAGCAGCAGCTTTCGGCGGCACGGCCCCTCCGCCCCCAGCTCCAGGACAGCACCCTTCCGTTTTAGGCCCACTGAAATGCAGGAACAGCACGACTACGCCGCGCCTTGGAAATGCAATGTTTGCTGATTTTTCTTGCCACCGTTGGCAATAATCCCGCTACCCGGAGGACAACACTTCAAACGAAACCGAGTGCCTCGAGGCTGGCTCCAGAGGCTGCTGCCACCAACTCTTGTGCCTCTTCTCTGCCTCCTTCGTAGGGCTGCTTCAGCTCCTCGTGCAGCAGCTGCTGAGCTTGCATGTTTTCCTTTCTGAACACAGCTTGCCTGTCAGAACCCAGCGATTCATGCGCTGCTACCAGAAGCAGGGCCCAGGATTTGACAGCCGGATGCACGGGGACAGGCACCGGTACAACAGGCATCCCACGGTAAGCTGTCCTCCCCTGCACACCACAGCTCTTGGACACGTACCAGTATTCTTCAGGGCTTAACAGTAAAAGCTAAACGACCAAACCAGCAACGCAGAGTCACTGCTGATGACTCCGGCATGGCTTTGTGACTCAAGGCGGCCCGAACTCACACGCAAGGTTTCACATGAAGACATGAAGCCACGTATGGCCTTCATCACTTGTGTCACCTGCTGCTTAGCGCGGCACCGCTGCTTCGGGCTCCACGGGGAAAAGAAATAAAAACAAGGAACTGAGTAAGCACTGAGTAAGGAATGCTTTGTGTTTTGGCACAAGTATTTGATATCAACGCCCTCCCCAACCTCCGAACATGCTGGAGCATCAGCCGCCCAAACGAACTCTCCAACAAGGGTACGCACCAGACCTCCAACGCCTGAACTCACACAGTGGATGGGTTTATTTTCCTTAAGTGCTTCCACGTTTACACAACCGTTATGGATGTTTCCAAGGCATGCTCTGTTGATTAGTGCACTGGCAATGAATACCAGCACTTGATACCACTAAGGATACATTTCCAAAGCTCCAGGAAGCTGCTGTGCAAACATCTGCACGAGGAATATTTTGCTTCTCAAACACGCATTTTAGTCAAGTGGTTTTTGACAACACATCAGGTCCTTGTTAGCATGCCACAGTTTGGCTGAAAGTCCTGGAAGCCTGATTTAAAATCACCTTTGTTTGGATTTAGATAATAACGAGGTGCACTTGAGATTTAAAGTAAGACTTGTTCCTATACATACACCGTTTCTGCTGAACACCTGACATATCGCAACGCATCACTCCGTGATAGTTTGCTAGGTCAACATCTAAAACAAGGACAACGTTCTTCTGGTACGTGCTGGAAGTAGCACAAAGACATCAAAAACATTTCTCTGGAGCTTTAGGAGGCCGAATGAATAAATCACGTAACAACGACGACCCTGACCTATGCCAAACTGAAGATACTTCTGGAGACAAGGCCTGATGGCAACGTGACAACGGCACCCAGCTGAAGAGACCTGATCCAGCTCCTCGATTCTAGGAACAAGCAGGCACCACGTCACGTTACCACCCTTCCCTACCAGCCGGAGGCATTAGGAAACCTTCCACCTGCCCTCCCCAGAACCGCCACACAGCCCCTGTTGTGCTGCGATACAAAAAGTCCCTCCCAGAGCCGGAAGAAGACAGCCTCCCATTAGAGTAACGCGGCCGAACGGGTTGCCAGAAGCCTCTGTGCTGAACTGAACCTCTGGGCCAGCTGACAACAGTCCCCACTGCCACCGTTCGTACCTGCAGCTACCAGGTGGGGCCAAGCAGCCCGAGGACGCCAGACTGTAAGGCGGAGTCTCCATAAGCAGAGAGCTTCTCAACCATCCCAACTCTCCGCTTGTTTGTGTGCTGTTGGGATTTCATTCCCGTAGGATGAGATAAAAGCGCTACAGAAGAAAAACGTTTGCCGTTTTGTGTACTTGCAGGACTCTGAGATGGCAAAGCCAGCCTGCTGAAGCAAGGATGCTGCTGGGGCTTGCTCTCTGCAGGGCAGCACGGCAGAACGGGGCGCAGCCAGGGAAATCCCCTGCAGAGTTTCATCCATGTTAGAGAAAGCTTATGGCTCCAAAGGCAACTACAGCATCAAGTACAGAGAGAAAATGAGATCCCTTCCGGGGCTGTGGAAGTCCCTACGATCTCACGCTCCGGTCTTCACACAGCTGTGGAGACCAGATTTTGCACATTTCTCACCCAATCCGTTTTCGCTTGGTTGCCAGGAATCACGACCTCGTTTGTGGGAGGTTTCGGCAATGTGTCCGTGACCCCGTGTGGAAATGCGTCCCGTTTCCTCCAAGGAAAGAGGCAGACACATTACCTGAACGCGGAGGCCCAGGAAACCTACAGAGTTATCCTTACTAAAGAGTGAACACCTCATCTCAGGAAAATACCAGAAAACAGAGGGCTTCCTCCGTATCTCCACACTGTTAGAGCAGGTCCGATATACTCGATGCTGCCAAGAAGCCAGGACCCCCTGAACACGCACAGCAGCCTGCAGCAGGGATGGTAACAGCGCGGCGCCTTCTGCAGCGAGCAGAGGAAATAAAGCTGCCCGCAGCCTGCTCTCCTGGAGGGCACCCGGCAGCCAACGGCAGCGAGCGATCTGTGCTCACACACGCTCAAGGCCAAAAGCGAGAGCGCTCTCCACGCCAGCTGGTGGATTCAGAGCTTCCATCACTTTGTCAGGCCTCTTCGCTGCACAGACAAATTGGTCTCCCCAGCTCCTAAAGCTGAAGAGCCGTATCAGAAAAGCTTGCTGTCGAATAACGAATGGGACGATCTGCACCGAGCCACGTCCCCGATTCCTTTCAGAGGCTGAGCGTTTCCAAGCCACGCCTGGCTGCTGAAAAAAGGGCTGCCACTTCATACTGCCCCTCTTTATTGAAAAACAAGACATTCGTGACGGTGCTGCACAAGAGAACGGCACTGAAACCAGGAGACATGAAAAGCAGCTGGCCTAAAAGGCATCACGCTACAGCCTGTCCTTCTTCCTCCACCCAGGAGGACAAGATGCAGAAAGGACCCGCTTGAGATGCCCTCAGAGACAAACAGTCCACGCTGTTTTCTTCCCCAGCTGTATTCTTGGCCAGAAGGGCAGGGGTTTGTACACCAGCACAGTGGGAAGGAGGGAGAAATCCAAGACACTAAGGCCTTACACGCTGTAGCTGTATTAGAGACACATCAGTACATTATACTTGTACAGGAACGCAGAATCCAAGAGGGGCTGGGGCCGTCACAGAACGCCACGGAAGAACTGGAAGCTGCAGATGTGGGAAGGTGCTACCGACAGGAAACTGCTTTTAAAATGCTGCTGCTGTGTACCTGGGCCTCCAGGATCTGCCATTCAGCACAAATGACTCAGAAAAGCAATTAATCCAGCAGTGTCAGCACGCTGTGAAGAGCCTTGAAGCTTCGCGCTGGAGATGCAAAAAGGGTGAGCACATTTTTAAAGCCATCAGAAACAGAAGGAAGGCGCATGTCAGGAGATGTGCGCTCATTTTCCGGCTGGCTGTTGCCTTCTGTGTTGAGCAGGCTGCAAACCACGAATCAAGGTTGATCACTACTGCCAACAGACCCAAACAGACCCGTACGTCCCACCTGCTAAGCCACCACATCACGGATGAGGACAGATTGGCAAGAATGCCTCTGCCTCGCATGATGCGACGATCTCCCGCCCTAAAACCAAGCAGAACCCGCCAAAAACCTGCTGCCCACACAGCCGGGAAAGCTGACCAGGACTGGCATCGGTGACCGTGGACTAACGCCACCTAAGGCGCTTTTCGGTCCTGGCCAGGCTGTTCTGGCTACAAACAGGCGTCAGCACCAAAGATGCTTCCCCGCCTTCTGACAGCGAGCCCTCCAGCATGAGGACCTCCGATGACGAGCAGGTGATCTGGCCGTGCTTCAGCAGGAATCTCGGCGCGTGCTACAGCACCCCGTGAACTCCTGGATGATCGCTCAAACCCCCACGAGCACCCGAGAGCTGCGTGCCCTCAACCGCGGCTGACGCAGCCCAGCGGGCCACACGATCCTCACCACGCAAGACCCCGAGCACAGCAGCAGATTGTCCTTCCCAGGTGCGTTGGCACCAGCCTTGATGGTGAGACAAGGTGTACTCTGCGCAGTTAGCACGAAAGGCACCTCTGTGCCACGTTATCTGACACCTCAGCCAGCTCTTTGTACCAAACCGAAGGACGTAAGGCCTCGTGCGAGCTACCCAAACGGCGCAGGGGCGGTACGAGCCCTCCTCACGAGGACGCCGCTAGCTGGCCACAAAAGGGCCCTTCGGAGAGGGCTGCCCACGGGCACCGCGTGACTCCTGAAAGGCAAGAAAAGGTTTGGGTTTAGCACGGCTCTGGCTGCACACCTCCAGGAACATCGCTCCTGCGCAGCACGGCGGCTCGCTGCCCTGCCTGTGGCTGGAAGCTGGAGCGTGCCAAGGGCCACGGGAAGGGTTCCTCCAGCACTTCCGAGCTGCAGCAGGGTCGCTAGCTCAAACCCCGCCTGCACGCACGCTGACTGTGAGGGAAACAAGGCTCAGCTACACGTGGGCCGGCCAAAAGCACAGCCGTGACCCCACACAGCAGGAGCTCTGCTTTCATCGGGGAGATCTCACTGCCTTGGCGTGCGCCCCAGCCCAGGACAACGGAGAGATTATCCCTGGCGTGGAGGGGAGCACTGCTCAAAATCCTTAGCCGTTTTTCCATGACGAGCTATACGTTTCTGGACCTTAAATGATGAGTTTTAGGAATATTCAGTACTGTAAAGAAAATCACTTCAGATTTCAGAGTCTCCCTGAAATACTCCTGAAAGCAACACTTCACTGTGCTGAGACACGGGACACACTGCACTGAGGGGCAGGGGAAAGGTGCCTTTTACAGCTTTACCTACGAGGGCTGTTAATATTTAACAGCGTGCCAGTGGCAGAGCTTAGTAAGACCAAGATGAACTCCCTCAACCAAGAAAAAAAGGGCATTAAGTTTAACAAAGGGAAGGATAAGGAGGCAGGTCCAGGCATCCACGATCTAAGGGCCAGGTGCCACAGGAACGAAACAAGTAGATGTTAGTGCACAGAGGTGGCTGAGCGAGCAGTGAAGTGTATCTGGTGCCAATGGTAGTGGCTAAAGCAAAAGCTTTTCAGAACTAAGCAGGCAGCCCAGTAGGCTCAGTGGATTGAATTTGAGGCTACACCACATTTCCTGCACGTGCCTCCACCACGGGAAGGGGCCTGGCCTCAGCCCACCTGGTCCCTCTGAGTTCACAGAGATCCTCTCTGGCCTTGCTGCTCTCCACCTTAGCGTGTCTATTCTCCTTCGGGCTGTCCCGGCTCAGCAAAGACGCCTCTCAGGTGCACAGATGTGCTTGGAAAGTCCGCCAGGAAAACCTCACGGGCTACCGGCGATTTCTCAGGCTCACCTTCCCTAACCAGCTTTTTCCAGCAGTTGGTACCAACCCTAACGTGCATCCTGGCTGGAAAGCATGTCCCAGGCTCGGCCACCAGACTGTGGCCGGGACAACAACTTGAATGGAAAGCTCAGAGGACGCTTCGTGCTTTCATTTAGCACCTGGACGCTCCTGCAGCACCTCTTAATGGCGAGCAACTCAGCAGCAGCAGCGCTTTAAGACGAACTTAGATCCGCACGTTCCCTTCTCCAGGTCATACAAATGCATTCACCCGAAGTGCTCCACGCACATCAAACGCTCAGGATCGTTTCCTAGACTCGGCTTATGCTTGGCATAGGTCAGGAAAATAGAAACAGAGCTTAACGAGAAGCAGGCAGGACACATGCCTAAAATACGATCAAAATCAAAACCAGGACAAGGTGCCTTCGCGTTAGACTCCCTGAAGGTCAGGGCTCAGTTTCAGGTTCCGGGCAGTCAGTACCAACACAACTCGCAGACAGCGATACAACGATACCGGAGGCCGTGCCACAAGCAGCTTGGTGCTACGGCTCGGCCACACGAAAGCCTTGACCCCGGTGGGCAGAGAGCAGCACCTCCAGAGGGGTCGGGGCAGCTCACAAGCACTTCCTGCCAACCACTGGTCAGAGAGCGCCTGACGAGTCACCGGCGCTGGTATCTACCACGGCAGCAGTGCCTCTGCAGCTCTGAAACCGCAGGAGGCACAAGGAGGTCCTACAGATTGAAGTAGTGGACGGACTGTAAGAAGATCCCGCTACCACCGCCGGCTTTGCTCTTTGTAATGATTAATCAAACAGACATGGCCAAACACACTTGAGAAGGCGAGCTGGAAAATAAGGCAACAATCTAATTGTTAGTTCTGCCAACGTTTAACAAGTTATGTCGGGAGAAAACCCTCTTCCCCCCACAAACCGGTATGACACAGCCTGAGCAAACAGGCATCAGTTCCAAAACCTAACTGAGAGCTCAGAGACACAAGACAGTACGAGATAACGCCGCATGGGTAACGCAATGACATCTTTTGGTATTCTGACTGCCTGCAAACATCTGCCTTTTTGATTCAAACGGAAACACCACGTCAGTTCTCCGGGTCTCTTCTTTCACTACCTTTTTAAAATCTATGAAGTGTTTCAGTCTGCGTTCTCCAGAGACAAAACAGCCCCAAGAATAAGCAGCTTGCATCTCTACCACCGTCCCAGCAGCTATGGTAAGAACAGTGTTCCAGGCTCAGCACAACCGTCAGCGGAAATACGCTTCCCTCAGCGCGTACACAGGGTGTAAAAGAAAGGCATTTGTAAAGAAGTTGAATTGTGTTGTGGTTTCTTCCCCCCCCGCCCCCCCGAAGAAAAATCAACCACGTATTTTTTCCCCAGAACAGAGTCCTGAAAAGGATCACAGAGTGGAACGATCACGCTGAAGCTGCTGAGACAGCCCCGACGATAAGCATCATCCTTCTGGGAAACCGATCTGAGCCTCGCACCTCCAATAACTGTGTGCTATTTGTTCCGCTTGGTTTTGTTCCCCGGCAGCTGCAGGCATTCTTCTTTCTCGAACACACTCGACATGAAGTACATTCAGGCTCACGATTAATGTTATTTTTAACATTTCTGGACGGCGTTCAGAAAGACACAACCCACTCAGGCTTCGCAGGGGCTCTTCTGAAGCAGGCTGCTGTTGTACCACCGAACTGACACAGGAACGCAGCCGGCGGGCCCAGGTGTAGCAGACATGGGTAATCCAGGCAGTGTGCTTTTAGTCCTTATGGATATTTACGTCCACTCCCTCGTAACAGCAGCGTTTTACGCACACGACTGGCCTCTGGTTTCACACAGACTTAGCTTTTCAGAAGTTAACGCGAACTCAGTTTTGTACATCTCTCTGTAGGATTACCTCATGCGAAAACCTGGCTTTAGTTTACTACAGCTTCTAGTTACCCGATTTCAAGAAGACGTTTTCACAGCTCAGGAAGCCTGTTTTGTCCTAGATGTACCCATCTTGCGTAACAAGGATCAGCAAGCTGGTTAAATTACTGGCTGCGTTTGCAGCCCTAGGACATGATGCAAAACAAAGTCGCTGAAGCATCGATGTGACCTAGAACAGTGCCGCACAGCTCCCGCTGCCGAGCGGACGGGGTTAAACATCAGCTCTACATCGCTCAGAAAATAGGAGCTACTTTTAACTCCATCCTTCATCCCCTGGCTTTTGTAAGGCAGAACTTTCTTATTAAAAAAACACACTGCTGCTAAGGAGACAGACAAATCGAATGCAGCTGTTACAGAGAGAAGAACAGCCACAACCCGTACTTTACGTGTGACCATCGGCAGACACTGGGGCTTACGCACTTAACCTCAGGCTCCGCATCTCAGCCTGAGAGGCCTCTGTAACAGGGAACGGGAAAGGGACAACAGCTCTCTACCGGGGGTTCTATGTCCTAGTAAACAAGAAGGGACTCGTTAAAAGATTCCCAGCTGGAGCTGACTTATTACTGGAATGTGATGTGTTTCAGAAAAACACCGACTGACAAATCGCATCAGGAAGGGCAGAAAATGTGTTGCAATCGTTGGGTAACAGCGCTGTAAGGGTGACGACAGCCATGCTGCACTATGAAAAGAGGAAAGGAAGCAAGAAAGATTGCTTTAAGCCCTGCTTGCTGGGCCAGAGCAGACCATGTAACGCAGGGGTGTTCTTTAGTTCAAAGGTTCATGAGAAGGTTGTGAAATCTCCTTTGACAGCTTCCAGAAACAAAAATATACTTGAGAAATACCCAAGTGCCCCAGTTTCTCTCCCAGCTACTAAACACCCGAGAAGCCTTTATGTAACGTATTGACAGCAGGAGTTCCAGCTGCTCCACGTGCAACCCGCGCTCGTAATAAGAAAAAGCCCCGACGATGGTAAAAGCCTCTGCGTCCCTCGGTTTAAAAGGAGACAGAAAACAGCCGTGCCATTTTCCTTTTCTTTGGAAAAGGACAGAAACTCGCTCTGGAGCAGGACCTGTTCAGTACCACCAGAGCAGGGGCAGTGACTGCAGCTGCTCTCCTCCCACTTCAGGCGTTCCCTGTGAGTACAACCCCAACCAGCCCTAGGGGCTCGCCCCTCGTTCGCTACAATTGCAGGTCTCTGTTCCAGCGTAAGGCACACAAAGCAGCCTTGTAAATTATTTCCTTCTTCAGAATCCAATACATACCGATTAGAAGTACAGCAACATGTCATTCTTTGAAATAAGGAAGAGCCTCCTGACCCAGCATTTCAATATTTGTTTATAAAACTCGCTTTTGCTTTTCATTTTTTCCTTTTTTTTTTTTAAAGCCTGTCTTCATATCCAAGAAGGGTGACAGTTTCCCGTTACTGAAGGAGAAATGTTACGGCATGTCAGGTTTCACGGGGACGCTCTTTGTGCAGGACACACTCCACAGCAAGGCCATCTCAGAAACAAGATGGAGAACGATCCAAAAAGGACTGAATAGCTTAAAAAAAAATCTATTGGGAATTGACCTGCTGTCCCACGTCAGTATTAGCTGTATTACTGATGGCTGTTAGAACAGCGCTGCTGTATTTTCCTGCTGCTCCTACAGCTAGAAGCACCAGAACACGATTTAGCTCGGAAGCAACAGTGAGCACAGCCATCACTTTCAAAGACAATAGAGCAAACTACAGAACTTGGCATTTCCGTTGAAAAATACTTGTAATTACGGCATCGAGGACAACCACACCGGCTAAGTATTGGTGTGAAGAATACCCTTTGTAAACCTGAATCCAGAAGCACTGAAAAAGCATTCTCACCTGAACTGTAATCTTTCAGTCGCAAGTCCTTCACAGGTGTCCCATCCGGCCCTCGGAAAGCATTGAGAATCTGCAGGAAAACCAGGATCCACTTCAGCCTCCAAAATAAAACCTCAGAGTAAAGCACTTGCTGAAGTACATTGCTCTTTCCCTCAGACTTGTTTGCTTTCTCGTTTAAGCTCGTTACAAACATGCATTTTCCTGGTAAAGTTCCTGCAGTTTCTGCAAACTGCTCACTGAGTTTTGGGGAATTTTTGCTCGTGTTTTTTATTTTTGTTGAAACAAGCAAAGCCACCGACAGCAGAACCGTTCAAAGGTCTGTCACGCTGTTTTCATCCAGACAGCTCCCCTCTGATCCTTATTTAAGGTCAGATTTATCTTACCGCCTTTCACGGACAGAGCTGAAGGGCTGACCCAAAGGGCTGACCACCACAGCTATCGCTTGCAAAAACCCACGTGTGGGGGTGCTCTCACGTCTGCAGCTGCCTCCAAAAAATTCTCAATAGAAGCGGAAGCTTGTGGAAAGGAAACTTCCCTCACCTTGTAGCCTAGATTTTTTTAAAAAACTGAAATCAGCAGTAACAGGAGGCATCTTTGCCTTCTTCGTAAGGTCTCATCCTAGGAATTTCAGGTAGTGAAGAAGGAACAAGTTCATTCAGACACTAACACCTTCCAGGCTCAAAATATACTACCAAAGTATTAACAATATTGTCTGTGTACAAAGTAATCCTGGAGGGAAGGTATGTTAACAAGTGTCTGTCGGTCAAGGCTTTCACCCACCAACACCCCGCACACGACTGCAAAAGAGAGTCCTGATTTCCAGACCCTCTAAAAAGCAGAATCATCAGATAAAATAACACTGCAGTCGCTCCTAAATCAGAATTTTCTCTGGGGAAAACGACAGACCACCTGAATTGCAATCACCAGGCTTGAAAACGCTACGTTTAGAAACACTCGATATAAGTTTTGAAAGTCTTAAGAGTGAATTTTGGACAAAAAGCATCCCACTTACATCATCCTTTGTGGCAGTTTCAGGCACTCCTCCTAGGCGAATGAGCTTGCTTGGCTTCACGTATTTGGGGCAGGTCCGGTAGTCTTGGTCCTTGAGTTCACACAATCAAGATGTTGTTTTTACAAACGAGAAACGCTAGCTCACGAGATACACAAACCAGAACAAAACACGGCAGGGGATAATTCAAAGGCAAAGGCCCATAAGCAGAACGGCTCAAATCTTTACCCCAGCACTGCTTGAGACCCAGAGAGCTCTGCCATCGTAGCACAACCGGCTTCGTACGCTCACTGAGCTGTGCGCTGAGATCCAGGCCCGGCAAGTATCGGCCTACAAGGCACACAGCTCAATAAGCCGTAAATGCCAAGAGGCGGTCCTTGCCCTGAATCCCACATTCCTCCAAGTTTTTATAAAAAGAGAAGCAAAAAAACCTCTCTGCTTCCCAGAAGCGGGCTGTTCAAACTCTACAGCAGTTATTAATTCAGCGGTTATCGTTAACTTGAGACTTCTAAGTTGTCTATGAGGACAAACAAAGCACGCATGAGAACAGCTGTGCTGTTCCACGCAGGTCCGCCTGTCCCAGTAGCTCCTCTCTGGCAGCGCTCATAAGCGGATGCCCGGGAGAAAATAAGCTGTCCTGGGCAGTATTTCCCCGCCCCACGTAACACCCGCCACTTGTCTGGTCGTTGTCAGCCTGGGGACTTTCTGAACCAGATCTGGTTCGGTGTATTTAGCAATTCTCAGCTGCTGAATTGCATCTCTCTTGAGAATAAAGTATTTCTGAGATAGAAAGCGTGCCAAATGGCCTGGAGCACGAGGATGACCTCAGAGAAGGCCAGTGAGTTAGGACCGAACCCAAGTGACGGATCACGAACAGAAGGCTCCTTCCACCTCCTTCCATTCTTTGGCCAACACGTGCTTAAGAGAAACATCAATTGACAAAGCCACCTACCTGAAGGCTCTTATAGGGCCTAGAATCTTTGCTGGGTTTTCCTTCTGAAAAGGACTTGCCGTGTTCGTAATCAAACATCTGATGCCCTGGCAGCCGGTGATCCACATCACGGTACTCAATGTTTCTGTAGTCCGTATCTTGGCGTCCCAGGAAATCCAGATCACCTTCGCTTTTCAGCCCAAGGTCAGAATCAGATCTTTGCTGTTCCCCCCCAGAAAGCTGCTGCTGCTGCTGCTGCTTGTTAGCAAAGGTCTGAGGTTGCTCCTCTTGGTCCTGAAGGGTAGCAGGAAGAGGCCCACGGCTGTTTTGGAAATTGTGTGAAGCGTCATCTTTGAGATTCAGTCCAAGGGATTCCTCTTCTCTGGCTGGTGCTTCTGGATGTTGAAATTCGCCTTTCTGGTTACCAAAAGGAGCTCTATCTAAACCAAGTGCAGCCTCCTCTCTCTTGCTGGTGCTTAAGCCCGAGCCCTCTCTTTCCGCTAAAGGTACAGTAGACTGGTTGCGCCTAAAGTCTACAAGGCTTTGATCCACAGGAGGCATTTCCCTCTCTGAGAAGTCCATAGGAGGAGGCATCTCTCTGCTCCTAAAATCCTGATCAGTCCGAGACCTGTGCCTATTTCTGAAGTCTGACGAGGGCGCATTTCTGTTTCGGAAGTCCAGATCAGATGTGCCCATGCCCCTGAAGTCCAAATCAGGTCCATCCCTATTTCTGAAGTCAGAATAGGAATGGTCTCTGCCCCTGTAGTCTATCTCCGGGACGTCTCTCGCCCTAAAGTCCGAATGAGATCCATCTCGACCTCTGAAGTCCAGATCAAAAGACCCCCTCCCCCTGAAGTCTGTCGGAGGCTCATCTCTGCCCCTGTAATCCATGCTGTGCGCCTCCCTGTCCCTGTAGTTCATACGGAACGTCTCCCTGTTTCTGTAGTCCACTGAAGGAACGTCCCCACCCCTGAAGTCCATGGGCGGCCCTTCTCTCTCCCGGAAGTCTCCGGAGTACAGATCCCGGCCCCTGTACTCGGCAGGGGGGGGTTCCCTGCCTCTGAAATCCAGCTGAGACTCATCTCTGCTCTGAAAGTCAGACGGTGGGAAATCTCTGCCCCTGAAATCGTGGTGCCCTTCCCTACCTCTGAGGTCACTACGCGGTCCATCTCTAGCTCCAAAGCTGAAAGAAGGTTCCTCTCTGGTGGCAAACTGAGGATTGAGGAGGCCTGCGAGTGCCTGGATATCAAAAGGAAGTGATTCTCTGCCAGAGAAGTTGCCAGAGTGTCTTTCTTGAGCAAGACTATCAAGGGAAGGAGGATATTCCCTGTTCCACCCGGGAGCAAACCTTTCTTCTTGGCTCCCACTGTAGAAATAAAGACAGTATTATTCATAACGTGCTTAGAGTCTGAAATCTACACAGCAGCACATTCTTCTCTAAACTTTTATAGAGTGGTGTAACAGTCTAAGATCCGCAGAAGATATTGATGTTTGGCAGTTTAAGATGAGGCAGCATACGACAGATGTGAGAAAGTAAACTTGGGTGCTCCCATTTCAGCCCAATTTCCAGAAGCACTCAACAGGGAAAACCTGCAATATTAATGGGTTAATGACGGTAGCAATCACATAGTCCTGCGCTGCACACAGCTCTGCAGCTGTTCCAGGTTCCACCGGCAGGCGTGCCTGCTTATTAGCATCGTGCCTGCTTATTAGCATCGCCAGCACGTGCCTGGGAGGAACAACCTGAGCTCGTTCTCTGGGCAGCATCGCCAACGGCTAACTTAGCACGTCGCCACGAGGCACACAGAAGCACAGGTTACCGAGCATGCTCTAGTGACATGCTACACAAAAGAGTTTGTGCCTCCGTGTGCTGGAATCTAAACCAGGAAGAGCTGAAAGCTATCGGCTCAGACTTCGCAGATGCCTCACGGGAATATGCCAACAATCAGCGTTCGAGACTGTCCTGCCTCAAGAGCTGCCTGCACCCTCTTCACAACACCTCAGCCGCGAGTCCTTCTGCTCTCTGCACAACACCACTCAGGAAGAGATTTCCTCTTGCTACAGTTTTTTCTTTCAAAATCCATTTGGTCTGTTTCTGAGATGAAGCTACCTGACTTTCCAGCTAAGTGGTACTTCAATATATTACAAAAATCGAAAAATAGAATATTAAAGCAACACATTTTAAGGAAACGCCAAACCCTGCCCTAGTCCGTGGGCATTTCCTTAGCGGCTCCAGCAAGCTCTGAGTTTCACGGCAGGACCGCTCCCCAACAAAAGGCACATCTGCACAGCTGACCCACCTGCACACGGATCTACTGTGCTGCAAGCCCCTGGGCCACCGCCACAGAGAGCAGGAATGAAAACTCGGTCTGAGGAGAGAATCGCCCATCCACCACAGCAAAAAATGATGCCAATAAAAATCCCATTTAAAAAAAAATCAGCAGAGCGGCCCTGCTGCTATCACCGCAAATCACCATCCATCCATCCTGTTAGGACAGGTTCTGCAGGACACTTAAGTTCATGACATCAGCTTTCTCAGCACATGGCAGTCAGACAATTGTTTGAAACACTCCCATCTCAGGAGCCTACGGCGTGCCAGGAGAAGTCCATTTATCTTTCTGGTTTTCAAATAACTGAGATGAAGACGTGAGTAAAGGATGAATGATGCGCGAGGGAGGACAGCCCTATCTCTTGGCGCCTCTGCTTCATTCCAGTTTGTATCCGCACAGCCCTGTTGCGAACACAGGGCCCAGCCACAAGCAGAGGAATATAAACTAAGGAAAACACCAGGCAGTGCAGGTCAGCTGCATACGCGTCTTTGCAACGGTTCTGGTGACGTTCGAGAACGTCTTGTGAAGGAGCACAACAAATAAGGTGCCCACCTATCGGTCTGCTTAACCCCAGCGAGCGGACTAAAGCCCTGAAGTTTCATGGAATCCCATGTGGAAGGGAAGCGGCAGCCTTTCTGAGGCTGGGGGAAGCACCGTGGTCGAAGGGAACCAACAGCAAAGCACCGGGTGGTTCTCTGCCAGGGTTTAGCGTAACGCCAAAACCCGCGTGGTGCGACACCACCCCAGCCTTTCACAGCTGAAGCGTCACAGGAAAAGGTGGTGTGGAAAGGGAACAGAAATACTAAAAGCAGCTGGGATTTAAAAAAAACGAAACAAAACTTCACAAAAATGCAGAAAGCTACGCCGTAGCTTGACTCGCCTATTTTCAGGAATGACACCTAGCTCCACAAGGAGCTCAGAACCTTAGCCAGTAACCTGGGGGAGATGTGCAGCAATAGGGACAAAGTTCTCGTTGTTTCAGTAACGTTCTTCAGAGCAAGAAGCAAACGGCACGTTGCGATGCTTACCGAAAGGCCCCCGTCCTGTTGCCTTGTCGATGGTCTCCCCACATGTTCCCCCTGTCTGGTGGCTTTCCAGAAACGGGTGATTCAGTCTGGGCACACCGCGAGAGCACAACCTGCTGGGGAGATAACGTGACAGTAAGCCCCGGGGAGGGAAAACATCACAGGAAAAAGCCGGGTGGTCAGAGGAAGGCGTGCGGAACAGCCGAGACCCACCGACACACGTGGCCGCCGGCAGACGCGGATGGGTTGAGCGCCGTGCTTCGTGTTCCAGCTCTCAAGCTTCGAATGACTTCTGCAACGGAACTGCCAACGCGTGTGGGCAAACCATTTGATATTTGCTCTTGATTAACATAAAGCTTCCCAACATACTGTGCTGTCTAACGCTGCTCAGAGCAACTGGAAGTGTGAGAATCCCACGAGCTGTAAACGGCGAGGCCCAGCGCTCGACAACAGCGTGCGATTAATGGTTAATCCCAGCTCTTTCTGCCAAAAGCTCTCTGCCGTTCGAGGCAACGATCGCCGCCGTTGGCCTGCTGCGCTTACTTTGCCCTCCGAAAGTGGGTGGGTAGCAGGGTGCGCTCTGCCAATAAATCTTTACGGGCTCTGCTGCCCGGTACTGCCCTAAAGGCTGAGTGCAACGGAGGTGGAAAACGTCACCTGCTTCCTCCCACCCACCGCGAAGGGGAGGATTTCCCGGAGACTGCCAAAGCCAGGACTTCAAAAGGAGTTCAGACAGGAGGAATTTGGGCCTTTCCCCCAAAAGGGCTGCAGCAGAGCCCGAGCAGAAGGCTGCTGCTAGCACCTCAGCGCTCTCCGACCCGCTCCCAGCAGAGGTTTCGGAGTTGTGGCGCAGCAGCCAGTCTGCCCCGCGGGCCCCACGGCGCTACCCAGCGGGTTCGCGCTTCTCCAGAGCGGGCCCGAAGCGAGCCGCCTGCGGCGCGTCCGCGGAACAGAGGGCGGCACGGACAGCCAGCGCCGGGCCTCGTGACAGCAGTAAAGCTCACACGACGCCACACAACGCCCTGCTTCCTCCCGCTTCCAAAGGTCAGCGCTGCCCAGCGGGCAGCGGGCTGGGACAGCCGCACGGAGCAGCCACACGGGATCCCCAGCACACCCACCTGTGGCAGCGGCAGTCACCGCTCCGGCTGGCTGTCAGCAGCCAGTCCTTCTACCTCCGACCCTCAGCAGCCTGCAGACATCCGCAGACTGGTGTTTCTTGACTTTCCCTTCCGGCTTTTCTCCCCCACTCCAGTTTTCATCGAGTCCACCGGCTTAACAATGCTTAAAACAATCCCATGCCCACTGGGAGCTGTTAGGACACAACATCCCAGTCATCAGATGGGGAAAAAACGCCATCAGACCGATGGCAGAGGCGGCTGCCATCAAGCAAGTTCAGCAGCACAGGCAGCGAGGCTGCTAAATCCGTCCCTGCCGTGCCCCCGGCAAAGCACAGCGTGTCAGCTCTGCCAGCTCGGGCTTCTCTGCATTGGCACTGGGGACGACCCTCCAAAAAGAGCGGAATTTAACCCGGGATACGTCAGCGGTACGGATTACCATGCAGCCTCATAAAACAAGGCGACGGCACACGGCCAGGATCTCCTGAGAGGGGCTCCCGAGGCCCAGCGGGATCCGAGTGCTGCAGGAGAGGCGCTGTGCCAGGTGGCACCGCCGCGACCGGCCCTCCTGAGCACCCGGGCATTCACCGCCAGCTCTGCCCCCGTCCTGCTCGCCGCCTCTCGGTGTCTGACCCGATCCACAAAGGTGCCGTGAGCGGGCCCCGGAGCTGAGCAGGCAGAAGGAAATGAAGGAAGAGGAACCGTGACCCGCTGACAAACCCCTGACAAACCCCATCTTTCCGTAGCATGACGAACAGGAGGCGAGAGCAGGATCTCACCCCCAGGAGGCCAGGGCAGGGGGAGGAAGGCTGCTGTGCCACAGGGACCAGCACAGCCTGGGGACGGGACCGGGCCAGCAGAGCAAAAATCCACCCTCAAGCCCTGGGAACCAGGCGCCAATCAGTTTTGGCGCGCTTCAGTCACAACCACGCACCTGGAGGAGACGGCAGCAGAGGAAGTTGCCAAACGACACGGCAGCACGGCCGCAGCAAACAGCACGGGCTGGTTGCTCACAGAGCCCAGATCTACAGCTCTTTAAGGCAGTAATTAGCTGCTACAGTTACGCTGAATATTCAGGAGGGCTGAATACGCTGCACCTACCTCCTCCCACTGCCCTCCCTGCGGGCAGCAGACACCCAGGTGCGGAGGTGCCAGCCCGAGGGGCTCGGGGTGCTCCCTGGGACACAGCCCCCGGCCTCTCAGCGCACCCCCGTGACCACTGCTGCCCCTTCAGGGACGTTTCTGACCCCGCTTCCCAACAGCAGACTCAGTCCTTTTGGCTGTCTTACTTAAACTTCCACCGTAACCCGACAGAATAAAGGGCTTGTGTAGCTGAGCCAGAGCAAGCAGCCGTTCTCCTGAGGGGATGAAGAATGATTCCTGCCAGGGGGCAGAGCACGAAGTGCAGCAAGGCCCCCACGCACCTCCTCGCCCGCCCCCACGCAGAGGCTGAGCCCCAGCACCCCGCACGCTGCTTCCAAAGCAGGGCGAGCGAGGGGCGCTCGGGGCCGGATGGGGCCCGCTGCAGTCTCAAAGAGATGACGTGGGGAGAGAAACGCTCTGTTACACACAGCTTCTCCCCAAATAGATTTCGCCAAGGCTGCCAAACTTGGTTATTTATAGGCGGCGAGGAAGCCAAACAGAGCGACGGGCAGGGCTCTGCCCACAGGCCGGAGGAAGCGATTTCTGACCAACAACGCCTTGCACCCGGCCAAGTTACAGACGAAAACGTTCCCCCGAGCTGCTGCAAGCAAAGTTAGCCACAGAAGCTCCTTCGTTCCGTTCCTCAAGTGGGAAGCGTCCCGTCTACAGGCACAGAGCTAACAAAACCGCGGCCCTGGCGCTGGGCAGTGAGAGCAGAGGCAGGCACCGCAGCCCAGGCAGGCCGGAAGGCTTCGCTTAACGCACCGGGCTGCAAACGCTCTGTGGCTGCGTGCCCGTCGAGAAGCCCGCACCTGACACGAGCGGGCCCGGTTCGGCCCCACCACCGAGCCCCTCACCTCGCCGGGCCCCGGGGGCCTCCGCAGCCCCTTCCCGACCGGGGCCTACGGGCGGGGCCAGCAGCGGGACGCCTCCTCCGCGGCCTGTCCGGGCCCCGAGCTCCCGGCACCGCGGGGCAGGGACAAGGGAACGGGGAGGCCGCGGGAACGCGCAGCGATTGTGACCGGGGCCTGGGGAAACCGGGGGGCGGGGGGGGGGAGGGGGCAGCTCCCGGCCCCGCCCCGCGGCCCGGTACCGGAGGCGGCCCCGCTTCGCCGTCCCGGGAGGCCCCGCGGCCCTCCCCGCCGCTCCCGGCCTCCGGTGCCCCCTCCCCGGCGCGGCCCCGGCCCCGCGAGGCGCCGCCGCCGCCGCCCCTCACCTCCGCCGCCGCCGCCGCGCCAGGCCCAGCGCTCCGCTGAGGGGAAGCGGAACTTCCGGGAGCTTCCTGCGCCCCGCCCCGCGGCACGCT
>CM021776.1:6265448-6289356 GCA_011076525.1 Nettapus auritus | reverse complement strand
CCCCGTCGCATCCCCAGGAAGGGTTCCCTCCCTTCTCCTTCCCTGCCCTCCCCGCAGCCCCGCTCCCCACTGCGGCAGCGCTCCCCGCTCGCCCCCGGGGACGCGCTCCCGGCGCTGGGGGGCACCGGGGGCCGGCCCGGAGCGGTGGGCTCGGAGGACCCCCCCCCGGCACCGGCCCGACGCGCTGCACCCCGGGCTCCCGCCGCCCTCCGCTTTGCTGCACTGGGGACACGGAGGTGCCCCCCCGGCCCGGCCACGTTCTGCGCTCTGCTCCGGCACATTCCTCCCGTGGGACGTGGGGCGCAGCGGGGACCCCCCCGTAACGCCACCGGGGCGGCCGCAGGTGGAAGCGGGGCCGGAGATGGAGCGGGCCAAGCTGCAGCCCGTGGTCCCCTCGCTGTGGAGCAGAGCTGGGTTTTGGGGGGCTGGGGGAGACGCTGGTGAGGGCTGCGCGGCTGCGTCATCCCTCCGTGCCATCCGCACCCGGCCACCCACTTCCCCGCTATTGTCTTACACCCGCTGTTGCTTCTGCTCCGAAATTAGATGCTTCGCAGCGGGGGGGGGCTGGCTGCGTGCAGGTGCCAGTGCAGCACCCAGCCTCCCCTCCTGCTCCCAGGCCTTGCCTGGGTGCCCCTCGCCGTGCGCTCCCCTGCGGGGCACTCGGGTGTGCCAAAACCTCCCCGAGCCAGCCCCGGGGCAGGGGACGGTGCTGAGCCTCGGCAGGATGGGTCCTCGCCAAAGCAGCGGGAACTCGCTTTCTGAGCGCAGATGAGCCGAGCACTCGCGGAGACAGCGACACGACCCCGGCACGCCATCCCACCTGGTCCTCTTCGCGGCCAGTCCCGGCACCACGCAGCCTGGCAGCGCTCCCAGCCAGCCCTGCTGCTGCCAACCCGCGGCCACCCCGCCGGCTGCGGGGACAGCCCTCGTCCCCCTCACCCGGGCACGGCAGGGGCAGTGTGGCTCGGCACGGGGACACGGAGCGCAATTCCTGCTGGGATGAGCCGAGCTGGGACGCTTCAGCGAGGGCTGGAGCACGGGCACCACCAGTGCTCTCGCGCCTAAGGGCGCTCCGCTCCTCCAGGAACGCCCCGAGGGGGACGGGGACGGCTGCTCTCGCCCAGCAGGGGCTTTCCCGGTGGGACGGCGCCCAGGTGCTGTGCCAGCAGTGAGCACCCACCCTGCGGGCGCTGCTCGGCCACGCGCGGCGGGATGGAGGCAGCGAGCGCAGGGAGGAGCGTGCCCGCGCCCCTGCCTCGCTGCGCCTGCATCCTGCCCGCTTTTGGGGTCGCTCGCCCCACCGAGCGCCCCGGTGAGCGCCCCGGGATCCGCAGGCCGGACCCGGGGACAGGGCCGAGCACCCGCGGGTGGGTCGGGTGCCGCCGGGTGCTGCCCGTCCCTGCCCCCCCCCGCAGGATGTGCCGCTTTCTGCATCTCCAGCTCCCATTGCCATAGCAACAGGCGCAGCGCTTGGGTACCCGCCGTGCCGGCGCCCGCATCCCGCTCAGCCATCCTGGCCCGCTGGGGTGGAGGGCGCTGCCGGCACGGCATGGCAAGGCCGGCACGGCACGGTGTGGTGTTCGGGGAGGTTTGGGCGATGGGTGCGTCCGGCACCGCGCCGAGTCCTGCTGGGGCTGAGCAGGACGCAGGGAGCCCTCGGGGTCTCGTGAACCGTCAGAAAATCACAGCGGTTGGAACTTCCTCCCCATAACGGGGTGGGAAATGGGAAAAAGCCCTTCGTCCCGAGTAGGGTTTGGAGGGGTCCCAGCAGGGAAACCAAGGGCGCAACGTCGCCGCTAACAGGCTGTGCATTTGGCAGCACGCGGCGGGCGATGCCCAGGCTGAAGAAGCGTCACCGTGGGGCAGAACCAGGCTGAGAAACACGAGCCGCTCCAGTCGCCTCCGCTCGCTTCCCCAGCAGGCTGCTCCTGGCTCTGGCTACGGAATAAATTCATTAACGAGCCCGCAGATGGGGGCCGGGGGGGCGGGCTGGCAGCTGGGTGCTGCAGGGGTGGGGGGCAGGGGGCGGCGCTTTGCGGGTTTTCGCTTTAATTAGCGCAGCTGGGGTGGGGCTGGGGTGGGCAGTGGGGCCGGGGCGCTCAGTGGGGCCGGGGCGCTCAGTGGCTTTTCTGCCCTTCCAGCACTGGGCCCTGCAATGCCGTTTGGCTGCGTGACGCTGGGGGACAAGAAAGATTATAACCAGCCGTCCGAGGTGACCGACAGATATGACCTGGGCCAGGTCATCAAAACGTGAGTCTGTCCCTCCCAGGCCCCGGAATGCCCCTGGGGACCCAAATCCCGCGCCGAGGGCCAGGGAGCGCAGCGGTTTGGGGCTGGCGGCAGTCAGGGCGCTTTCCCTGTGACAAGTCCCCGTTCCCAGCGGGCGCCCTGAGTTCCTCGCTCTGAGGACGGAGCTGCTGACGGCAGCGAGGCTCACCTCCGCGGCTGCTCGCTGCAGCCCGGCACCTCTGATAACCCTTCCCTCCTCCCCTCCCAAATATCTGCTGGGATTGCAGCAGTTCTGCCAAGCCGGGGCTCCCCGTGGCACCTCCTGGTAGCAGGGCGTTGCTGCTTCAGCAGCGGTGCAGAGGGGACGCGGATGTCACCTGGGGCGCGAGTTTTCTCGTGGTGCACAAGGAGAAGCCGCGGGACCCAGCTGCCGACAGACACCAATGGGAGCCCAAAGCACCCGGCAGGGATTTTTTCACTGGGCTCCGAGGTGCTGAGGGTGCTTGGCCACGGGGCTGGGGACGCCTGGCGGGGCGGTGCTGGGTGGCCACGGGGACCCTTTTGGGTGCTGCCCGAGCCTGGCTCCGTTTGAAAAGCAGCCCCTCTGTGTGGGTCCTGGCTCCCCTACACCCCTCCAGGTTTTTGGCACAGCCAGGCAGGGCTGGGGGGTTGGAAAGCCGAGGGCTGAGCGTCCCCACGGCCCCTTTCTGTGCCAAGGGGCTCAAACACCATTAATAACAGCCTAGGACCGTTTCACTGGCCCCAGGCAGCTGGCGCTTCTCACCTTCCTCCTTCCTAAACGTGGCACTGGAATTAATCCTGAGGCAGGCTGCTGCTGTTCAGCCTCGGTACCAAGGGTTTGCAGCATCCGTCCGCGAGTGCTGTGCAGGGACAGGATTAGTCCCGCACGGTGCTCAAGGAACCCCCGCGGCCCTGTGGTGGGGAAGGGGCTTTCTTCTTACCTATTTCCCCCCCCTTTCCTATCGTTGGGTCGTTTGGATGGGGCCCCCCCCCCCCCCCGCTGCTGCCTTGCAGGGAGGAGTTCTGTGAAATCTTCCGGGCGAAGGAGAAGACGTCGGGCAAGCTGTACACCTGCAAGAAGTTTCTGAAGCGGGACGGGCGCAAGGTGCGGAAGGCGGCCAAGAACGAGATCATCATCCTCAAAATGTGAGTGCTGGAGCTGGGCGGCTTCCGGGTCGGGCCCCGCGGCCGGCGGGGGGCACCCACCCACGCCGCATTCCCTTGGGCGCCGCAGGGTGAAGCACCCCAACATCCTGCAGCTGGTGGACGTCTACATCACCCGCAAGGAGTACTTCATCTTCCTGGAGCTGTAAGCGGGGCACAGGGGCGGCGGGGGGGAAGGGCTGCGGCCGTGCCGTGGGGCTGCCGGCAGCCTGCTCTTGGCGCCGGCAGGGCCACGGGCCGGGAGGTCTTCGACTGGATCCTGGACCAGGGCTACTACTCAGAGAAGGACACCAGCAACGTCATCCGGCAGGTGCTGGAGGCCGTCGCCTACCTGCACTCGCTCAAGATCGTGCACAGGAATCTCAAGGTGGGTGCCGGCCGCGTGGCGGGGGGTCCCTGGTGGGCGCAGGCGCACCCGTGGGTGCTGACGTCCCTCGCGCCGGCAGCTGGAGAACCTGGTGTACTACAACCGCCTGAAGAACTCCAAGATCGTCATCAGTGACTTCCACCTGGCCAAGCTGGAGAACGGCCTCATCAAGGAGCCCTGTGGCACCCCCGAGTACCTGGGTGAGGGCGCAGGGAGACGCATGGGTGTCCCCGGAGGTCTCTGCCCTCCCAGTGGGTCCTTCCCGACCATCCCAGGGGCACCTGATGGGTCCCCGTTGCTCTGGAGACCCATCCTGGGTGCTCCCGGCAGGTCCCTCCTGCTGCTGATGGGTGCTCCCTGCGGGTCCTTGACACCCTGGGTGCTCCTGGTTGGTTATTCCCACTGCCCATCGTCCCAGGGACCTATCTTGGGTGCCCCCAGCGTGTCCCTTCTGTTCCCCAAGGACCCGCCCTGGGTGCCTGTGGCGGGTCCCTCCTGCTCCCCATCACCCCGAGGACCCATCCCGGGTGCCCCCAGCATCACCCTCCCCCTGCTCCCGGGGCTCTGCAAGCAGCCAGAGGAGCGGATCTGGCCCCGGGCTGCCGAGCACAGGGAGGCAGATGGGTGCCCGGGGCTGGTGGTTCCCCCCAGGGGGTGCACAGTTGCTGGGGACCCCGGGACAGGACCTGTCCCCCCGCCACCCTCCTGTGCCCCGCAGCTCCGGAGGTGGTGGGGCGGCAGCGGTACGGGCGGCCGGTGGACTGCTGGGCTATCGGCGTCATCATGTACATCCTGTGAGTGCGGGACGGGGACGGGGATGGGGGGCGCAGGGCAGGGGGGTGCTGAGCACCGGCACACCTCTCTGCGCAGCCTCTCGGGGAACCCCCCGTTCTACGAGGAGGCGGACGAGGATGACTACGAGAACCATGACAAGAACCTCTTCCGCAAAATCCTGGCCGGGGACTACGAGTTCGACCCGCCCTACTGGGACGATATCTCGCAGGCGGGTGAGCCCCGGTGCCGGGGGGGCGCGGGGGGAGCAGGGGGTCGCCTGACACTGACACCCCCCTGCCCCCAGCCAAGGAGCTGGTGACGCGGCTGATGGAGGTAGAGCAGGACCAGCGGATCACGGCGGAGGAGGCCATCTCCCACGAGTGGTGAGGGGCAGAAGGGGAACGGGGCGGGGGGGACACGGGGGCGGTGGGGGCCGCTCACCCCGCCACACCTCCCCGCAGGATCTCCGGCAACGCTGCCTCCGATAAGAACATCAAGGACGGCGTCTGCGCCCAGATCGAGAAGAACTTTGCCAGGGCCAAGTGGAAGGTGGGTGGGGGGCACCCGGGCCGTCCTGAGCCTCATTCTCCTCTTGGTGTTTTTTTTTGGGGGGGATGTTCCTGACGCCCTCTCCCCCTGCAGAAAGCCGTGCGAGTGACCACGCTCATGAAGCGCCTGCGGGCTCCTGAGCAGACAGAGCCAGCTGCCGCTGCCGCCACCGCCACCACCGCCGCCGCCGCCACGGACGCTGCGGCCCCCCCGGCCCCCACCACACCACCCGCCGCCACCACCCCGGCCCCCGCCACGTGTAACGGGGACAGCGACGCCACCGCCGCCGCCACCGAGGCCCCGACCGAGCCGAGCGGCTGAGCAGCCCCCCTGTACATAGTCCTGGCATGGCCCCCGCGCCCCCCGCCTGCGCCCCACTTTTCTACGTGCCCCACGGAGAGCGGGGCAGCGCCCTGCATGGAGCCCGTCCCCCCCACGCCTCCCCGTGCCCCCCACCGCCGCTCTCTCAGTCTGTCCCCCGCCGCCGTCCCCCTCCCCGGGGCTGCCCAGAGATACCCCCGGGACGCCCCCGGGGCTACGGCTGCATGTGCCGGGCCCTGGTGGGACGGGGACCCTCCGCCTGCCCCCCTCACCCCACAACCGGAGGAGGGGGGGGGGACACAGGGGGCGCCCCCCCGGGCCCCCGCTTCCCACCCGCTGGCCGCTGCATGCCGCGGCCCCGCGGCCCCTGGATCTCTGGCAAATAAAGACCCCGCTGAGGACAAACTGGGACAGCACCAGCGCCGCTCCCGGCTCTTTGTGGGGCGACGGGGGAGGGGGGGGGCGGTAAAGGGGCTGTGGCCGTCAGTAGGGTTCAGAGTACACAGAGGGGAGGAGGGGGGGGGTGGCGTCCCCCTGGCTCACTTCCGGGCCCGGCCGGAAGCGGCGGGCGCGCGGCGGGGTTTGAATCGGGGCGCTCCGCGCGGCCGGGAGCGGGGTCGGGGCCGGCTCCCCCCGCGCCCCCCGCCCCCGCCATGCCGATCCGCGCGCACTGCGCCATCTGCTCCGACTTCTTCGACAACGAGCGGGACGTGGCGGCGCTGCCGTGCGGGCACACCTTCCACAGCGCCTGGTGAGGCCGGGGGGAACCGGGGGGAACCGGGGGGAACCGGGGGCCGGACCCCGTCCCCGTGCTCACGGTGCCCTCCTCTTCCTCCCGCAGCCTCGCGCGCTGGTTCGAGGCGGCGCCCAGCCGGACGTGCCCGCAGTGCCGCACGCAGGTAACCCCGGTACCCCCCGGCACCCCCCCCGGTGCCGCCCCCGGGCTCCTCCCGTTCCCCCCCGACTCGTTGATCCCCCTCCGGTTGCCGTGGAGTTAGCGCCGTGGCAGCCCCTTGGCAGGAGCCTTGCCGTTAGCCGGGAGCTGCCCCGGGGGAGGCGAGGAGAGCTGGCGGGGTCGGTGCGGCTCCTTCCTCCTGCGGCAGGCGGCTCGGGCGTGTGGCTCGGGAGCTGGCAGCGCCTCAGCTCCGCTGCTGGGGCCCGAGCTGCCAGGGAGCAGGCTGAGTGCGAAGCCGAGGGCGCCTGGGGCTTGGTGCTGCAGCTCGGCGGGAGCCGTGCACCCCGCACCCGGCAGGCGTCTGCTGCTGGGCTGCCGGGCTGCTGGGCTGAGAAAGAATGCTGCCAGCAGTGGTGCTGAGCACGCAGTGTGACCTGCCCCTCCATGGCACCCTTCTGCCCCTGCGTTTGCCTCCCCCAGCTGTCGTGTTGCCGTGTCCGTGCGGGTCAACCTCTTGGCTCTCTCCTGCGTTTAGGTGAGCAAACGGCACATCATCAATAAGCTGTTCTTTAACGTTGCCCTGGAGGAGCAGGCAGCACCGGACGCAGAGACCTTGCAGGTATTTCCATGGGGGTTTTCTATCGGGTTCGAGGGACTTGGAGGCACAGCTGGGGCTCTGCCAACAGCCGCTCCCTGAGCTGGTGCCCGCTGCACCGTGCTCGTCCTTCAGCCCCAAAGCACATCAGTGCCGCCTCCTTGTTCCCACCGCCCACCCTGGTCCTCGCCCAGTCCCAGCCCTGCCACGAGGCAGCCTGCCCGTGGTGGTTTACGTGCCCCTGACCAAACCTCAGCTGGCAGCGCAAGGAAGAGCAGGGAAGCAGAAGAGGCTTCTTACGCTTCTCTGCTTGCCTGGAACCCCGAAGCAGCACCAAATAAGCATCCAACTGCTGCTTCTCCCTCGGATCTCCAAGCTGCCACCCGTGGCTGTGTGGGAACGTGGCTGCAGAGCTTCCCGAGAGGCAGAAGGAAGGCGCTGGGCTCAGGCAGGCATGACTCCTGTGCCCCCCCTGGAAGGAAGGGGCTGTTAGACGGAGCCCTTCCCGCACATTTCTGTGCGGGTGGGTTTGTTTGCAGGGGCTTGCTCGGAAGCAGGGCAGGGTGCCAGCGCTGGCTTGGCTTCCCGAGAGGAATTAGGAAGTGGACGGCCCGAAGCAGCGCCCGCAGGGGCGTGGGTAGCGCTGCTGCTGGCTCCCCGTGGGGGATCCTGGCCGGGGCTGAGGAGCCGGGCGAGGTTCTCCAAGTGCCACCCGTAGGTGGAAGGCTGTGCTCGAGGAGGGATCGATGCACAGGGGCTGTTCCGTGCTCTCCTCCGTCATTTAATATGGATGAAGCGTGGCTCCGTCTGTGGCAGTTATCTGTTCCAAAAAAAAGTAATCAGTTGACCTTGGTATAATGGGACGCTTGTACCCTCTTGTGTTTAGAATCAGCATGTGCAGTAATTACCATAATTAGCATTGTCATGGCAACTGCTATATGTATATCGTATGTTTTTAAAATAAAGCAAGCCAGACTGTGATGTCAGTAGCACTGTCATTCTCAAAGACCGCAAATAAAGAAACCGAAGTCCAGAGCGTGCGTGCAGAGGAAATGAAAAAGCATCTCTGGGCACTCGAAGCCGTGCGCCCCAGATGCAAAGCAGTGGCTTGGAGCAGGTAAACAGTGCCTTTAGGACGCGTTCAGATCAGCTCTCCTAAGTGCAAGTAGATGAGTGACTCAGAAATGGTATGACTGGAGAAAAATGCCCTAGAAAAGCCTTCTCTTCTCTTACCCCTCCTCCCCAGGGCCTAAGACTGGCTCCCCCAGCCATCCCCACGCTGCAGACCGTGCTGACGACCTGCTCCCTTGCTCCAGGGCCAGACTGCGGACTCTCCTTGCACAACATCACGATGTGTTACCATCAAGCCTCCTACAAAGTTTGTGTTGTTGTCACCGGAGCAATAGCTAAACCAAGCTCCCAGCTTCCCTAATGAGGGAGCCGAGATCTCTATCGAACAGGGAAGAACCAAATATTTGCAGCGCGGAGGAGCGCGGTTGGTTGGTAGGGGTACTCGCTGCCCCGTGCACGGCTCCGGGTTGCTCTGTAATCAGTCGGCCCTGTAATCAACCGGAGCTACATCTGTGCAGCCTGCAGATGTCCTCAAATGAGTCTTTGGCCTCTTGCCACGGAAGAGTTGGACTGGGGCAAGGGAGCGTGTTTTGGGGAGCTCACAAGCCGCGTGAGAAGCCATGTCCCCTTGGAGGGACAAAGCAGGGATGCTCTTCTGAGAACCGGTGTCATGCACCTGGCTAGAAGTCGTTGGAAGGAACTGCGTTGTCGGCTGAAGCCCTTCCCTGGGTTTCTGCTTTGCTTCCCGCTGCCGGGCATCGGCTTCAGCCGAGGCACCGAGGGTGCCTTGTTTCCCTGGAGGAGCCGCAGACCCCAGGTTGAGCACTGCGGCATGTCTGGGCTTTTCTCAGAGCTCAGCCTGTTGTGTTTGTTTATTTTTTTCCTCCTGCGCTGCTCTTAAAGATGGTCCTCGGCCATCAGAACGGTCTCCCTGTGGCTGTTCCGAGAGCAGAAGCGTTAGTTTTGGGGTGCGACGCCTCCCCAGGGCTCATCTGCAACCACTACCGGTCACTTGTGACCTGGGGAGCCAAGAGCCCGGTTTATGGAGGAGGCTGGGGGGTTTTGTTCAGCCTGGCAAAAAGGAGGCAGGAGGAGGATTCCTGCCTGTAAACCTGCTGGGGAAGGAAGGAACCCGGGAGGAGGGCTGGCTCTTTGTGGTCAGGTCATACTCATCGGATCCTGCGACAGCCTTGCCTTGTAGCTGGGGTCTGAAGAGCGAGGAGAGCTCGCATCTATCAGAGTGAAAATTGGGAGCAGCCTTTAGGAGCGGTGGTGGAGGATGAGGGATTTCAGATTAAGTTGATGAATGAGGTAATGTTACATAGCTGCCTGCGCTAGCCCAGGATTTCTTTTGCTCTCATGCTAATTAGCACGTCTTGTGAGCTCGCTAATCGGTCCTGAATAGAACTCAGAGGAAGCTGCATCAGAACAGTTCCTGCAGCAGAGTTAATTCCACCTCAGCCCTCCGGCTGCTGTTCCCCTGGGGGCAAATCCCGGTGGGCTCTGCGAGCCTTTCCTCCAGCCCCTTCTGCGTGCCCAGCTTCGGCTCCCATCTTCTCCTTCCTGGCTTTGCTGTCGCTTGCAGAGCTTCGCCCTGGTCCGCTCAGATCCGCGGCTGCTGCTCCTGCTATTCTCAGCTCAGATTTGCATGTAGCGCTCTGGGTTGCACAGATTTGTGTGCTCGGCTTCTGTACCGTGTTGGCATTTTATCGAGGTTTTATTCCACTGCAGTTCCTGCCTGGCTTGTTATGTGCTTTCCTCTGCAGTTCTAACAGCTTTTTAAGTCATCTTCTGTTGACTCTTGCCTGTATATTTTTTTCCCCTCTCCCTCTCTCATGTGTGAGAGTTACATAAATATGGATGTAAAATACAGATATTTCGCTCCTCTCTGTCACCTCCGTGTGCTCCCTTTGGCTATTTGCCAGCGCTCGCAGGTCGCATCGCTTCATCTATAATTTAACCTACGAGTACATGCTCCCTCTCTCCGCTCTTTAACGAAGGTGTTAGAAACGCCTGAGCGTCCCCAGCCCTTTGGGGTGGCCGGGAGACGTTCTGGGACTTCAGGAACGTTGGGGTGTGCCTTCGGGTCCCCCACCTGCACGCGGCTCAAGTTCACTCCGGTTCCAAGTGGCTCTCAGTGCAGCTAGTCTGGCAGAATCCCTGCCTTATCGCCTTGTTTAGGTAAAACGTTATAAAAATCCTTCCTGTCTGATTTCCCGTGTTTCCCTGAGAGCCTTCCAAAATTATTCAGCTAAAACAAGATGACTGACAGTGTGAGAAACACAAGGTTGACAAGGCTAAGATAAAACTGGGATCTTTTCTTCCCTCCCCGAAGGAAGCCAGTTGGAGGTGCTCTTTTCGTTCCCTGCGATAATACTTGTTTGTAACTTGGGGCTCGCTGGTAATGCGCGCTATTCTTAGCATGTAGCTGGTGCGAATGTCCTGCTGAGAAACCTCTCAGGTCCTTTAGAGGTATGGTGAAAGCTTCTCTGCAGGCTGTTTCCTAATCGGGCTCTCTGTGCTGTGTTTCAGAACGAACTGGACAAGGCGAAGGCTCAGCTCTCCGCGAAAGGTGAGTTCCAGCTGCCGGCTGCTGCCCGCCTGAGCTGCTTTGGTCAGGCCCGAGGATCATGTCTGCGGAGCTCGCCCCTTTCTGAAGCCAGGGGCATGGTGCAGGCTGTGAGCTCTTTCTGGAGCAGCTTCTTCAGAGCTTTTTTCCAAGGAGAGGCTGCCTAAAGCTGTGCAAAACCTGCATGACAGAGCCCGAGCCCGCTGGCTGGCCCAGCTCAGCTCTGACTGGGCTGCCCTCTGCAAATTTACATACATACGTGTAATTCTTCTTGCTCCTCTTAACTAACAGCTACAAAAGCCCGGCCACGTCTGGAGTAAGCTTGCTGAAAGCAAAGCCTGCGGCCTCATCGCTGGGGAGCTCGCAGCTGCTTTTGCTAAAGGCTCGTTCCTGCTAACAGAAAAGGGGGGAGGGTAAAAGCGGTGCCCAAGCAGTGGGAAGGTGTCGGGTTTGTTTGGCTGTTGCAGTGCCACATGTGTCACTTGAAGAGCAGACGGGATTTGGTGTGTGCGCTTCCATTTTCCCCATCTTTAATTTTAGAGGATGTTTGAGGGAGGCAGGAAAAGCAAAAGCCCTGGAGACTTGTCGATGGGTTTTAAGCATCGTCTGTAGGCAGCCTGTCATCAGAACATGAGTCATGAGCAGCGAAAGGAAAATGTCAGTCTGAGTGACAGAAATCCAAAGACATGCTAACAGAAAGGAGAAATCTCTAAAGAATGCTGGGGGCTCACCCACGCCCCGAGAGTAGTCTTCCCTCTGCCTTTCCTGCGTGCACGAGACAGACGCGAGTAGCCAGCAGGTTGAGGATTCGGTCCTCAGCCTGAGAGCAGGATTGGGTGGTCCGCGCGTCGCTATTCTGAGGCCTGTTCTCGTGCTGGCTCAGTGCAGTTTAGTGACTTGGTAGGGAGCCAGATCTTCTGGGGAAGGTGGCTGGGATTCTTGCTAGGATGTTATCCAAGAAAAACTGCTTGGAGGCCTGCTCATCTTCTCGGCTTCTGGTGAGTAGAGGTTCGATGTGACGTTCCCCTCTCCCGTTCTGTTTTCACGTTGGAAAGCAGCAGCTCGTTCCCACCTCCTGCTTCCTTTGCTATGGGCACTCTGCTCTCTGGTGGCTCTCGTGTATAAATTCTTCCCTTAAAGATGTGCTCTGCGCTCCCTGTTGGAGCGGAGCTGTGTAATTGCCAGCTTCTCATCAGCTTGCAAATGGCTCTAGAGGCGTGGAGCTCTGTGCAGCCCCAGCAGGTGAAGTGGGAGGCACTTGGAGTGACTCATTTGAACTCATTCCTGCAGCACGGGGAGGTTCAAATCCTGCCATCTGCCTCTGGGCAGCTGGGAAGGGAGGAGGGGGAAGCCCTGACTCTTTCTGGGGATGTGGAGTTCCCACAAATGCAGCGGAGCATCTCCAGGTTGTGCTGCCTCTGGTGAGCATGGGTTATTCAGCTCAGTGGAGACACAATGCTTTACTAAGAGAAACTTCTCTCCCTCGATGCTTCTCCTGGCAGCTGTGTTTCTGCTGGGATACGTTCCTCCTCTTCTTCCCTGGTGGCTCCTTTACTGCCTGGCCCACCAGTGAAGCAGCACTGCCGGTCATGCTTCCACGGGACATGGTGGCACCATTTGAAGATGGATAGCTGAAAGGAGGAGCGGCCTTCTGGAGAGGCACCGAGCGCCTCCCCACCACTGCCAGCCTGGAGATGCAGTGCTGTTGGCAGAGGGGAAGGTGCTGAGCCGTGGGCTTTGCCCCCTTCTCACCAGGGCTGGACGGAGGGGCTGCTGCTTGCCATCGTTGCCAGTGGCGCTGGCTGTTCCTCGCTTGGCTCTGCCAGCTCCCGGTGGTGGTGGTTGCCCTGGGAGCTGTTCTGCCCTCGTCTCGCCAGAACAAACGGAAATCCGGCGTGGTGTTCGCCATCTTCTCCACGGTGTTCGGAGACGTGTGCCTCGTTCTGTGCCGCCTGCACGGGGAGGGTGCGCCCTCGCTGCTGGTGCCGTGGGGAGGGTGGGGGTGTCCCGGTGGTGCCGTGGGGTCCCCGTGTGTTCAGGATGGCCGTCCGCACATCCCGCGGGGCTCGCCTGCGTCGGGCTCCGTGTGAAGGGAGCAGGCTTGGCTCTCCAGCTCGGTGTGGCTCCAGAGAACAGTTCTGCGCACGCCTGCCTGGGAGAGCATGCAAGAGTTAAGATGCATCGGCTTAATGCTAGCAGGGCTGGCACTGGGAAGCTATTAAAGGGAACTTGTTATCTTTACCGAAGAAAATCTCGAAGCCTGCTGGCACTGGGAGAAGCAATTGCTCAGTACAAACCCCGGTGCAGACAGCTTTTAGGAAAATGGCTCTCTACAGGAATGGCCAGCTCCTAGCAGCGTCTGTCGTGCTGCCGCTGTGGTTTGTGGGGCTGCTCGAGCCTGGGTTTCTGGGCCGTGACCTCTGTTTTTTCCCTTTTTCTAGAGAAAGAGAAGCGAGAATGCCAGGCCATCGTGGATGGGCTGCGGGACACTCTCGATGTGCGCAATGCCACCATAGAGTCGCTCCAGAAGGTGCTGGGAGAGACAGAGATGCTGTGTTCCTCTCTCAAGGTACCTTTCCCAGCCCACCCTGGCAGTCCCTTGGCTCTAGCCATTGCACAAGCACTGCTCCTTTTGTCCAGCTTCTCCCCGGGCTGTGATAAGGTAGACACGTGGCTCTGTGCCGCTGGGGCTTTGGGGCTGCAGGGGCCACCAGCCCGGCCCAGCAGCGGGAGCAGCGGCGCTGATCGTACAGGTATCGGCAGGAGCAGTGCGGGAACCGGCCCCGGCGCCCCGCTGCAGAAGCGCCGGCTCCCTGCGGTAGAATGTTCTTTGTAAATGGGTTTCGGTCAGGTGGGATTCAAGGAAAATTAGTTTCTTGGTTTGATTGGAGGAGAAATCAAACCAAAAGATATGGAGGGGGAGTTGCAAGCTTCAGCTGAGCGGGATTTGATCCAGCTAACTCTCCTGCCTCTGTTCTGTTGCCAGGGCTTTCCTTCGGTTAGGTTAGCAATGTGTGAAGTCCAGGGATCAAATATTCCTGTTGTGCTTCAGCGTGCAGTGACTCAGTGTGTAGTCATGCAGTGAGCATAAACAGCGAGTGGAAGGGGAGTAAGAGCGAGCAGCGCTTCGTCGGGGTGTCCGGGGCTGGGCAGGGGGACTTTGCCTCAGCAGCGGGGTGGGCCGGGCTGCCGCTGCGTGCCGGAGGTGAGGGGCAGAGGGGGTTTGGGCACCTGGGGTTGGGAGCAGTGGGCTGCAAGGGGGAGTAGAGGTGAGCTGCACCTCTCTGCTCTCTGCCCCTTGGGTCTAACCCTAAATCGCATCATGTTCCTTGACCTGCCAGGCCGCGCAGCCAGGGTGAGCTTGCAGATGGCGTGCGGTTGCGTTACTGCATGCCTCCTGCTGGGCTCTTCCTGGAGGAGCCACCTGAGGTCTGCACAGCATTAGCAGCAGGATGTTGTCGCAGGGCAGGAGACCTACAGAAAGGAATTAACGCCACGCAGGCCTTGCTGTTGGCCAGCACAAGGTTTTAGTGTTGTAGGGTTTTTTTTGACTGCCCATGGGATTAGATCCAGTCTGCTTGGGTGTGAAGGCAGCCTGGGTCTGGGTCATGCCCGAGGTGCTCTTGGGATCCCGGGTATACCAGCAGCAGGATAGCGCTGATGCTTCCTAGTGCTGTAAAACAAACAAACAAACCACTCTCATGGCAGTGGAAGCTGGTGCTTGCTGCTCAGCTCGAGACCTCTGTGCTTGGCTTTCCTGCCGGGCGTCTCAGGAGGAGGCTCTGGGGTTAACTTGCCTGTTGCAAAACCCTCTGGGTATGCTCACGTTCCTGTAGTGAAAGCCAGGCAGGGCACAGGGATCAGGGACCTGAGGGTAATCTTTTCTGTGGTGTACGGGGTTTCCCATCTGAACACCAAGCAAAGTTTTGTACTGCATCATTTCAAGATTAGAGCGGTAAACCTCTGCAGTAGAAACACAGCTCAACGGGCTGCGAGGCAGGTCGAGCCCCAGGCTGTGAGCCAGTCCTGTCTGCTGCTGGCACTGCCAGCCGCTGCTGAACCTGGGTGCGACAGCTTGCTGCTGTCTCAGCCTGCGCGAGGCCGGGGACCCTGCTCCAACCTGGCCCAAAGCGCTGCTCTGGGGGCCTGGAGTGCGGGGTGCCGTGGTCAGGACCAGCCAGAGGTGGGCTCTGTGTGAGCCTGCATCTCCGCAGAGCCCCGGTGCTGTCACGGGGCTTGGCTGCTGTGGCACAAAGTGGATAAAACCCTTTAACTCCTCCTTGCCGTGCAGCTCAGGATTAGAACTCGAGAGGTGATGGTCTTCGGCCAGGCCTCTCTCTGGAGGCAGCAGCGGGTTGAAACCAGGCTCAGAGCCTTTTTTATTTTTTTTTTTTTTTTTTTTTGAAGCTGCTGTGCGAGGTGCCAAGGAACACGCAAACTTAGACAACACAGATGCATTGAAGTGGTGTGAATTCAGGCCAGCTTTCCCACGTCCTCTGCCAAACTGCAGATCTCTGTTTTCTTAGCTCAGCTGAAGTTCGCTGCTGCTGCTGCTGGAGAGCAGAGAAAGGTGCTGGCTGCGAGAGGCGTTGCAGCCTCCCCAGGCGGGTGAGAGAAGCACCCAGGTGGGTGGCTGGTTTGGCTGAGACCTGCCAGGAGAGACCACGCAGCGTTCCGAGTTGTGCTTTAAGCAGCTAATAGTAAGGAAAATTGGGAGGCTAAAGTGAAGGGCTTAGCTGGGTAGGGAGCAGAATGCAGTAGCAAGGTTTGCTTGCTTTGGACTCCTTTGCTTTTGAAAAACAAATTGTCGCTGCGGAAAGGGTGCTGCCCACCCCACAAATCCCCCTAGCAAGAAAGAAGGATCCAAAGCAGCTTCAGCGTCAGGCTCCTCTTGCGATTAGCGCTCGGACCCTGCTGCGTTTGTGAGGAGCAGAGGTAGGGGTGCAGCGGGGGGGGGGGAGATAAACTCTCCGTAATCCTGGGCTGCTGAGGTGGTGATAGCATTAAGAGCCAATATAGGCTCCCAGCTGCCCGCAGTGCGCATAAGCCAGGATGTTTCTCTGACAATCCCTGGAGCCCTCCTGACGGTCTGCATGCGCTCGCTTCTCTGCAGAAACAGATGAAATTCCTGGAGCAGCAGCAGGAGGATAACAGAAGTTCAAAGGAGGAGGCCCGTCGTCTGCGAAACAAGCTGAAAACCATGGAGCGGTGAGATCCTGGGCCTCCCAGGCTGGGCTGCGCGCCTCCCCCCTTCTCCAGCAGGGAGGGAGAGGTCCTCCTGCGCTTGCTGCAACAGCCAGCCCCACACACTGAGACTGCTGCTTCTCCTTACCCCGTAAGGCTGGGAAGTGCTGCGTTAGCAGGTTCTGCCTGTCTGTGCTCTTGCCCCTGCTTCCTTTGCAGGCAGCTGCTCTCCCTAAATAGCAGCGGGGCACGGTGCTGTGTTCAGAACGGCCTCATCTCTAGTCCTCTGAGCGTGCCTGTGTGCTGCTGCCGTTACTGGAGAGGATGCTGGGGCAGAGCCCGAATCCCAGCCCAGCAATACAGTTAGCCGCGCGGATGCGGGGCCCAAAAGCTGCTCTGTCAGCCCTGTGTGCAGCACGTGTGTACAGCTGCCCCTTCTCTAGCCAGTCTGTGGAGTGCTAGCAAAATGCCCTGCCTGCAGTGGGGCGCTTGCATCTCTTTGGCAGCTCCACGTTCAGGAGCTCAGGCTGTGGGAGCTCCTCGGGGGAAGCAGGGCTGCGGTCTCCTTCCCAGCTCTGTTCGTGACTCATGAGATGAGGGTACATTTTCTTAAATATTTTATGCAGGATTGAACTGTTGCTTCAGAGCCAGCGCCCCGAAGTGGAGGAGATGATCCGAGAGATGGGAGTTGGGCAGGCAGCAGTGGAGCAGCTTGCGGTATACTGCGTCTCGCTGAAGAAGTGAGTGTTGCAGGCTCGGCACGGGTTGCCTGTGCTGTCCTGGGCGTGCAGGGGGAGAATCCTCTGCTGAGCAGCGGTGGGCACGCAGGCTCTGCAGGGCTCTTGCTGCCTGTTTGGGCTTCTGCTGGGTTTTGACTGACAGATCCCGGGGACCTAGATCGCAGCCTGTCACACCGAACCGTTCGTGTTGTCACTGTAGAGACACGTGTGTCACCATGGGAACTGCCTCCGGAGCTGTCAGTGCACCTATGTGGTGATTATCGTTCCCTCAGTTGTCCCCTCGTGCCTGGGGAGAGACGAGTGGCTGAGGGGCTCCAGGTTGCGCTCTCTGCGGCACGGCGCCGTGCAGCTGTGGCCTCAAGTGCTCCGCGCACGCTGTGCTCTGGCAGGTGGGGCCTGCAGCGCTGCCATCCCCTACCTGCAAATCCATCTGGTCCTGCTGGGCAAAACCACGGCTTCTTTGGGTCCGTTCTGATGGCAGCTGAATAATTGCAGCTTTGATACAAAACTGTAACGAGGCAAGCGTCCCCGTGGTGTAATTGGAAGCAAATGTGCATGGTCAATAGCGTAACGCCTTGGAAAAGTCACTTAAAGGAAAGTCCTCTATTTGCTGCCAGCATGGAGGCTGCTCTGCTGGCTGTCCATCTCTTCCGACAGCTGAAATGTTGCTGGATCTGGTTTCCATTTGTTCATGAATGCTGTGCGTGCCCTCTCCTCAGACGTGGCATCCCCCGCAGCCTCCTCCCTCCCCGTTTTGAGGCCGTGTATTTGACATGCTGCTGGTCAGTGTCGATGTGCTCAGCTCTGTTGCCTGAAGGACTTTGTCCTGGGTTTCCTCCAGTGGTTCTGCAGTTGCAGAACTTCAGAATAATGGTCTCCGAGAAGTTCTGTCTCCATCTTCATGCAAACACAGCACAACTCTCCTGGTCTCTTTTCAGGGAATATGAGAGCTTGAAGGAGGCTCGGAAGGTATCCAGTGAGCTGACAGAGAAGCTGAAGAAGGAGCTGTTTTCTGCCAACAGCAAGGTAAAGGGGGAGTGTGAGGGTCACGAGGGTGACACCTGGTCTGTAGCTCCCTCCCATTAACTGCGGTCCAAGCCCCATGCAGCGACCCCTGCCCGCGCTGGGCTCTCTGTTAGAGGTACAGTTGGCGTGGAAGGGTCAGGCTGGGGTTTCTGGGTCAGGGCGTGATGCCATGGTGTGCAAACACGGGCTGTTATCAGCACCGTGGTCTATGGGGACATCGGCAGGGCAGCACGTGCAGAGCCAGCTGGAGCTTGGCAGGGGGCCTGGCCTGGAAGGCGGCAGCAGGCAGGGGTTTGTCGCTTCCCCTGGGCTCCGGCAGCAGTGCTGCCTTTGTCCTGCAGCACCGAGCACCAGCTCCTTGTGCTGCAGCATCGGGGTGCTAGGAAGGGTGGGAAGGAGGTCTGAGCCAGCACCAGCCACGCAGAGCTTAGCCCTGGCTCGGCACAACCCCAGGGAACCCCCCGCTGGGCTGGGCTGAAGCAGGCCAGGGCTCCTGCATGGTGCTGGGTCCAGGAGAGGTTCCCAAAATGTGAGGACACGCAAGTGGCTTGCACAGAGCCTCTCTGGGCTAGTGCTGCTCTGAGCTGAGCCGGCACAGAGCTCGGAGCTGCAGATATGCCCCTGATTGCTGTGCTGCCCCTGTTCCAGGCCTGGCTGGGCTCTGTGAGTCCAGGCCGGGGATCCCTGTGTCAGTTTTGGTAGCACGTCCCCTTGCAAAGCTCGTGTGTAGCCCTGCTCCCAAGGCGCAGGTGTTCCCTGGGGTGCACCCAAGTCCAAGCTCACAAAGTGAGAGACTGTGGGTGGATTTGGCCTATTTTTGTTCCCCAGACATAGCTGTTGTGGTCCCATCAAACTGAGAAGAAGGTTCTTGGATCGCTGAGCTCCCCAGGAGAGTTAACCCCTTAACGTGAGGTGCTGCTGCTGCCGTCAGTCTGGTTCTGGCTGAGCCTGTGCCAAAGCGCAGTTGCTTTCTTGGGTCGAGAAGATGCGAGTCAGCGTGCTTCGGGCTTGGCTGCCTGCGAGCTGACTGTGCCGTCGCTTCGTGGGCTGGCCAAGATCCTGACCCCACTTCCAGTCCTTTGTTGCGGTGCCAGCCCGCCTCTCGACCCCGGCTCCTGGCGTGCCCTCCTGTTGAATCAGGCTTGTCCGTGTGCCGGTAGTGCTGATGCACAGCCGTCCTCCGGCCTGTGGTCGGTGGTTCTGGGATGTGCTGCGTGCAAAGCCCTGCAGGAATTCAGACTGGAGCCACCAAGTGTTAGAACACGGAAAAGCCGTCACCAGCAGGCAGAAGTGCTGTGGGAAGGCTTATGTTGGGCACACGGCCCTGGAGATCCCTCTGCAGGCAGCCTTAGGAAATGAGCAGGCACTGGATTGCTCTGATGTAGGAGAGCCCGGTCAGAGGTTGGCACTGGAAAAACCGAGCCTTCAAGCAAGGGAAAGGAGCACGAGCTGCCGAGCATCCTGCGCTGCCGGGGATCTGCCGTCTCCCTCACCCGCGTGTTGTGACCAGTGCTGTTGTGTTGTGTTTGTTCTGCAGCTGCAGAGAACAGTTTCGGACTTGGAGAAGACAAAGGAGGAGTTAAAAAGCACCCAGAAAGACTTGAAGCATGCAGACAAGGAGATTTTGGTGAGAATATTGTTCTTTAGTCTGCGCTAACTGGCAGCTGGCCATGGCCTACAGCTGCAAAGCCAGGAGTTGTGCTGGCTTTTGCTCGGGGACTAGGTTACCTAGCTCAACTTACCCCTTTTCTGCTCCACTCTGATCTCCCAGTGCTGATTTCTGGATGAGGGGCTGCTAGTATCTGTGTATCTGCTCCTGAATCTTCCCTCATCTCACTGTCTGCTTTCCCTCCTCCCTCCAGAGTCTGAAGAAGAAGATAGACATCCTGCAGGATACTCTGAAAGTGCCGTCTGTAACCAGAGAGACGCTCAGCCGACTGGTCTTCGAAAGGTCAGTGAAGTCCATCCTCAGATACAGGCCAAGGATATTTGCCCTGCAAGGGAAATATCCCCAAGGCTGCTGCCTCAGAGTTGGCCTTCCAGCAAACACGCCCTGCTGTACAGGGACCTAAGATCTTTGTCACGCAGAGGAGTCCTGACCGGTTGAGGCTAGGCCTGAAAATTGCATCCTTTACATTTTATCACGCCCTTTCTTTCTGGCAGTGAGTGCTCTTACCCTAGTATGGCATACTGGGCTGTGCACACCGAGCATCAGCGGGCCGGCGCGTTTCCCTGGGTCAGGGTGCTGCTGCTGTGAGCACAGGCCATCAGAGGTCAATCAGCACTTTGGGACTGACTATAAAGTCTGGGGTTTGGGTTCTCCTTTTTGGGACTTGTAAGTAGAACGGGGTTTGGATCCTGGTCCTGCTGCTGTCGTGCAACTCCATAGGGTAGCTGGTAGCTGTGTCTCCCTCTTGTCTGCTGCGTGGCAGCCTCCTGATGGCTGCTGCTCTGCATGGCCTTGCAGCCCTGCTCCCGTGGAACTGCGGCACCCGAAGCTCCACCGCCCGGCCCACAGCGATGAGATCAATCTAGATGCCGCTTTTGATGTGGACACCCCTGAAAATCAGCCCTGCAAATCTCTCTTCAGCCCTGCAAAAAGGCAGAAGCTGGATAAAAAGCCGTGAGTTTTCCCTCCGCTTCCTGCTTCTAAAGGAGATCAAAGTCTCGCTGCTTTGGAGGTTGCTGTGTGAGATCAGACAGCTCTCCAGCTGCCTGATGTCGCACTGCAAGTTTTGTCGTCATTTGCTCGGCCTTGCCTGTCCTTGCCAGCTCCACTTGAACAATGAAGCTCTGCTGATTTGTTTCTTGTGCTTCTTACAGGCCTCCTGTGGTAAATCTGGCAAAGAAAGTTCTGAAGGAAACAGTGGAGGTAAATGGACTGATCTTGTTTTCTGTATCTCCTCTTCGATTCTGCTGGTAATGAGCTTGAGATAAAGGCCCCGTTTTCCTATGCAGGAGATGCTCTAAGCAGAGACTAGCCCATCTGCAGAGCCACAGCGCACACTTCAAAGTGCTGTGCTTGACTGTCTCCTAGAAACACCATGTTGCTGTCGCAAAGACCTGGAATCGGCCAGGAGAGGGAGGGTGGGGACACACGCACTTCTCGCTGGTTGTCCTGCCTCAGATGCGCTTAGCAAATGCGCAACGTGGGTCTGATCACAGCGGCCACGGGGCCAGCTAGGGGGGCTCTTTGCCCAAAATCATGGGGCACAACGTCCTGCCTCCCAGGCACTGCTCCAAACGAGCCCCAGTGGGACGTGTGGAGCTTCTGTTCCTTGGCCTGGCATGGTATGGGTGTGCCTGTTACCCGAAGTAGCTGCCCGCACTGTTAGTGCTGCCTGTGTGCGGACTAAATTCAGCAGATCGTGCTGGTTAAAGGGCTTCTCTCCTTATTTTGTGGGACAGAACTGGGCAGATGATCTGGAGGATGAGAGTCTCAAAGGGCTCCTGCCAGCATTCATCAGGAACTCTGTTCTCTCCAAGAAGCCGACGTCGGGTAGCTTGCTGGGTCCCCACAAGAACACGGGCACGGTGAGTGCGACCGTCCAGCAGGCGAGCTTGTCGGGGGCTGGCACCGCACACCTCTGTCCTGAGGTTACCCTGCAGGAAGAGGCGAATGCGGCTTCTACCTCGCTGCATTCAGTGTGGGGAAAATAAATCTTGGAGCATGACCTGGCTGCCTCCCAGTCCTGCAGAGCTCCAGGGATGACAGATGGTCACTCCCGACATGGCAGGGGATTAAATGGCCTTCCACATCCCACTCTTCCACCTCCTTGGAGCTTTGGGTGTTTTCTTTGTACGACTCAGTCCCAGTGACAAAATCCAAAGCCTTGCGGCAACCTGGGAGGCTCAGTTTCCTTCAGGAAGGTACCCAAACCTCTAAGGGGCTGCCTTTTCCCAAAGGCAAGGGCTTAGCACAAGTACAGAGTAGCCTGAGTAGTGTCTGCAGGTGCTTGTAACCTCCCCAGAACACATACCTGCGAGGCTCCCCCTTCTGTTATTCAAGACAAGAGATAGCCACAGCTCTGTGCTGCTGATCCAGTCATGTTTATTTCTCCCTCCCAGGTGAGGATGGGTTACGACGGCTTGGGAGGCAGAACAAAATTCATACAGCCTGTATCCTTCCGTGTGGCAGTAGCGATGCTGTGGGGGACCTCCTTTGTTCCTCCTGCCTCAGCCAGCTCGGTCGGCTGGTGCAGGACTCCCCAGTTAGAGGCTGTGACCCTCGAGGAACCATCACATTTCTCTACATCTGACCGAATGAGCCTGAGCTCAGCAAAGGCATCCAGGCCTTGAACTTGCTGCGAATGTTACGGGGGAAATGTTTGTTTGGAAGGGCACAGCAGCTAGAAATCAGAACGGTTTGCAGGGGCTGCCTGTGCCCTTGTCATCTCCGAGCTGCTGCTTAGTGCAGCCTCTCCCTGCCCGCGGCCCATGCAGCTAAAGGCTGTGGGACACGGCTGTGCCTGTCCTGGTGGGTGCCTGGAGGCCTTCGGCTGCTGGAGGAGAGCTCGTTGCTCTAAACCCAAGTGCTCCGGGAGCGCTGCTTTGTGTAAGCTCTGCAGCATGGAGCGTGCATCTTCCTTCCTGCGCCGCAAGTAGCGGCTGGTCAGGACCTCTTACAGCTCAGCCATGTCGGGGTTTTGCTGCTTTTTGTCTCTGCAAATTTGTGTGATGGGGGTTAGAGGCCTTGGTACTTCAAAGGCTCTGTCTGCCCTTGGAGCTGCTCCGTGCCCTGGGAGGCTGCAGGTGCTGTCTGCTGTCACTTTCCCTGCCCAGTGTCTCAGCCATGATACGTGGGCTGGCCACGTTTGAACAAGGCAAAACGCCTTCCTTCGTGGGACAGAAGTGTGCCTGAACTTGGTTCCTTGGGGCAAAGTCCAGCCTGCCCAGCAGGGAGCTTTTCTTAGAACAGAACAGCTCAGCTGGGAGAGACCTTTGGAGGTCACGTCCGACTGCCTGATGTCTTCAGGGGTAACCAGAAGTTAAAGCACATTAACAGGGGTGCTTTCCAAGTGCTTCTGGGATGCACATCCAGGGCTAGCACCTGGGTCTGTGGTTCAAGCCAGCCTGGAGCAGGTACCAGTGTCCTGACCCCGGGGCCTTGGTCTGTACTTTCCTTGACAGTTTTACCCTCAGACAAACCCCGCAGAACTCCGTCCCGGTGCGGTGAAGAGCAAGAAGAAGAACGTCTCCAGGCCAGTGTCTGCAGCTCCTTCCTCATCCTCCAGCAGCATCCAGGCCCGGCTGGACGGCTTCCTGCAGTGAGCACCCCCAGGCCCTGCGGTGGGTGGCCGCAGGGCTGTGGGGCCCGGCATGAAGCTGAGCGTGGTCCTCGTTGTGTGGTGGGCGTGAGGAGCTGCCAGCAAGAGGCCAACGCCCCGCCTAACGCTCAGACTGACTTGGCCCCTGTTTTACCCTTCCTTTCTCCCATTTTCATGCAGAATAAAAGGGTTTTTCCCATCTTCTGGCCTGCTCAGACCTCCGCTGCTGCTGTTGAGATTGTGGACGTCAGTTGGAGCTGCACTGTGGATGCCGCTGCAAGCTGAGGCCTCAGGATGGGTTCTGGGGCACCCCTTAGTGCTCCCCGGCTCCAGGCGCTCTGTGTCCTTGTCATCTCCTTCCCTCTGGGGCCACCTGGGTGTGTGCTGATCCCGTGGGGGCTGGGGACACGGAGGCAGGACAGAGGCAGGACGTGGCCCCCAGAGCGCAGTGGGGGGAGGAGGGCACTGGGGAGAGCTCCTGCCCCCAGGACAGGGATGGGCAGTGCGGAGGGGGCTGCGCCCGGGGCCTCATAGGTGGGCTCCTTGGGTCAGGGCTTGTTTGGAGGTCGTAGGGCGGCAGCTTGGCCGCTGGGAGCTGGCCTGCCTCGTGATCTCATCACAGGGTTCGTGATGTCACACCTCTGACCTCACAGGTAGCTGTGTGCCCAGGGCCTGGCAGGAAGTGACCTCATTGGGCAGCAGGGAATGGCATCCTAGGGCTGGCCATGATGTCATGGGGAGGAGGATGCTCATTGGCTGGCAGAGCAGTGGAGCAAGGCCACCATTGGGTGCCAGCGCTGGGGCAGCTTGTGACCTCACGGGAAGGGGGATGCTGATTGGTTGGCATCCTGTGATGTCAAACGGGACGGCACAGCCCATTGGCTGCCACGCCCTGTGGCAGCGCCCGGCTCCGTGGCAGAGGCGGCTGCCGATTGGGCCGCAGCCTGTGACGTGGCCGTGACCTCAGGGGGCGCAGCGGGCTCCGATTGGCCGCCGCCGCGTAACCTCACGGCGGAGCGCGCGCTCATTGGCCGCCGGCGCGTGACCTCACGGCCGGGCTCCGGCGGACGCCGATTGGCCGCCGGGCGGGGAGGGGGGCGGAGCTCCGCCTTTCCCCTCCCCTCTCCCTCCCTCCC
>CM021776.1:6193022-6265048 GCA_011076525.1 Nettapus auritus | reverse complement strand
CGGGGGGGGGGGGGACGGGGGTCGGGGGAGCGCCCCCGGGGCGGGCCCGGTACGCAGCGGGGGGGTCGCGGCCGCTCGGGGGGCGCCGGTCGGAGCGGGACCGGCACCGAGGCACAGACCGCGGGGGGCGGGAGGGGCATGGGAATGGGACCGGGATCGATGCCGGGCTCGGTGCCCCTCGCACGGCAGTGCCCGGTGGGGTTCGCTCCCGGTGAGCCCCGGCCCGCGGAGCCCCCCCGGCACAGCCCGGCCCGGCGCCGTGTCCCTGCTGCCGTCGCTCCGGGCCCGCCGCTCCTCCTTCTCCCGCTGCCTTCAGCCGTGACCCGTCCGCGGGATAAACGTAGGCACCGAAGGGAGGATGCTCAGGGGGTGCTCGGTGGGGTGTTTCCCCCCCTCCTTCCCTCGGGAGGTTTCCTGGGGCTGCGCCCCCCTCCCCAGCGTGTCCCGGGGGCTGCCGCGGGGCCCCGGGCGAGGATCCGGCGCCGCGATCGCCTTCTGGAGCGGGAGCCGGGCAGAGCCCCGTGCAGGGTTGAATTCGGGTCTCCACGAGACGCGAGCGGCGCCAGCTGAGGTCGTGTTCTGCCCGAAACGCCAGGGTGGTGCTGCTGGCCACGAGCTGTGGCAGGGAGCTGCCCTCCCTCGCAGTTAATTAATGCAATTAGGGACGGGGGCTGTGCGTGTGGAGTGGCACGGCCCCCGGGAGGGAGCGTGGGGGTCACCAAACCTGGCTCAGCCCCGTCCCCAAAAACAGTGCCAGACCCTGCGCGCCAGCCGAGGAAAGCCAAAGGCGCCGTTTCCCCTCGGCGTGATCCTCCCCGGCTTCGCGTTAGGCAAGGAGCCCACCCGGACGCCCTAACCCCGTTGCGTGTTTTGTATTTGGATTCTCCACGGCCGCGTTCAGCAGGCTGCGCAGCGCACACCGCGCGGAGGTTTCGGAGAGCAGAGCTAACGCGGCGTCCTCCCACCCGGCTCCTGCGCTCGCCGCTATTGCGAGAGGAGGTGGAGCGCCGCGACCCCAAGGAGTACGCATCGGGTGTGGGTGCGCTCAGAGAGGAGACTGCCCCGTATCCCAACAGCCGAGTCCTGCTCTGCTCCTCCGCAGAGACCCCAGAGCACCAGGGATGAGCTGCGTGGAGGTGCAGCCTGGTGGGCGTGTGGAGAGGTCGGTGGGGCTGAGCAGGGGTGGTCCCGAGCTCAGAAATAGCCTGGGGCAGGGTGCTGGATTGTTGGGATCCCAAGGAACGGCTGTGGGGGCAGGAAAACTGCGCTGAATTCTTATCCCATGATCCCAAATCCGAGATGAAAGCAGCAAAGCTGCAAACGTTTTGGAAACGGAGGAGCGATGTACACACGGTGCCCAGGGGATGCCGCGAGCCACGCAGGGGTCCTGCGCTCACCCGCACGCGAGTGGCACTGGGCCTTTGGCAGCCAGTGGAGCCCAGTGCAAGGACCAGGAAGAGGAAAGAGCATCAGAAATAGGGCTGCGAGAAGCGCTCTGAACTGGAGAAAACAGCTCAAGTTTGGGAAAAAAAGAAACAGCCATGCAGCTCAGGTGCTCTGTGCTGCCTGTATGGCAGCTCCCATGCTGGGTATTGCCTTCAGCGAGTACCACAGCAGTGCGGGGCGCTGAGGGTGCGTATAGCAGCAATTTAACAGAAATAAGAGAGATCAAGTTTCCCCATTTCTTTATAAACAGACGCTTTTCACGCTTTTCACAGGCTGGCACAGATAAGCAGCCGCTGTCTGTTCTAACAAGACGGTGCTAGAAATAAAGCCATGAAGCGAGTCTGTGACGGAGGCATCCCTGGCACGTCCTGAAGCTGGGCCTGCCTTTTCCGCTATATTAAAATAGCGTTTTTCTGGCTGTTTGCTGACCTTAAGGCTGGCACTCTGGAGAAGCTTGCCACGCTCCCGCAATTAGAGAGCACACCTTCGTTTGTCACAGGACATTTGGAGGGCCAAGGGGAGCTGGGGCTGGGGTCGGGCGAGGAGGGGAAAGCCAGCTGTGTAATATTTCGAGCCTATAAAACCCACCTGAGCGGAATAAAAAGGGAGTGCGGAATGGCTTACTTGGCTGACCAAGTCAAAATGTTTGCTCTGTCGAGGATCCCACCGGGCTGCTTCTCGCCGTGATGGGCAGGCTGTGTCAGCTGCAGCTGCCCGCAGCACCGGGTGGGAATTGGATGGCTTTTAAGGCCCCTTCCAACCCAGCCCGTTCTGTGCTTCCCTCCAGCAGCCCTGGTTTTACGCCTCTCGTGGCTCCGACCGCGGTCCTGTGGCCGCTGGGTGCAGGTGGCACAGCTCGGGGGCTGGAGCGCCTCCGAAATCTCTCCCGTGAGTGTGCTCATCCATAGTCAAGATGCATGGCATCAACTATCGGCGCCTTTATTTCCAAAAGCAGCGCACGGATCCGCAGTCCCCTTGGCAGGTTCGAGTTTCCCGCTGCTGCCGTGAACCTCAGCGTTGCTCCGCAGGCAGCGGCTGCGCGCTCTTTGCTTTTGCTGCCTGAGGGACTCCGGTGCGCGGCTGCTCCTGCTCACAAAGGGAAACAGGAGGGTTTGCAGGGCCCGATGTCCTTCCTTCCTCCCCGTGGTGCGAGGCTGGCCCATCTCAGGAATGCCGTCGGCCGTCCCCACTTGGGTGCGAGCAGGTGTGTCCAGCAGCTGGGGGCAGCTCCCTCCCTGCACTTCTTTCCAGCTTCTTTTTCTCCTCACCCTGCAGCAACAGCAGCTTCGTCCCTGAGCCTGTCGGATGCCCCTTCAGAAGCAAACGCGTTGGGGTGCAGATGATGCTTCCTTTTCGGGTGTGCTGCAGTGGGCTCCACGGCAATGGGAACCTGCTTTTTGTGCTAAACGGGGTCTGCAGGAGGAGCGGGGTCCCTGCAACGTGTTGCTGGGAGGGTCCTCGCCCCACCTGCTGAGATTTAACGAGGACAGGGAATTAAGTGCCCCGGTGGTGTGGTGTCCTGCTGGTTCTTGGCCTCTTACAGCTTACAAGCGCGTGCTTGCTATCGAAGGTAGACTCAGCATCTTCTCTGGGCTGGGGCAGGAGGCAGCGGCTCCCCAGAAGGCAGAGGAACGTTACCCGCTGTGTCAGGGGAAGCTGCTGCTAAATGCAAGCTTTTTTGTGCCTGTCCGTGTGTTGTTTTTCTTTTTTCTTTTTTCTTTCATTCTTTCTGTTTTTTTTTTTTTTAAAGGCATCACAGCTTGGCTTGAGAAGGACAGCAGCAGTGTGACACAGAGCCTGGCTGCTGGCCCGGGGTGCTGAGGGGCTTTAGGAAGGCAGGCAAAGCACAACCCAGAGCTGAGTTGTTGAAGCTAGCTAAATGACAACAAACGTATGTAAACGATGAACGTAACCAAGTGTAGGAAGCTTACCCAGGGGTGTGATGGGATTTATGACTGCACAAGGCTTAAATAAAAGCTTCGCCTCCTAAAATACGCAGCTTCCCTCAGCTCCGAGCTGCAGTTCTGCGCTGCACAGCAGACGAGGGGTTTGCGTTGGCCTTATTCTCCACAAGGATGTGTTTAAGGAGCTCGGCGTGTTCTCTTTTGTCAAAAATGATTTAGTTGCATTTCTAGGTCGCTGTCTGTAGAGGGAAAATGTGCGTGTGTTTAACGCAGTGAAGTGCACGAGGCACCTTCCAGACCGAGGCACGAGGAGAAGCCCTCCCTGCCCGCTCTGTGTCTCAGCCAGGGGCAGGAGGTGAGGAAGGGGTGTCTCGTGGACACCGAGCCTTCCCACCAAGCATCGTGGTCATGCAGCGGTTTCCCTGATCCACAAGGAGCTCTTTCCTCCCTGAAGACCGGAGAGGTTCAACCTGCTGCCCACCGCGCCCGCAGGCTTCGCGGCTTTTGCGTCCTGGGCACGCAAGCTGAGAGCCGTGTCCTGTCGTCCTCCTGCAGGGTTCCCCCTTTCTCCACAGCTCTCATTCAGCCAGGAGGCAGCAAATGGTGTCTGACTCAAAGCGAAGGCTGAAGTGTTCCGGGGCAGGTAGTGGCCGTGAGGTTCCTCGCCTGGCTTCAGGGACTGCCAGCACCACAGGCTCTGGTGTGGCAAAGCAGTTGGCCGCTCCGAAAAGCTTCCAGAGGAGGATTTGTCAGTTCCTCTGAAAGCCACAGAAAAAAATGCCTTGGGCCAAAGTGATGCTGGGCTCCGACGTGACGAAACGTGGTGTTGTAGGCGGTCGGCCTGAAGTTGGCGTGCCCGTTTGCTCAGGCCCAGGACGGTGCTGTCACAGAAATGCACGCCGGCCTGTCGGGGCAGAGAGACTTCAAGAGGGCAGGCATCAATGACTGAGAGCTGCCTTTGGACCTGGTTTTGACTTCCCTGTGAGCAGCATTTTGCTTTTCATCCCGCTGGGAGCAGGAGCAGTGCCTGCCCGCGGTGGCGAGGGCTCACGGAATTGCGGGCGCTGGGGCGAGTGCCGAGGAGCTCAAGGGGAGCCGGGGCTGACGTGAGCTGCAGGAAGGGGGCTCCTGGCTCGTGGGGTCTGCTGGCACAACCACAACACTTCTCAGACTTGTAGCCTGGGGAATGAGGGGATTTAAGTGGGAGTTTGGCTTTATAATGGAGCTTGAGCTTTGTTAGGGGGTGTTCGGTGTATGTGACCTCCCCTGACGTGCTCTTGGGGTTCTCCTCCTCAGGGAGCTCTACTCCTTGGAAGCCGTACATGAGCATCAAGTCAATGTTAGGTGTCTTCTTATGCTGTTTAATGAATTCAAAGGGTTCCTGTCCCACTTGCAGCACACCTGGGCCCATAGCGGGCTCCCCCACATGGGAAAGAACCTGTAGCTTGCTTCTTTCCTTCGTCAGCCGAGTTGTGAGGAGTACAAAGAGATTTTGCCGTATTTAATGTCTGTGAAGGGATGAAATTATATATGGGAATTACTTTGAAAGATTGACATGTTGTAGCTGTTAACATTTTTTTTTGACCAGAAAAAAAAAAAAAGGCAACACAAATTGCAGCATGGGAAAAACAAGAAAAGCATGGCATATTTTTGTCTTTCATCTCCTAAAGAAAACATTTCAGTTACTGATATGTGAAGCTATGAGTTACAAAGTAGGACTAGTTGAAATTTGAAAATGTATAGTAAGTTCTTAAGGGACCTGGTAATTTGCTTTGCTTTTTTGAAAGAAACAGATCAGCTGGTAATGCGAAGCTTATGAAAGGGTTGGGTGAAATGCAGTTCTGAGCTAGATCTTTTCCCACGTTTACTCTGAACTGTACTTTTTCCTTGGATGAAACATGAAATTACTTTTAATTTATTTTGTTCCAATCCCAGTTACATAAACTATTATTTGATTGTACAGCTGGACTGAAATACCGTAGGAGGTCTCACATTTAGGATTTTGCTGCCTCTTTCTCATTAAGCCTACAGACTGATTTCTTTAAATGCACCTATTAATCTTCTTAGGGAGACAAATTGTTATTTGGTTGGAGGGGTCTTTCTTTTTTTTATTATTTTTTTTTAAATTTTCTTTATAAACTACGCTCCAAGGTCAACTGGCAAAATAAGTGCCGATGCTTTGAAGCCTCTTCAGGTACGTCTGCAGTGCTGCCAGGCAGTGTGATGGGAGCACGTGCTGACGGGGCAGGCTGGATTTTATCTAGTTCTGTAGGCTGAATCCCGTCCCGAGCGGCTCTGCCACCAGGTACCTGCTTGCTGTGGGTTTGCCGTGGTGTCACCACGGGTGGCAGCAGGTTGGCACACACGTCCTGAGCTGTGCCACCTCCCTGCCACCTGCCCACAGCCTTGTCCCCCAGTGGCTTGCCCAAGAAGTCCCCATGGAAAGAGGTAATAGCGGTGTGGAGCTGGCACTCCTGTCCTGAGGTACCCTCGTGCTTGGCAGTAATCCCCGAGTCTCTGGCATGGAGCGGGTCCTTTTTTCGGCTTTAATTCTGCGGCGTGTGTTGCACCGTTGGCATCAGCTGAGTTACTGCTTCAAGAACCCATAGCACAGTGATGCTTTCCATGACACCATGAGCTTGGTGCCGTGACCTGTGCTGGTGGTGTGCAAGGCTACGAGAGAAGTGTCAGCAGAACAGGAGCTCTGGGCTGGGCTCCATGGCAAAAAGGCCTCAGGCTTGCTCGGGCCTGTTCTGGAGGCCTGCTAGGCCAGAGCAGGGAAGGCAGGGTTTTTGCAAGCACTTTTTTCCTTGTGTGTGTTCCCCTCTGCTTGTGTGCCTGCCCTGTGAATCTTCAGCTTTGTGGCTGCCAAACGTGCAGGTGAAAGGCGGTGGTGTGCGGCACTGGCCCTCCTTCAGGCCCCTGCACAGCCAAAGCACTGCTGATGCTTGAGCTCCAGTGAGCTTTTCCTGGACTTTCTTTTCCAGCACAAAATAAAGGAGCAGAATCGCATTAATCCTCTCTTCCCTCCTCTGGCAGATCAGAATTTGGATGGATTTTTGTAAGAAGTTGTATTTTCTTGGTTTTCAGTCCAGTCTATCTAGTATCAGGAAAATACACATGATTGGTGCGAGGGCTGCCAGGTGTGTGTGATCACGGTCGTGTTTGTCCTGGCAGGACCACCTCTAGGACATGTTCTCTTTGAAATGTGTAGATTTTTCACTTATCTCCCTATCACCTTTGTCTCCTGCCCACTGATGATAAGCCACTGGAATTTGGGTTCCTTTCACCTGCTCCCAGCATGGAAACTGCACCGTCATCGGGGCGAGGAGCTGGCAGGTCTCGGAAATGATTCCTTGGACTGCTGCCCTTGCCGACCTGCTCTGCTCTTCTCATTGCCTCCCAGCAGCGTCACTGAAGAGCGTGGGGAGATGGATGTCCGCCTGCTCTCGGAGCAGACCTGCGGGCTGTGTCCACGCTGATAGGAAGGTGGCAGATGTCTGCAGCAGATAGCGCTGGAGCACGTCGTGTCGGGGCCGGGCGGCTCCGCAGCCCTGCCGTAAATACTCCCGATGCCAGTCTGCGTGAGGAGGCACTGCTGGATTCTACATACATCGCTGTAAAGCATTCTGTGCTGCTCAGCATCTACCCCAGCTGACCTGTTTTATTTAGGTAGGGCGGCTGTTTAGTCCCAAAGAGCGGAATTTTCCAAGCCTTTTCCATTTCCTCTCTTTCTGCAAGTTGTGTCTGCTTGGAAATCCCGCAGGTGGAGAGCAGGCGGGGACGGGCAGGTTGTTTCCACGTGCATCATGTGTGGGGTGCCCCGAGTGCACCTCATGTTCTGCTCTCCTTCCAGTGCTAGGTCCGTGCCTGGGGCTCAGGTGGCACCTGGGCATCCTTGTGCTTTGGACTTCCCGTGTAGTCCTTTTTCAGAGCAGGCAAAGCCTGTTTACCCCTCGTTACCTTTATTAGACTTGGTTTTGATTGGTTATGCCAAATTATGATAGAACATCAGTTCTTGTTGAACCAGAAAGGTGGTCCGTATTCCTCAGTTGTAAGCCATCGTTTACCTTAGCCTGGAATAAAAAAGGTATCCAGAAACATCACTCTGGGAGAGAACTCAAAAGAAGCAACTCCTTCGGTATTCCTCTTGTACTTTGTGTTATCTGCCTTTCTTGTCTTGAAGCATCTCCTAGCTGCACCGGTTATTAGATTAGGATCTGATTCCTCTTGGCTGTACAACTCGGTTTCATCAAACCAGTGTCAATAATTGCCAGCTTAATTTTATTTATTATTAACTAGAAATGCAATCCAAAACACTCTGAATTAACAAATTATCATGTGGGTTTTTTTCTTTGCAACATGGAAACAAAGTCAAATAGCTGCTTTGTGTTGTAATCAAATGGTTGCATCTGAAATCCAGTTCTCTCAGGGAGCAAACTCCTTAGCCTTGAGTTCTACCTGCTTTCCTTCCTGCAAGGCTGACAGCCGTCCAAGAGGGCCGTGAGGATGGTGGCATCAAATGGGCAGGTGAAGCTGTCCCTTCGGAGACAGATGGCCTGGTCTGAGGTGCGTGCGGGGACAAAGCGTCTCAAAGAGCCTGCGAAACCTGGGTACGTGATGTTTTTCTTTGATCCTATAAATGTTTGGCAGGGGAACTTCAGACTCTGGTTTCAGAAGCGTGTTTAAACTGAGTGGCCTGAAATGCTGAAGTTGATGGTGTCTCTTAGTGGCATAGCTAGCGTGTTATCCTTTAGTTTTGCTTTCTTTTCTTCTGTAAATACCACATTTGCACATACAAGCGTTTATTAATTGAGCTGGGTTTGCTGCTGGTGTCTGGGCTTCCAGTTGAGACCTCCAGGCAGCACCGCCCTGAGGTGAGCAAACAGCCCTGCGGCTGCAGCCTGCCGGCAGCTTTGCCAAGCAGCCTTTAGCACGTCGTGGGGGGCACGGGGTGATCCCTGCCTCCTCAATCTTGTGCCCAAACGCTCTCTTCTCCTGGTGGCTCCTCCACACGAGAGTTTCAGCTCTCCTGGTACCCTGAGGCAACCGAGGCTGGTTGAAGACCTGAACAGCATGGGAAAAGACAGGGGGGCAATTCCGTGATGGAGGAGATGCTGCAAGGTGCAAAGACACAGCTGCCGGATGGTGCAGGGGGGCATTTTTCACAGAGGTGCACACAGAAATGTTGGATATAGCACCTTGTTTGCCTGGGCATGGAGAAGGAGGCCAGCGGTCGGGCTCTCAGGCCGGGGCTGGCTGCAGCTGCCTGGAGCTGTCCGCCTCCCCACAGCACGCCATCCTCATTTCCTCTTGTATCAGAGGCACCGGGGCTGTTAATAAGGTTTTCTTTCCTTTCTCTAAAAATCTACATTGGTTTCTTTCTGGTAAGTCATTACTGCCTCTTTTTTTAGGAGTGCTTCTCTTCCTGATGGATCTTCCTATTTTTTGTGCCTGAAATGAATGTTGTTTCTCATGCCGAGCTCAGCTCAGTTGACTAGAGCTGTCATGGAGATGGATAATGATACATTTTTTGCATCAGCTTTTAATTTTGGAGCACGGGTGGAACTCATCCAAAAAAGGTCCCTGCAGCCTTCCTGGCTTCTGAGTGACAGGATGCGAACCCGCTGCTGCCAGGGGGGCCGCAGGAGCAGGGGGAGCCGTGGGTGCTGTGGAAGGGACCGTGAACGCAGTCCTGGTGGAGCCAGACCCCCGTCCGGGTCCCTCAGTGCCCGGCAGCAGTGAGCCTCTATCTCCATTGGGGCACTTCCCCACGGCAGGCCAAGAGCTGCAGAAACCCCTCCAGGTCCTTGACTGCATCGAGCCTGAAGCTCAAAAGGGAGCCTTGCAAAAACAGACTTCCGTGCCACTCTCCGGGAGGGGGGAAAGCCAGCAGCAAGTCAAGGGAACAGGCAGGCTGCCTCTGCTCTTCTGTCTGAATTGGTTTCCAGAATGTGATTTTCCCAAAATAACTTAATTGTGTATTTTTTTTTTTTTATGGGAGAATGTTCTATATTTGTTGATGAGCATTAAATTGACATTTTCTGAGAACTGTCCAAAACAGCTCCAAGAACTCTTTCCAGAGTGGCAGCACCTCGTTCGGAGCCCGTTGCTGTGCCTGGTTACGGCTGTCTCATCTTGCGTGCATTACTCTGCATTGCCTGACCTTGGATGTCACCTGTCATGCCATTACGAGACATCAAGTTCAGGAGAGCCTTCTGAAGCTTTTGGCATTCAGTTTAATCTTTGAATACTCTGAATAAATTTGTGTAGATCAGCAAACTTGTCCCTTTGCTGTTTGCCTCCTTCCCAGGACGTTTCTGAGCACACCCCATTTATTCCACTCTGTCACCAGTTGCCAAAACCTGACCATTTACCTCCGTGCTCGGCTTCCTAGGTCTTGTTCAGCTGTTAATCCACAAGACTGTTTCCTCTTATTTGACGATGTTTTACTTCTTTTTTTCTTTCCTTCCTTCTTTGTAAGATCCTTCGACTTTGCCAAAAGCTGTCTGCAAGCGGAAGGGCCTTTCTCAAGCTGCCCATCTCTTTTGTGCCTTGACTTCTCCACCAGTATCCTCCAGATCTGTGAGCTGTGAATTTTTGAGAGCTTGCTGATTGCCATTGGGCCCGTTCCTCCATGTGCCTCCCAGTCCAGTCCCTGACTGCGGTTTGATCTGCCTGGCTGGTGCAAGCAGCCGTCCTGCTGGGTTGTGCTGCCGCAGGTCTCGCCGAGCCCTTTTGGAAGACGGATGGTGTGTTCAGCACTTCCCTCCTCTCTGATGCTGGCACCAATTTAAGCAATAGGTTGTGCAGCACGCTGGTAGTTCTTTATTTGATTTCCTGAAGAACTCGTAGGTGCGTTCTGCCGAGCCCCAGTGATTTGTTATTATTCATTTTATTGATTTTTGTCCTAACATTTCTCCTACTGACACTTTTCTTGAGGCAGTTTTTCAGACTAACCCTGTATATAAAACAGTTCTGATGCAGCAACCTCTTTAAATTTCTCCTTAGCCAAGAGCATTACAGAGATTGGATTTATCTTATCTTCCATTCTTGCATTCCCTGAATATTTCTATTGCAACTCAATCATCTTTTGGCTTTATAGGTTCTCTGGCAGATTTCCAGTTTCTGAAGTTTTAGAAATTCTCCGTTTTTTGGCCCAGTTCACACGTTCTTCTCAAGGGCTCTCTCTATGTTTTATTAGCGTTTTAAATGCAGTTTGCCAGAATTTGTTCTTTTTTGGATTTTTTTCTCACGAAGATAAAGCTTTTGGTTTTTGAAGGTTTGTGTTTTGCTCCTGTAGCCTTCTTAGCCACGGCAACTTTCCTTTCTAACCCTTTCACCTGCTGCCTCTAAATTATTTTTAACAAGCTTTCTCACTGCCTCTGAGTTCCTTTGATTTAAATCTAAATACTGTAGTAGTTGTGTATTTGTTTTTTCCAGCCTGGGAATAGACTGAAGCTGTGTCCGACCTGGTCACTGTCACTGCAAGTCCCTGGTGGCAGCTTTGGTGTTAAGTTGGATGCTGCCTTGCCGTCAGGACTGGCCGACAACCCCACAGCAGCTCACGTGGCTGCTGTTAAAATCAGAGAGACTCGAGAGGGGGAATCGTGTAATTGCAGATTTACAAGATAAGCTATCGTAAACCATGTGCCATAAAAATTCCTTAGATACGTGCCACGGTTCAGCTTCTGCCTTTGCTGGCGCTTCACTGACAGGGTATGTTAATGCGTGCTGGTAGCTGTTCTGGGGGGCCCAAACGATTGCCCCAGTGAAGGGAATCCTTGCACAGGAGCTAGAGCACGTTCTCAAGCATGGGGAGAGGCACGTCAGTGGTGCTCAGTCCCAGGAAGGGTGCCTGGCAGAAGTTGCATCCTACTTGACAGGGATTGAGCAGCCCTGGAGCACGGAGCTGCAGGAGAACTGTTTTTTTCCACTGCTCACAAAAGTAATTCATTAAACACCATGACCTTTCACAAGAGTGCTCGTGTTAGCATCTAATAAAATCCCTCCTGACAGTTCCCAGTCACCGTTTCATGTCTTCTGCAGTCTTTTCCCCCGACCTCTCTGGAGCAGAATTGTTTTGTGGCATTCGCTGGTTTTCAACCCTCCATCATACACAGTTCCAGCATGGACTTCATCGGGCGTGGACATAAGTGTAATTGAGCCGGGGCAGCTGTATTTAAGCTGGTGCTGATTTTTAATTCTGTAACTGCCTTTTTTTTTTTGTCCAAGCAGAGTGTAGTCCAGAACTCCCCGTGTCAGACGCAGAGCCTTCAGAGCCGTGAAGCTGTCGACAGCAATGTTCCTGAGCTCTGCCGATGCTTCAGCAGCGCTAGTGTGAGATTTTTGGTGCGCAAAGCCCAAACTGTAGGCCCTCCATGTCAGGCAGTTCTTCTGTCCACCTACTTAGAGGTCGCATGCCCTATTTTCTCGTCTGACCTGGCAATAGGTAGTATATACCGACTAAAATTTGGTATTATCCTGCGCAGTTCCTGTGCTGAACCATAGGCACTAGAAATTATTTTTCTCTAAGTCACAAGCAGCTCAAAACCAGCGCCATTTCACCTAGAGTGCAGTTCCCCTCTTGTTCAGCTACCTCAGCTTTCCTAAATAGGTTCTGTTCACCCATTCTTAAAATCAGTCACGTGAGCACTCACATCAGGCTTCAGTCAAACCAAGTAGGTCAAATCTGCGCTCGTAGCAGAGCAGCTCCAATTCCTGGTTGTTAACCAAGCCTCCATCTTTTGGCTGGAAGCATCTGCACGTTTCCACTCCCGTGCCTTCTCTGGGCTTTTCTTCTCATCACCTCGGTTTTATTGCAGGGAAACAGTCATTCGGGTTCCCTGTTTTTTCCTGCTAGCCCAGGAGACTTGCTCGTCCCACTCGCTCATCGTCGGTGCGGATCTGAAGCTGGGAGGACTCTTCCACAGACATACCCAGCGCTTTGCAGCCGTGCCCCCAGCCGACAGGATTGCTGCTGTGGAGCTGGGAGCTGGTGCCCAGCCTGTGCGGGGTGAGCAGAGCAGGAGGCGCCTGGGTGCAGTGGCAGGTAGGGGCTGAGCTCAGAGGAGAGCCGCTGCTCTTCTCTCTCGAGCTTCCCCTGTAAGACGCCGCAGCCAGCCTGAGCTAACAGCCACGGGTGTCCATTTTCTGTAATGTCGTTAGTGCATGGTCTTACAGCAAAGGTGCTGGCAGCGGTGGCAAAATTGTGTGCCAAAGGACCCGTCAATACACCTCGGGATGCTGGTTTCAGGCCTGGCTCTCGTCTGCAAAAATTTAGGGGCTGCGATGAACCTGCTTGAGTTAAATGAGAGCAATTCCCTTCTGCTTAAAGCTAGGAACTCCCAGACAAGAAGGCTGTACCGATTTAATGGGAAGGGATGGCAATCCAGTGCTGTTTTATCGTGTTGTTTTCATCTTTTCCTAAAGCTGATGACATCTCTTCACAGAAACTGCCGTGCTGTCAGAAGTTTGGCTTACGGCAAATCATTTTTTATGAAATTGAACTTTAACCAGCATGCTGAAAGTCTAACATTTGTTTTGGCTGTAAATAGTGCTTTATTTTTAAAGCCTTCCCAATTCCTGTTATTTCAATGAAAAGCTGACATTTTTACTGAGGGGAAAAACAGACAGATTTAAAAAAAATAAATAAATCAGAGGCGCTGTGACACCGTACATCGCCGAACGGGGTTTGTGGAGAGCCGTTCTGCCCCCAGCCTTCCATTGTGCTCTCCGTGATCCCGATGGTGCTCCCCCTGCCCACCCTCCTCCCCGACAGGCAGGGGGGCTCTGGCGTGGTGGGTTAACAGAACCGCTCGTCTGACCTCCTATTGACAACTCGTTAGTGGGCAGCGTAATAAATGGAAGCCTCGGTGGTATAATTCTTAATGAGCCCAGTCAAAGGCACTTGATATTTTTTTCCTAGACAAAATTATAACTCTCGGTAAAAGTAAAAGTGATGATGAATGTTTGGAGTCTGCAGAGATGTCTGGCTTTGCCCGGTGCTCTGATTAAACAATTAGGGTTGTGCAAAATCTGAACAGCCCCCGTGGAATGGGTGAAATCCTGCCTTATTAAGGCACCTCAATGCAATCTCTTGTGAGCAGCCCTGGAGGGGGCTTCCTTTGGAACCGGTTAGCGGCCTGATGCTGGCTGATGCTTTTATCAGCGATAAGGAAGGCTGCGTGGAGAAAGTGGCCGAGCCGAGGCTTGATGTGACAACGGGGGTGGGTCCAGGTGGGTACAGGGCGTGCAGCTCCCTGTCCTCCCGGGGCACTTGGTGGGAGCAGGCATCTGCCCAGCAGGGGTGCCCTGCCTCGGTCTGGACCCCTGGAGGTGGTGGCGGGGTAGAAGGGTTTGAGCAAGGCAGCACGGACGTGGCCAGGTAGCTTCTGAGGTGCATGGCGTTCTGCGGTGAATGGGGGCCGTGCTTTGGTGACAGGACTCGGTGGGTCAGGCTGGTGGTGGGACTTGGTGGTCCTGAAGGCCTCCACTTTGGTTCAGACCCTATAAACACTAGCTGGGCTGGTTCCAGGTTAATATTCCCAGGCTTACCGTCAATTTCTGACCCCGCATTTAGGAGCCATATCTGGCAGACCAGGCGACTCCCTTTTGGTGCTAAAACATCACGGGCATGTTGGCTGCCACAGGTGAGAGCCCAGCCTGCAGCACGGGGTCCCCGCCTGCCTGGGGTGGTTGTACATTACCGGGGGGTCTGGTGCTGCTGCCCGCACCTCCTTGCACCTGGACGGAGGAGGGGAGCCAGGACGGCACTTTCTGTTTAGATGAGAAAGGCACTTGAGCTGAATTAGGCAGGCTGCGAGTGCCGCTAGCGCCAGCTGCAGAATGGGGTGATAACTGCATAACTGCGCCGTTTCCACTCGCCTTCCTGGGTCAGGAACGGACCCAGCCGAAGCCCAGCACGGCGTGCCAGTGCCACTCTTTGCTCTTCAGTCTGGAGCAGCTCAGTGCCTCCCTTATTGCCTTGCTTTATTGCGTGGTTCTTCCTTGCAAGAATGGGATTTCAGCCTGCAAATTCCCAAAGTGCTCTTTTAATATTTATTTTCATCTGAGTTCCTCTTACTGTGGCAACATGGACTTTGAATTTCATTAGTTTTATGCATTTAAGTTCCCTTTTTAAACCCTCATAAGGTCAGACCCCACGTGGATAAATGGTGAATTTATTACATTTGAGATCCTGGGTAATATTTTTCCTTAACAGCGGCAGATGACAGGTAGGAAGGGCACCAAGGCCTCTGCCTTCTTGAGAAATCTTTGTGGGCGTTATCGGTAAGCACGTGCACCCGATTCCAGGGCTTTTAGGCAGCAGAATAATTACATAAGCTCCCATCGCGGAGGCATTCCTGAAAGCAAAGCACTCTGGGCTGCGAGCGGCACAGCAAGGCACGGGTCGGGGTGTGCAGGGCGCAGGGCTGTGCTGTGGCACGGGTTAAATCCGGCACCTGGGCTGCCCGACACGGGGGGAGGCTGGGCGCCAGCGCAGAGCCATTAAGCTCTTTAAGTGCTGTCCTTGGGAGTACCAGGAGAGCTGCTCCTAGCAGTTAAAACTCCCATGTCTTCTGGGGAAGGGAGGTGTAAGGGAGGGGTTGCTGCAGGCACAGCTCCCTGAGTGTCCCGCTGCTGCTTTTCTCAGGGCTTGGCCTTCCGCAGGTGGTGGTCTTCCGTAGATAAGTCTCTTTTCGGTCTTAAAAGGCTCCAAAATGTGGGCTGTGAGGGGGCGGCTTAGCGTGCTTCGGCCACCCTGGGGTCTGCAGACCTGGTGGTTACCGGTCCCTGCTGAGGTGCTTGCAGGGACCCTGGGGCTGGCCGGGCACCGAGCCACCAGGCTGCCCTCGGGCATCTTCTGGGCAACTTTCTGCCCAGCGTTCAGCTCCGAGTACGCGGAGTAATTCAATTGCATCGCTGCTTGGTTGCATAAGGGGAAGTTCAAATCATGCTCTGTTCTGTAAGATAAAGCGCATCCTTCTGCCGACCTGAGCAATTTACCTCGTCTGCAAAAAGGTTTTGCTGTGCCTCCCTCAGCTGAGCCGGGACTTTGGGGAAGGAGAGGGTGCTTGGGGGAAGGTGATGAGTGTGTTGGCTGGGCTCACAGAAATCACTGAACCTTGGCTCACAGATGTGTGTTTTCCTGGCATTTCAGCACGCCGAGGAGACCGGAGCAGCTGGACCAGGCGGCGGGACAGCGGTCTGCCATCCCCTCGCCGGCACCGGGCTCGGAAAGCCCCCGGGAGATGCGCGGCCGCGGGCAGGCGGAGGGACAGCGGAAGATGCTCCAGGTGGATGCGCGGGGCCAGAGAGCGGGGCGGTCGCCCTCCGCGTCGCCCGAGCGGGGCAGCACCCCCACCTCGCCCTACTCGCTGCCCCAGATCGCGCCCCTGCCCAGCAGCACCCTCTGCCCCATCTGCAAGACGACGGAGCTCACCTCCGCCCCCAGCCAGCCCAACTACAACGCCTGCACCCAGTGTCACAGCAAGGTCTGCAACCAGTGCGGCTTCAACCCCAACCCGCATCTCACCGAGGTAACGCCTCTGTCCCCCCAACCCTGACGTTTTTTAAGCATGGGATTGAAGCTCTGTGGGCTGTGAGGGAGCGTGGCAGTCGTGGTTTCCTTCCTCCAAGAAGTCGCACCTTTGCTTTTGGCAGCTGCAGAGCGTTAGAGGCATTGCTCTTGGGCAATTCTCTGCCGGCCAGTCAGCGGGGAATTGCAGTACTATGAGCTGTAACGAGGCGTGGGGGAGTTAAAGTAGTTAAAGGGAAGGGCTAGCCTAGTGCTGAGGTTCAGTCTCTGGCTGGGGCTTCTTGGTGGGACCTGAGGTGTGTGGCTTAGAGGGGGTCATACCCATGAAATTGCCCTGAACTCGTGGGGCTCAGCAGTAGGAGGTGAAGAGAGCAGCAGCTGGCAGTCCTGGGGTGCTGAATGTCACAGCCACCATGGGGGGTGGTGGTTTTGGGGTGAGTGGATTGCTTCTGGCTTCCTCGTCCTCAGTGGCCAGTGTTAATGAGCTGAGTGTTGTTTTTTACTGTTGTAAAGATGCATTTATCTCCGTGGAGGTCGCGATAAGGTCTCAGATCCCAGCAGAAGGCTCTGTAGAGGTTGCAGGATTCCTGTTGCAGATATCCCAGGAGCTTCATCGCAGTTAGCACAACCCAAGGGTTGTCCAGCGGAGGTGTTTGCTTTGTTGTCCTCTTCAAGGGATTGGCTGCTGGGGGGACAGCAGCTGCTGCCTGGGGTGACTTGCTTTTCCTTACTTCACAGAATCACAGAATCACAGAATTTCTAGGTTGGAAGACACCTCAAGATCATCGAGTCCAACCTCTGACCTAACACTAACAGTCCCCACTAAACCATATCCCTAAGCTCTACTTCCATTATTACTTCTGCAGCTATCACACAATGACACAGAAAGGTGCCTGAAGCAGTCTGGTGGCATTAAAGAGGGCGAAAGGGAGGCAGCTTGCAGGTTTACACGGTTGCTGTATCCCTTGGTGATAGGAGTCAAGTTATTGCAGTCACAGAACGGCTGAGGCTGGTGGGACCTCTGGGTCCATCTGCTCCTACCCCTGTCCCCCATCAAGCAGGGATACCCAGAGCAGGTTGCCCAGGACCACGTCCAGGCAACTTTTGAAGATCCCTTCCATAATGCAGGGATTTGGGGAAAAGCCACAGAGAACAGAGCGAGCCAGATGCAAGCCAGGGTGTGTCGGCACAGGGATGGGACGTGGACAGGTGTAGCCGTTTGCCTGGAGCAGCTCTGAAATCCATACCTCTGCTAAAACCACTGCTGTCGTCTGAGTTTTGGGGCCCGTGCCACGTGTACCCTCTGCCACGCAGCTCGAGGTGGGCACCAGGAGCTCGGGGGTACTGGGGAGCCGGGAGCCCTCCCCAAGGTGGGTGATTGCAGCAGCTCCTGAGCATCCCTCGCCTCCAGAGGTCATCTCATCCAACTTCTGCTCAAAGCAGAGATCGAGTGAGGTAGCTCAGGGTTTTATCCGGTTGGGTCTCAAACGCTTCCGAGGATGGCGACTGAGCCTGCTGCACTGCTTGCCTGTCCTCGGTACCAAACTTTTTCCGATATCCAGTCTGATCCCTGAAGCCCAGCAGGTGCAGCAAGGTTGGTGCACGGTGTTTCTAATGGTGGGGTTTCCTGTGGTTATATTTTCCCGTTGCCTGCTTACAAGTCAATCCATTTTCACAGGAACAGTTCACGTCTCTGCTCTGTGGCTGGGGTAGATACATCTTTCTAACTTCTCTTTCTGCTTTTCAAGGCTCATAAGCAGGACTAAATCATCAGAAATGTCAAATTTTCTAAGGAAACCAAAACCAGGGAAACAAAAACTGTTTTACGCAGTACATCCTCTTCTGTACAATCTGTGGCCTGCCAGAAACCACAAGAATGGTGAGATGAGAGCTCCGCCGCTTGCTTGGGGTGATGCAGCCACGGGCGGCGGTTTCTGAAACCCTTGTGGGAGCCACAAGGTCTTGAAATAAGGTGTTTGTATAAGCTTGGCGTGTCTCTTAATAGGTATGAAATACATGCATGCCCACACGTAAAGAAATAACAGCAGGGTTAGTGTGTGGGAGCTGCAGTCTGTCAGGCTCCATCCCGTCACTTCTAAAGCAGATGTCTCAGACTGTACCCCTAGCAAAACACCTGAACCCTGCAATTAGGTGATACTTCATGCTCCAAAGGATGCACGCTTCTTTAAAAACCACTTCTATTTCTAATTCTCGTTATCTTTTTTCATGTGGCTTGATGATCATTTTATTGTAAAGGCAAGTCATGCGTTTATATCGTTGCTGAGCAGTTGGCCTCGCTGCGTCTTGCAGCGGCGTGTCTCGAGCTGATTGCTTGCTGAGCAAAAATATCCCGTTTGGCTTCTTGTTTGTTGTCTTCGCATTTCTTTGAGCATCAGCTCATTCTTGTCTCGCGGGGCTGGGGAAACAGACGTTCCTGTCCCCTCTCTGTGTCGCTGGGAGTTTTACACGCAGATAATCAGATTCTTGCTCAAAATAAATGCTGTCGTAGCTCTCAGTTCTGTCGCGTGCTGGTGTGCCAGTTTTCCCATTCATTCACTAATTTTTCTGAAGGTCAGAGCTCTGCGCTAGGTGGTTATTTTAAGCCTGGGGAAATTTGAAGCAGGGAGCTACCAGAGCATCGTTAAAGACTGGAAGCGAAATGTGAAGAAGTAACGAAATAATGTGGTAAAATTTATCAGTTTACTCGTACTGCCACGTATGAAATAGGCTTTTGAATGGAAATGGAGTATTTCAAGTGCAGTCGTGCAGTCCTTGTGCTCTGCTAGGATTTTTTAATTTCTCGTTGAAACTTTTCCTCATTTTCCTCTGGCTTTGAGGATTTCTTTTTTTTTGTCAGGCCGTTCTGCAGGACCACCCTGGTACTGCTGCCGTCTCCTCTGTGAGCGAACAGCTCGGTTTCAAGCTAGGACAATAGGTTTAGAAAATCTTTTTTCTCCATCTTTCGCTTTGTAATGCTGTTCTTGTGGCTTCTGCCTGATCCCGCAGCATGTTCATCTGATTGGATTTGCTCTGTTTGGTATAACGAGGAGGCAGGCATCCTGTCTGTTCCTTGTGGGGTTTGAAGTGTCACGGCACATTGCTGATTTGGGAAATGAATTTCTTCAGTATTGTCTTAATTTTATTTTTTTGGGTTGCTTTTAATTCATTTCCTCCCCATCCTAAATGATAGTTGTTCAGTTTTTTTAAAAAACCAAAAAAGGTTTTGATTTTAATCAAGAGCAGTGGCACAGCATTAAAATACGTGCTTCAGTTGGTGTTGAAATGATGCTCACATCTGATAGGTTCGCTTGGGACGGTTTTAGGATCGTAGGGAATCTTTGTATTCTTCCTTATGTTTCTGTTGTGCTTTTTTTCAATTTAAAATGGTGTTCATCAGACACAGTTTCAGAAGTATTCAAATGCACTCAGTAGATTTTGATTATTTCCCCCCCCTGAGCGAAAGGAGCATGTTTGTATGGGTACGGCCTTCACCGGCTTTTTCCTTTGTCAAACCCCAGCCCTGGTCAGGAGGACGAGGAGCGCGGCGGCTGGCTTCCAGCAGCAGAGGAGAAGCTCTCGGTGGCTCCCGAGCTGGCTGTGCTGGGAGGAGACAGCAGCTGTGTTGGTTCAGCTAATCACTTCACAAAGAAAATGAAGGCTGAAAGCCATGGGAATCGTGAAGGTGCTGGTGTGCTGCTCTTCCGAAAGCCGAGCGCTGCGCTCGGCGTTTTCTTGGCAGGTGAAGGTGCCGTCGTGCCCGCACGGCGCAGCCTCCGGGGTGCGGGCGTGGTGGCATCGCGCCCTGCAGCTGGCAAGGCACACGGCGTGGGTCAAGTCCCCCCTTTTTGGGATGGCTTCCGAGGTAGCTACATCACGAAGAAGGAAAAGCCAGAAAAATCAATCTGTCGTTGTCGTTGCTTTGCAGATCAGGAGAAATTTTCCACTGGGTCAGGCTGGGTGGAAGGAGAGACACGCTGGCTGGATCCTGAGTTGGCTGTTTGCTTTCGCACCGCTCCAGCCAGCTCTGAATGTGATTGCAGGGAATAATGCTTTTTATTTTTTTGGTGTGAAAATATTGATAGGACTCCTGAATCTCCCTGGACCAACAGGTTGTGTGCACGTATTCCCTTCCTTGCTGATGACCTTCACCTCTTAATCCCCTTATCTGTGCGCCGAGCATGCCAGTCCCCACTTCATCCCGTGCCTGCAGCGTCGCAGTGAGGTGCTGCCGTCACCTCCTAGCTGCGCTTTTTTTTAACTTATTTATGCTCTCCCTTTTTTTACTGGGGCAGCTAGCGCTGAATAGAGCAGCTGGTCTGAAGCTGGAGAGCAGCACACTTGCACTTGCTGAGGCTTTCTAAATATAAATGACTTGTTTGCCTCTGCAGCCACTGCTGCAGGCTGAGCAGGGGCTTGTGCGGGCTGTCTGCAGCGGCGTGCGAGGTGTCTGCTCGATGCATTGCCGCCCAAGCCGGAGCCAACAAAAAAAAGCTCATGAGTAATCGTGGCTGTTCCTTCCCGTGCTCTGCGTAGACGGTTCCAGTAATGAAAAATCCACTCGAAGAAAATGTCACGAGCAGCTTGGCCAACCGGTGCCCGGTGACTAATAGGGCTGGCGGTGCTCACGGTACCGCTTCCGAGCCGACAGCAGGTCCCAGCGTACCCCTTTGGCGTTAAAAGGAAAGGAAAATCTGCCTGGGGACGTGCTTTCCTCCTTCACTGGGCTTCGTAAGGAGAAACCCAGCGGGACGATGGGCGGCTGCATTCTGCACAGCAGCGAGGATGCTGCCAGGGGCAGGGCTGGCAGCTCCCCCAGGTTTTCAGGCTTTGCTGTGGGTTTTTGTTCTTATTTTTCTTCCTGTTCTCACGGGATGTCCCTGTGCAGAATGAGACCAGTGGCAGGAGGAGCTGCAGCCCACCTAACTCCTGCTGCTGGAGCTTCCACCAGCACCGAGGGTGTGGGGTGCTGCCCAGCAGCATCTCTTTTGACCTGAATTTTAGCCGATGGCCATCGTTATTTATAGAGCCGTTTGGGCTCCTCACACCAGAACCCCAGCTCGGTTTTCTGAGCTTGCTTCTTCCTAACCACCCTCCCGCCTCTTGCTGGGGCACGGCTGCATTTTGGTGCTTACAGGCTAAAAGGGGATTTAGGTAGCATGAAAGCAGCAGGAATTTCCGAAAATAGCCCCGTGCAAGCAGCGAGGTGTCTGCAAACATCACAACAGCCGGTCGCACCCGAGGTGTTCCTCACAGCTGGAATTTAAGCTCACGGAGCCTTGCTCGTGGCTCTTGCCTCCAGTCTCGGAGACATAACGTGAGGCTTTGCCCCCGGCCAGTGCTTACCGGAGGGGTGTGGTGCTAATTGGACTATGAAAACTGGTTAATTGAGCTCTGATTGAAACGCCGTCTTATCTAGGCTGCAAACCTTTTGATCGAGGACAGCCGAAGGGTGGGATTTTTTTCAGCTCTGGATTTGGTTCGCCTTGTAAATACGCTGTGCCGTTGGCTTGGCTTTTTTTTTCCTCTGAGGGAAATCAAAGCGAAGTTGTTGCAGTGGCTCAGTAGGAAAATTCAGAGAGGGAAATGTGGTCTTAATGGGATCGGAACAGACCACGCAGCAGGTCTGTGGGATTAAATGTGTGTCGAAACGAGTTAAGGCAGGGATGCAGCACGGCGCTACGGCAGCCGGGGGTGGCTGCTGGGGGAAGGCAGCGCTCTGCTGGCTCCGGGAGCTCGTTTCTGCCTGTGACACCCCCGGGCATCTTCCCAGGCACCCCAGGGCCAGTTCCAGGTGCGTGGCTGGGCGCCGGAGCACGAAGCCGATGCAGCACCCAGCACCGGTGGGCTTCGTTTGGGCACGAGATGTCTGTTGGAACTCCCCCAGGCTGGGAAGCAGGCCCAGTGCTGACCTTCTGCTCCCTCCAGCTCCCTGCTCGTCCTCCTGCCCCCAGCCCTGGGGCTGGGCTGCCTGGCTCCTTGCTGCCAGGGGAGGCTGGCGGGGGACAGGCGCACACATCGGTCCTGCGGGAAGGGAGTTTTGGTGCCCCGCGCCCCTCCGCTGAGCGTGACACACCGTATTCCTGTTACAGGGAAGGAGAAGCACAAAGGCTTGGGCTCATACGTTTAGCAAAGTCTGGATTATTGTGAATCATCCGCTGTCCTTATCAGAGCGCTACAGACGGCGTTTGCATCAGTCACAGCACAGCCTGCTCTCGGAGGCAGCGCTCTTCCCGTTTCATTGCCGCAAGCAAGCAGCTATTTGAAGCCCTGTCCCCAAAGAGCCAAAGAGCTTGTCGTTGCACAGAACCCAGCTTTGCAAGACGTGTGGGCTCAGCAAACGGCCCCTGGAAAGGATGCAAACCTATAGGTGTGCACGTGTAGCACTGCAAGAGGTTGGCCGTGCTGCTCCGCAGCGTGGGGCCACGGCCGGGCTTGGTGCTAACAAATGGGAGCACCCGGGGGGTGTTGGTTCAGTAGGTTTTTGCCTACTTTTTGCATGAGGACATGGGAAAGGCGAGCTGCAGGTGCTGAGCTGCCGCAAGCAGAGCCGGGAGGAGATGTGGCTGCAGCTCCTCGGGGCCATGGCTCCTCCCAAACCGGCGTGAGCATGGCTGTGGTCCGCTCATCTGTTCTGCTCGGTCCCTCCTGCGCTCTCCGGCATGCCACCAGGTCTTTCTGTCCTTGGGGACGTCTCACATTGCTCCTACCCTCCAGGAAGGTGCTGCGCTACAAAGGTCTCGAGCAGAGCGTGGCGCCCAGCACGGGTGCAGTGGGAAGGTCTCGCTAGCAACTAGTGGTCTGTGACAAGGTACCCTGGGGACCCGGCAAAGAGTTGAATTACCTGAGTCTCTGGATTCCTCAGCAGTCATAAACATGCTTCTTGTGGGGAGAGGCTTGTCCCTGAGCACACCTGCGTCCGTTCTGCCCCCGAGGAGCAGCGCGTGCTCTCCCTGCTGCAAAGCCTGTCCGCCCTGGAGAAAAGCAGCTATCCCTGGTGCTTGGCGGAGCTTGGCATGCAAACACAGGAGCAGCTAATGCACTGAAACTCGGTTTTACAGACTCTACCTTCTGTTCTGCCCTGCCATATTAATTTTCCAGATGATACGATTGTGGCTTTCGTATTTGAGAGCTCTTTGAAAAATACCACCAAACCGGCACGCCGCCGCTGCCATCTGTCTTCTGAGTGGCTTCTGGGATGCCATTACTCTCAGCAGACAGTGGTTATTGTCCTACTCAATTAGGAAGAAAGATCTGCAGGCACTTCTGAAGTATTGTTTTCCAAAGGTAACCCTGGGTGTTAAATTCTAGTTGAGGCTGGGGTCGCGTTGAAGCCTGGGTGCAGGATGCAGAGAGCGGTGCTTGTTGCTGCCGTCACGTCTGAAAAGCACGCTGCAGATCCGAGCCCCGACGGCTGGCGCTTAAACCCAAGCTGACCCTGCTTGGAGCTGGGGTACTGGGACGAGGCTTGGTGTTTCTCTCCAGAAGTGGTTCCTCGTTGGCTCTTGGAGGAAATCAAAGCAGGGTGAAGTCAGCTGGGTTGATGCAGTGTGCTCTTTATCTTCGTTGAGTCGGAATGGACACAGTGCTCAGCGTGCACAAGGTATCCACCAGTCCCATGCCCGTTCTGGCCATCGTGGCAGTGCTGACGGAGGCGCTGAGCGTGTTTAGCACCCAAAGGTGCTGCACTGAGCTCTCGGGCTGGAGCAGGAAACATTGAGGTCATTGAGCCTGCGCACCTTTACAGCACCACACTGGCAGAAGGCGTGTGGAGGTAGCTGTCTGTCATGGGTGCGACGTTTTCATCAGAAATCAAGTAAGGGAAGCTTTTTTTTTCTCTTGGCCTGACAATTCAATTTGAGCTCCTGTTGGATGCTGGTTGCTCTCAGCTCCTGCGTGCTTTCTGCAGGATCTCCAGCTGGAGCAGTTCTCTGCTCTCCTCCCGAACGAGAGCACGCGACGTGCCGCTGCTGAGGTCCATGGTCCAGGCTGGCTCTGCTGGGCACCCACCCTGAAGCAGTGGGAGAAGAGTGGAGGGACCAGAAGCAGGAAAGTTTTGCTTCTGGGGTATCATTTTCTTTAACCAAGCAATTTTTATTTTACATTTTTCTCTTCTGTAGGAGTTTCCAGATCTGTAACCAAGGACTCGGCCTGTCCTCTGAGCAGAACAAAGCTGCAGGACGTAGCAGGGTACTTTCTCATGGAGAGCTTGTGCAACTTTTGGGGTCTTTTGATTTAGACCTCTATGACACTCAAAAAAAAACCCTTGATTTGAATGATCAGTTTTAATCTTGCTTTGCATTTGCATGTGTTAGTATTTTTTTTCCTTGAAGAAAGGGTGATTGCTGTTGTAGACAGGCTTGCAGTTAAGCACCCCCTTCTTAGAGGAGTACACAACAGCTAGGAGAATCCAATCAGCAGCGGCGTGGCTTTACAGGTGTCTGCTCACTTCTAATTCTTTGCAGATTTTTGTGTTAGAAATGGTGTGGCTTTTACTTAGCAGGTGATGATTAGCACACTGTGTCTGGGTGCGTTGGGACGGGAATAGCAACCCTACTGCAGAAAGGCTGTTCCCACTGGAAGCAGGACCTGCAGGCACATGTGGCCATGAGCTGTGCCTAAGAGGATGCCCTGGAGACACCAGGAGCCCCGTTCTGCAGCCAGGAGGTGACTGTCACCGCCTCGTGGCCTTGGTGCATGGATGGCTCCTCCAGACAAACGCGCCCAGTCGGGAACCGCCAGTCCCAGGCTGCAGGTCTGTCCTGTGAGGAGAGGGACAGCAGGCAGCGGACTTAAACTGCAAGGAAGTCTTAGGTTAACGTGCTGGGACTGCTCAGTAACGGTCAGGATGGTTAAGCTAAAGCCCTGATATCCCCCTTCTAGTGCCCACCCAGTAAACCCACAACCGCTGGGAGGTGCAAGGCCCGAATTTGGCACCCAGGGACACGCAGCGGGGGCAGGAGGAGACATGACCCAGTCCTGCCTCGCTCCGTGGCTAATTTGTTTGATACCTGCATCTGCTGAGCAGCGTGAAAATCCAAGCAATGGCACAGGCTGTGTGAGTGATTTCAGGCAATTTTGGTGATTTTCAGTGCGAGCGATTTCAGCTGGGGGCAGCTCATGCTGTTGCTCCTTTGGCCAGTGCTTAATAACAGGAGTTGCTTTTTTTTTATTATTTTTAATTTGAGCTGTGGGATGAACCTTTTCACCCCACATCATCTTGCAGGAACTCTTGCAGGATGGCGGTTGGGTCAGGACTTCTGAACAAAGGTCAGGTCATGGCAGCTTTGGGGTGTCTCAGGGCCATCGCATCAGCTCATGTTTTCTTTGCTACAGCCATAGCTCTGTGCCTCACCAGTCCTGTGGCTGCCTGGATTGAGCATTACTCATGGCAGGGAACTTAGGTTTATCTGGAATAACTGAGTAATTAATTCTGTTTAGGTATCGTGCAATGGCTTGTCTGTCTTCAGGCCTTACGTTCTGCAAGAGCATCCGTTACATATTTAATCCACAGCAATAAAAAGACAGAATGCATTCTGCTTTGCTGCATTGGTCCACTCCAGTTTGTTCCCTTGCCCAAGCTGTTCATTCCAGCCAGCTCAAAAAAAAAAGCGTGTTGGACCAGGACAAACGAGGCGTAACTTGGCTGCTTCAGTCTGGAGAGGGTGGGAGGCAGAAATGGCTGTTCTGTGGCTCTCTGTGAAAATATTCCGTACTATTTGTGTCAGCACCCAGGATTATCCATATCATTTTAAAAAAATCTGTCCCACGTGGTTTGTAATGAGCAAAACAGCAAAATCAATTGTGTGACATCTCTAGACGGGGCAAAACTTTAGGCACAGAAGGACGTTGAGGTACTCAGGCCCATTGGGTTCGTTCCCTGCGCTGCAGGTGTGACCTCCAGGTGCTGTGGTTGTTCGGGGGCATCCCCAAAGGAACCAAAAACTTGAGGCATGGCTGCAACAGGGCCTGCTCGGAGCAGCAATGCAGAGCCGTGCAGCAAATGAATGAGGGTTTTATTCCACACTACTGACAGGAAAGCGGGCTGCTTTTAAGTTAATCTGCTTTCAGGCTGCATATCGAGAGCAGCCCCTGTGCCTTGCAACAAGGGGGATCACGCCGCTGCTGGGCTCGGCCGCCAGCTTTCTCCTTCGTGCCCAGGGAAACCCCTGCTCTGGGCATGGACACCAGGCCCCTCGCTCCTCCTAGGTTGCTGTTTTAGTTCTGTAGAAGTCTCAGGGCCACAGAGGCTCCCGATGTTGGGAGGCCTCGCCGCAGGGTACCGGAGCAGCAGCAAAACGAGGCAAAGCAATCCATTAGGCTTCCCAGGAGCGCGAGGGCTCGTCTGGAGGCCCTGCAGCTGCGGGGCTTGGAGCTGCACTTAAAGCACGTCCGTGCTGCAATCTCACGAGGTAAAACCCTGGGGGGAAGGTCCGCGCGGCTCCCCGTGACCACATGTGGGGGAAAGCGTCCTCCGAGCGCATCTGTGCGTCCGAGCCTTTCATGTGCTCCCACGGAAGGAGAACAAAGGCTGTCTAAACAGGAGCTAGTGAGGCAGCAAATCGCACGAGAAACATTCCCTAATGAAGTGGAAGGACTTGTCCCTTTGCCCAGGGCTGTGGCACTGCAGGCGTGCGGGGCTGGGCAGCATCGTGCTGTGACGGGGGCTCCGTGCCCGGGGAGGAGAGGCTGGGGGCACCGCGGCAGGATCAGAGTGTAGGGTCTGGCTACAGAAAGGGCTCTGCCACCGTTAACCGCTCTCGGGGCATGGGTTTCTTGCCTTCCCCCAGGAGGCAGCGGCTCCCTCAGCACACTGGCGATGGGGACCTGGCAGGGGGAGCACCACCCTGGCTGTAACGGCAGGCCGAGGTTAGTTGCAAGGCTGTTCAGTGGTGGTTTTTGTTCTATCTTTTTAAAATTTGTTTGCTTAATCTTTGTGTGGTGTGGGGAAGGAGGGCTGCAGATCCTGTTGTGCACGGGCAGGGGGTGGCAGGGGCGGCCGCCGCGGGGACAGGGGTGCGCTGTGATGCACACTGCAAGGCAAGGCATCCCTAGCAGCCCTTTTCCAGCCCTGCCTGTATCTCGGCAGCAATTTCCTGGCAGGAGCACGTTGTGTTCGCTCTGCTGCCTTTTCCTCGGCTGTACGCAGAAGAGATGGCACCCGTTTGTGGCTCCTGCTCGTTCTGAAAGCAGCGGGAGAAGACTCACTCGCAGTTAGTTTGGGGGGTGCTAACTAGAGAAAGAGGCTTTCTTAGGGGAAAATTGGTTAGTAAATGTCTAATAGGATGAAATGGCGCTGTCTTATTCTGCAGCTCGGTTCTCTGGACAAATGCAGTTTCCCATCTGTTGTTTGCAGTGAAGGAGATGAGTTTTGGGGGTTTGTTCCTGCTCGCCAGCACGGGTTGATTATTTCCTGGCACGTGCTAGCACAATGATTACCGAGGGCTTCTGTGGCTTCCCCTTCTGGACAGAAGTGCCGAGGAGTGGATTTTATTTGTTTTGATATCTTTGAAGAGAAAGCTGAGCATAAGGTGGCTGTTTTCAGAAGTGCCTCGCTGACCGATCCTCTTGCCAGTTAAGTGCCTGAACACCCCTAATTGCACGGTCCTTCCGGAGCGCTGCGTCCTTGCGCAAGCATTTACATCTTGACCAGGAAACTCCAGCCCACATCCCTGTGTGTACTGGCGGGGAGCTGGCATGCGTTTTGGCCCGTCTTGAGGCCACGCTGGGACAGCCATCGGCTCCAGCCATCCTGCAGGGGAGCCTGCAGAGACCTCATCCCCTGCTGCCGTCTCTCCTCCTTCGTGCCTGCTCCCTTAGGTGGGACCCTGGCTGGTGCTCCACGTTGCAGCCTCCCAGGGGGTGTTTTACAGGGTTTGTCTCACTTGTGTGCAGGTTGTGCACCGATCCAGACAGTGAGAGCTGCTTGCCCTGCTGTAAATATATGGGCTCTGGGGTAAGCTGTCCCTGTGCTGCTACAGGAGAAATTGGCAAAATGAAAACTTCAGAACAATGTATGTATTTGCATTTGTTGTACTCTCCACCAGCCAGCCTGAGATGGTGCGGGAAGCCTTTTCTGTGTGGTACCATTAGCTTTTCTCGCTTGTCAGGAGCTCTTCCAGGCTTTGCTGAGCTCTCCCTGCTCTCCCCCTGCAATTCCCACCTTCTGCCTGCCCTGCAGCACCCCCAGCCCCCCGCCGCAGCTTGCTGCTCCCTCCCCTCTCTAGCTGGAGGCTGTTGTGTAGTGTTGCTTGTTCTCTTGGATCAGGCTGTTCCTTTAATTGCACGGTGCGTAGCTCTGGCAGATTTTGGTGCGATGCTACAAAATGCAAGACGTGCCCCTGGAGAGCTCCTCCAGAGCTGATCCGGGAGGCATTGCAAGGAAGGGACGTTTCGCTGACTCGCTGATTTCTTTAGATGGTGGTTCTTCAGCTGCAGGCTAAGCTGATGAGCTGAAGGCGCGTGAGGACATTCAAGGCATGTCCCTGGCAGCTCTTCAGCTCCAGGAAGAGGTTGGGATGCTGCAGTGTTCCTCCGGGACAGCCAGTAGCACCCATTGATGAACCCCTTCTTCACCCAGTCAGTGATCCCTGGCACTGAGCCTCCTCTCAGGGCAATTAATGCAGTACCTTCATTACCAAATTACAGCTTTGGCTATTTTTATACCACCCTGGCTCTGGAGGTCCCGGTGCCCAGGAAAGGTGGCAAGGGAGATGGGACCCTGGTCTTCGGGTGCATCTGCTGGGGGTCAGCTTTGTGAGCTGAGGCTCCTGGAGGCCTGGACTTGGATAGCCCCTTCCAGAGGCTTGCTGTCTCGTGGTTCCCAAATGCATTTTTCCAGGATTTCCAAATCTGTAGAATGTTAAATATGCATTTTGGACAACTTGGAGCAAACCAATCTTCCTTTCCAATGAACTTGTCCCATTTTTCAGCTGGCTGTGCACCCAGATTTCTCATGCCAGGAAAGGAGGGCAGGCTGTCTCTCTCCCTGTCCTGTTCAAAGTGGCCAACCTGCATGGGACCTCTTACTTGAGATCACGTGGAAGCGGTTGGTGCCAGGCTAAAATAGCCCTTTCAGGCAAGTAACTGTGCTCCTGATGTGCCCAATGGCCTCCTGTACGGAGAGCTGTGGCTGCGGGGAGGTGTAAATGGGCAGAGCTGGTCAGGAGCCACCAAATCTCCCAAATCTCAAATACAGTCATCTAATGCTCTCCTGGCCTTGTCCGCTTGACCAGTAGGACAGCCTTCTTGTCACCTCCAAATGGTCCCAAATAGCCAATCTGTGGTAAAGATGGAATTATTCTTCATTATGATCCTAAACTTTGGCTCAAAGAGATCATGGGCGTTTGCTTTAAGCCTTTCTGCAGCTCACTTTAAAGCTCTTGCCTACTGTGAAGGCTGAGTGCTGTGCTTGGGAGGCCTTCACGGCCATGTTATCTTACCTCAGGAGGTCCAAACAACCTGCACATCACCAGCCTCTCCTGTGAACAGATCCAGGGGGCAGGCTATCTCCACACAGCTCCCTAAAACAGGCAGTGGTAGAATGACGGCGGAAGCCCCACGAGCTCAACAAGCCGTCTTTGTCGTTTCATATCAAGTTGCTTTTAACTGGATGGCTTCCTTGGTGTTGTTCTAGAGGGACTGGTGAACTGCCGCACACAGGGCCGCATGTTGGCCCTCCCTGTGTACCTCTGCAAAGCACCGCTCTCCTACCAAGCCCACCTGCAGCGGGTCAGGATTTGGCCCCCCGTGCATCCCGTTGCACCGTGCGGTTCAAACTTTCAAAGCTGGCAAGATGAGTTTGGGCACTAAATCCCCTAGAGATGAAAGGCCTTGTAAGTTTTACCTCTGTGAGCCTTGTAGCGAGCCCAACAGCATGTGTATAATTTGCTTTAATGGCTAGAAACATCTGCTGTTAAAAATGATGCTTAATATATTTGGCTCCCATTTCCAGTCATTAGTTCTTTTTATGCCTTTTTATGCCTAATTAAGAACCTTTTAGTACCTGATATTGTTTCCTCTGAATGTGCAGCTCTGTCGTAATCAAGTCACTTCTTAATCTTCTCTTTGATAAACTAAAAAGATCAACCTCTTTAATTCTCTCATTTCAGACATTTTCTCCTAAAACTGCTTTTACAGATCCGGTCTATATCTTTTGCAGAGTTGCACTAATGTTTTTTAAATGTCGGTGTTGAACCGTTCACGGTTCTGGAACGGCTCCCTCGGTGCTGGAAGCAGAGGCTGAGCCACCTCCATATTCCCACCTCCAACGTCGTGCCACTGCATGGAGCCAGCTTGGGTTTGCAGGAAGCAGAGACTCGACTGCATCCATATTTATTGCTATACCGAACTCTGATGTGGCGGTATTGCCACAGTGGGATCAGGACCCTACTAGAGAGGTACCTAAGCAGTAGTAAGCCCTTGTTGTCCTCCAGGTCTGCCAGGTAACTACTCTGAAATCCATTTAGCCTATTCAGTATTTTACAGGGCTTTTTTTTTCTTTTTTTTTTTTTTTTTTTTTTTTTGTCAGCATGTCACTTATTACGAGGTTGAAACACCTTTTGGACATCATGTATATTGCTTCCATTCATTACTAATACCAAATCTGCATTCTTAGCAGAGAATAAAATCAGGTTTGCTTTCCATGACCTATTTTCCCTAGAACCACGTTGACTGGCATATATGCTTGCCCTTCAGTTCTCTGCTGCGTGACTCCAGTGTCATCTTTCTGTCTTAGATGGCTGGCTGGCTGGCCTGTTCAGGTCATACCCTTGCTGGCTTGGTATTTAAGAAGAAGACTCTTGCAGTCTTCTAAAATTCCCTCAGTGCACTTAAAGATTAACATCAGCATGCAGCAGTTTTCTCAGCTCTCTCAGATCTTTTGGATGCAAAATTATTCAGATCTGCCAAATTTAAATATCCTTAGCGCTGGTAGATGTTGTTGAACGTTCGTCTCAATTGCTAATAACTTGGAAATGTTCATCCTTGAGATGAGTATTATCCTGCTTCTTTCCAAATGTTTACCAGCAGTAGTTATCGCACTTCCACCATATCTTTGTCATTAGCAGCGTTACCTTCTGCATCCAGTAATGGACACCTGTCCTTCCTCGGGTAGCCTCTATCCCTGATGCATGCAATAAATCCTTTCTGTTGCTCCCCAACAGACTTTTTCATGAAATCCCTGTGTTTTCATACAGTTTATGTACTTCACAGCTTCTTGTTTCCATCAGTTGATATTGGTGTGCTGAGCTCTGATAACTGTTGATTTTATATTTCCAATTGTGCCCTTTTTTTCTGCACAGCAGTCGCCTTCCCTTTTAGCCAGCCTGTTCGCTCCCTATTGAGGGATTGGTTCTGTTTCAGAACCATCATTTACACTCCAATTTTCTTTGAATTTTTCAGTATTTCTGCAGTCAGATTTCCTCAGGTGAAGGAGGCTAGCATGATCTGCACAGCCAGTCCAAGGCTGTTCATGGAAGCATAACTTTGCTTCTTGGTATTTCAGAGTGTAACGGTGACTTCAGCATCCCAGTGATGGGAGCTGGACCTTGAGTTTTCGATCTTTTTAGGTTTTTCTCTTCTCCTTGATGGGTGTTTTGTTTTACTGCTTACCCAGACTATTGGCACTAATGTAGAAGTAGTAGGAAAACTTATTTCTACGTTCCTGCCTCTGTTTCTGTCATGTTTCCTGTGCATCTTCTACCCCTCCATGGTTGGTCGGCAGGCAAGAAGGGGAGCATGCAGAGGAAGGTGATGCGAGCCAGCTGAGTCGTCCATCATTTCATATGTTTGGGTCTTAATCACCCAGTAATCCGCCAAATCAAGACTTTCAGGGGTTGGGTTAGCAACCTTCACTCTTCCAGAATCTTTTCAGTTGTCTTTGACCTGTGTAGGCCACATGTCGCGGAGAGGCTGGCCGGGCAGTGCGGTCACAGGTGAAGTCACATCTCAGACATTCACACGGGGAGCCCACCACACCGCTGGACCCCCTCAAGTTTTCTCCTCAGTATTCCTCAGCATGTGCTCGCCAAAAAAAATGATAACTATCTGGTCACTTTGTCTGATTGGAAAACTTTTTTTCCCTGTCTTGGTTGCAAAGCACCACTGATTGTATGCATGTACACATGCAGGTGAGCTTGCAGGCATGCACATGAACCAGGTTTGAGTGAAAAAGCTTCAATTATCCCATTGTTCCCAAGCCTCTGAGCTGAGGACTGTCCTGGTGGCTTGTCCCTGACCCATACTCTGCTTTCGTGGCCATCAGGAGACATGGGACCTCCTGGTGTCAGGGAGCAGTTCTGCACGGTGGAGATCTGCTCTTTCCCCACTTTCTACCTGGCCCTAGGGTCTTAAAGTGTGGATAAGAAGATTACGCAGAGAGGGAAGATTTGCATTTCTTAGATACTGGGAACTTTGTGGGGGAGAGAGAACCTGAATAGAAAGGATTGGTTCTCCCTTAATCAGAGCTGATGGGGATAGCGTGCAAAGCTGATGGGAGTTCAGGAGCCACTCTCCTGAAATAGCGCAGCGGGGAAAAACGCCGAGGGACAAGAACGCAAAAATAATGTGAGGAGTTCTGCACATCTTCAGTTTGTGGCTCAGAGTAGTGATTGCAAAACCGTAAGAAGTTATAAAGTCTAATAAATGCCAGTGGCTGTAACAGCCCCGTGCGACGTAGCTAACTGGGGAGGATGCGGTTGGGGTGGCTCACGTCGGGCGGTGGTTGGGGCCGCAGGCAGCACCCCTTGCACGTGGTCACACTGCTGAGGGTCTGCAGGACGGACAGGGTGAGCAGAAGAGATGAGGTTTGGGGCACAGGAGCTCAGCAGCAGCGGGCATGACAGAGTGAGAAGAGCTTGGAGCTGATGTGTGACCGGTTCTGTAGGGTGTGGGAAGGAGCCTTGGAGACCCAGGGACAAAGGATGGAGCAGAGCTGGAGAACGCTCCGGTTCTTTTTGGCCCCGTACTTTGCTTTTCTTGGGGAAATCTTCTGCAAGCAGACCTGGTTATCCTGTGCTATACGTTAATATTTGCATAGCTGAAGAGCATCCCGGGGATTCCTCATATTAGAAGGCTCGCAGCTTTCATATGGCCTCTTTAATTAACTTAATTCAGACATTAGTGTGTCACAGGGAACATCTCTCAAGGGGGGAAGTCTTTCATTTATCTCCACTTAGCCAGGGAGCACTACGTTTTTCGTTTGCATCCTGTGATTTGTCATTGTAAGAGTGGGACTTAACCTCTCACTCCCAAGCCGGTGTTGTGCCCCCCCAGTGGAGCTGATGCATTGTGGAGCAGCTGCTCCTTCTGCCCCCGGTATCCCTGGACCTTCTGCAGGCCCTGTGCTCACCCCAGAGGTGGCCCTGGCTGTTTTCTGGGCTGCTTGTAGATGCCGTTTGCTTGCCTTGAAGGGGGCAGGCTTGGGAGGAGGTTTCATAGGGTTAGGGAGGCCCCAAGCAAGAGAAGCAGTGGGCTTCCAGGACCTTCTCCCTCCAGCTCCAGCACCATGATCAAGAGCCCTCTTCCACCAGGAGAGAGCTGGGGGGACGAAAGCCTTATAGCTAGCAAGAGCTTTGCAGCAGAAGCCTTGGAAGCAAAACAAAGCTAATTAAAGCCTGCTTCAGCACATGCCTGTTATGCTGAAGGTACCTGTGACAGATGGGGTCTGTTCCCCGTGACTGCAAGATACTTTTGCGAAGAACACGGTGCTGAAATATTTGCTTGTTAGGTTTTTTTGAGGGGGGGGAGGGTGATGACTTAGCTACGTAGGATTTTGCTTACAGAGCTCGTTGGCCATGACCTGGTGGTGCACGTGCTGGCTGCGCCCTGCTTGCTGACGGTCGCTCACCGCCCCGTGTCCTCTTCTTGCCCCACAGGTGAAGGAATGGTTGTGCCTGAACTGCCAGATGCAGAGGGCGTTGGGGATGGACATGACCACTGCCCCGCGCTCCAAAAGCCAGCAGCAGCTGCACTCCCCCTCGCCGTCTCCGTCCCACTCCCCAGCCAAGCTCCCGGCGGGCCAGGAGAAGACCCCGGCACCCACCCAGACAAGCGCCCGTCCTGGTGCCACCACCGCTGTCCCACTGCCTGAGACCCAGAAACCACAGACGGCTGCACCGCAGAGGGAGCAGCACGGCCAGCCAAAAGCCGCCGCTCCTCAGGAAGCGGCGAGGTCCTCCCCGCAGCACCATCAAGCAAAACCTTCCTCCTCTGAGCAGAGAAAGGCGGTGGGAGACCCCAAGCCCCCCGCCCCTGGTGCTGGGGCTCCTGAACAACCCCAGGAGGGGCTCACGGGGAAGCTCTTTGGCTTCGGAGCTTCCCTCCTGACCCAGGCGAGCACGCTCATGTCTGTCCAGCCGGAGGCCCCCGCTCCAAGTCAGCAGTCTTCTGGCAAAGTGCCTCCAAAAATCGTCTTCAGCGACGCCAGCAAGGAAGCTGGTCCCAAAGCCGTGGGGGCGCAGAGCCGGGCTGGGGCTGCGCCGGCCGCCAAAGCAGGCAAACCGGAGCCGGGCGTTAAGCCAAAGGAAGTGCCGAAAGCCAGGGTCTTGTGCCCCCTCTGCAAGGCGGAGATCAACGTGGGCTCCGGCGAGCCCCCCAACTACAACTCCTGCACGACCTGTCGGCAGCAGGTGTGCAACATGTGTGGCTTCAACCCGACGCCTCATCTGGTGGAGGTAAGGGGGCTCGCAGGGCTTCTGTCGCTCTCTCGTCACTTGAAATGGGGGAAATACAAGGCGTTTTCCATCAGAGGCTGGTCCCTGCTGTATGAAGCCCCGGGCTGCGAGCAGCCTCCTGGGGGCAGAAGCAAATGCCAGAGGTGCATGCAAAGCTCAGATCTCCCCACGGTGAAAGCAGTGCCATCCCGTCTTCTTTGTGGGCTTCCCGTGACCTGAAGTGGTGAGGAGACAAGGCACCGCGAGGCAGGAGGTGCTGGAGGGCGGGGGGGGATGGCAGTCCCAAAAGCTGGGTGCGGACGGTCACCTGGAGGCGAGGGAGAAGGCTCCAGGGGAAAAGAGCCCTGAAAATCGGGAGGGGAGGGCTGCTGGGAGAAAAGCCCAGGGAACGTGGGAGGCTGCAGCCGGCATCGTGTCGGTGCCAGGACTGGGCCGGTTTGGTTTGTGCGGGTGGAAGGGACTCGCTGCAAACAGGCTGTGGATCGCCTGGTAAATCTTCCCCGGTCTGCAGCGAGGATTTCACAAAAACGTACAGATTTTATACCGATTTTGCGTGAGGAGCAGAGTGAGGGGTGGCCACTGCTCAGGGCAATGCTTTCCGCTCCCTGTAGGTGTTCAAGGAGTCAGGGGCTGAAACAAAAGCTGCTCACCAAGGAGTGTCCTCAACCTGGTGCTGCAGGTGGATGTCTCGGCCAGGCGGAGGCTGGCAGTGGATGTCCTGCCGGCAGTGGATGGTGAGGGCACAAGGGAAGCGGTCTGGGACCCAACAAGAGGGTTTCAAGCCAGCTGAGGGCACACGCTGGCCCGTTGGAGTTTGCTGCCCCCTCCAGATCCCCGGCTCCGTGGTGTCTGGGTGCGGTGTGAGGGAGCAGGCTGCGCACGGCGCTGTGTGGACACACACGGCTGGGTGCTGTGCAGCCGCTGCGGTGGAGTGCGAGGAGAGGAGGAGGAGGAGGCCGAGGTGGGCTGAGGGCCACCCAGTCCCACCTGTGGTCTGGGACGTCTCTGAATTGTGGTGCCCACCCAGAGCATCTTCCAAAGGCCCCGAAAGAAACCTTAGCCTGGCTGCCTCAGCTCTACAGGAGCGTGGTGCTACTGGTGTGAGTGTTGCCATACCTCTTCCTCCCCCTTTGGCAGTAGGGAGGGAGATCTTACAGACCTTTGGAGAAGGTCTTGGCTGAAGTCTAGACCATCACCTCCTCCTCTACAGGTGATTCAAGACCCTTATGAGAGGGTGCCTGTGGCTTGCTTCTGGAAGTGCTGCATCTAGCAGCCAGCAAGACACAAAACCGACACCATCAGCATGCGGAAACGTTAATGGGAACTTCAAATGGCCAGAAGTAGGATTGCTAATCTTGGCTCCGTTCCACCGTGGATAATTACATTTTATGTCCCTAACTCCTCCCTGCAGTTTCAATTACAGGCAGCAATGTTCTCCCCTTCCGAAGCTCTGGATGCAGAGGCGTGGAGCAGCACCCCTTTCACGCCACTCTCATTTCGGCAGAAACGCTCTGCTCCTTCCTACCGGTTTTGTTCTAACAGGCCGAATGTCCAAGAGGTTTGTGTGGTGAGAATGGGAGCAGCAGCCGTCTTCCCAGCACAAAATGACTGCTTGGTAACGGAGCTGTGTGGAAAGCAGCGTTACTTTGGGTGCTGGGATGAGACCTGCAGCAGTAGTGCTCGATGAAAATGATTTGAAGAGTGCTCGGTAGGGAGCATGGTATGTTTTCATTAGGCATAATGTGAGCAGAATTAGACTGGGTACTGGTAAAGCACTGCTTCTTTCCTGTCCTGAGGATTTTAGTGAGAAAAGGTGTCCAGGCTTTGTGTAGTCCCTTGCACAGGGCTGAAGCCCAGTCTCGGTGTGCTCTTGGGTAAGGATGAGTTTCAGAAAACACCCATGTGGATGAAATGGCTGTAGCATGCTCCCCTGGCCACCCCGTTGTGGCACAGAACATTTCTTTGGGCTTGGTTTGTAGCTGCTGATGTGGTGCTATCCACAGGTACCGTGGAAAGGTGGCTGAGGGGAGGTAGCCTCTCCTCGGCAGTGGTCTTGGATATGTAGAATGAGAATCTGGCTTAGAATAGGTGGGTCGGCTGATGCAAAATTATTTTTTAAGAGTTGAGGAACAAATGCAACACTTGAGCTGTGAATGTTCTTAAAGTTTCTGGAAAAAAAAGGGGGGGAACATTGTAAGATATTTTAATACTGTCAGGCTTTAGGTTTGCTTGATCTTCTTAGAAAATTGCTCTGTGGTCTTATCCTCTGAGTGGAAGTGTTTTGCCTGCAGCTCGCACGAGCTTGTCCCAAGCCTCAAGATTGGTACACAAATCGCAGAGCTCACTCTTTGAAGTAGCAAGACTTGATCCATTAATTGCTTTACAAATTAGGACCTTGACTGCAAACTGCTGTTGGAAGTTCTGTGAAAGCTAATGAGGACGTCTGGGCCTGGGTCCGCTGATATTCAGAGGAGCCCGCGCTGAAGGCTGGGCAGCCACGGGCGGCACCCTGCAGCCTGGGCAGAGCCTTCCTCCCTGCCTTCAGACGGTGTGAGTCACGCCAAGGGGGAGGAGAAGAAGGCACAGGCTGTTGTGGCCTGGTTTTCGGAGGAAGGTTGGAGTTTTGCAGCAAAGCAGTGCTAGAAGAATATTTCCTGCAAATAGTTGCATCGTCACTGCAGGCTGCTGAGGCTTGGTCGCAGTGTCACGGAGCTGGGCTGCGTGCATTGACAGTTTCATTGCAAAACCACAGAACCGCTTGGGGGCTGGGGAAAAACCCTAAATAATGCGTCCTTCCTCAAACAGGACACGTGTTTTCACTAACTAGGTCAGCTGTACTGCCAGGGGGGCACGGACTAACTCCCACTAAAGGAGACTTCGCCGCAAGTATCAGCGCAAACTGTCACGGCTTAGTGGAGAGCATCGCCCAGGCTGGGCCCCGTGCTCGTGGCAGGGCTGGGTGACACGTCTGCGTGCATGGGGACCCTGAGACCTCAGGTGGGAGCTGAGGGATGTGCCAGCAGCACTGCTTCCTGGCAGAGACCCCAGTTGCGTGGTGGCACCACACACGATGCTCAGGACAAACGGCATCACCGGGAGCCCCTTGGCCCCCTGCCTTGCCAGGGGCAGTCCCCCAGGGAGTGGAGGAGCAGGAGAGGCTTCTGCCCCTATCTGCAGCCCCTCAAACTTCTGGTTTCTCTTGGAACCATCACTGCTTACCTGTGATATTTTCAGATCCATCCCACGCCTGATCTACAGATGGAGCCGGAGGCTCTGGGTCCCTGCCGTCCCCTCCCACCCTCTGCTGTGGCACAGCGAAGCTGCATCTCCCCAGTGATTCATTCAGCTGAGTGCATTCAAACCTAACGAAAGATTAAAAAAAAAAAAAAAAAAGTAAAAATGCTGTTTTCTGTGGATTTGTCAGCTGAGTTGCATAGGTGCTGAGCCACCAAAGGAACTGGTTCCCTTCATTTCCAGGTGGTACCAGGTGAGAAGAGGAGCGGGCACGGTTCTTTTCCCCGTATCGCATCATTATGTATGGGGCTGGGGCTGCTCATGTTTGTCATGGGCCAGCAGGTATTTCAGTCCTTGTTGCTAAGCTGTGGCTGCTCTCATAAACCTGGGTGAGAAGCCACCACGGTTTTTGGATGTGTTGGGATCTGGCCATTGAATTAGTGCCACTCTTTCATCCTCCAACAAAACATCTTTGGTGTTAGGAGGCTGCAAAGGTCAGGGCTGTGTCTCTTCCATAAAAGCCTTGCATTTGCATTCAGTTCTCCTCCTTGCCTGTATGCAGAGCCAGGTTTCTTATGCAGATCTGGAAGGCGCCTTGAGCTTTCCTCCTTGGTTTTGTGCTGCCGTAGCTCCATCTGGCTGCGAGCACCTGGCCAGAGCTGCTGCGGGATGCGCTGTGTGGCCCGTCCTCTCGCAGGGCCTTGAGCCTTGGAGAGCTTCAGGGCATGGATGGAAGGTGATGGTGAGGACTGAGAGCCTCTTGAAGAGGTAGGCCTGAAGTTCAGGCTCAAGCGTGTCATTGTGGCAGCACATCCCAGGAGAAGGTGCGGGCTGTGGGCACCAGAGGTTGTGGCTGACTAGTGGACAGGAGCTACAGTGGTGAGGGAGCCCAAATGGGCACCGTCCAGTTCTCTTGCTTGCCCTGCCACACGTTACACGGCTTTAAATCAGTCATTTATGTGCCTTACCAGAAGTACAGGTGCCTGGAGCTTCCTCCCACCTCGTCACACTTCCTCCAGGAGCCTGGCTGCTGGCTCCGGCTCACGGTGGTCTGCCCACCACGTCAGAGCTGGTGCTTTCAGGTGCTCCCCCTTGCCCCAGCCTGGTGGTGTGCAGGTAGGAAAGAGGTTTCCATTGCAGGCAGGCAGACGCAGGGCCGTTTTGCTATGATTTAAGGCATCCTGCCTTAAATCAGTGCCTGCTACGGACGCGAGTGATGTGCCAAGAGCTGGCCTGGAGCATGATTGCCCCGCGCTGCGTGACACGTTCCCAGTAACCCCAGCTGACCCCAATTGACTCCGGTGGTTTTGTGTTAAGGAACAAATGAACTGCGCATGTTGTGCCACTAAATGAGCGTGGCAGGATGCCCCTTTGCCTAATTAACCAGCCTGAAACAGGAGCTGTGACACGTCTCATCCGAGGCCGCTGCTGCTCCCCAGCACAAGGCTGTGACCTCTGACAGTGCCGTGCCTCCGCCGGGCCCTCTCATGGAGTCGTGTCCCTGCCACACAACATCTGCATCCCGACAGGAACTGGTGTTTATTTTCCTGCTTTAATGTGTTATAAAAGGATGCTTTTCATAATGCTCAGGGTGTGCAGTCCATCTCCCAGCCTGGTGTTGGCAAATTTCTTGTTTATCTGTCCTTGCTACAGCTAAAGAAAAACTAGGGGCGACGTGCTTGGCTCCTTCATGGACACATTCCCTTGTGGATGGTATTTGTGGGCAGGTGTTGGCATTACAAGGAGCATTTGGGTGCAAAGGGGGAGAAGAGTGGTGGTGGGGAGTGCGGGGCTGCTGCCGTGCCGCAGGTGGGAGCTGCCAGCCACAGCTCCGTGCCTGGGGCCTCCTGGCCCCTTCCACAGCACCCGTGCTGTCAGGGCAATTGCTAGGGGCAATTAGCCCCTAGTTCCTGGCCAAAGAGGATTAGTGGGGCTGAGGGAACGCTGCCAGCTCCGTGCTGTTCCCCGGCCCTGGGGTTGCCCACGAAGAGCCGGCGGGCCTTCCTGAGCAGGCCCCGTGTGGTGCCGGCAGCGCCGCGAGTGGGGAGGGTCCAGGCCCAATGTGCCCCCGTGTGGGTCTGATGGCCCCCAGCCGCCCCGTGAGCAGGGACTGTGGCTCGAGGTTCATGCACGTCCATTTCTGACAGAACCCGGGGTCTTCTCTTCCTCCTGTGGCTCCCGATGTAGCAGGGAGCAGCTGTTGTCCATCCCTGTGACGGGTGCCCCTCCGGGGCTGTTTTTTTCCTTAAATCACGTGTCCTGATGGTGACAGCTTGGCAGGGCAGCAGCTGCACAGGGTCCCATGACTGCAGATTTTAAAATGTTCTTAATTTTTATTCCGTTCCTCATTAGGACAGCCATTTGGCTAAGCAGGTCCGTGCCATTCAGCAGCATTCATGGCTGCGGCCACTTTTGGGGAGACACCGTGCTCTTGCTGCATTTTTCAGCTGTCTGTTATCTCCCGGCTGAGTTCTGACAACGGGCTCAAAGCGTGGGCGAGCGGCATCACCTTGCCACAATTCTGTACCCCACCCCAGGAAACTGCAAGTTATTGCCGGGTTGGGAGCTTGCCGTAGGACTGAGAGCCAGTGCCAGGCTGCAAATAATCAGGTCAGCCACCTGAACTGAAGGCAAAACGAGAGAGCCGTCTATGACAGCACGATGTGGAAGTCGGCTTTGCCTGCGTGAGCCTGCAAATCCCTTTACGAATGGGTAATTAAAAGCTTGCTGTGACTCAGGAGTTTTCTCTACTGCTTAACATGCTGTAATTAACCCAGCCTGCCCGGGTCCTGATGCCTGGACCCAACGGGGAAAGCACAGGGCCGAAGTCTGAGTTTTGGGCTGAGTTTTGGGCTGAGTTTTGGTTATGGTGAATGACCAAGTAAATTGGGTTGAATTAAGAGTAGAGTCCCAAAATGGACCTCGCTACTGCTTTCTCTGCAGAATCCCTGGAGACGTGTCTGCTGCAGACACTGGTCTTCTGCTGGCCGTGTCTTTCTGAGCTTCCAGAACCTGCTGCAGATGCTGAGCTTCCTGTTGCTGAACCCGCTGTCAGCTTGTGGCCACTCGGAAAATCATCTCAAGAACTGCTGTGCCTTGACTCAGGAAAAACAACAGAGTCACGGATTCATTTCCTCCCTTAGGAGCAATTATATTATTAATAGACAGATGTCATCTGTGTGCTAACCCTTCTGACGAGTGCTTTGGAGGAAGCCGCTGCCTACGCGTGCAGGTTGTTTTCAGTGAAAAAAAAACATGAAAAGAAGCAAACTATGTATGAAAGCAAAGGATGTATTCCTGGGGTGACAGTGGGGCAGGGGATTTGTGTTTTCAGGCGGTGCCTGCAGGTCCTGGGCTCCCAGGGGTCTTCTGTGGAGCCATCCTAGCCACTGAAGCCCCCTTAGAAGCAGCTCCACCATTTCCCACTGCAGCCCAGGCTGGGGAGACAACGGGTGCGCTCTCAGTACGTGTAGGACATCTGAGCAGAAGGTAGGCTTAGTGCCACCTCCAGATATCCTAAGAGATTTGCTGGAGTTTGAGCTTGAGCAAGAAACCAGCTTGCTCCCCTCGCTCGTGCTGGCAGTGGTACCGCACGGTGATGCTGCTGCTGCGTCCCAAGGGGCAACTCGACCCCTGCTGCCAAGTGGTGTCCCCTCCCTCCATGTCACGGTACCGCAGCAGCCTGGATTTGGGTTTGCTCTGGCTGATGGTGAAGCTTTATCCTTACAGTATCGATCTGGCCGCTTCCCAAACAGCATGAGGGGATAGTTTAGGGATGCTCTTTATGTCCGTATAACAGGGCTAGCTCTTTGTATCGTGCCCTGGCCCTCGCAAAGCTTTGAATGCTTTTGCCAGCTCGTTTCAGTAGCTGCTACGACTGGTCCTACTGCTGATGGCGTTCTGTGCAGTCTCTACAGAACGGACTCAGCTTTCAGAAAGCTGCCTGAGCTGTCCCCGCTCAGACGGAGGGGACGAGGACTTGGCAGGCAGTGTGGAGGTGGGTGCGCGGGGCCATGCTCTGGGGGGCTTGGTGCTCCCATGGGTCAGGGGCGATGCACAGCAGCACCCCCAGCACGGGAAGGCCTGGGTGACTTCTATAGCTGGAGCTTCGCCATCCGGAGCTGCCTGGGGAAGGACTGTGAGCAGATCAATCACTGCCCCATGTGCTTCGGTGTGCTTAGCAAGGAGTTGTTGTTGTGCATGTGAAAGGTTGGAGGCAGCAAAAACAGGCAAAGTGCAAGTCTGGAGAGGAAGCAGAATAAGCTAAAGCTGCCGTAGTGCTTCGTGGGTGTCAGAGGGGGCCCTGCACACGTGCTGGAGAGCACAGAGCCCAGTTGCGGTGTCTGCAGGACTGCGTGGGTCAGAGCCACGGTCTGAGGATGTGGTGGGCAGAGAGGAGCGGCTATTTTTGCTTGAGATGGCGAGGGGATTTGGCTGTTCCTGTTTCCATCCCTGGGGAGCAGGCTCAGATTATCCTGATGTGCTCTCAGACCATTACACAACCTGGCACTTCTTCCTTTCTTTTTTTCTTTAACGTGCTATGTTAGTACTTCGTGTGGGAACACATTAGGACATTTAATCGAGCATTTAATTGGCTTTGTAGCACTGGATTTCTGAGTGGGTTGGGGACTGCGGAAGAGGTGCTTGGTTTTTCAGCTGTGACAGGAGCATCCCAGCCTCTCTGTGTTGGTGTCAATCCACCTTCCAAGCCAGCATCCTTTCTTGTTATGAACCCAGCAGCATTTTGCAGTTATATCCCGCAGTCTTAAGCATCCGCAACCATCCATGGAGTAAATTGATAGAGAGGAGAGGGGCTGCTGATGGTGAAATGAGCAGGACCGGTGGGGAAGAAGCTACCGCAGATGAAGATGGGATTACTGCTCGGGATGTGCACGTGTTGGGGACTGCAGCTCAGGCTATTCCATCCTTCCCACGTCAAAACCGGTGCTGGCAAAGCGCAGGGACACAGCAAGGCTCTGTGGGCACGTTGATGCCGTGCTGCTGCAGCAAGCCACACTGCTGAAACCTTCGTCAGCCCTGCGCGCGCTGTGTCCTGTACCAGCTCCTGCAGGACGAAGCAGCCGGACCCAAAAGGCAGCTGGTGGTCCTACACTCCCAGCTCTAGGGGTCGAGCTTTTGTATTAAAATGAAGGAAAAAAAACCAACCCTCCTGCTGTGTTAAAAATCAGGGTTGAAGGGACTGGGGGTGCGCTGAGTGTCTGGTTGCTTCCTCCTCTAGCCCCGTTTGCGTGGCTGATGCAGGGCCAGCGGGTGCTTGCAGCAGCTGCACTGGGGGCTTTCGCCTTCCACAGAGGCATTTCCCCCAGGATCGCTCCACTCTGGCTCTCTCTCGCCACGCTGTCTGCTCGTACGGGGCTGCTCGAGGGCTGTTGCCCTTGCCCGTGGCCTTGTTCCCTCCTGCACTTCATCCATCCTTGCCTCCCGTCGCAGGAATCGCTCTTAACAAGGAGGGAAACAAATCATAGAGGGATAAAGGCTGCCTTGTGGATAATTTGTCAGATATATGGGTCAGGAGCTGGCTGGAAACATTTAATTAAATGCCTTTTTGGTTGCCATTTGCCACTTACTTGAAAGGGAAATGGTTCGTGTTTGATTTCTGGAGGTGTGAAATCCTCATAAAAGCTGGGTGCGGGTGCTGCCTGGCAAAATCCCGAACGGTGGAAGCTGCTTTCTTATTTATTTGTGCTGATTTTCTGCTCTTCCCAGAGGAAGCTCCTGGGGTAGATCCTTGGGACTTGGCTCTCTGCTTGTGGAGGAGTTGGGTGCCAACCGTTTGCAGATGCTTTGAGCCCCCCTGGCACCCGTCAGCCCCTTTACCTGCTTAAAAGCCCTCGCACGCCTGGCGTCCAACCTGCTGGCGCTTGTGGATTTCGGCTTTTCCCTTGTGTTTGTTTTGGAGTCGTAAAGCCCGATGCTTTAATAGCCTGGTTTTGTACGTAAGGCTGCAAGCCAGCTCCTTGTAAATAATCAGAAGTTTATAGGGGATTAGCAGGGAGGCGTATTTATCAACAGAAATGATTGCAATTAAAAGCTGAGGTATTAACATAGTTGCCTACGCCTGATCCTGCAGCAATTGCACTTCTTCAACGTCGGTTTGTTTCCTCCAGTTTCTATGCCCGTGAGCAGCCTGAAAGGATTCTTCTCCAGGTGTCCGGGGACCTGTCAGAGCAGTGTCCCCAGTGTGGAAATGCGTGTGCTACAGCACATTCGTAGCTAGCGCAGGCCACGTAACGAATCGGATGTGTCAGTGTCGCTAACCTTACGCAGGCAGCCCCGAGCAGCTGGGTGAGGAGCGTGCCACGAGACGGAGCTCGCAGAGGGAGCGTGGCCACGGGCAGACCGCTTCGCCTGGCGTGGGCTGGAGCAGACTTGCCTGCGGTCCTGGAAAAGATGGCCCAGAAGTGGTTATCGCTTCCTGCGTGGGGAGGAGGTTGCAGCGGTGGTGCCTGAAGCGGCGCCTGGCGTGAGAGCTGGGCAGTGAGCAAAGCGAGCGCAGTCGCTTCCTCTTTCTGCTGCAAACCCAGCAAGACGCAGGTGCTCGCCTTGCACAAGTGCCGAGCTGCACTGAAAATCCCCCAGATCTCATTGCCAGCTCTTGCCTGAAATTCCCGAAGAGGGTGAATGCTGCGAGCAACCCCTCAGCTGGATGTGGAGGCGAGGTGAGGCGGCCTGGGAGCCTGGCGGGTGCGCTCAGTGTGGCGGCGGCGCACCCGGAGCTGAGGGCAGCTGGCAGGGCTGCTCCGTGCTCCCTGCAAGGGAAGGACGCCAGCAGCGCCAGTGCTCCAGAAATTTCCAAGGGAGCCTCCTGAGCAGGCAGGGGATGCAAAACTTCTTTTTAAATCTGCCTGCCTCACGTGTGCGGCAGGGAGGAACTGCAGGGGCAGAGGTGTCCCCGGGCGCTCCCGTAACCGCACCACGGAAACGTTTCCACTTCCAAAGGTGCTCCTGGTTCCAAAAAGCTCTCGAGGTGCTTCTGGAAGCAATTCACCAACGCAGCAAATAGTTCCAGCTAATTAAGAACCTGTTCCCCAAGCCCCCGCTAATACTTTGCAGCTCCAACAGTTTCCCAGCCTGCTCGGAGGAGCAGCAGCTTTAGATGGGCGGCTGCTGCCGGGCACCCGTCCGTGCTGCGCGGCTGCAGGAATTATCGTGCTCTCTCCTTTCCACCTGTCCTGGTGGGGCCTGGAGCTGCAGGCCGCCGTGTCGCCAGCTCCGCAGGGGCTGGGGGAGCTGAAAGCTCTCGGCAGGGAGCATCCTTGCAGCCCTAGAGGCGTTCGGGCTGGGTTGCGCAGAAGCCCCGCAGAGGGAGCGCTCCCAGCTCCCCCCAGCCTCGCGGGCAGGAGCCGGTGGAGCCAGGGCTGCTCCTGCAGGGCCTTTGCAGGGGCTCTGCCTCCGTTTGGCACGGATTATTTCGGTTCTTCTGTTTGTGCCTTGCTGCGAGGCTGTGCTGAGCCAACGGCAGCTGTTCCTGCGAAGTGGTATTTGGAAACCAGGGCAAGCTTCTCCCACATCTTTGCTCTCCTTGCCTGAAATTCCCACCCGAGCCCTGGGCTGCCTCAAAGCTCCTCCCGGCAAGAGCCACGAAACCGCCCCGCAACCCTGCAGCAGAGCAGGGAGCTCGCTGCAGAAGCCTTCTCCTCTGCTTCTGCTCCTCGCCGCTATCTTCCCACTGCCATCTGCCGCGCGTGCTAAAATAAGGCAGCACGTTGGGGACGAGGTGTGCTGTGCTCGGGGAGCCCCACGTGGCCCTGCCGGGCTGCACGAGCGCCGGCTTGGCGCGGCGAGCGGGGCGCGTGGGGCCCTGTGCCGGTCCCCTCGCGCGGTGGCAGCCCCGGGGCGAGGAGCTGCCAGCGAGGGCAGGGTTTGGCTCCTGCATCCGGGGGTGCCCGGGCAGGGGTGGCTGCGGAGGTGCTCTCCGTGACCACAGGCACCTCCTGGGCACAGCTTTGGGCTCCCCGCCCTGGCCGTGCTCTCCCCCCCGGGGCGGATGATGACTTGCTGACGTGTTTGAGGCAGTTAATTAGAAACAAACCTCGCCTCGAGGGACCTTAAGGGCGTGGAGAACAGCCCCAGTCCTTCGTGCCTCCTTCATCCTGTGATTCCTTTTCTTCTGCTCTCCCTGGGGAGCAGGAGTGGCCGCAGGGGAATGGACCCAGCAGCACCTTTGCCACCGCCTCCGTGGGCACGATGAAACTCCTGGAAGCCGTCGCAGGGCCGTGCCGTGCCCCCGCGGTGAGCGCTGGAGGCGGGATGGTTCTCGGCCGGCGCTCAGCAGCAGGAGGCTCCTACGTTTCTCCCGAGGCAAATGCAAGCAGAAGGGCGGAGTTACAAGTGGGTAGCGATGTTTTTCACACGTTTTGGCCCAGAGGCCTCATTGCCCTGAGTTGCTCGGAGCACAGCATATCAAAACCTTGGAATCAGGACTCGGTGGGGCGCTGCCCACCTCCCCGGGGTGTGCGTGCCGAGGAGGTAGCGGCGGTGGCTTCCCTTTGTTCCGGCCTTCATCAGAGGGCTCAAATCCTCCTTGTCCTCAGAGGGGAGGACTTTAAAGTGTGCCGTGTATCTCAGCTGCTTTGTTCTGTGTCTTTTGTGATGGTTTGGGTTAGGTGTGTTGTTTTTTTTGGTGGGATATTTTTAATTGTACACGCGGAGCACAAAGAGCACCCGATTCCCAAGCCTGCCCAAGCAGAAGAGTACGGATTTCAGCGGGCTTTAGTTGGCGTGGAGAACAAATATTCTCACGGAAGACCTGGTTTGGGAAGGAAAGAAGCAGTGGGGTTGGGAACAGCCCCTGGCAGCGTCAGCATGGGACGGGGCCAGTGCTGTGGTGGTGCCCGGGGGCTCTGGGCTGCCCCGGTTCCATCCTGTGGCGCTGGGCACGCTGAGCAACGCGCCGTGCTGCTTGCGATCGCAGGCGTGGGTGAGTGGGCATCAGCTCGCACGCTGCTCCGGCAGGGCTCGGCGGCTGCGAGGTAACTGTGAAATTCCCATCTTTATGTAATTTCCTGGCTCGCCTGCAACCGTTAAGCATGACCAAGAGTCATCTGTTTGCCGAAAGCAAATGGCGCATCAGGAAAAGGCGAGCGAAGTGGGGCTGGGCAGCAGTGTTTGTAATCAACGTGGGCTTTTCTTCGGGCTGGCAGTCGGGGCAGCGTGCCCAGTCTTCAGAGCAGCAGCAGGCTTCTGGGGTGCCCCCAAAGCCCTCCTGCCGTGGGGTCTGTTGCGATGCCGGGTCCGCCTGGGGCTGCGGGGGACGAGGCCCCACGCGCGGCTGTCTCTGCAGAGGGGGCAGCTGGGCAAGGAGAAGCCTTCACAGATGCACATCAAACCGAGCAAATAGCCCTGTTGTTGATTTTTTTTTTTAAAGCAACCATTTTACGTAGATGTCACCATTTCATTTTAGCTTCTTGGCTTCGTTCTTGCTCCGTATTTTCATTTTATCTTGAGAGTGAAGATCTCGGCCGCAATAACGGCCCCGGCAGGCGGCTGCAGGCGTCGGGCGGCACCGTCGGAGCGGCTCAGCCCCGTGTCGGGCTGCGCAGGACTTCCCTGCTCCCTGTTCCTCCGTGCCCACAAGCATTGCGCTGAAGCACATCAGCGCTGATTCTGCTTGAAAAGAGGCAGAGGCTGGGGGCTGGCAGCCACCTCTCGTTCCGAAGATGCCGATGCTGAGGTCGGACCCACCGAGATGATTCGGTGGAGCCGGGACCGGGGCAGGATCAGGCTGTGCTCAGGGAAGGGGATGGGAGAGGGCACGCCAGACCCCAGCACGGGAGGGTGACGGTGTGTGTAACTGGGGGAGTGCAAGGGCTCGTCCGCCTCCACTGCAGCCATCTGCGTTGTTTTGCAGCCTTTGACTGCAATAGATTACTGACCTGCACGGAAGCGTGAAAGATCAGGGGAGTTAATTTTCCAAACTTACCGCTTGATGTATTCCATAAAGGTGGGTCGTTTAATTAAAATACTCGTGCTGCTGGACTCGGAACTCGTGATCCTGAGGCTTGGAGCAGGGCCTACGGTTTGTTGTTTTTTCAGGAGCAGTCATTTAAAGGAGTCAGAAACCCAAGTTCCCCGTTATCTAGGAATACATGGATTTCGGGGTAAAAATGCCGGCAGGGGCCAAGTGAGGATGTAGAAATAGAACGTAACAGAGAAGGAAAGCAAGGAAAGGCTGCAGTCCCGGGAGCCGTGGCTTACTCCCGGGATGGCTGTGAAGATACACGTGTGTCTGCGTAGCACGGGCTGCCCCCAGCACGAAGGTGAGGCCCGTGGTGGCATTTTCCACGAGCTGGGCAGCCGGAGGAGCCCAAAGGTGACCCACACACACCCCAGGGGTGTAGGACAGCCGCCTGCTGGCTGTGAGGTGCAGGCAGCGCGTCTCGGTCGCGGCACCCCCAGCCACCTCGGTGGGGACGGTGATCTCCGCCAGGAAAACGCTGCCGTTAGCTCTACGGCCCTGAAAACGTTATGTAATTTCGCAGATACCGCGGGCCATCAGCTTGTACCGATGGCTCTTCAGCGTGCTTTAAAAATGATCCACCACGGGCATGAAATAGGTTCGAACCCCAAGGGAGGGAAGTGGTCGGGGTCTGCCCTCACGGCTGCTGTTCCGGCTCGGGGGGGGACACGGCAATCGATCCCCGGGGTGGCCGCGGGGGATGCTGGTTTTCTTCTGCTTTGCAAGCAAGCGGCTGCTGCCTGGCAGACGCGGGGCTCTCTGCAGCTCAGAAGAGAGCAATCAGACAGCTTGAATCTGCTTTTATCAGAGGCAGAAAATCGCTCGTTGGATGGCTGGGTATTTTAGTCAACACTGGTGCCTATGAAAAAGCAAGGTTTTGATTAAATAAGATTTTTCAGATAAATTTAGCTTATCATGGGCTTTTTTTTCCCCCTTTCTGGAGGAAAAATGAACAGAATACTACAGTTCTTTTCTGCGGCTTTGCTAGGTTTCTATTTGCAAGCATTATTTCGCTGCAGGCTCGAAATCTTCCACGGGCAGGTTCCAGAGAGGAGCGGTTACCCCGTCAGCGCAGGCACGGTGACAGAGGCGTGGAATGCCAGCACCAAGCACCTTGCCCCGACGTTGTGCCCGTGCACCAAGAGCAGCTGAGGGGCAGCGATCGGGGCAGGGGCTCCCGGGGCCCGGTGCACGTCCCCTGGGTGTTCTCGCGGAATTGTTGTTATGCAGACAGCGTTTGGAGATCCTCCCGCTCCCGCTAACCTTGGCTGAGAGCTACATCCCGATAATGTGGGCTGCGAGAGATAAGGCTGCCTGGCAGGCTGATAAATCTGTTTAAGGAGGACTTCTTCCCCGAGTAAATCACAATGCACGTGGATCGATTGGAACAAAAATGAGCGGTGTGCTACTGCTTTCTCGATGGGGGTAACGTCCCCCCGCCGCGCTGCTGGGCTTGCTGCAGGACGGGACCACGTCTGCGTGGCTCGCTGATGGTCCTCGCAGCCTGGTTCGCGCTGGGAGAGGCTCGGAGTGGCCATCAGGAAGGGTTTCTTCGTGCAGAGGGTGTCCAGGCCCTGGAAGGAGTGGGGAGACCTAGAGATACTTGAGAGATGTGGAAGTGGCACCAAGGGACATGGTTCGGTGAGGGGACTCGGTTGGCCAGGCTGCTGGGTGGGCTTGGTGACCCTGAAGGACTCTGTGGGATATTTTCTACTGGCGTAGCAGGGATTGTAATTTGTCATTTTTTGTCTCCTCAGCCTTTTCCTTCTGCAGTCAGTGGTTGCCACTTCTCATCCTCCAGCACTGCCAGCAGCTCCCTTGCTCCTGCTGGATGCGTTCAGCTCCACGTGCCCCTTCCCCGTGTTCCTGCAGTGCCGCCACCAGCCCCAGGAAAGCCAGCCCAAGGAGTGCCGTGCCTCCCCCCGGCAACTCCCAGTGCTTTGGAGACTTTCTGTTCCCTTTCTTCCCGGCAGGGTCCTCACCGAGTCCATCAGTGGCCTGTAAATGATTCAGATAGTTTTATAAATGTCACGTTACAGGGAAATAGGAAAATACGGACCTTCCTTGGGACAGCCGTAGCTAATCTTTGAAAAACAGACCCAACCCTCTTCTGGTTTAAGGCTGTTGGCTGTATTTTACTGCGAATAGAAAATCTTCTTAATTCTTCATCCATTTGGGTTCAGTCTCTTGGAACTGAGCTGGTAGTTAATTTAGCTCTTTCTCCAAGATAAAAAGAAAAAAAAAAAGAGGAAGAAATGGGAGGGCTCGGTGAAAAGAGAAAACAAAAGCACTTGCAGCCGCTGAGACTCCCTCTCTTGTTCCTCCTCTTCTTCAAACTCTTTTCTGGCACTTTTTTTTTTCTTTTCTTAAACACGCAGAGCTGTCCTCGCGCTGTTTGTCCCTCAGTGTCACGCTCAGGTGCCCAGTCTGGAAGGTTCGTTTCTCCCTAAAGATGTGCAAGAGGCTGAGTCTGTCCGGGCAGCCCCGTCCCCGCCGCTTGCTGCAGCCGGGAGCTCTGGGAGCTGCTGGGGCGCTGGCGTAGCACAAAACCTGTGGCGGCGGCCAATCGCCAGGAAAAAAAAGGAGCACATCCAGCGTGGAAACAACTGCGGGGATAAACGAGGAGCAGAGGTGCTGCTCGGCAGTGCCTGGCTTTCCCACTTGCGTTTACCTCCGGCTGACGGCGCCTCTGCTTGCCACCTCTGCCGGGGGCCCGGTGGGAAGCGGCGCTCCCCAACCCCGACTGCGGGCGGGCTGCTTTCTCCCGGCAGCCCTGTGGCACCCGTGCTGCACAGATGTCATTTCTGCAGCTGCTCCCGTTGCTGGGGGTACACATCATGCGGTGACGCCGCCGTCACGCAGCCCCTTCCCAGAGAGACCGATGCTCGCCCGCAGCCCTGGGAACCTGTCCCGGGGCTTTTAGACGAGCCAAGAGCATCAAAATTCTCTCTTCTATACCCTACTCTTTTTTTTTAAATCTAATGAACTGGAAGGAAATATGTTGAGTGGGGAGGGATGGCTATATATATTCTCCAAAAGGACCGGTTTCACAATTTTGGACAGCTGTGTACCCTTTTTTAGCAGCCCCTTCACACAGCCCACACAGCACCCAGCGCTTGGAATTGGGCTCGTTTGGAAATATGCTTCCTTGATTGCAAAATAGTTTAAATCCTTTAACTTAGAAACATTCTTGCAACTCGAGAAGATTTTTAGCTCGGTAAATACAGAAGGTGCTTCCTGCCGCATGCGGCTCGGCTAATTTTGGAAGTGGGTGGAAAATGACGAGGGGGCAGAGAACAGAGGCACATTTGGGGGATTTTGGGTCATCGCCGCTCCAAGCACGGGCTGCGGGTGCGCAAGGATGCTGGTCAGAAAAAAGCATCCCTGCCCACGTGCCCCCCGTCACTTCGGCAGCAGGGATTGTGCCGCGGGTTTTGTGCGTGCCCTGCGTGGCACCACGGCACGGAGGAGACGTCAGTGGCCCCACGAGCCACGGGCCTGCAAATTCTTCGTGGTGCAGAGCAGCTGCCCGTGCTGGCAGGAGCATTCTGGGGTCTGAAATGCTGTTCGGGGGCCCCTTCCCTTGCCTCCCGGAGAAACCTCCGTGGTTTCTCCCGCGCTGCTTTCTCCCCACCGTGCCCACGTGTACTGGGCTTGTCCCCCCGGCGCTGTCACGCCGTAAGCCGGACTTGGCAGGCTCACGCTCGTTCCTCGAAGGAAAGCGAACAGGAGCGTTGCTATTACTCATCAGTCCAAGACTTTCAGCTGGATTAATCCCTCGCTGGCTGATGTGGTGGTGACCGTGGTGGATGCTGCCTGGCTGCAGGCCAGCGCCGCTGCCCGTGGCCAGCACCGGGTCCCCTCTCGATGCCCAAGCGGGCAGCTCGGCGGGGTGCGGGGGCAGAAATCGGGAGCAAAAATTCCCGTGTGAGGGTTTTCCCATGCAGGGGCGTCTGCAGAGGGAAGGAGAAGCTACGGCAGGGCTCATAGTGGCGATGTGTGACTGCAGCGAGCTCACGCTGCGCTGCTTTGAGTCCCAGTACGCGGTGTGACGGCCACTGGTGCGTCGCCCGCATCTGCAAGAGGGCCGGGCAGGCACCGTCAGCCCGGGGGCTGCAGGGGTAGAGGAGAACGGGGTGATGCCCGGAAGCCTTGCTGCGTGCTTGTCAAACGCTCCATGTGGTGACGGGTTGGAATAACCTGGGGGGGGTTGGTGAGGCTGGTCTGTGAGCCGCGGCAACGCTAATGCTTGCCCAGGTCATGCTAATAAAGTCAATTAGCGTTAAATAAACTCTGCTGAGGGATGAGGTCCTGGCTGCCTTGCCCTGTAGGTGACTGCAGCTTCCTGCTGTGTGTGCAAGCTCTCCGTTCCTGGGGCACACAAATCCGGCCTCCCCTCTTCCACAGCGTCCTGCAAGAAGCGGCATCTGGGCTGCAAGTCGCCTTGCAGGGCTGCCGTTCAGGAAGGGCTTAAGAAATTCTCAAGTGGTCGATATTAGAGATCGCAAAGCCTCCTGCTATCCCCCAGCCAAAGCCTTTCCCGTGCAGGCAGCTCGCCGGGTGAACCAGCCCTTTAGGGGGGCAGCAAAAACGGAGCTGCAGCACGCACAAGGCTGAAAACGCCCCGGTGGGGATGTGCTCGGGTTCGGACCCCTTCTCCCCGTCGGCACCCGACCCGTGGAAGCACCTTTTGGCACAGGTCAGTCCTGCCAGGGCCACTGCCTGCCAAAGGGCTGGGTTTGGCAGCCCGGTGCCCGCAGCCCGCAGAGGAATTGTTGTGAAGGGCCCTGGAGAATTCAGCTGCGCTAATGGGCCAACAGAGGGGAGGAGAGCGTCAGGCGGCCCGCGGGTGGCAGCAGCCGGGGAGCAAAATGAATTAGCACCGGTGTTCATCTGCGAGGAGCGGCGGCTGGCAGAGATAACATCTTTCATTAGATCGGCGGATAAGGGCGGGAAGAAAAGCAGCCAAGCGCTTGGGTGCAGCGCCGTGGAATTAGGATGGGTGGCAGGGGGGAGCCGGGGGTGGTCTGAAACGGCTCTGGCGTTTAATGGCGAAGCGTGAGTCAGCCCCCTTGGTTTAGACCTGCTAAAAGCGTTCACGTTGCAGACAAATCCCCGGGTTTCCTCAGCGCCGATGCTGAGCCTCGGGAGCGGGGATCCGGGCGGGCGATGTCCCCGTCCCCGCTGCAGGAGGGAGCGTGGAAGGGGCGCGGGTGCCAGCAGCCCTCCGAAACGGGAAGGCTGGAAGGATGCTCGCTGTTAATTTGGATCTTGATTCAGCTAGCAGAAGTGTTTTCCATATTTCCCAGGCACCCATCTGTCACAGTGATGAGCCCTGCACAGGGCTTGTCAGCAAATAAATGAAATATTCTTGGGGGATTCGCTGCCTTTAATGCTGGGAGATGAGACCCAGCTCGTAGCATACTCACACCTCGCGCTGCTTATCTGATTTTGTGCAGGCGTCGTGCCGGTATTTTAATACCCATCGCTTCGACCGTGTAAAATAATACCGGGGAGCATAAATAACGGGGCAGAGCCCTGGAGCCGAGGAAGCAGGAGGGGTCTGTGTGGGGCTGAGGCCACTGCTGTGCCTCTGCCGGGGCGCCTGGGGCGCAGGCCTGGGTGCTGCGGGGTGCTGGCATCTGCGGTGCTGGAGCTCCCGGCTCCGTCGTTAAAACAAACCCTGCCGGCGCCGGGGGATTCGGCATTTAATTAACTTGCCAGGCAGCGACGTTGACCAGAATGATGCAGGAAGGCTTCTATTGTCGTTAATTACGGTTTTGTCATTGCCCATTAGTGGATTAAAACAATTGCTGGGTGCCAGCGCGTCAGGGGTTGGCGAGCGCGGCTCTGGCCACCTGCCAGCGGGTGCCAGCCCGGGGAGGGGACCGCGCGTGTGTCCCCTGGGCAGGGGCCTCGGGCACCTCGCCGCAGTACTGCAGGGCCCTGCTGCTGGCCGACGCGATTATGAGCGCTGTGAAAATGAGCCCCCAGGCACCACGACGGCTGTCCAAGTGCCTCGGCCCCGTGCCGTCCCCGCGCCTCCCCGCAGCTCTGGGGTTGGGCAGTGCAAAGCACTAAGCCCAGCCCGGTGATTGTTACCGTCACGGGACCTGGGTGACCTGTGGGTCTACGAGCAGATCAGCTGCTCGCCGCACGGAGGTGTGCTGTGGGGCTGAGCCCCGCTGGCCGAGGTGGCTGCGAGGTGCCCGTGGCCCTGTGCCAGGGACCGCAGGGGTCTCTGGGATCCCAGAACCAAGGAAAGGCCAGAAGGAGATGGTGCGAAGCGAGCTGTGCCTGGCACCGGCATCCCTGGGGCCCAGCCTCACCGTGCGACCTGCCGCGGTTCTGCCTCTCCCTGCGCACAAGCCTTCCTGCTCGCCAAAAGGCGCGTGGCGCTTCAAAGCGCAGCTTCCGCAACCTTTTTGGCAGGGCCATTTTTATCGGAGATGCGCTCCCCGCAGCCAGGATCGCCCCACGCTCGCCTGGTCCTCCAGGTCGCCCCAAAAGGGCTGAAGCGGCTGTGCCCGGCCCCTCGTGCAGAGCTGTGTGGCCAGCACGGGCTGGGCAGGATGGGCATCACGCGCGTGGGCGCTGTCCCGGGCGGGCTGATGGCCTCCAGCATCCTCAGGAGCCAGCTGGCCGCGGGCACGGCGCCGCGGGCAGGAACCGGGCCCGGCTCTCCCCGGCACGGCCACGTCAGCCCCTCGCGGGGAGCTCTGGCAGGGAAAATCGGTGTTGCCGAAAGACGAGTGGAAGGCCGGGCATTTCCGTGAGGAGGGGTTCGATCTGTGGCACGCAATTACATTTTCTTCCGCCGCCTGAAGTAATTACACAGCAGAGTGTGGCGAGATCTGATTCGGAGGCAAAGTGATGAGAGCCAGTTCGGAAACAAAAGGAGACAAATGCAATCAGCAAGATACAATAGGCTGCACTTGCCCCTTAATTAAACTTTCTCTTTGATTAAGCAGTAATTAAATATCACCACGCTGTAAGCTTTTTTTTTTAAAGGCCCTCCTTTTTTCTTATGGCCCGCCACAGCCCCAGGGTATCTGGAAGATGCTCCCATGAAGAGCAGGCGGCAGAGCAGAGCTGCTGCGGGGCCAGGAGGGGCGGCAGGACTCAGCCCCCAGGCCCTTCCCCGCAGAAGAAGACCTCCTGCGCCCCAGCGCGGGCTGGAAGGCGTCGGTGGGAAGCCCACTCCGAGTCCCCGGGCGCTGCAAGCTGCGGAGCAGCCGTCACGTTCCCTTGGTGGGGCGCAGCCGGCTTGCAGCCCCCCGGGCGGTGGCGTTCCCAGGCTGCCCCGGCCGACAACGCCTCTCCGCAGCCCGGGAGCTCCTCTGCGGCCGCGAAGCACCGGCCCGACGCGAAAGGCAGAGAGGGAAGGGATGGCACTGAGCGCTCGGCTGCTCGCAGAAAGGAAAAAAAGGAAAGATTTTAAATGGTGAAACATCAGAAGTAAAGCAAATGTCAGGGCCCTATTCCTGGACATTCCTGTGTGGGTAAAAATAGTCCTTTCACCGCTCAGAGGGGGAGAGTGCTTCTGATCTATTAGTGCAGGGCTCCTGCCTCCTCCCCGCAGGCTTTCTGCCACTTACAGCCCCAGCTGCAAGCTGCTTTTTCCAGGTCATAAAATGACGGCTCTTGCTGAGAGCTTCACTAGACGAGATTGTCTTGTTCTTTTCCGCACAGCGTGTACTTTGGGTAATATCTTTGGGAAGTTTTTTATGTGCTCGTGTACCCAGTATTTTCTGATAACCTAGAAAAACGATCCTCAAGCATTATGATTATGCTATTAAGCCTCTACTCCTCTGTCGTAGCAAGGAAAACAAATCAGAGCACGGGAGAAGCCGCGCGGGACCCACCAGCGGCGCGGTCACTCGGGTTGTGGCGGCGTCGGCTGGGATGTTGGCCACCACGACGCAGCGGTGACGGGCACGCGAGGAGGGGGCTGCAGGAGCCAGCAGCGCCAGGCACCGCCGTCCTGGGCCTGGGCAGGGAGCAGAGGGAGCCCCGGCACGGCCCCGCGGCAGGAGGGAGCAGTGCCGGCGGTGGGGCAGGGCGAGGCCACCAGCGCTGGCACCGCTGGAGGCGAAGCAGAGAGCTGCAGAGAAAATCGGGGTGGCAGCACCTGCTCCTCCGGGCTCGTCCCCTGCAGGCTATGGCAGTGGGGGTTTGCCTGGCTGGGGGATCCAGACTTTTCCTCCTGAATTGTCCCGGGTGGTCCTTCCCCACACTGAGCGCGATGCTTTGGATGCGCGGCGCGTTGCTTTCAGGGCCCAGCGCGCCGCTTTGGATGCGCGATGCGTTCCTGCGCGTTGGTGAGCCTCTGAGCAGCCCAGGAAGCAGCGGGCTCCTCGTTTCCATGGGATTTTCAGCTGCTTTTACGCGAGGAGCCGGCAGGGCTGAGCATCCCCAGCCCGTGGGCAGCAAACCTGGATCCAAAGGCAGGGTCAGACTGGGTTTGTTCCCCCTTGGAGGGATGCTGAAGGTGCTTTGGTGTGGTCAGTGCGAAATCTAGTCCTTACCATTAACACTGAGCACAATAAAGAGATTGCAAATAAAGGGAGAATGATTTTCATGTTGCCAAGAAGTGCAATAATGACTTTTCACGCGGTCTAGATGGGAGAAAGAAGACTTCTCCCTGGTTTCCAGTGCTTAGCAAGGCTCATCCCCCCGGCGTGTTGGCTGCTGGCAGCCCTTGGTCTTGCTGAGGTCGGGGCAGCAGAGGGGTTGGAAATCCTGCCGTAGCTGGCATGCAGCAGGACGTCCATCTCCGCTGGGCCCCAGAGAAAGGGACGCCCTGTCGGCGCGAGGCTCCCCGGTCATTAACGGAGCTCTTCGTTTCCGTGCCTTGCAGAAAAACGAGTGGCTGTGTCTGAACTGCCAAACGCAGCGGCTGCTGGAAGGGAGCCTGGCGGACCCTGCCCCGATGCCCATGCCTGCACCGAAGCAACCCGCCAGCGGCTCCCCCCGCCACCAGCCGCGGGCACCGGCACCCCCCGAGCCGGCAGCGCCCCCCGACCGCCAGCCCTCGCCCGCCAGGAGCCTGCGGGCAACCGAGCCGAGCCCGGCCCCCAGCCCTGCCCCGGAGAAGAAGCCCCCGGCGCCAGCAGAGGAGAAGCCGCTGCCCAAAGCTGCCCCGGAGCCTTCCCCAGCACCCAAAGGGAAGAGCGTCAGCGCAAAACCGGAGGGGGAGAGCAAGGTGGGACGGGCGCCTCCCGAGGCACAGAGGGCGAAGGAGCAGGAGGTGAGCGCCCTGCCCCTGTGCTCCGTCCTCCGCGCGGTCGCTTGGTGCCAGGGCAGAGCAGAGCCTGTTGTCAGACCCCCTCGTCTCCCGCTTAGGTGCTTTAGGAAAATGCTGAGGCCAAAACAAAACGGTTTCCAAATTTCCAAGCTGCTGGGGAATTTCACACGCTGTGCAGCAGTGTGCGATAGGTGCCTTCGTTTTAGGGTGATTACATTAATTGGTGCACAAACCGGCAGTCCAGGTACTCCTCGGCCCATTGATTTTGAAGGGCAGTTGAATGTGTCATTAAATGAAAAGCTCCTTTCAAAACATTTCCAGCTTGTGTTGCAGAAACCGACATTTTCAAGCTCCTCAGTCCTTCTTTTTTTTCCCCTCTTTAATTGAATGCTCTTCGGGGAAAAGCCTGGCAGCACCGGGATGCTTTTCCCTAAGGAGCCATCACTGAGGCTGCCTTCACAACGTCCCCCAGGGGCAGGGGGCTGGCTGCCCCCTGCCGTCACAGCCCTCGGGGAAGAGGCTCCTCGCCCCACTGATGCTTCCTGAACCCCCCGGGATCCTTGGGGCCTCCTGCTCGTGGGGTCTCGGGTGCTTTCCCCGCTCCCTGGCACAGCGCTGAGTCTCTCCCCGGCGCTGCTTAACTGTGCCGTCAATTAAAACGTCACGTTTATTTCTGCTGGCACCTAACGAGGATCCCGGGGACTGCCTTGTTTCTCTAGGCTGCTTCGCAGGGCTGTCAATCAGGGAAATTAAATTTCATTCGAAGCCTGCCGGCCCCAGCACTGCTGCCAGCGAGGCCGCTGTCCCGCGGGGTCGTGCCAGCCGGGCCGGGCAGCGCGCCCCCGAGCAGCCTCTGGCTCCTGCCCTAAGCCCCGGAGCAGTTACGGTGCTCCCAGTGCTGCCGGAGGGAAAGCTCTCCCCTTCCCCTCCCTGGGGATGGGCCCGTGGCCATAAATATCCCAGCTGAGCTCAGCCACCACGGGGTCTTTAATACAAAACGAAGCACATCACCATTAGCCAGCCTTCTGGTATTTCCTAGCGGGTGGGCTGGGGGACAGGGGGGTTCTCAGAGCACTCGCGGGGTCTAACGCTGCGCTCCCTCTCCCCTGTAGGACGTGGGCAAGCCTTACCCCCCGGACCTGTCCCGCAGCCCCCAGAGCCTGAGCGACACCGGCTACTCCTCGGACGGCATCTCCAGCTCGCAGAGCGAGATCACGGGGCTGGTGCAGCAGGAGGAGGAGAAGCTGAGCGGCACTGGGCTGGCGGGGCAGAGCCCCCCGAGCCCCTCCGAGCTCACCAAGCTGGAGAGCAGCATGAGGCCGTTGCTGGAGGCTCGGGGGGGCCCAGCAGAGCCCGGCAAGGGCTCGGAGCAGCGGGAGGAGCAGCGACAGCGGCAGCGGCCCCGGTACCTCTCCATCACCCCCGAAGCCTTTGACTCAGATGAGGAGCTGGAGGATATCCTGGAGGAAGACGAGGACTCGCTGGAGTGGGAGAACCAGAGGGAGCAGCGGGAGAGCATGGAGTCTTCGGATGAGTTCGGCAGCAAGCTGCGGCACGACTACGTGGAGGACAGCAGCGAGGGGGGCTTCTCCCCAGTGCCCACCCACCCCAAGGGCCGGGAGGAGGTGACCGACGAGGAGTTCATGCGGAGGCAGATCCTGGAGATGAGCGCGGAGGAGGACAACCTCGAGGAGGAGGAAGAGGAGAGCTATGGGCGCACCAAGTACAGCGCCTCTAAAGCCGACGCAGAGAAGAGCAAAGAGCCTCCCTCGGCCAAGCGGCACCTGCCACACGGCCCCAGCAGCCTGTACAAGGAGGAGAGGAAGGAGCTGGAGGCAGCAGAGGGCGACGACATGAGCACGTCCCAAGGGGGCCTGCGGCGCTTCAAGACCATCGAGCTGAACAGCACGACCGGCTACGGCAGGGAGATGGAGATGAGCCAGGACGCGGACACCGGCCTGGAGCGGGAGCCCGAGCTGGAGATGGAGAGCCTGACGGGCTCGCCCGAGGAGCGCTCCCGCGGCGAGTACTCTTCCACCCTGCCGGCCACCACCCCCAGCTACACCTCGGGCACCTCGCCCACCTCCATCTCGTCCCTGGAGGAGGACAGCGACAGCAGCCCCAGCCGGCGGCAGCGGCTGGAGGAGGTGAAGCAGCAGAGGAAGGCTCGGCACCGCTCGCACGGCCCTCTGCTGCCCACCATCGAGGACTCGTCGGAGGAGGAGGAGCTGCGTGAGGAAGAGGAGCTGCTGCGGGAGCAGGAGAAGATGCGGGAGGTGGAGCAGCAGCGCATCCGGAGCACGGCACGCAAGACCAAGCGAGACAAGGAGGAGCTGAGGGCGCAGCGGAGGAGGGAGCGCTCCAAAACTCCCCCCAGCAACCTCTCCCCCATCGAGGACGCCTCCCCCACCGAGGAGCTGCGGCAGGCAGCGGAGATGGAGGAGCTGCACCGCTCCTCCTGCTCTGAGTACTCGCCCTCCATCGACTCGGAGGCCGAGAGCTTTGAAGCCGTGGCCTCCAAGCTGTACAAGTCGGGCAGCGAGTACAACCTGCCCACCTTCATGTCGCTGTACTCCCCCACCGAGAAGGTGGAGAGCGGCCCCAGCCAGCCCGCCAGCAAGCCCCTCAAGAGCGCTGAGGAAGCCTACGAGGAGATGATGAGGAAGGCGGAGATGATGCAGAAGCAGCAGATCCAGCAGGCCCAGCAGGGCGTTTCCTATGGCAGCACCTACCAGCAGGTGGGGTACCGCGGCACCGAGGGGCAGAACGGCTTCGAGTACCAGTACGCGGATGAGTACGGGTATGAGGGCAGCCCCGCGCACCCCTCGCAGCCCGACTATCCGGGCACCCTGTCGAAGCCGGGTGCGGTGTACGAGGAGATCCTGCAGACCTCGCAGAGCATCGCCAGAATGCACCAGTCCTCCTCGTATGACCTGGCTCTGGAGCAGGGAGACAAAAAGAAAGGGCAGGAAGAAGCGTACCAGGAAAAGCACTTTCTGAACACCGAGAGCGCGTATGCCGAGCTGATGAAGCAGAACGGGGGTCCCCTCACCCCTGGGACCAGCCCCACGCAGCTTTCTGCTCCTGTCTCCTTTTCCGCCTCCGAGGGCAGCAAGGCCGTTCCTGATGTCCAGGTCACGCAGCATTTTGCAAAAGAAGGACAGGACCGGGCCAAGCTCCAGAGCGCCCCAGCAGCGCCCAGCCCAGGCCCCAAGCCCCTGACAGCTCCTTACACCTACAGCAAAGGCACCAGCGCAGTCACAACAGCGGCAGCCGGCGCCGCCAGCACAGCACAGATCTACAGCTCTCCAGAGGCCACGGCCTCACCCGCCAGGAGCTACGGCCCAGTGAAGAGCTCCATCAGCTACGGCTCACAGACGGAGGATGTCTCCCGAAGCAAGGCAGCGGTTGAGACCAGCGTGCAAATGGCCAGGGAGAAGCTCCAAGCGGTGAGCGACAGCAAGCCCCCGCCGGCCAAGACGTACCCGTTCTTCAAAAGCTCCAGCCCCCCGCTCTCACCAACGTCTCCCACTCAGAGTCCCACCCGTGCCGTCCCCAGGGCGGCCGTGCCCCCTGGCCCCGCCGCCAAGTCCACTGCCGAGTTCTCCACGCAGACGCAAAGCCCGCTCCTTGCCTATGACATCCCCGCCACCACCGGCACCTCCGCCTCTTCGCCCATGGTGGCCCAGGGGACGCAGACGCCACACCGGGCAGGCTCGCCTCGCCTGGCCCGGCAGCAGTCCTCGCAGGACGCGCCCTTCATGCTGATCACGCTGGCGGCTGACGCAGCCAGCCAAACCAAGCCGCCAAGCTCCTCTGGGTCCCCCACCTCGTCTCCCACCAGGACGAGCCGGCAGATGATTCCACACGGGTACGGCCAGGAGCCGGAGCAACCGCCGGGTGCGTACGTCCGGGCGCAGCACGGGAAGGAGCAAGCCCAGAAGGTGCCTGTGACTTCAGGCGCCGACAGCATCGCAGGGCTGTACGGCTGGGGAGCGCTCCCGGCGGAGAACATCTCACTGTGCCGCATCTCCTCCATCCCCGGCACCTCCCGGGTCGAGCCGGGGCCCAAGGTGCCGAGTGGTAGTGCCGTGGACTTGCGAACTGCTCTGAAGTCCGCCCCCATCATCATAACGGACCAAGGCATGGATCTCACCTCCTTGGCCACCGAAGCCAGGAAGTACTGCCTGACCTTGGACCAGCTCCCAAGCCGGCAGTCCACGGCCATCCAGCCCCTGATCATCAACCTCAACGCGCAGGAGCAGCCCCATGCCATCATTGCAGCCGCCAGCACTGCCGGCCTCGCCATCGCCTCCCCGATGCTCATCTCCCAGCCCAAGCAGCCCGTGGTCTACGGAGACCCTTTCCAGAGCCGGATGGACTTCGGGCAGGGGGCCGGCAGCCCGGTGTGCTTGGCGCAGGTGAAGCAGGTGGAGCAGGGCGTGCAGACGGGCGCCGTTCGAGTCAGCGGGGCAGCTGGCCCCGCGCCTGCCGGCAAGCCCGAGCCGGCCGCTCCGCCCCAGGCGAAGTTCTCGAGGTACAGTTTGCCCAGCCAAATGGTGAAGAAGGATGTGCTCATCACGCAGACCAGTATCGCGCAGAGCGTCAGCGGCCTCCCTCAGCCGTTCCCACAGGAGCAGGGCTCGGAGCTGTACCGGGCAGTGCCGGTGGAGCTGAAGACCCAGAGCCCCCTCCTTGCCCTGGGAGGGAAGAAGTCCCAGGTGATGATGGTGCAGGTGGAGGACGTGGCAGGCGGCCCGGTGACCAAAGTGCTGAAGGAAGAGCCCCCAGCCAACGTGCTGGACCTCACGGGCGTGAAGGCGGAGAGCCAGGTGGCCTGCTGTGACGTGGTCTACAAGTTCCCCTTCGGCAGCAGCTGCACCGGTGCTTTCAACCCCACTTCCAAGATGCCGGAGAAGAAGGCTGGGGACGCGGTCCCCAGCAGGAAGGCTGGTGGGCCCCTCTATGGCAGCAGGGAGCCGGAGCTGCCGGAGACCTTCCCGTACCGGGAGCAGCCAGCGCCTGCTCTCTACGAGGAGCAGAAGTTTTACCCCACCGGCACCTTTGGGAGGCTCTACTCCTCCATGTCAGACACCAACCTGTCCGAAATCGGGATGAACTACTACCCCCCAAAGGGGGATCAGCCCTTCCCTGCCAGTGAGGCTGCCGTGGACTTGAGCACCATGAAGCATTCCTACAGCGTCGGCTTTGCCGAGGGGGGGTACCTGGGCCAGGGGCTGCAGTACGGCTCCTTCTCCGACCTGCGCCAGCCCACAGAGCTGCTGGGCCACCCACTCCCCATGAGGAGGTACAGCTCGGCCTCCAACATCTACTCCGATTACCGCTACTCGCCCCGAGGGGACCTGGCCAGCTTCCAGGAGTCCAGCCTGGCCCACTACAGCGCCACGACCGCGCGCGAGATCAGCCGCATGTGCGCCGCGCTCAACTCCATGGACCAGTACGGGGGCCGGCACGCCAACGGCCCCGACGTGCTGCCCTACGGCCCCAGCAGCGGCAGCGGGGGGCTGGCAGCTCAGCCGGGGGGTGCCGTAGCCCCGAAACCCGGCGGGATGTTCAACCCCAACGTCCCCGAGGCACGGCAGGGCTTCGGCAGCCTGGCGCAGTACAACGTGCCCGGCGTGCGCCTGGGCGCCATCAGGCAGATGTTCCCGTCCTCCGCCACCGTGCGGGCGGCCGACGGCATGATCTACTCCACCATCAACACTCCCATCGCCTCCACGCTGCCCATCACCACCCAGCCAGCCTCTGTGCTGCGACCCATGCTGCGCGGGCTGTACCGACCCTACGGCCCGGCCGGCGTGGCCGCCGTCCCGCTGGCCAGCCTGGCCAGGATGCCCGTCATCGCCCCCCGCGTCCCGCTGGCACCGCAGAGCCTCTACCGCTACCCGGCCCCCAGCCGCCTCCCGGCCTCCTCCCTGATGGAGACGCCCGTCTACCTGGGCAAGCCGGTCAGCGCCACGGCGGGCACCGGCCCCGCCGCCAAAGCCCCCGCCGGCCCCGCTGCTGGCTTGCAGAGAGCGGAGGCCCCGGGGGCTGCCCCCCGCGCCGAGGGGCCGGCAGCGGGCGCCAAGGAGGGCGGGCAGGCAGCCCCCTCGACCAAGCCGCCCTTGGAGGGGACGCAGCGGGAGGAGCGGGAGCGGGAGGAGGAGCGGCAGCGCAAGCAGCAGGAGCACGTGCTGCAGCTGGAGCGGGAGCGCGTGGAGCTGGAGAAGCTGCGGCAGCTGCGGCTGCAGGAGGAGCTGGAGCGGGAGCGCGCCGAGCTGCAGCGGCACCGGGAGAAGGAACAGCTGCTGGTGCAGCGGGAGCTGCAGGAGCTGCAGTGCATCAAGCAGCAGGTGCTGCAGCAGCAGCAGGAGGAGCGGCACGCGCAGCTGGCGCTGCAGCGGGAGCAGCTGGCCCAGCAGCGCCTCCAGCTCGAGCACATCCACCAGCTGCAGCACCAGCTGCAGCAGCAGCTGGAGGAGCAGAAGAGGCAGAAGAGCGCCTTCCCCAGCACTGCCGAGCCTGCCACCCGCCCACCCGAGGGGCCCGCCGAGGCACCGCGGGGCCCGGCGCACAACGGGCAGGGGTGGCCCCCACCCGGCCAGGCGCTGCCCGGGGGGCCGGAGGGTGCCGCCGGCCCCCGCTACCCTGCGCCACAGAGGCCTCTCAGCAGCTCGGCCTCGGACATGTCGCTGCAAGCTGAGGAGCCCTGGGAGCCCAGCCGGGGCATCAAGAAAAGGAACTCGATGCCGCGGCTGCGGGACGCCTACGAGAAGGAGGCGGCGAGGAAGACGGCAGACAGCAGCGTGCAGACGGACGAGGAGGATGGCGAGGAGCGGTACCTGCTGTCACGGCGGCGGCGGTCGCGGCGCAGCACCGACTGCAGCGTGCAGACGGACGAGGAGGACAGCGGGGAGTGGGAGCAGCCTGTGCGGCGCCGGCGCTCCCGGCCGTCACGGCACGCTGAGGCCAGCGCCGAGGGCAAGGCGGACGGCGCCACTCGCTGCACGGCCAGCATCGGCATCCAGACCATCAGCGACTGCTCTGTGCAGACGGAGCCCGACCAGCTCCTCCGCGTCTCTCCCTCCATCCACATCACCACCCACGACCCGCGCGTGGAGATCGTCAAGTACATCTCGGCCCCGGAGAAGACGCAGCGGGGCGAGAGCCTCGCCTGCCAGACGGAGCCCGAGCCGCCCCCCCAGCCCGGCATCGTGGTGCCGCAGCTCACGGTGCCCACCACCATCACCCCTTACTCCGCCAACCTGCAGATGGTGAGCACGGGCCCCCTGGATCCCCATGCCGTCCGGCAGCAGACCCTGGGCAAGTTTGAGAAGAAGAAGCCAGACCCCCTGGAAATCGGGTACCAGTCCCACCTGCCAGCCGATTCCCTCTCCCAGCTGGTGACCCGCCAGCCGCCCCGCTCTCCCCAGGTCCTCTACTCCCCCGTGTCCCCCCTGTCCCCGCACCGCCTCCTGGAGTCCTCCTTTGCCACCAGCGAGCGGCTCAACAAGGCTCACGTCCCACCGCAGAAGCACTTCGCCGACTCGGCCCAGCGCCAGCAGACGCTGCCGCGCCCCATCAAGACCATGCAGCGCTCCCTGTCCGACCCCAAGCCCATCAGCCCCACCTCGGAGGAGGCCGGCAAGGACAGGTTCTCCCTCTACCAGCACCCGCTGCTCCCAGGCACCCAGGTACATGCACACGGGGTCTTGCTCGGGCACCTGCCCCGAGGGTTCCTCTGCTGACCGTGCGCTGTGTCCCTGTGCGTCGCACCCACCCACGTCCCCGCTTGGTGGACGTCTCTCCGCACTGGGGACAGGCGTGTCCCCGCTCCACATCCTCCTCCAGGCTGTGCCCGACCACGCTGACCCGAGCTGAACCTTTTTTTGATGACATTTCAGCACTGTCAGGAGGAAGGGGCAGCGCTGGGCACGCGGCCACCCGACACGCTCTCAGTCTGCAATAAATAGACTTTCCCTAGGAGAACAGCTCCAGGAGGCACCTCAGGCCATTTCAGTTTCATTAGTGCTGCAGCAATTAATATTTTAAAAGGTTGGCTCCCTGCAGCAGCTGATGGCAGCCGTGTGCACGGACACGTGGCTCCAAGCCGAGCAGCAGGAGGTTCCTCCAGGTCTGTGGGGACTCAGGGGGGCCGTGGAGCTCTGTGGGTGGCACAGCTTTTCCACGGAGAGACGGATGGGAGCTGCCACCCCACAGGCCAGCCTGGGTTTGCAGGTCCCCAGCTGGGTCCCCTTCCTCTCCCGGAGAGCAGGCACAACATGCAGCTCGGCTTTGGCTTGCAGCAGCTCTCGCTCCCATCTGCAGCCAGCCCCGTTCCACAAGTGGGGAAACCGAGGCACAACCTGGCAAAGCCCTTCCTTGCTGCGGCAGCGTAGGGGAAGAGCAGGCAAGGGGTGGGCTGCCCGGTGTCCCCAGACACGAGCTGCCCCGCCTGGGGCGCAGCAGGGAAACGCAGCCCTCGGAGAGCCCCCGGCTCAGCGGGCCCCGTGCAGCCGCTCTCCTGCCACATTTCCAAGCCCTGCTGCAGACGCAGGGATCTTCGCAGCGCTCGGCGGTGCTCCTCTGCCGGAGCGCCCGCGGCCAGCCTGGCACTTGGCTCGCTGCCACTCCTGGTAATTATTCATAGAAAGTGCCCTGCCTGTTACTTCCATCCTATTTATTACAGCTTTACGTAAACGCCGCTGTCTCGGGGCGTGAGAGGCCGCACGCGGGGCCTTCGGCCGGTCTGCACGGCCACGCTGGCAGCGCTGCCTTGCCCCAGGGGGCTGGGCGACCGCCACCCGCGCTGCTGATGGGTTTCCCTTGCCTTTGCAGGTGGGTGGGCTGCAGTCGAGCCCGCTGGCGCGCAAGGTGAAGCGCACGCTGCCCAGCCCGCCGCCCGAGGAGCCCCACGTGCCCCTGGGCAGCCCGGCCACCCCCCAGCTCTACCTGGGCAGCCTGGCCCCCAAGGCCCCCCCCGGGGCACCCGTCACCAAGGCCAGCCTGCTGAAGGAGCTGGACCGCGACCTGAAGCTGGTGGAGCACGAGTCCACCAAGCTGCGGAAGAAGCAGGCGGAGCTGGACGAGGAGGAGAAGGAGATCGACGCCAAGCTGAAGTACCTGGAGCTGGGCATCACGCAGCGCAAGGAGTCGCTGCTGAAGGACCGGGGCGCACGGGACCACCCCTACCTGCGCGGCCTGGCCGACCGCCGGGACTACCTGTCGGACAGCGAGCTGCACAGCCTGCGCCTCGCCGCCTACGACAGCGCCAGCCTGCGCCCCGCGCCCGCCGGCCAGTACCCCGACTTCGCTGCCACCTCCTACGGCGCCTACCCCTACCCGGCCCCGCCGGGGCCCCCCGCCTTCCAGCCCACGCGCCCACAGCCCCCCCAGTTCCCCGCTGCCAGCACCGCACAGGACAGCTTGCAGGCTGCCCCGTTGCCTGCCTTCGCCTCACCCGGCGCCTTCCCGGCCCCCGGGGCCGCGTACACGGAGCTGGGCACCCCGGCCCAGCCGGGCTTCCGGCCCCAAAACCCCTACCAAGCCCAGGGCGCCTTCGCTGGCACAGCCGGCGTGCCTGCAGCGCAGCCCGCGCTCTTCCAGAGCCCGTCAGACACGCACCAGAAGCCGCGGCAGACCTCGCTGGCTGAGCTGGAGCAGAAGATCCCCACCAACTACGAGGTCATCGGCGCGCCCACCAGCTCCTCCGCCGTCCCCGACGCCGCCTTCAGCGCCGCAGCAGTGAGCAGCGGCTACGAGCAGTACAAGGCGCCCGAGGCCCGCCCGGCCGAGAGAGCTGGCGTCACGCAGGGCCCCTCAGCCAGCTTCTCCTCCGAGTCCCTGTACACCAGCCTGGAGCAGAACATCCCCCGTAACTACGTGATGATCGAGGACATCAGCGAACTCACCAAGGAGAGCCCAGCCGTGGACGGGCAGAAGGCGGAGCCGGTGGGCACGGGCGCCAACGGCCGCCACGGCAAAGAGAAGAGCGAGCTGGGGGATGCCGAGGGCTCCGGCCGGCCCTGCTGCTATGCCAAAGCGGAGGAGGAGTCCGAGGAGGATATCTATGACCACCACGGCCCCGACCATCGCGGGAAGAACAGCTACCACCGGGGCGTGGAGAGCAACGGCAGGGTGTCGGGGAGCTCTGCGGGCTCCTACTACTACGGGGATGGTGAGTACCGGCACTCCTCGCGAGCGGACAAGCATGGCTCCGGCGTGGCACTGCCAAAGCATTCGTCCAAAAATCTGGCACCCGCCGTCGTCTCCTCTAAGCGCAGCAAGCACAGGAAGCAGGGCATGGAGCAGAAGATCTCCAAGTTCTCTCCCATAGAAGAAGCCAAAGACGTGGAGTCAGACCTGGCCTCCTACGTTGTGACAACGTCGGTCAGCAGCAGCAATGTGGCCTCCAGGGCCAAGAAGCTGCAGGACGAGATTACCTACGGCCTCAAGAAGAATGTCTACGAGCAGCAGAAGTACTACGGCGTGTCCAGCCGGGACCTGGTGGACGAGGAGGAGCGGGTCTACTCCACTGGCAGCAGAACTCGCTCCTCTGGCTATGGGCTGGAGAAGTCCTCTGGCCGTGACACAGTCAGCCGGAGCAAGTCCTACGAGCGGGAGGGCGCAGAGAGGTCCCAGAAGGGCAGCTCCAAGCCCTCGTCCCTCAGCATGAGCCAGAGCCGGGGACGGGCTCCGGTCCGCACGCAGCCCTCGGAGGAGGAGAGCCCCGTCAGCCCCCTGGGGAAGTCAGTGGGGGGGTCGCGTTCGGCGGGGGGCCCTGGCCCACAGTCGTCGGGGGACCCCTGCTCCCAGTTCTGCTCCAGCCACTCGTTGCCTGATGTGCAAGAGCACATCAAAGATGTGCCAAGGAACCACTCGTACAAGCACGAGGAGGGCTACGGCATGGACGATTCCCATTGCGTTGTCTCGGACAGCGAAGGTAACAGCTACCCGTGGTGGTGAGCACCCAGAGCATGGCGCTTCCCCGGGGCATGCTCGTCTGCAGAGACACAATCACGGCCTCAGTTTGCTTGACACGTGCCTTCCTCCCCCCTTTCCAGTCCTTGTCCGGGTGTTTGATGTTCGCCGGTGCTGCCCGGTGCTTGCGCGGTGCCCCATCCCGTCCCTGCCGGCGCGGGCTGTCCCCTGTGTGTGTCACGAGCTGCTTGCCTTCTCCTGCCTCATTGCATGGCTTCAGCCCGGGCTGCGTTCCCGCCTGCGGAGCGAGAGATTGACTGTGGTTTGTTTTTGGTTTCTGAAGCCTATCATTTGGGTCAGGAGGAGACAGACTGGTTTGATAAGCCCAGGGAGGTGCGGTCAGAGCGGGTAAGGCACTACGGCGGCCACTCTTCCTCGCAGAAGAGACCCCCGGCTAAGCACACCTACCACGACTACGATGAGCTGCCCGACGAGGACCCGTGGCAGCACGACGACTACCCCCAGCACCGCGAGCACCGGCACCACGGCGAGTACGGGCGCCACGCCGCCTCCTCCCGCCACGACGAGCAGCCGCGCCGCTCGGCCAAGCAGCACCCGCGGGAGCCCGGCCGCCACGAGCCCCGCAGCCACGCGCCGCCGGCCACCGCCAAGAAGGCGCAGCAGCCCGAGCCCCGCGGCCCGGCTCCGTACGGCCCCAGCGCCTCCGAGTACGCCCCGCCGTCGCGCCCTGCCACGCACCACCACGGTGCCGAGCCCCAGAAGACGCCGAAGACGCCGCAGCCGCACGGGACGCCCGCCCCGGCGCAGAAGCCAGAGGCGCCGGCACCCGCACCGCAGCCGGCGGGCAGGCAGCCGCAGGCTGGGCAGCAGGCAGCGCGGCAGCAGCCGGCGGCGAGGCAGGCTGCCCAGCCGGCGGGCTCGGCACAGCCCAGGACACAGGGAGCCGCCTCGTCCCGGCCACCGCAGCAGCAGCCAGGGACAGGCCAGGCTGCGGGGAAGGCGCCGGCCGCGCTGCACGCGCAGCCGGGTGGGCACCCGGGGCCACAGGTGAGTGTGGGCACGGCTGGGTCTGCCGCGAGCCCCTGCTGCAGCCGGGGAGCCAGCAGGGGAAGGGTTGGGGACCCGCACCGGGAGCCATAATCCATGCACGTGCCGCCCCAGGTGGCACCCTGTGGGAGGGTGCACATCCCTGCGCCCCTGCCTCTTCTGGGGCTGTGGGGCCGCTTTCCCACAGCGTTGTGCTTTTTTTCCCCGGTGAGTTTTTTCCACGGGCATTGCCGCAGCAAGCTCTGAATCACGTCCCCCCCCGGACCACCCTAAAGGATGCTCTGCTGTGCCGTCCCGGCCGGGAGGGTGGGAGCTGAAAGGCCTTTCCTGCCTCCCAGCAGAAAGCGGAGCAGACAGACGCGTCCAAACCCTTGGTGAAGGTGCCGCAGCAGCCGGGGAGAGCGCCCGCGGCTCAGCCCCCAGGAGCAGCAGGTCAGTGCGCCCGGCGGCACAGGGCTGGCCCCCGTGCTGGCTGCCTGGCCCCCCACAGGGTCACCCCCACGGGGCCTTTCCCTGCTAACGGCAGCCTCCTTTGTCCCCCAGCAGACAGCAAGATTGGGCCAAGGGCAGCCGGGACCCGTGGCCCTGCCAGCGCAGGCACAGGGCAGCCTGGGGTGGAAGGAGAGAGCGTTTTCTCCAAAATCCTGCCAGGAGGGGCAGCAGAACAAGCAGGCAAACTGACTGAAGGTAAGGGTGCGCCCCGCAGACGGCGATGCATCGAGACGGGGTCAGGCACCTCGGGGGTGGCTGGGAGCCTCCATCGGGATGCGCTGCTCCCGACGGCTGGGGATGCGCCAGCGTCACAGGGGCTTCGGTTGGGGGTCTGCGGGTACGGGATGCATCGGGACGCTTCCACCCTCACGCTTCTCCGGCTTCCCCGCAGCGGTGTCAGCTTTTGGCAAGAAATTCACTTCGTTCTGGTGAGAACGGCACAAGGTGAGTTCGGCGGCGCCGATGCCGCGCCCCGGTGTGTCCCTGCCCTGCCGTGCCCTGACGCCCTCCCGCCGCAGGAGCTGGGGAAGCGAGTGGAGATCGAGTCGTTGCAGCGGAAAAACCTATGAAGAAGCCAGCGGGCTCAGCACGCGGCGCCGGACTCTGGGTATAACGGTGAGTCGCCCCTCGGTGCCGTTCCCAGCTCCGCACCAGCAGCTGCTCCAGCCGCTCCCCCAGCAGCCCCCCGTGGTGTGGTGCCTCCGTCACCTCCTGCGGGGACGTCGCGGGCTGACCGCTCTCCCTCTGTCTCTCACCAGCTTTTGAAAGCAGGGTGACCCCCTGGGTGCCAGACGTCACGCAGCAGACGGCGGCGAGCAGCTCCGGCGCGGCACGCGTCGGGGGGACCCCCGCACGCCGAGGGGCTGTGCCGGGACCCGCGGCCCTTTCTCAAGATTATACGCAGAGTTGCTCCCTCCGAACCCCAGCTCTGGCATCTTCATAGGTTTTTCCCCTCCGCGCGAGCCGAGGGCCACCTTTCCGTCCCCTCTGTCCTGCCGGCCCCTTGGCCCCCCTGCACTGCAGCCCGCTCCCCCCCGGGGAGTCGGCGCGCCCCGTTAGGACCTAACACTGTTTCACTACCGAAATACGAGGCCATAGGACTCTGACAGGCAGCGCAGACGCGGGCTGGCCTTTGCCGACACCGGGCGCTGCCCTGAAGCCATTCGAAGCATTCAAAGGGCCACGTTGCCCTCGCCACGCAGCCGGTGCGCCCCGCTGCCGGGCACCCCTTTTCTTTGAAGAACAGCCTTAATCATCCCACTTTGATTTCTGTGTATACCTCATCCGCACCGGGGGGGCAGGGGGCATCGTCGGGGATGGGGGGGGTGGCGGGGTTTTTTTTTTTTTTTTTCCCTTTTTTTTTTTTGTTTCTTTGGGTTCATTTCATTGATTTTTTATTTGACTTTATACCAAATCCTCTTCCCTCTTTGCTTTGTGCGACGAGTTAGCACATGGGCTGTTGTTTGTAGAAGCAATAGAGTGCAGGAGGCCACAAAAGAGCACAATCCACGGAACAAGATCAGGAGAGCTTCGCCTCTGCCGATATCCTTCCTCTTACTGTGCAATTCAAGTCCTTCTGAAGCCATTACGCGGGGGCCCCGCTCGGACCGCCGGAGGGGCCGGGGGGCCGCGCTCCCCCCGCCAGCAGGAGATGTCCGCGGCGTGCCTGGCCGCTCCGGTCCTCGCCCCCACACGCTGCCCCCCGCACGCCGGCAGCGCCGCCCCGCGCGCCCCATCCTGTGTTCTATGCAACGAAATACCACGACTCCGGAACGAGACCTGTCCATAGCTGATAGCTCCAACGTCGCGTGCAGGGGTGTCGCTGCACACCGGGTACCTCCTCTCTCCACCACCCGTGCGTATCGAGCTCCAACCCGTGGCATGTCCGACCCGCCGAGGGCCACGCTGCCAAAGGCTCGCCGTAGCGCCCGTGACCGTCCGTCCTGTTGTAGAGCATGGCTTGCTACTTCTCTGCACGGTCTCACCCGCGTTCCAGTGCTTGCTGTTCTTTGCCTGGACTCTTTTTTTTTTTATTGTTATTATTTTTTCTCCTCTTTTTTTAAATTATCATTCAAAACTATGCCGATCGTTCCTCCTCCATCGGCTCATCGCTGTATCGAACGCAGAGGACCTGGCCGCCAGAGGGGCCGGGGGGAGCCGCCCGGGGGGGCCGTGTGCCGGGGACCCTCGTCCCCCCAGCCCCGGGCGGGTACCCCACGGGTGCCCCCCGCCGCCCCGCGGCTCCCCCCGCTCCGGCGCTGTAAATACGTGTACAGTGTGTAACCGGCACGCGGGGACCGGGACCCCCGCACCCCCCCGGGCCCCCCAGGACCCCCCAGGACCCCCCTGCCCAGCACACCGCCCGGGGCTGGGGGTCCCTGGGGGTCTCCCGGGGGGCTCCGGGGGTGCCGTGCCCCCGGCCGCTGTGACGGTGTGCGTGTGTGCCGTGCCCTGTGAGCCCCGTCGTGACCCCCCCGTGCCGCCGCCGTGTCGTGACCGCGTACCACGAGTCGCCCCCCCC
>CM021776.1:6143524-6183022 GCA_011076525.1 Nettapus auritus | reverse complement strand
CCGTGCGTCGGGGCCGCTGGCGGCGGGGAGCGGCCTCCGGGAGCGGCCTCCGGGCCCGGCCGCGCACGGTGAGCGGCGGCGGGGGGAAGGCGGAGGGAGGGAGCGGCGGGGCCTCGCCTCGCCGGCACCTGCCGCGCAGCCCTGCCCTTGGCCTACCGGGCGGGCCCGGCCCGGCAGCGGGGCCACGGCGCCTCGGGGAGCGGGAGGCAGAACGGCCCCGCCGAGGCCTGGGCCTGGCCGCGTTCCCCCCGCCCGGGGCCCGGGGTTCGGCGGTAGCGGGCGCCCGGAGGCCCCCGCCGTACGGGGAGCGGCCTGGGCCGGGCTCGGGGCCCCGCGGGGGGTTCGGCGGGGCTGACCTTGGGCTGCCGGCACCGGGGAGGCCTTGGGGGAGCCCCCGGCCGCCCCCCGAGCAACAGGCGGCGGGGCCCGGCTCGGCCCCGGCACCGCGGGACCTGGAGCTGGGGGCGTGGGGGCTCGGTGATGGGGCCTCGGGCTCCGGGAGCTGGCCCTGCCGTCAGCCGCCCGGCCGAATTGGGGCTGAAAATCTGCTTTCCGGGTAAAAAGGGGCGCCTCGCTTCTCCCGGCCCGGCCTGGGCTTCCTCCCGCCGGCCCTGAACAGCCTCCGCTCCCCGTCCTGCCCCTGCAGCCCTCGCTTCAGGAGTCTCCGGTTCAGCACCGGTTCCTTCTCCTCCGCTGTTGTTCCGAGCGTCCCAAGCCCTCGATTCGTTCTTCCCGGTGCCCGTCGCTGTGCTCTTCTGCCCTAAGCACGGGGTCGCGTGCCAGCAGGAGAAGCTCGCGAGGCAGCCGAGGCGCTGGGGACGCCGCCGCTTGCTCCGAGAGGCGATGGGCCGAGCCGAGCTGCGCCCGCGCCGTGTCCCAGAACTCCTGCGGCTTTCTTTGGGACCTGGCACAAATTCCTGAACAAGGTGCTGGTGGTTAGGGTGCGCGCTAGCTTAGAAGCACCCCTTTCTTTACGCTAAGTAGTAAATTCTGCATAACCGGTGATTTCAGGCCTGGAGAACGGGAAGAAGCTGCAGGGCCGGTACCAGTACGTGTGTTCCGTGTCCCGCTGTGTTCCCCGAGGTTCCGCACGGAGTTTGTTAACCACGAGCACTTCTCTGCTCCTGAAGCTCGCTGCTAGCTCGGGCGCTGTGTGCAGCAGGAGGAGCAGCGCTGCTGTTCCGCTCCCCTCTCCTGTCTGTCACTGCCCGGTGTGCTGGGCTCGGCTGCCGCCGGAGCCGGACCCTTGGCAGGTATGGCAAGACCCCCAAATGTTTGTGCTGGGAAACACGCGGCTGGAATCGGCTCAAGCCTGACCCTAACTTATCCTCCACGGGCGGCTGCTTTGGAGGAATCCTCGCGTGTCTCCAGCCTTCGGAGTTAGGCCCTGGCAGCCGGGGAGGACGTCGGGGGGAGCGCTGCGCCCTGCCCTGTGCGCACGTGGAAGCTGACGGTCACAGCCGTGGGGAGAGGGGCTTCGGACCTTTGTGCTGGCCCCCTGAGCGGAGTGGCACAGCAGCAGGAGCGTTGTCTCGCTGCCCTTTCTGTGTTCTGGGGAGAAATAACACGGGGTTGTCCTCGAGGGGGCCGGCGTGCTGTGCCAGCCCGGGAGGAGCTGCGGCCGTGCAGTGACGGCTGTCTTAAAGTTTCTTTGCAGGGGCGATTTTGGATGGCTCGTGCCTTTCCTTGTGAGCTGAGGGATAACATGGAGGAATTAATACTGGTAATGATCAATTTGAACGAGGAAAATGCAAACTCAAAGTTCTCCTTGGGCAAGCGGCGGTTGTGTAAATAAATGTCTCTGGCATTCCTTGCGGTGCTCGTAGGCTGGCGGCTGGTTGCTCCTGGTCTCTTGCAGGATCAGCGGGGAGGGAGGCTGCTGCTCCTTGAGCTCGGAGTGCTTCAGCAGCCATTTGGGCAAAATACAGATAAACCCGGTTGGATTGACCTAGCATATCTGAGGTCTTGGTATGCTGAAAATGTTTGTTCTTAGGATGTTTGTGCCGTCTGGAGGGCTGTGTACCTTCAACCCGATTCGCTGAGGACCGTGTTTAAGCTCTGAAAAATAAAAGATCAACCCCAAGAACCGGTGCTTTTAGGGCTTGTTCTGCGGGATCGAGCTTGGCCAAACTGCTGAGGTGCTGCTGGAAGGGAAGCTGACACATTAACCCGCCGGAGTAATTTAGATAGGCGCGTTTCCTCTTCTAGTGCACGCTTCTATCCAGCTTCCTGCGCTTACCAGCTGCCTTAGAGCTGTCCGTAGGTCAGCTTTGCAGGACTGAAGTTCAGCTTGCCAGCGGGGATGGCGTTGTATATATTTGGCGTCACTGCCTTCTTTGTCGTTGCCTCTCTCCCCAGCGCTGGCCCGAGGAGCTGGTGCTCACTGGCCCCGGGAGCAGGGTGCCCGGGGGCGTCCCCCCTGTGCCCGGCGTGGGAGCTGTGGCGAGGAGGAGCAGCGCCAGGAAGCGGGGCCCTCCCTCTCCCGGTGCTGAGCGGCCCCGCCGGGTTTCCCGCATGCTGGGGCCTTGGCCCGAGCTCGAGCTTTTCACCTGGCGGAGGTTTTGGGGCGCAGGTGAGGTCGTACACCCTGTTTTTCCCCAGTGCTCCTGGAGAGGCGAGGTCCTCGTCCCGCGCGTGGTAGCAGCGTGCCGATTGCCAGTCTTTTTGCTGAGCTGAGCTTTGCTTTTTTCTCCCCCCACCCGCAGTTAACTTTCTGCACGTTAGCAACCTGCGTCGTGGCGTGGAAGGAGCTCCCAAATGAAGGTTTCTGACCAGAGTTCTCCTTTCTACCTCCTGTCTCGTGCTGCGCTCTCGCTGCAGCGCTCAGCTGTGGCATTCACCATCTTGGTGACCCCGAATAAGGTCACGGTCTGTATTCTCTGATCTGCTTTCTGAGGAGGGTGCTGTTCGTGGAGGGCCACACGGGCAGCTTCAGGAACGTTTCGTATCCGGGCTCCTCAGAGCTTCCTAGCAAATGGCTTTGGAAGCCTCCTCAGCTTTGCAAATGCTCCTGGGCAGGGACCTGACGGGCGGCATTCCTCCCCTGCCTCCCTAGGGCCATCGCAGGAGAGGTTTCGGCTTACCCTCGCCCAGCTATAGGTTGCACTGGAGCTGGGCACGTGGAGGCGCTGGGTTCGTGCTGGTTCTTCCAGGCACGTTTCTCTTTTTTACGAACTAGACTGTACATTGGGACTGAGGGAGCTCAGCCTCCTGCGAAGCACGTTCCTTAAGGGCAGGAGTTGTGCTGAGTTTCCAGTAGCAGCCGCTGGTCTCTTGCTGTCGGTCCCACGGGCTGGGGATTGCTGTGGGCTGAGCTGGGTGAGGCTCGGCGATGGTCGGGGCCAGCGGCTTTCCCCCTGAGCGTTGGGGGGCGGCAAGCGACGTGACAGCCTCGTGCTGCAGTCGCAGCGTCAGGCGGTGGCACGGGGCCTTGCTGGGAGGGATGGCTCGCTTCCTTTCACCATTTCTTTCCATTTTCCTCAGACCCTTTGGGAAACGTGCCCCTTCCCAGAGCTCCCAGAGAATTTCCTTGCGCCGATGGCGACTTTGAGGCTTTTTGGTGAAGGGGGAGCAGGGCCGGCTCTGGAAGGCAGGAGCAGCTCCCGTGCCTGCTGGTCAGTCATCCAGAAGTCCGGGGTGCTGTTCAGACACCTCCTTAATCAAAGGGGAAGTATTTGCTGAGTCTTTTCAGCACGGCTTCTGTGCGTCCCCCATAAACTTAGGCCGTAAAACTCTCCTCCAGCTGAGAGGTTCCCCTACAGGAAGGAAAAGTTCCTTCAGACCGTCTGTAAGTATCACAGAAATGGAAATAACGGTGCAGAAACCTAACGCGGTGTCTTTTGTAGCTGTGCTGTGGCTCTTGGGATTCCTCCAGGAAGGTGGCTCCCAGGTGTGGGGCAGGGAGGCGTCGTGAGCCAGCAGGAGGAAGAACAATGGGACTTTGGCGTCCGCCAGGACGGGGACCTGCTTGGCCAGAAGTCGAACCTTCCCACGCAGTGGGGGGGAGCGGAACGCTCCCGGTGGTCCCCGTGAAGCCCACGCTTTGTGTTCGTCCCTGTGCCGGCAGCCTCGTGCTGGCTGCTCCTTCAGGAAACGCTTTATCGCGTCTTTGAATAAATTGCTTGAATATCGGTTAGAGTTCAGGCTTGAGAGAAATAAGAAGTTTGATCCTGGGGAGCAACAATCGGTGAATCACAAATCCCCTTCAGAAAGGTGCAGGGGAAGCCGAAGCAGCGCGTTGTAACGGCGCTGCGTGCGGAACCCCGCGGACCCGTGTTAGTAAACTGCTTGTAAGAAAAGCAGGAGAACAGGGCTTCAGAGCCCTACGGAAACTTGGGAATCAAAGCTAAGCCGAAGCAGGCATTCAGCTGTTAGTGGCAAAGACGTAAGCTTGTGTGCTGTGGTCTTAAAGCGCTGGAGAAGGCGGCGGTGGTGCCGCGTGCAGGGCTGGTGATAAGCGGGGATGAAAGGTGTGCGTGATTCTATCTGCTTACCGTGGCCGAGTGAAGTGCTCGCGGTCGTCGCGGCTAATCTAGGCGTGAGGAGGTTTGCTTCAAAGCCCGGGGCAGAGCTGGTCGGGTTCCTGCTGTTGAGAAGCAGCATCCTTGGTGCTGTTCAGTAACCACCTGCCTCAAACCCGCGTCCCACTGCCGGTACCACAGCGCTGCGCGCCCCGGAGTGCCGGCAGCTGGAGTCCAACCGTGCGCGGGCTGCAGGCTCCCCCAGGGAGAGGGGCTGCAGCTGCCCTGCCTCGCAGGAAGAAGCCGCTTCCTGCAGCCCCGCGTGCTTCGCCCGAGCTCGACATCCTCCAGCCCTGCTCTCTTCCCCGAGTCCTGGACTCCGAAAGCCTCCCCTGGCGGTGCGTGGATGTGCGGCGAGCCGAGTCCCGAGCGCGGGTAAGCCTTTTTGCACCTTTGCGGGTTCCCTGTAGTCTGTTGAAAACCACGTCAGGGCATCGCCTGATGTGGCTTCTCCCCTGCGTGGTGAAGCAAAGCAGGACGGAGCAGGCGGTGAGGTGTTGGACTTGATTTTCCCGAAGCTGAGGTAAGCTCAAGGTGCTGCAAACAGGGACAGCTCTGCCCTCTCCCCTTTATGTCGGCTGTTGGTACCCGTGTGCCTCGTGGTGAGCTGGGTAGCTTGGATCCTGCCGGAGAAGCAGCCCAGCACCAGCGTGAGGGAGCTCGCGGGGGGCAAAGGTGAGTGCAGGGCCCTCCTCGTGGGTGCCTTTCAGACCCGTACAGCCCGTGGCGTGCTTGTTCCAGCTGAGAGCTTGGGAAGAGCGCTTTGTGTGCTCCCGCCCTGTCTTCTGGTCGTAAATCGGGATTGAGGTCGGCTTAGCTGAAGCCCCTGTGTCAGTGTTTTGGGGTGGAATTCTCCTTCAGGAGCTGCTAAAGGTGACGGTGACTCTTCGCCGCGCGGCACTGACACCTAGCACTGTAGGTTTGGGACCAGTGCTCTGGGGTTACACGGAATGGGAGAGGATACGTGAAACTTGGAGCCGCGTGGGCACGTGGCGAGGCGTCCCAGCAGGTGAAAGCCACCTTGGTACCGGCAGAAGGCTCGGCTCTGCAGCCTGACCCCAGCCACGAGTGGGGTCCTGCTCGCGTCCCAGCGTTTCGGGGTGTGCTCCCCTTCACAGCCCCGTCTGAGGGCAGGTCCCAGTTCTGCGCTGACAGTGCAGGAGCTGCCCAGTTCCCTGCTGGGAGGGGAGGAGGAGGTTTGGTGGCTGCTACAGAAGTTGCTGGAAGGTGTTCATCTCCCTAAAGAGATGGTCGCGAGGAACAGCTACAATAACTGAGTGCCCCTGTCCTGCTGGGCTCCGTGATGGCAGCCAGCTGAGCTGTCTGCAGAGCCCTTGCGAGCCTTTACCTCTCCTCCGTGGGAAGGAATGCCCGGTGTCAGCAGAGCCAAAGGTCCCCTTGTCTTCCGTGGGCTCTGTGGAGGAGCAGGCGTCCACACTCCTGGGTGCAGCGGGCGGTGGCGGAGGCAGGTCGGTGGCGCGGTCAGCAGGCCGCAGGCACGTCACCTCAGCTCCTCCTGGGGCTGGTCCCCTGGCGTGCTGCTCCTCCCACGTGCCGCTGGCAGGCTCAAGAGCAGTCCCTTGCGTAGAAAAGCCACGTGTGAAAAGCATCTTGTGTGGTTTTTAGATGTCTTCTAAAGCAGCTTCATGGCTGAGCACTGACCTGCGTGGCCTGCGTGCGCAGAGGAGCTCGGGCAGCCCGTTGGGGTGGGATGGATCCTTCGGGGACTCGTGGGAGACAACAGCAGGAAACGAAAGGGAGGTGTCCAGCTGAAACCAGCGTTCATTGCTGTTTCCCGTCATCTGTTGGAGTTGGGTGGGTTTTCCTTGGCAGCCGTGTGCTCTTGCACAGCACGTTCTTCACAGGGCCCAAACGCGGCACCGCAGCTGGAAGGGGTCCTGCCCTCTGCTCGTGCTGCTTGCAGAGCTGGGGCCAGGTGGAAACTGGGCTCCTGGTGGGCTCCTCGAAGAGCTGCCATTGCCCTGGTCCCCTTCTCTGCACGGCTTTAGCTTGTGTACTGGCACAAAATGGGGGAGAGGGCTGGAGTGGGGTGCAAATCCTTCTTCTGGAGGTGACACCAGCTTCCAGTGGCCGTAAAGCTGCCTGTAGGGCTGGTGCTGGGTCTTCAAGCATGTCCGCCCTGCCTGGAGGAGCTGGGGAGAAGGAGCAGCAAATTCTTTCCTACTAAACCTTCAGCTTCCAAGCGTAGTGAGGATCCTGCCACCAGACGAGACCGACAGAGCTGCTGGAGCGTCGTGCTGGGCCCTGGTCGCACGAGCTGCCAAAATCTTTGCGGGCCATTGAACAGGAGGAAAGGTTTGCTGGAGCAGGAAGGAAGCGGGATGCATCGGGCCGCGTCGTGCCGGAGGCGAGAGCAGCGACGTGTGCGCGGGGTTCCTGCGGAGGTGTTAGCGGCGGGCCTGGGCTGCGTGCGTGGGGCGAGGTGGTTCACCCGTGGCACCCACCTGCTGCCTTTCTCGGGGGGGGCTGCTCCACCACGTGCCACTGCATCGGGAGAAAGAGGGTCTTCCTGGGATCTGTGCCCTGTTAAGTGAAAAAGAACAAGAAGTGATGGTGAGGAGCGTCTACTTTAAGAGGAGCAGCGTTTATCATAGAATCACGGAGTGGTTTGGGTTGGAAGGGACCTTAAAGCCCTTCTAGTTCCAACCCCCCAGCCCCATCCAGCCTGGCCTTGGGCACTGCCAGGGATGGGGCAGCCACAGCTCCTCTGGGCAGCCTGGGCCAGGGCCTCACCGCTCTCTGAGCGAAGAACTTCCTGCTACTTATGCAGCAGGAAACATAAGATATTAACGTAAGATGCGGTGGTTTTTACCGTGAAGCATCTGGCTGAGGTGACTGCAGTGTGTGTGGGCAGGTAGAGCTGGTGAGCACCAGGCGTATCAGCACTTGCTGCTCTCCTTGTGCTCTGAGATGTTTTCGACCATGAAGTATGAAAGTCCGTATGAAGCCAGAGGAGGAGGAAGCCAGGCAAATTAAAACCTGGGCAAAGTGCACTTCTTTTTTCTCGATTGTTTGCTGAGGTGCTTCACAGCTGGAAGAGAGAGTTGGGGAGAGGCTGTGGCTGTGCCATCCCTTGAAGTCGTTGGCTGCAGACAGTGCTTTCTGCAAGATTTGCCTTAATCGAGCAGGTGAAATGTTGAGGACCGCTGTAACTAACCTTGCTAAAGGCTGGATCTGAGCGTGATGTGGCCATGTTTAAGAACGTAAACTGAAGTAAGTGTTGAGCTTTTCCTATGACCAGCCATACTGAATGTCTATTTAGTTAGCAAATCTGTTTCTTTTGTCCCTGTCACTTAAAATGAGCACGGCTGTGCTAAGAAGTCTTTGGAGATGCCGCCGCGTCTCGCCCAAAGCCCTAAATTGCTGCTTAATTTACGTTGCTGCCGCTTGGGCCCACGTTTCGGGAGCAGAGTTGGGAATTTTGTGGTGCTGGGTGCACGGGCAGCAGCGGAGCCGCTGCCCCTGCTGTGGTGCTCGAAGCCACCCCCACAGGGGATGTGTCCAGCACCCTGTTGTGGCTTCTCCTGCGGTCCTTTTTGAGCCCCAGGTCAGTAAAGCTCATGGGTCTGGCTGTTCCGTCATCGGGAACAGGAGGTGACAACCAAAGCCAGCTTCCTGGTGACTTCCCCGCGGCATGGCCCTGGGTCACTCCTCTCCCAGGGGCTGGGCAGTGCGGGTGCCAGGTGGTGTGTTCAGGCCCTGGAAAAAAAAAAAGTGAATTTAGCAGAAGTTGGTAGGAAGCAATGCTGCTTTGGGAGGGCCAGAGCTGCCGTGTTCCTTTTGGAGTACAGCTCGTCGCGCTCGCGCCGCTTTCCTGGGCCCGTCACGACTGCAGCACAGCTCAGCGCTAGATTTGGTAGCTAATGCTCTTTGGAGTAAGTGTCATTTAAAAAGTATTCAGCCAAGCAGGAGCACAAGATGTAATTCCAATGAGTTGTTTTTAGAAGGATGGGAGTTTCTATTAAAGGGAATCGGCGCCGCGTGGCCTCCGGCCCTGTGCGCGAGAGGAGCTTCGCAGGTGCTGTCCGTTCGCCACCTTTCTGAATCCCTGCAGAAGTGGCACAAAGCTCGAGTGGAAACATTCCTTCCGCGTCCGCCGACATTTGCAGTTAAGGTATTTTTCTGGTTAACCTGTGAAGCTTTTGCATGCAAGGCAGAGGTCCTGGGAAGGGAAGAGAAACGAGCTATTTTTACTCTATCACAAACAGGGCTTGGCGTGTTTATTTTAGCCTCTGGAGCCACTCAGGCCAGCACATTGGTTTTTTATAGTCTTCTACTGTTACTCTTCGATCAGAAAATGAGCTTAAACTCTGGAAATGCCAGGAAAACGGGGTGACCTGGCACCCTCGGCCCCTGAGGCTGACAGGGAGGATTTGGGTTGGTCCCGCTCTTGGTCCCGGTCCCTGCTCCCCGGCGTTGGTGAGGACAGTCCCTGCGAGGGAGGCGTGCCTCACGTGCTGCTCCTCAAGCTTTAAGCTCCTGAGCCCGGCTCGGTGCTGGAAGCTATTAAAAGCACGGTGTGCTCACGCCGTGGTGGCACGTACAGCTGGCGGCTGTGGGTGGTGGTCCCCTCGCCGTGTCGGGGTGCTCGTCTGTCCTGGCTTGCCGTCCCGCGGCACGCTGTCCCGACACACATATTTAATGTATTTGACCCTGGACATGCCCTCTGCATCCCCTCGGCAGAGTCCTGGAGGTGAATTCAGTGCCTTGGGGGTGTTTTCTCCCCTTTCAGGAGCAAGCAGGGGAGAGCAGGAGCTCCTGTGGTGAGGGCTGCTCTTTCAGCTTGGTTCATTTCCGTTCAGTTGGCTCCAATGTGGCTTTCAGAAGCAGGTAGAGGACTGGGCTCGGAGAGTCTGGCCCGGCCTCCGAAGAAAACACATGCTTGGCCAGAGACGTGTGTGCTGCGTGTGTTTTGGATTAAGCAGGCCTGGACTTATTTGCACATATTAATGTTTGTGTGCTGTAAAGCATCTGTGGGCACCCACGCCCCGAAGGTTAAGCTGTGCTTTGTTGGTGTCCTGAAGGGATGCGAGCTCACGGGGCAGAGTCTGGACGCAGAGGGGTGGCCTTCTGAGCTGCTCCCCAGTGCTCGGAGCACCCTGGGTGCTCCCGTGGGCAGCGTTACTCTGCACGCGGTTACTGGGGTATTTGCTTTTGACATCAGCCTGTAAAAAAGGAAAAAGACTAGAGCTGAAAATAAAACCTTGTTGTTGCTTTGTGAACGAGGATGTGTTAATCCACAGAACTCAGGCTTGATGTATCAGTGGAGTCCTGACATTACAACACAAATGTTTGTAGACAAGCACCTGGAAAAAAAAAAAGAGGTGAGCCTATGTTATAACCGAAGTAACACAGCACAGCTTCAGAAACCAGGAGCAGATTTGGCGGGGCAGTCCACAGGTCTAAAACATGAAGCATTGCACTGCAGTTGCCTAATATAATAAGTTTTGAAACAAAGTGACTTAAAATACTTATTTATAGAAAATATACTCAGGGACTGGAATGCAACTGTAGTAATGCTTAAAATATCCCTGGAAGAGCTGTGCTGCTGGACAGGGTGAATTTCCCAAACTCTATTTTTGACTCTTCCAAAATTTTTCCATAGGTTTTTCAGAAAGCTTTTCCCCTGCGGTGTTTCCCAGGTTTGCTGCACTGACCTCAGCCCGCTTTCCCCATGCTCCTTCCCTGGTTTCCTCCCAAACTGGGAACCTGTCAAGTGCATTTTTATCAGCAGGAAAAGGAAGCCCGAAAGGCTGGGGGAAGGTTTCCATAACCACCTTACCGCTAGCCACTTCCAGAGGAGGAAGGAGCTGAAATCGATGTGTTTGTTACTCCCACAGAACCAACAGCCTCGCAAAGACTTGGGTGAGTAGAGCTGAGGATGTCTTTCTGAGGTCGTCGTGTATTTTACTTTCCGGGACAAAGGCTACTTAGACATCTGGATTGCGTGGGGGATTTTAGGGGAAAAACAAATTATTAGTTTGCTGTGAATGGAAATGACTTTGACTGCTTTGAGTATGCCTTCACTTGCTACTGCGCTGAATCCGTGTTCGGGTGCTTTGGAGGGAAAAACGGCGCCTTCAGAGGCTGCTTTCTGTGTCCTGGGGCTGTGAGGCTGAGCAGCCCTTAGATCACCTTCTGGTGCACTGAGAAAACAAGCTCATTTTATGGACGGTTAATTTACAGAAAGTTCCTGTTTAAATTTCCTCCAAGAGCCATAAACCTGGAGGACAGCTGCCCCCGTTGGGCAGCTCGTCGTGCGCTGCTCACCCGGCTTAGCTTCCACCCCTCCACAGAGGCTGGCTTTGGCTCTTCTGTGGGAGCAAACCTGGCAACGGGGGGAACCGTGGCCAGAGAGCGCCTGGGGACTGCTTGGGAGAGGGGGCTCTGGCTGGGGGCCTCAGGTTGGGCCTGGGACACCTCAGAGCTCGTGTCACCTTCCCTCTGGTGCATGAAGGCCCCACCACAGAAACAAGGCAGTGCCGCGCTGGTCTGCCTTCAGCAGGGGCATGTGCTGCAATCGTCATGATCCCAACAGCTAATTCCGATAAAGTTTGATGGGGAGGTCGGATTTCGGACACCTGGGAGAGCTCTGAGGTGCTCAGTTGGTTTGCTGTGCCGTTTGGAGCAGGCTCCTGTCGCGGCTTGGCAGCCGAGGTACCCTCAGCACCAGGCTGTGGTAAAGCGGAGGTGAAGGGAAGGAGAAAGAAACTTCCAGCCTGTGTCCGGGGCTGGAAACCAGAACTGGACTCCTGCCCCTTCCATCCCCGGGATGCCTGTGAGGTGATTTCTCGGCCTGGCCGCGGCCCCGCAGCCGCCCCCACCCGCCGGCTGTCCCTGCCCGTCAGCGCTGTGCCTCGGGCCGCGCCGCGAAGCCTTCGCCCTTTCCGGCGGGATGGCACGGTCTCACGCTCAGCACCCCGTTGTGCCGGGCTGTGCTTGGCCAGGACAGAAAATGACTTTGGGGTGAGTGGTTGGAGGAGGAGAGACTTCCCTGGCCGCCCCTGCTTGGTCTGGTGGCTCTGGGTAGCAGCAGCAGTGACCTGAGGGGAGCGCCCGGCTCCCTGCCCGCACCGCCAGCTGGCCGCAGCGACCTGCGGGGGCTCCCAGAGCCAACCCCTTCAGCAGGTTTTCCCATCTGATATGAGAAAAACTCTTTGGCACGCTCAGGGCCTGTAATCTCTTGGTTTTGTAGAAGCCGGGGCCTGTTTCTCTTCCTTTAAATCTCCTCTGCAGCAGTTGATAAGCAGCAGGTCCCTCCTCGGAGAGAAAATGCTGCAGAAAGAAATGCCAGGAATGCGAACAGCAGGTGGGGACTGGCAGATGCACGTATCAATCACAACGGGCTGACAGAGCGGCTCATTCCTCTAAAGAACTACTGTTTGCCTCCGGCTGGGGCCATACCAACCCCTCCAGCCTTTGCTGGGGGCAGCTGTGGGGTTCTCGCTGGGGCACAGTGTGCCCGGGCTGCCCCAGCCCTGCAGGACTCCCTGCTGGGACCCTCGGGACCACGCGGCGAGGCGGCAGCAGCGGCCTCGTAGATAACGTGCCGGTCCTGGGGACGGGCCGCGTGGGATCGCGCTGCCACGTCACCGAAGTAGAAGGCTGGCTCGAGGAGTTAATTGAATTTGCTGCACTGTTGCTCTTCAAAACGCGGCTTCGTCCCTCTGAGGAGCCTGGAGTTGTTTCTGTGGACAATAAAAAACAACACTGTTTTGTGGCGGGGATGCTTCCAGGGGGTTACCTGTGTTGGCAAGTGAGAAGATCGCTGCAGCTCCAGGCTGCCAGACTGCACTGGTAGAGAGGGCAGCACCTCCGGGGTGCTCCGAAGGGAGTCGGGCACAGCGTGAGTACTTTCTGAACTTGTTTCCCCGCAGTTGCTGCTCCTGCTTTCTGAGCACCCTGCACTTGATATGGAGATAGCTTTCAGCAGCAGGACAGCCTGATTTACATGAAATAACAGGCTGAATGGTGAAAAGCCTTTATCTGTTGATCTCTAAGCTGCTTTGCCCTGCGTGCTGGCAGTGTGTGTTACAAGCAGCACAAACCTGCTGTCACAAATGACATTATGGATGTTTTTCCCATCCTCTAAGCTTTCATTCTGGCTGACGTGCTTGTGTCAGAATGCGTGTTATCTGAGCGCTTCGGATCCCCTCCGCTTCTGTGCCTTGATTCTTGGAAAACCCAGAATAAGCCACAGACTGGGAGGCGATGTGATTAGACCTCTCCTTACGTGACTCCCCGTGCGTTTTGCTAGGCTACTTCAGCCTGCCTGGGTAATGCGTCCATCTCCAGTCCCAGTGAATTGGTATCCTTGGAAGCTGATGGTTCTGTGGGATTCTTAGGAAAGCTGCCGATTTAGATTGCTGATATGTTTAACAAATGAAGGCACATCTGCCCTGAGCTGCCTTATCAGTTCTTCTTCAGATTCTTTCTTGTTTTCGTGAAAGAGCAGTGTAAGAAAGAAATAGCTTTCCCACATAAAAGCAGGGAGAACAAGGGGGCGGGCAGTACTGTGGCACAGCATAAAGACCTTGGAAACGTAACTTTTGGAGAGCAAAATGTCATCTTCAAACTCTGTTCAGATAGCAGCACCTTGCCTAAGCAGGGTTTGTATTTGGGAGGTCCTACTCCAGTTTTTAGAGCAGCCCAGGTGCTGGAGCAAAGGCAGCAATTTGAGCAGCGCTGCCGTTTGCACCGCTACCTCGGCGGGACTGCCGGGCAGGCTCACAGCTGGATGCGGGTCAGACGGTGAGAAAGGGTCCTCGGGAGCTGCTTCCAGGAGGGGCTGCCAGGGGAAGGCTTTGGGAAGGGGCACGGCACGGAGGCAATGACTGGGGAGCATGCACCCAGGCTGCTCCAAAGCCCCTGTGCAACTGGGAATCTGCTGTGGCTTGGCCTGAGCTCCTTATCTCAGGAACTCCCCAAATAATTTTTGTTTGATCTGGAATCGATCTAAAACTCTGGGCGTTGCTGCAAAGGCTCTGGGCTCTGCTTCTGCGAGGGGCAGCCTGCTTCAGCAGCTGCAGTAGCTTTTCCTCAACAGGAAAGCAGCAAGTGGTGCTGGTCAAACCACCTGCTGCAGAGGTTGCCTGGCGCTTGAGTTGCATTTAACTCTTGAACTTAATTGCTAGCACTGGAATTTCCCATGCTGTGTGTCTGCCCCAGGCTTGTTTTCAGGTTTTCAGCACCGACAGCTCGGCCATTTCCAGGAATTAAAGGGAGAAGCTCCTTAAGTGGGGAGTGTTTGAGAAAACAAGGCAACCTTAACTGCTGGCATTGAGCGTGCTTGTGCCCCCAGCTCTGCAGTGGGGCTGCCCTGTCGCAAGGGATGAGGCTCTCCCAGCAAAAACCGCCCCTATCTTATCAAGATGCAGGCATCTGAATGCCTCCCAGGGCTCTTTGGGCTGTAAGATACGATCCACTGGGTCATGGCTGAGGTGGGGACCAGGAGCAGGGTCCTGTGTCCTGCTGCATCGGCTTGCTTACGGTGAGGAGCTTCTGCCTCCGACAGAGGAGAGAAACGACAGAGCACTGTGGTGCTTGCTGTGACCAGCCCCAAGGCAGCCTTAACTCAGGTATTCTGATTTCTAACTCGTTATTTGCAACCGTGATGTGTTAAGGGCTGTTTGCGTCACCTGCAGCAACATCACGTCGCTGCAAGGGTTGGGAGAGGGTGGTTTTAGGCTCAGCCTACAGGAATGAGCAAACTTGTTGGTTGCCGTGAGGTTTGAGGCAGCGAGGGGCAGCCTGTCTTCCGCTGCTGCCCCGCTGCGGGAGGCTCTGCTGCTGTCTCAGACCTTTTCCTCTGCTGTGTGCGCGTGCAGGGCGCTTCAGTTCAGTAATGTGGTTTGCTGCAGGGTGGTGGAGGCCTTTGGAGGACAAGTGAGCTTGAGTTATACACGGGAAGTCCCAAAACTGCATCTTTTTTAGTCTTTGTAGCACACTTCTCTCTACAGCTGCTTCCTAACTCCTGTGCATTTTCCTGCGCGTGCCTCTCTTGGGAAAGCACCAGGTGGGTGAGCAGGGGTCCGGCCTGTCCGGCAGAAAGGGGCCGTGGAGCTGGGAGAACGTGCTTTGGGGGGGCTGGGGAATGAGCTGCCGTGTCGGAACCATCGCCTGCCTTACCCCGAACCCTCACGCTGTCGGTCAGGGCGTCCTGCCCAGGCCGGTGGTGCCCTGCCCTGGTCGGGGGCAGGAGTGCGAGGGGACCACGGCTGGTAAGCTGGGGCACTTGCTCTGCTTTTAAAATGTGGACTAAGCTGCTAAAAACACACTTCTGTATTAAACCCAGAAAAGGCTCAAGTACCAGTCCTGATTTTCTCCTTGGAGGTGGGCTTTTGGGAAGCTGGAGGCTCAACCAGGCTGCCCTCTAAACAATTTCTTATTTTTGGTTATTTCGCTGAGTCTGATCCTTCCAGGTGAAGAAGTAGAAATCGTGGCCAGGCTTTTAACCAGTCGCGCTGAATGACTGGGAAGTCAGGACGGGATCGTTGTGCATCGTCCACGTGGCACGGCGTGGTCCTGCAGGACCGGCCAGGTCCCCTGGGACCTTGCAGGTCTTCCCTGAACCCTTGGTCTTCTTGTGACAGCAAGCCAAGGAAATGCTATATAACCACTGAAGTGAGATAACATAAGCAAAGAGAAGCTTTGGTGCAGGTAATTGAGTACCTAATTGCTGTGTTTGCCACCTGGGGATTGGAATTGCTCTCTGCTCTGGAAGCTGAATGGGCCATACTGTGATAAGCAGTTTAATTGTTTCTCCGCATCTGCTGCAGCCTTACAAAATGACAGCAAGCTGCACGCACCTTCAGAGCTTAACAGCCTCTCGGCAGCTCCGAGGCTGCATTTCTTCCCGTGGTGCTGGAGCATCTCTCTTCATACCGCCCTTATGTTCTCTAACCTGTTTGTGTTTACCTGTGCCGTGTGATAGCAGTGAGCCACCGAGTTCTTCTAGAAAGGTTTTCAGCTTTACGCCGTTGTAAGCCGTGGGAACGGGGATGTGTGAGCAGCGGGAAGGGTCCACGGTGTGCAGTGCGCTGGGGACGGGATGCCCTCTTAAGCTAATTACTGGGATTCGGGCATCATTTTCGTAATGAAGATCAGGTGAGCGCTGGGCAGAAGTAAACCGAGATGGACTTGGGGGAGAAGGATGTGTGTGCATTCAGAAGAAAAGGCACAGGGAGGTTAGGGGGAAATGCATTTGCTGTCAGGTGCTCTCGGGGCCGCGGTGGGTCCCTCAGGCTGGGGAAGGCTCTGCTCAGAGGGATGGAGGCAGGGCACAGAGGCGCTGCCTTTGCAGAGGACTGAGAGTGTCGGTATGCCTGACGTGGCTGAGGACCGCAGGCGGGGAGGCAGAGGGGTTTGGGGTATCTAAAGCTCATATGGTGAGCCAGGAAAGACAGTGCTTGGCTTGCAGAGGCACGAGCTGGTAAAAAACAGGAACAGGTGAGTGCAGGTTTAATTCTCCTCGTTTCCTCAGAATGGCGTCCAGCTCTGTTTTCCCAGGGCAAACATTGGTGCTTTAATGACTTTGCCCCCATTCCTGGGATTCCTGCAGCCTGAGCAGGTGAGTTGCCCTGCGGTTCACTTTGATGCTTTACGCCGGGAAAGAAGGCAGCACGCGATCTGTCCCGTTGTCTCATGCCATTTTTTTTTCCTCTCCACATCTTAAATCCTTGTTTTAATCTGCTCGAGTCAGGACGAGGACACAGCTGTTGCCCTCTCCGTCGCCCTCTTGCCATCCTCGTGCCGCCCTGAGCCCGTGCCGGGGTGCCCTGCAGCCGTCCCGGGAGCTGCCATCCCTGGGCTCCAGACAAAAGCTGCAGCTGCAACTCAAGATAAGACAAACGCGATTTGAAATACAGCGTAGCGTGTTTCTTCTCAAAAACATGCGAGTCTCGTTTCCCACCCATACAGGGCAGATCTGGGCTGCAGGGGGAAATGACCGGATTTTCTGCACGGGCAAAACCTGGCAGCCTGGTGTCAGGGGCAGAGCAAGCGAGTGAGCTGGCGCAGATCTCCTGCTCCGTGAGCACTCCGGCTCCTTAGGGGAGAAAAAACTTGCTTTCCTTTTCTTCTTCTTGCTGCTGCTGTCTCTGCCTCCCCTCTTTCCTGCGGGCGCTCTGCCTTCACCTTGGGTCCCTGGTTTAAGCAGCTTGTCTGGCGCTGAGCACGTCGGCGCGCTCCTGTGGTGTCAGTTACCCGTGGGGCTCTCACTGCCAGCAGGAGAACTCGGGGCTCTTGATTTAGGCTGAAATTTGTCAGAAATAGATTTAAAGCCACGCTTTCCGCTGGCAAGCAGGTTTTTTCAGCCCTTTGGCCTTCCTGGCCCGTGAGGTCTGGGTGCGGGCAGGATGTGTGCATGGGGCGGGTTGTTTAAGAATACCCCTAAATCCCACCGGTACTTACAGAGGGGTTGGGTGAAAGGTCCGGCCTTGAAATAATTTAACTTGGATCTTGACTTCCCAATACCAGAGCAGGGTGTGGAGGGCAGCCGGAGCTCTCTGCTGGCGGGTCGCCCCCGGTCCTGGGCAGCTGCAGCCGTGGAAGCCGCAGTGAAACCAGCCGAGGGGTGATTCTTAATGGTGTAGTGCAGGTAAACAGGAAAATAGAGCTGAAAGCGGAATTCATGCTGCACGAATGTGATGTAGACTTGGTGTCTCCTTGTTCTTTAAGGTGCTAATCTCTGCTTTTTTTCATTTAAATCACTCTTCTTGCACCGGAGGGGCTGAGGAACGGCTGGACCTGCTGAGTCGGGTCCTGCCTCTGTGAGCCCGTCCCTTCGCCGGTCTGCGGCTTTCGGACCTGCTGGCATGGACGGGAGGCTTCTGTGAAGAGCAGGGAGTTCTACCAAAGCCCTCAAACCCTTCGCCCTCTGCTCTAACCAGGGGAGAAGGTACCTGTATAAAACGTGCACCTGCCCGAAGAGATTCAGTTGGGCGTCTTTTGGCCACTCGTGAATTTCCGCGGGTGCAGGGGCGCGCGCTGCCCCGCTGGGAGCCGCAGACCTTCAGGGAGTGAATTCCTCCTGCAGCAGCCGTCTCTGCCTCCGTGGCCTGGGAGCAGCGCTGCTTCGTCTTGCAGCTTTTCCATTTTATGCTTGATGCTTAAGTTGGCTCGTACCGCGTTCTGCCGAGAAGCGTTTAGAACGGTTTTCATCAGAAACGTCGAAAGTTGCGAGGCCGTGGCTGATGCCCTGGCTGCTCTGCATAAATCACTCCCTGGTAAATACATGTAGATGAAGAGCTGTGGCAGTGTTACTAGCTGAGTAATAAATCGGGGCCGAGCAACTCCATAAAGTTCCATCTTAATGCCTTGGCCTGAGGTTGTAGGGTGGGGTGCTGAAACTGATGGAACAGCGCGATGTTTCTAAACAGAATGTGCTAGCCCTTAGTTACGCTGCCACGGAGGACAGAAATGATGCTGCAGATGTAATTGGAGCGCTGAAAACTGTCTTTTTGCTGGCGTGGCTTGCCGTGCTCCGTGTGTCCGCCTGGTATCAGCTGCTCCCTCTTTACGGCCCTCCGGAGGCAGCAGCGGGTTCTGTGCCCGGCGGGCAGGCTCCTGGCGTGGAGGGGACTTGAGCCTGGCCTGGTGCTGTGACCTCGGCCTGTGTGAGATTACGTTGCTTAAAAAGCACTCCCAAGGGCCCTCTTGAAATATTTCATTATCTGAGGAATTCTGTGGAATACCCAGAAGTTGATGATAAACCCTTGGAATGTGGCCGCCTGTCCGCGAGACCCTTCGGCAAAACGACGTTTTGATGAGTATGGAACCTCCGCCAGCTTTTCTCTTCTCAGGCGGGGTTTCGGTGCCCGCAGACCGGGGGCTTTGTTCCTCGTGCTAGAAGATGCAGGCGTGCTCCTTCACCTGTGCAACCTGCCTGCTCCCGTGTGCCTCGGTGCCTGCTTCCATACCATTAGCAAAGCTAATGCTGTGCCGACGTGTCCTGGGGAAGCCCGACTGCACCTCTTGGTGCACGGGGCTGTTCTGGTGATGTACGATAACAATAATAATTAAAACCCCCTGTGCTGTGTCGCTGCATGGCCAAAATGTGCGAAGGGTCTCGGCAGCCAACCTGCGAGCCCCCGGGTGCGGCTCAGGGTGAAGCCTCAGCGGAGTTTCCTTTTACGCGATGGGGAAGTGTGGTGAGGTGTCCCAGGGAAGATCTTGCAGGACCGCCCTGCCCATCTCCCTCACCCCACCAGTAGCTTCTGCTTGCTAATCTGACAGGAGGGGCCTTGTACTTTTTTGCAGAGAAGAGCACAGGTGGCCAGGCTGACGGGCGAGTGGCCTTGGCTCGAAGGATGCACCGAAGCAGACCTCTCACTCCTCTCCGTGTCTCTCCCCGCGTGTCCCGTGGTCAGAGGGCCGAGCCAGGAGAAGCTGCAGTGAGATTTCTTGCCTCGCTGGACAAGAGTTTATCCCTCGGGGTCTTTCTCTTTTTCCTTGTAGACTCTTTAGCACTTAATAAGAGCAAACGTCCAGTGGAAGCTTCATCTCTGATTAGGATATTCATCACTTCTCTTCCGTGTTGATTCTCCGAAGCCTCATAAGGGGGGTTGCTCAGCCTTTAATTCAATTAAGAAATCAGGCAAGAGATGCAAATCTTTTTAGCCTCATTTGTTTTGGCGTTCATAACTCCATCTGAAGGGAACATCTCCCGCAAAGCGCAGCAGAGCGGCTCAGGATTTTTCTGGGTTTCAGCTGAGATTTTCAAGCCCTGCTGGGGGCTCGTGAAGGATTTTGTCCCTTTTGGAGCACGGGGCGGAAGGAAAGACGGTGCGTTGGTGGAAACTGACTTCACAAAGGGCAGCCTAGATAAAAATCTGTGCCCCCCGTAGCTGGTAACCTCTGTTAAAGGTCGTTAGCTGCTGTGAATTAGATCCAAAACAACTGGTGGATGGTGAAGGACGCTGAGAGACAGGGCACGCTGTGGTGACCGTCACACCAGCTGCTCTCCTGCCTTGCCTTTGGCGTTAGCTGGGAAAAAATCTGTCCTGAGAGAAACGCGCCCTCATAATCTAATGCCTCGAAGTCCTTTGTTTAGAAAGCATCCTTCTGTTGGGTGCTTTCTGTCTGGCTTCGGGCACCTCAAGTGTGCTTCCCGACTGGAGCTCCCAGAGCATCCTCTGAACACTTGCTCAGACAGCCCTTGAAACCAAGTTTGGTTTGCCAGGGGTGGTTTGTGCCGTTCACGGGTGGGGATGGCCTCGGGAAGGAAAGGGCAGTCCGGGCTCATTTTATTGCACTCGAGGACTTGTGTTTGGGTTACAAAACCCAAATCAGTTTTAAAACAAGAGAAAAATCAGCTTTCACGTGTAAACTGGTTGGAGGCCCATGTCAGCCAGTTCCAGAGAGCCCTGAATCACACCCGAGTGAAAATAACCTCCTGTGGCGTGGTGCAACCCCACCTCCTCCCGGCGCGGTGCCACGGGGCCGCTGCCCTGAGCGGTGGCTCCGGCACCAGCGGGATGAAATTGGCTCTGGTTTCTCACGGCTTTGATCTCGTCTCCTGGCTGCTCCTCCAGCCCGGGTTCTGCTGAAACGCCCCCCGTAGCGCCGCTGCCTCGTTTCGGTTACCGTGCTGAATCTGCTTGGAGTTATGGAGCTTTCCTTGCAAAAGAGAAATCGAGTGAAAATACTTGATCTTGCTGTCTTGCGTTCCTCCTTTTTTTTTTTACCAGATCTCAGAACCCGATAAAGCATTCATCCGCATGTACACATACATGCCTGTCGTGCTTCTCTGCAAAATATGCATTCTTACGGCTTCTGTACATAAAGAGCTCTTAACCCCAAACTTTTTTTTTTTTTTTAACTTTTGTGGTTTAGTTTCCTGTGGATTTCGGTACTAGCTTTCACTTACGTTCCCTTAAACGCATAACACTAGGATTTTGGTACTCCAGGACAAGTCAGGAGGTACTTGCACGCTTCTGAGGGGCTGGCTGTGCAGTGGAAGCTCAAGTGAAGTCGAAGACGGGTTAAACTGAATGCCCTTAAGAAGAACGGCCCTTGGCTCTGCCCTGTTACAGCTGTATATTTAGCCTATGTGCCCTTTCCAATTACAGCAGAAGACACCCAGAGAGGAATGCAAGTCGTCCTCGCCCCGAGTGCTGTCCTGGCATCTGTCACGAAGCGCTTCTTGAGCCAGAAGCGGTGCCTCGGTAACTCTTCCCTCCATAAAGCTGTCCCCTCCCTCCCTTTTTCCCAACCCACGTGGAATTTAACATTCATCACGGTCACGGCTTCCCAAGCTGCTGGCGACGGACCAGTGCGCGCCGTCAAGCCTGGCTCGGGTCTGGCCCCTCGCTCCCAGCCCCTCTGCGCCCTGCTTTGCTCTGCCCTGGTTCCCTCCCGCGCAATGCAGTTGTTCCTCGTGCGGGATCCGTCCTGTACCTCCGGTGATCCCCTTTCTGAGGTGGGGAGCGGTGCTTCATGTGGAGGCAGCGCAGCGGAGCTGTCCTCAGGTGGTATTTGCCGTTCCCTCCTTCTACTTGTTGCTGGATGTTTTTATCCTCATTTGTCTGCGCGCTGCCAGCAGCCGGGAGAATGGCACTCCTGAGTGCAGCGTTCCTAATTACAGGGAAAAAATGATCTCTGAGGCCTCCGAAATATTTGGGCAGATAATATCTGAGCTTCCTTTTAACTGAACGCACTTGAAGATACGATCTGGGTTGTCTGTCTGGGAATAACGAAGTGGGAGGAAGGCATTGACGGGGGCTGCTCGAGCTCCCAGCAGACAGCAAGAAGTCTCGCCCGGCCGAAGCCTGCCGCTGCTGCTCACCGGTGCAGCGACACGGGCGCTCCCTGGCTTCGAGGCACTGCCCAGACACACGGCAAGCAGCACGCGGGGGCTTTCAGGGGCTCCGTGTGCAAGGCTTAAAGGCTGGGAGGTGTCCGCGGGATCTTCTGGCACAGTCAGGTCCGTGCGTGTGGTTCCTTCCCGGTGGCAGCGAGGTCTGCTTTGCAATCCAAAGGTAGCGATGGGCAGCGGGAAATCTTCCTCCTAGCTACAGGAAAGTTAAACACCTCGGCGCTTGCTCCAGCAGAATAAAAGCTGCTCTGAGGTGTCAGGTGCTGGGACTACTTGCCCTGCAAGCTTTCGGAAGCTGTTGGTGCCACGTGTGACTGGAGGCAGCGAGCTAGCAACCGTTTGCAGGCGGTTCCCATCGGCGGGGGGCTGTTGCTCGCCTCCCCCCCGGGACACACGCAGCACTGCCGGGTCTTGCTGGTTGTCCCGTCCCCTGCTTCGCCTGCTGCCTTGCCCCAGCTGTTCGCCGCTCCTCCTGTGCGTGACAAATGTCTCCGAGCAGCTGCCTTCCTGCGTGTCCCTTCCCGTAACTCATCCTGGGCGCAGCAAGAGCCCGGCTCACGTTCTGCGAGCGTCAGCGTAAACGTGGCCATGCGGTGCTGCTCCGCGGCACTCCTGCCCCCTCCCCAAGCCCTCGTCGGCCAGCAGCAGCCCCCAGCACCTGTTGTGCACAGCCCCGTGCCATCTCCTGGGTCTGGCCGGTGGCTCCAGGTTTCATCATCCTCCCGCTCGCTGCCTCGACACGCAGCCCCGCGGCCGCCGACGGGGCTTGCCCGGAGATCCTCCTGTGGAAACATGCACGAGAGATCTGCGCAAAGACAAGCGCTCGGGTTGGGAAGGTGCACCGGGCTCCCTTCAGTCGGGTCTGAGTCCTCTCCCTAGGAGAGGGGCCGCTCGTTCGGTGCTGCCCTTGCCGGGGATGCTGTTAAATAAGCAGCTCAGGTAAGTGGGTTTCGTCCTCGCTCTCCTAAATTCCTTCTGGTCTGGAGCAGAGCGCGGCCAGGCAGCTACCGGGCTTTCTGTGCGCTGGGCTCAGCGGCGCTAAGGTGCTGGCAGTGATCACCACAGCCCGCTGATGCGGTTGTGTACTTGGGCACTCGGATTAGACGCCGCTGGACCGAGCCTTGCTTGCGCTGGCTCTTGCTGGAGCAGGGGTATAACCGGCCACGAAGAGGAGCGATTGCCAGCACTGCTGCGCTCCTGCCAGGACTCTGACCCCGGCTCCACGGCAGGCAGAAGGTCTCCGAGAAGTGGCTGGCGGTGCGTGTCCTCGGCGCGGCGGTGGGCCTCGGAGGTGCCTGGAGAAGGAGCGAGCTCCGGCGTTGCCTTGACAAGTCCGCGTGGTATCAAGCGTGCTATCGTATCAACGGCGCGGAGCAGGCCCGGTCTGCGTCTGAGCCGGGGATTTGGCAGCGGGGAGCAGGCATCAACGCTGGCACGTGCGCCAGGCGCTGAGGCAGATGTTGATGCCGGCTTTGATGTTTAATCCAACGTTTTGGAGGTTCAAAGTTGAGACCCGAAGAGCTCTCGCAGGAGCAGGAGGATAAAGAGAAGCTCGGTTCTTTCAGAAGATCAGACGGAACAAAACATCCTGAAATTCAGGACTAACCTGAACCTTGGTGTTTGTTCTGTGAAACTGGGCAGCGCAGATCCCGCTGGAAGGAGCGCTCGGCCGCGTGGAGGAGCTGGGGTGGGCCGACCTTCCCATCACCTGGCAGTGGGCCCGGCAGCCCCGTGCTGTCCATAGATCAGCAGCCGACCACTGCAGAGCGCTATCTGTGTGATTTTTGGCCCTAGAGCTTGTGTGGAATAGTGACCTCTGATGAGCACTGGGATTTCTGGTCTGCCAGAGCTCCAGCTCCATCCGCTCTTTGTGGGAGATGATCCCGAGAGCTGACTTTTTCCACCTGTGATGGAGATGATGTCTCAGACAAGTGAGTCTCCCCAGGGTAGCACCGTGTGGAATGCTTTGGGCTCTTGAACTTCCTGAGGTGCCACCGCTGCTTGTCCTGGCCTCAGCCACAGCCCGTAAAGTGAGCCTGCACCGCTGCCGCTTCTGTCGGCGGTGAGGCGGAGCTGTGACGGTGAGAGACTCTTGGTGGAGTAATTTCATCTTGGTTCTCCTGGTTTTTCTTTCAAGAGTGGCTACTGAATTCCTCCCGTAGCTCCTTTGTGCTTTGCTTTTGCCTCCCGAGACCGATCTTCTGTAGGTACCCTAAAATGAAATTCTGAGTCCGTGACCTGCGCGTGTCAGACTAGATCTTCGCGGCCGGTGCCCGCATTGCTTGGCTGAGGGGCGCGGATCAGAAGGCAGTGCTTGTTGCCTGCTCCTTTCTGCAGCGGGCGATGACTTCATTTTCCTCTCCTGCTTGCCACAGATATCAGGAGCCGGCTCCTTTCTGCCCAAGTACTCCTATCCATCCAACAGAAGCGCCCTGGGGCGGATCACGTCACTTGGCTGAACAACACAGAGCTGCGCCGTGCTCGCGCGGTTCCGCCGTCGCTGCGGTGAGCCAGGGGCTGGCAGTGCCGTGGGGACGTGGCGCTGAAGCTCTCCAGGTGCGGCTGCACGCCGGCTGTCGCGCCGCCTCTGCTGGCACGCGGCGTTTCTCCTGCCGTGAGGGGCAGCGACGTTTCCGCGCTGATAGCATCTCCGCTCCGCGGCAGCCACATTCTTCAGCCACCGCTGCCGCCTTCCTCCCCTGGCCGTGAGCCTTGGGTCCTGCCCGTGCTTGCCGCACAGGCTGCTTTTAGTCCCTCGCAAGCAGGATTTTCCAACGAGCAGGCTTCGGGAGAGGTGTAGCCCACGGACGAGGTGCCGCTGTTGCGGTGCCCGTAGCCCAGGCTCCGGGGAGGCGGCAGGCAGGTCCTCCTCGTGCTCTTTTTGGGGTGTTGTGCAGGAGGGGAGCCCTCCGGTTTCCCGCTGTGGCGGTCAGTAGCCTCGCCGGGACCTGCTGCAGAGTCCTGCTCCATCTCTGCAGCTCCTTCAGGATGGGAATTGGCCTGGGAGGCGTGCTGCGTGGCGTGGGGGTCTGCCGAGGGGTGGGCTGTGCCCCTCGCCTTCTCTCGCGGGGGTTTTGGGGTGGGCGCCCGAGTCCCAGCTCACCCGGTGTGCCCGGGGAGGCGGACCTGGGCGTGCAGCGTGCCGCGGTGGTGGACTTCTCGAACGCCTGTAGATTGGGGTATGGAGGAGACTTAACCCTGACAGGCAAACGGCTTCAGGGCTGAGGAACTCGGCCTCGGAGCCCAAGGACTTGGTGATGTGCAGAACAGCACAAGTCACCCTCAGAGCCCCGGGGAGGGTCTGTGGTGCGCTTCAGCTTTGTTCCTTAACTAATTGGGTCCAGAACCTGCCAAGTGGGAGCTTTACCCACTAGGGCAGCTCTCAGCCCTGTTCACACGCCCTTGCAAGAGGTGAACTCAGAAACACGAGCGCTGGGACGCGTACAGGGGCTCCCAAAAGCCAGCACCCGCCGTGCAGCTGCCAGGCGGAGCCGTTTGACCTCGGTAGGCAGCAGCACCTGCAGACAGCCCTGCCAGCCGCTGCTGCTGGTCGCGTGCCCACGGCGGATAACGGCGTGCGCAGGGCCTGGGGCAGCCTGGCGGGCATCCTGGGAGCTGCGCTCGGCGGGCTGGGAGCCGCGGGGATTTGCCCTTTGTGGTCAGGAGGGGGACTGGGATCGGTCTAAGAGGACAGAGCTGCTTCCCTTAGCCCAGAGAGAAGGGGTTGGTTAAAGACGGGTGAGCGCCTGGCCGCAGGAAGCCAAGTCCCTCGTGGTCTCCGGCACTTAGCGCGCGTGGCTTGCTTGGGTCTGATTTTGGGGTGTGTGTTGCTGGCCCCAAAAGCGAAGCCTGGACACGCTGGCTAATACCAAAGCGTGGGCCTGAGAGCAGGCCTGGCTGGAAAACCAAGGGTATGGGGCAGAGGAGCAGGAGCATCTGCCGTGGGTTGAGTATCAAAGGTTTGCAGGGGGCTTCACGCTGCGAAATGAGTGTGTAAATCCTCCGACGCCCCACCTGGCTTCGGCTTGCTGGGCACCTCCTTCCCTGTGCCCAGCGCCTTGTGGCGAGCTCAGGGTGCTGCGGCTCCAGGAGCAGCACGGCTGTGCGTTTGGAAAAGCAGAAGGACCTGATTCTCCGGAGACGCTGTACGTCAGGAATAGAGCTGAGGAGCTCTTGCTGTCTTTGCTGGTAGCATCAGCTCTTGCAATTAAAGCCAAAATGAAGGGGGTGGCGAGGCAGGAAGTCCTCTGTCCACCGCGAGGAGGTCTGCGTGTATCAGCTGGCTGGCTCGGATATCCTAATTAACGTGCTGATTTGGTTTCCTTTCTTTAATCAGGTTCCCAGGATCCCTAGGATGAGGCTGCTGTGACGGAGGGGCAGATCCGCTGCCTGCGCTGCCGTGCCTGCCGACCCCCTTCCTGGCTGAGCGCCGTCCCCGGAGCCGCTGGGCAGAATGACTGTCGGATGTGTGCTGCAGCCCCCTGTCCTGGGGAGGACTTTGCTCCCCGTTCTGCTGCTGGCGGCCTCGGCTCACTGCCACTGGCCCAGCGAGCCGGCCGAAGTGGTGCGGGACTGGGAAAACCAGCTGGAGGCCTCCATGCACTCGGTGCTCTCGGACCTCCGAGAGACTGTGCCGGCCGTGGTGGGCATACCGGACAGCTCCGCCGTGGTGGGCCGCTTCTTCAGAGTCTCCATCCCCACAGATTTAATTGCTTCCAACGGAGAGGTGGTCCAGGTGAGAAATGTCGTTCCCCAAGGCTCGTTTTCAGTTCTGTCCTTGCAGGAGTCTCGCTAGTCACCCCACGAGCAGGGGGTCACAAGCACTGCTGTAGCAGCCCTGAGGTGCTGTAGGGCTGTGGAAGGATTTATTGGTTTTAAATCATTTTTCTTACCTCATTGTAAAGTTTCTTTCCTCTACAGTAAGGCAGAGAGGAGGCGCCTCTCTTCACGGACAACCGATCAGGTTTGTTGGCTGTGTTTAAATGGTGAAATCCTCAGCCCGTGGACGATGGGCACGTTCCTGAGGTGTTGCCTCGGGATCAGGGCAGCCACGAATTCCCTGGGACTGCCCTGACGCTCGGGGAGCTTGCTTTGCTATGGTAACAAAATATTGTTAGACAAATAGACCTTGTTCTGCGAGCAGGGCTCTGGACTGTGTTGGCCACAGTCTCTCCTGACCTTGTCCCCAAGTCCTCCTGGGGAAGATGAGAACTTTTCTTTTGATCTGACTTGTCCTCGAGGTTCTGGCACCGCAGGCACCCAAAAACTGGGCTGTGGAAGCGGTCCTGAGGGCAAGGAAGTGTCAGAATAGCCCGGAGGAAGACAGACACGCTGCCAAGCACACGTTGGTTCATCTTTAGTCCTTTTCTGGAAGGGTGCTGAGAAGTCGTCTCAGCCTCTGCCTGCTTGGGTGGAGAGTTCAGAAGACTGTTTTGAAAAGAAAACCGAAAATCACCTTCCAAGCTTAGGCATATTTTTTTCAGAGAGCAGACTTGAAAAATATTTTTAAAAATCCATTTTGGGGAAACGCTATAAAAAGCCATCCTTCTGGTGCGTCTCAGCAGATCAGAGGGAGACGGAGAGCGAGGCAGGAGGCAGTCTGACATCTTGGCTTCTCCTCGGAGGCAGGTTTGTTTTAGCTCCGCGTGCTGTCGCGCAGTCATCTCCATCCAGATCTGTGATCTCGCCGTCCCCAGCGACGGCGCCAGGACCGCGATGTGCCGGTGGTGGGCAGAAAATCGGCAGAAAGCGTCCGACGGGACGTCAGAGCCCGGGAAGGGGGAAGAGCTGGGGGAGCCCTGGGAGGAGAGGAGATGGAGGTGGGACGGGCTGGTCGCAAAGCAAAGACCGAGACATTTCACTGAGGAGCGCGTGGCTGCTTTGGGAGTGCAGAATGCCTTCTGGTGGCACGGTGAGCGCCAGGCAGCTGCTTTGGAGGGAGCAGACTTCAACGTGAATCTTTAGGAGCCAGAGTGGTGCTCGGGGCTGCTGTGCCCGTGGGCCCTACGCCCGCTGCCTGGCTCCATGTGTGCTGGGTGCCGCTGCCAGGGCCCAGGGGGCTTTATCCTTAGCTGTGAATCCCCCCATACTTCTGAGGGAGCTGCCAAGGTAACGTGTTCCAGAAAGGAGAACTTTGGTTTTGGAGTTTTGTATCCGTGGCTTGTTTAGGCGTTGCCTAATGGCTACTTTGACAGCAAGAAGTCATTCCTAGTGCTTGCTCACCACCACGGCTTCCCCTGCCTCCTTTTCCTGGCACAGTAGTTGTCTTTGATAGTTCCAGCAGCTGCAGGAAGACTCCACGATACGTTATTTCAACCCAACCCTTCAAACAACGCTTCCACCGCTGCAGAGTGCAGGCGCGTTAGCTAACAGCAGCAGGTGCCCCAGGAGCAGTTGCTGGGTGCAGTTCAGCAGAGGCTGGGAGCGATTTCCACGCTTGTCCCTGGGCTTGCCCGGATGCACGTCGCATCCGTCCGCCTTGAAATCGATTTTAGAAGTGAGGCAGGCTCTGGGGCAGCGGCCTCGTTGGGCTGGTGCATCTGGAAGGGCTCTGCCTTGCAGCGAAAGCTGCGTTGGCTGCCAAGCACAGCCCACCTTCCCCCTGGGGATTTGACTCCTGGCTAGGGAGAGCTGCGTAGGCAATTCTGGAGCGCTGGGGTGCCTTTTTTGTTTTACCATCAAGCTTCGGGGCAAGCTGCTCGGCTCTTTTTCTCAGGCTGCCTTGTATTTTTCAGCCAGAGCAGTAAAAACGTAACGCATCTGGATCTAGGGGAGGTGTGCTTGCCAATACTCGGTCCCCTTAAATTTCTAAGAAATGGTGTATCTCATTTAAAAATCAAATAGCTGACAGTCGGTGTCCCCAGACCGCCAGGAGCTCCCCGTCTGGAGCCCAAGGAAGGTGTGAGCGCTTGGTTTCTAGGTCATTCCCACTGATTACCGTACCGTGGTGGGGAGTGCCTCGGAGCTGCTTCTCAGATCCTCTCCCTGCTCGTTAGCAGATTCCAGCCGACCCGTAGACAAAATAGTTTTCTCTGCAAACTCGGCTGTGGGATGGAAACAATGCCAGGCATCCGCGGCGCTGCGGAGGAGTGCCTTGCAGGCGCGCTCCTGCACAGCTGCGTGGGCTCTGTGCGCCCAGGTACGTGCTCCTGGGAGCGGCTGCGGGCGCTCCCCTGCCCGCCTGGGGACAGGCGAGGTTTTACGGCCGAGCACAGAAGCGAGCTTCCTGCCGCGCGCCCGGCAAAATGCAGAGGTGGACAGGCGGGGAAGCTGGGAGGAAAAAAAGAAAGCCCCAGCCTGCTAACGGTTTTGTGAGTTAATTAACTTCAGAGCCTCTGCTCCGCCGCGCTCGGAGCCAGCACGGCGTTGTGGCGCTGCACCCCGTGGCTGGAGATGAGAACCAGGGGTCCCTGCCAGGGCTCTGCAGGGCCTGAGCTGCTGCGTCCCCGCGGCTGCCCGGCTGGGTCCTGGCGTGGCGGAGCTCATCGCACCCTGAAAGCAGCCGGATTTCCCGCTCCTATTGCTTCCCCTGGAAGGCTGTTCCAGAACTTGGTTGTTCTGATTAAAAACGCAGCTTGTAAGCCTAAATTTAGAGATGGCTGGAAATATTTAGACGAGCTGCCCTTTAGCTTACATCTCTCTCCACCTTCATAATATTTACTTCCTTTATGTATTTATAAGTGACAGGCGTATTCCCGTCCTGATTTTATTAGGTTAAACAAGCCAATCTCTTTAGTCTTTCCCCATAAAATAAGCTGGTTTTTTTTTCCTCTCCTCATCTTTGCAGCTGTCTTCTGCACCTCTTCCAGCTCGAGTTTAGTTTTCCTGTGGCTGCGTGACCGGCGCTGTACAAAACACTCCAGGTGAAATTTTACCAGGGCCTCGTGCAAAGGCATCAGAACTTCCTCTTCTTTGCTGTAAATAACCTGTCCTGTAACTGTGCTTTTCCACGTCTGCCTTACTTCAGCTCAGACATCTCATGATCAGATGAAGTGTCCAAGTCTGTAGGTTTTTTCCGCTTCCAATCCGTGAGATATCCCAGAAGAGCGCGTTAGGCAAGGGAGCAGTCTTTGATTAGGCGTTGCTGATCCTGAGGTCTGTCTCTCCGAGGTCTGACACTCCACTTTTTAATGTTGTCCCATTTTTCCTGTGTGAAAATCTAAGCCTCCTGTCCCTGGGTGACAGAACAGAGCCGAGGCAAGGCGAGCAGCACCTCTGCCAGAGCTGGGGACTGGCTCTTTGGGCAAGCACGTCCCGCTGCTCCCGTTGCCCCCAGATGTTGATTCCCACTCGGAGCAGGAAAGCCGACACTGGGCTTGGCCCACCAAAGAAAAGCCACACCAGGGAGGGCGTTTATGTGGTGACTGCACCGTCCCGGCTTCCAGGAGTTGGTCTGGCTGATGTGGGAACCGTTGTTGAAAGCATCCAACATCTCCACGTCTGTCAGAGGCTTTGTGGTGCCGAGCTGAGAGCCAGAGGCAGCGTTTCTGTCATCTGGCTGCAGGGAACAGGAGACATCTGGGCTTCGTGTGCCTCCAGAAACACCAGGCCGTGCACCCAGATCTTCCCGTGGAGTGCAGTCCCAAGGCGTGCACCCAAAATACAACAGCTGGGTGACTTCTTACCGCTTGTGCATCCCTCACAGCGGTCAGCAGAGCCAGCGCTCGCTGTGTGAGCAGTGTGCTGCCTCTTCCCCGGGGAAGTAAAGATGCTGCCTGGCAGTACAGGGCTGTCGTGGCCCACGGGCACGTGTCACCTTTGTGAAACACCTCGCTCGAGTGGCTCCAAGGCAGAATGGAAGGAAAGGTGAGGCTGCAGGGCGGGCAGGTGCTAACGGGATGCAACAGCCTCCTGCCAGCACGTGCAGGCTGCCCACCCTGAGTACTCCCTGACACTCCTCACCTTCTGGTGACCGTAAGGGCCATGATTCAGGCCTGGGACAGGTCCCAGGTAGCAGGTCTGCTCCTTGGCTGATGCTAATAAGTTTCCAGGTGAGCACCGCTGAGTCTTCCTGGTCCTGGCTCCTTAGTTCTCGGTTGTGATGTGCACGACCTCCCCGGGGCTTTGTTGGGAAGGCAGTGAAACACACAGTGGGGCTCCCCAGAAGCTGCCACTCCGTGCAAAGGTGGCCAAGAGATGAGAGCAGCGGGAGTAAATCAGGTAGCCGCTGTCCGTGATGCATGTGTGCCGTGGGTTCTGGGGGCAATGCGAGCATCGCCGGTTCATCTGGCTAAAAAGGAGCCTTGCTTTCCAAGCAGGAGCCTGGCTTTCTGAGGGCGATTCTATTTGCTGCCTATTTACTGAGCGGCGTTTGTCGAACAGCTTTACCTGTCAGACTGCAGGGGCCTTCGTTTCTGAACAGGATCTGTGGAGCTCGAGTTGCAGGAGCCCTGAGGTTGCGATGTGGTGTGGGTGCTGTGCGCAGTGCCAGCCCCTGCTCCGAGGCCTGGGCAAGGGGCCAGGCAGCAGAAGCCAGCCTTGAAATACCAGGACACGCTGAGTTTTATGGAGGAGAAGCACAAAATACTGTTGTGTTTTGTTTCTTCTCCTGCAGCGTTCCTTATTTCAAAGATTTTTAACTGCATGTGAATTTTAACAGCGGTATTTCTCAAAGAGTGGGGGATAAGCGAGCAGTCCCAAGGGGCTGCGTGGCCGAGCTGGGCATCCCAAAAGGCTCCGCGTGCTGACCGGCCTGAGCTTCGTCTCGCTCCCAGGGCCCTCGGTTTTCTTAGACTTTGCCTAAGGAAAAGGCATAGCAACAGCAGCTATTTACAGGGAGCGCGCTGGGAGAAATGGCAACGTCTGGAACAGGTCCAGGCAAAGGAGGTCTTGGGCAAGGCTGTGCTTCGCCACGGCGCTGCAATCGGAGAGATAAGATGAGCTGATAAGATTTCTGCTGGGGGGCCGAGGGGGCTGCTTATCTTTTTCCTGCAGCAAAACAAAGCCGGGGAATTTGGCATTTTCAGCGCGCGCTTAGTAACGAGCTCTGAATTTGGAGGAGTGGAAAAAGTGACTCAATCTAATTATAAACTAGCTTTTCAGCCGGGCCGGGAAGTTCCTTGTTTTGTCCTGCTCTTACGGGTTGTTGCCCTGAGCATCCGGGGAGCCTGAAATGAGGTGGTGGAGTCCTGTGAACAGGCTGACCTGAGACTGCTGGACCGGGCTCGCCTTTCCTCGCCGCTGCGCTGAATGCCAGCTTTCCAGTAATCTGCTGATGGCAGGAAGAAATTGCAGGGCTGGTGAGCTGCGCGGCCGCCGCGCTAAACCCCCGGTGCTTGGCATCCCCGCCGTGTGGTATTTTCGCTTCCCTTTGGCCTTTCACTTACAAAAAGCCGTGCTGAGAGAAGAGACCGACTCAACTTTTCTTTTTGGGCCGTTTGAGGCTTTTCCTGCCCCGCTCGCCCCCCGCCCGGGCGAGGAAGCGGGGCGTGGGCAGCTGCGCCCGCTTGCTCTGACAATGAGGCTAAACAAACCCTTCCAAGCCGGCCGCGCGAGCCGATGAAAGGGGCATTTCTTGGGACACTCAATGTTTTGTCGTGACCTCCCGGTGAAACAGCTGTTGTGTTCCCTCGCCCAGGCAGAGTGGGACTCTGAATAGTGCCCTTTGAGCGAGCGCGGAGGCGCAGCTGGAAGAGAAGCCGTCACGGTAGGAGTATGCGAGAATGGCACGAGCTGGGCGTAGCGGCCCCAGCGCGAGGCCATTTTGCCGAGAGGAAGAAGCCGGCGGAGCAAAGCAGGCCAGTGCGGCCGAGCACACATCCACAAAGGGAGCAGCTTCCCGTGCGGGGTCTTTGCCTGCCCAGCCCTGGGAAATGGGTGAGCGGCGGCGCAACGTCGCGGTCAGGTTTCCATAGCCACACAACAGTTGTGTCATCTGGTTCCCTAGGGACTGAAGCTCGAACTCCAGGTCTGAAGGCCGGGACCCGTGGCGCAGCCCCCACCACCTCGCTGTCCCTTAGCTTTCCCAGCCAAAAGGTTTGTGTTTTTCTGAAGGCAGCAGCTCCGATTCCCAGTGACCTCCAGGAGACGAAGGCTTCAAGAGGTGCCCATCTTCCTCACCGCTGCTTTCTGCCAGGCGAGCCCCACGCGACGCCCCAGCTTGCAGTTCTGCTGCATTTCAGGAAAGCTCTGGGGCTGAGGCTGCCTATTGCTCCTGCTGCCAAAGCTGCCCCTAGCAGCGGGCTGAGATGAAGCCTGGCCTTAGGCAAACAGCTTAAATTTGACTCTTTCTTTGCAGCTATATTTACATTTGAATTGTCTCCTCCTTTCCGATTTCTTTCCCCTGCCCGCTGATTAATTGCTTGCAGAAGCAGTGCTTGGGTCAGCCCTGAGCACAGTTCAGCTCACACGCAGAGGGCTCCGCTCTGTTTTTTTCACGTTATTGGCCACGTGTGTCCAGGTAATGCCGAAGGAGCAACCCAGAGGAAGGGGAGTCTGTTGTACGGTAAATGACCATCGGTGGTGATGCTCCACATGCAGTTACCGGCAGACGGCTCTGCGTGTCAGCAGCAGCCGGGCGCAGGGAGAAGAGGCAGTGGAAGATCTGGTGGAGCTGCAGGAGCATCCACACACCCACTCCTGCCCGAAAGCAGCCAGGATTTTTTCAGGACTGACTTGGGAGCGCTCAGGAAGCCCAAATGCGGAGTCCTCGGCTGCCCCTGCTGGCAGGGGGCTCGCGGTATGGGCTGGGAAGGTCAGCGGGGTTGTGCTGGTGTGCTAGTGCGAGCCCTGTGCCTGTTCCTGGCAAGGACTTGCTGCCTCCTTTCTGCAGGATTCAGTGGAAGGAGGAGGAGGACTGAATACTTGGAGGATTAGAGGGAACTTTTGTAGGCAAGAATTTTTATTTTTATTTATTTATTTTTTTTTGCGCCTGAATTCCCTTGGAGGCAGCAGCTTTGCTCACTTCATTTTCTTGTCTTTGTCTTGCAGGCTACAGGGCTTTGAGATGGGAGTTTAAAAAACAAATCAAATGGAGCTATCTTCCTGTACGAGCTGCCTGACTGCTCCCGGCCAGCCTAAAAATAACAGGCCGTGTGTATCCAAAGGGACTTTGTGAGCTGGGTCTTCAAAGCCAGCCAGACCACGGCACGTACTTAAAATTGCGAACATGGCTAATTTTTTAATGGCCTTCTACACACTGCTAGGCTTGTGTAATCTTTAGCCGATAAGCGTTCGTTTACAATTATCTCAAATAATAGGAAAACAAAGGCCGGCTTTTTTCTTGAGCAACAGAAGAGTTATTTTGAAACCAGACACCTCGTGAGAAACGGCAGGGCTTAAGGCTGATATTTGCTGTGTGCGTGGAAAACTTCGTACATGAAGACTAGAGATCCCGAATCATTAACTATGTGCCGCCTTAACAAATACCGTTTGAAGCAATATTTGGAGGAAATGTTGCTAGAACAGAGTCCAGGGCTCCGCTCTGGTTTCACAGCGCCTTGCGGCTGGGCTCAGGCACGGCCGTGGCGTTGGAGAGCCGTCACTTGTGGCCGTCCTAAAGATTTCCCTGGGGAGGCACAGGCATCTTCACGGGTTTCGTGTGCGTAACCCATGTAAACTTGATTTTTTTCTGATTTTGCAGAGCCTCGAGAAACAGTCTGCACGTCCTCTCGGGCTGAAAAGCTAGCTCAGCAGTTTTTAAATCAGGTTTAAGTGGTTTTATAAATGTTTTGCAGCCATCGCGTCCCCGCTAGAACAAGCTGTCCTGGCAGGTGATTGCCTGGCCTGGTTTTGTTTCCTAGAAGAGCCTGGTGCTCGGTGTTAACCTGCACTTTCATTTTGTAGCGTGGGCCCTGAAGAATGCGAGCAGTGTCCCAGGTCAGGCCAGGTGCCCTTCGAGACCCCTGGGGGGAGCAGGGGGCACTCCTCGTGCACCAGCCTTTATCGGGGCGGGTGGCCGTGCCCCTCTGAAGGGCCCTTGCCGTGCCCATGCGCTGCTCCTCTGGGCTGGGCAGGGTTTGGCCTCATCTGGAAGGGCTGAAGAATGGTTTTCAAAGCAGAAGGGGTCAGGCTGACTTGTGTCTTGCCTGGCAGACCCCCGTTGTGTAAGCCTCGACGGTGCCGCGGCTTTGTCCGGGCTGCCTGCGGCGCGGCCGGCTGTGGCCGAGGGGCAGCGGCACCGTCCGGCCCCTGCTGCTTGAAACGCGGAGTTGTGCGGGGGCTGCCCTGACATCTGGGGTGCTAGGAAATGGTGCAGGCTCTGAGGAGGGGCACGAGCACAAGGCCATCTCCTCGTCCGGCAGGGCAGCGCCAGGCCGTGGCCGCGTCCTCTTCTGGAGCGTGAAATGCCCGAAAAGGACACCTTGTTCCTGCCACAGGGAGGCCCGGCCCAGCGTGCCCGGCTCAGGTGGAGGCCTGGCTTTCCTCCGGGCCACCCCGGCGTAAAAGCAGCTTCTGTTCTTGCTATGGTGGGGAGGAGGGTCTGGCAGCGCTGCCAAAAACCACGGCTTTCTGCCGGGCAAGCGGGTAAACGGCACAGGCGGGTGGAAGGAGGTGCACGTCTCAGCCTGGGCTCGGGTGGGCTGGCTTTCTGCGTCTGGTGCAAGCGGGAACCCTCGTTCCCTGCTCCCTGCCGCCGCTTGTTAGGAGTTAACTAAAAGATGTGCTAACAGCTTTAAACTCTGCTCTATAAAGCGTACCGAGCGCGTCTCGTGATGTGCTCTCCAGCTTGTCTGGGCTGGCAGAAAGCGAGGCTGATTCTTTGCGGATGAGAGGAAGAGGGGTGGTGCCCTCGCAGCCCTGGCTGAAACCCTCCGCTGCTCCTGCACAAAAGCTTTCTCATGCTGCCGTCCCCAGTGGTCTTTCAGGCCCTGTGTTATCCTTGCCTCCTCTTCTTCCTCTCCTCATCCTTTTGAAGTAGGGGCTTTGTTCTTTGTAGGTGAAAAGCACAAAAAGAGCCAGCAGTTCTGCGAGCCTTTCCCTGGAGCTCTTGCTTACAGGGGTGGGGAGAGGGACCCCGGCGTCGCAGCCTGCAGGGGACATCGCTCTGTGTCCGTGTGTCCCAAAGCAAGGACAAAGCACAGAGCTGTGCAGCTGGCTGTTCCCTGGCGCGCTCTGGGCCGTGCTGGTGGCACAGGGGGAGGCACGGGCCTGGTGGCACTTGTGGCAGAACCGGGGCCTTCTCCATGTAAGCAAAGCAGGCCAGGAGTCTGGCGAGAGACCTTTGTGGGACTTTATCAGCTCCTGTGGCTCCTTAAGTCCTTTGGGACCGGCACACCCCACAGAGCCAGCCCTTGTCACCACTCTGAGGAGATGCCTCGGGCTGCTCTGCTCCGGACGGGTGGTTCCTTCACCAGTTATTAGCCTTCACATTTCTTTTTTCTTGATCCTTTTGATGAAATGTTATTGCCGGTAGAACCCGCCCTAATGCCATGCTTCTAAAAACACCTTCTTCTGTCTCTTTTCTGGTAGATCTCCGAAGCTGGGAAGGAGTCCTTGCCTTCTTGGTTGCACTGGAATGCAGAGAGCAGCTCCCTGGAAGGGCTGCCCCTCGACACGGATAAGGGCGTCCACTACATCTCGGTGGCCACGCTGCAGCCCTTCCCGAACGGGAGCTACGTGCCGCAGACCACAAATGTGTTCTCCGTTGAGGTCCACCAAGAAGACCACAACGAGCCTCAGTCGGTGCGAGCGGCGGTCCAAGACACAGGCGAGGCAGCGCCGTTTGTGTGTGGTGCAGAGGAGCCAGTCACTGTCCTGACTGTCATTTTGGATGCCGACTTAACAAAAATGACACCAAAGCAGAGGATCGAACTTTTAAACAGGATGAGAAGCTTCTCGGAGGTGGAGCTTCACAACATGAAGCTGGTTCCTGTTGTAAATAACAAACTCTTTGATATGTCAGCCTTCATGGCTGGACCGGGCAACGCAAAGAAGGTGGTGGAAAACGGGGCCTTACTCTCATGGAAACTGGGATGCTCTCTGAGCCAAAACAGCGTACCCAACATCAGCAAGGTGGAGGCTCCGGCTAAGGAAGGAACTATGTCTGCCCGCCTTGGCTACCCCGTTGTGGGCTGGCACATCGCCAACAAGAAACCTCACCTCCCAAAGAGGATGCGTCGGCAGATCAACGCCACGCCGACGCCTTTGACTGCCGTGGGGCCGCCCACCACCGCCGCGCAAGAGCCACCGACGAGGATCGTCCCCACCCCAACGTCGCCTGCCATTGCGCCCCCCACGGAGACGACGGCACCCCCCGTCAGGGAGCCCATCCCACTGCCGAGGAAGCCTACGGTCACCATCAGAACGAGGGGCCCCATCGTCCAGACACCCACTCTTGGACCCATCCAGCCGACCAGGGTGGTAGAAGGCACCGGTACGGCCTCCGTGCCGATTCGCCCCACGATGCCTGGGTACGTAGAGCCCACCGCGGTGATCACGCCGCCCACGACCACCACCAAGAAGCCGAGAGTCTCCACTCTGAAGCCCGCCACGCCATCCACGACGGATTCCTCCACAGTGACGACACGGAGGCCTACTCGAAGGCCCAAAACGCCCCGTCCCACGAAGCCTCCCAGCACCACCAGATCCCCGATCTCCAAGCTGACCACCGCCTCGCCGCCGACCCGCGTACGCACCACAGCTAGTGGGATCCCCCGGCCCTGGGAGCCAAACGAGCCACCCAAGCTGACAAACCACATCGACAGGGTTGACGCGTGGGAGGGCACTTACTTCGAGGTTAAAATACCCTCAGATACCTTTTATGATAAGGAAGATACCACCACTGACAAACTGCAGCTGACCTTGAAGCTGAAGGAGCAGCAGATGTTAGAGGAGAATTCGTGGGTCCAGTTCAACAGCACAAGCCAGCTCATGTACGGCATGCCAGACCACAACCACATCGGGAAGCACGAGTATTTCATGTATGCCACAGACAAAGGCGGGCTTTTTGCCGTGGATGCTTTTGAAATCCACGTCCACAAGCGCCCACATGGGGACAAGTCTCCAGTGAAGTTCAAGGCCAGGTTGGAAGGAGACCACAACGCGGTGGTGAATGACATCAATAAGAAGATCATGCTGGTGAAGAAGCTGGCTCTGGCGTTCGGCGACAGGAACAGCAGCACCATCACGGTGCAGGACATTGCCAAAGGCTCCATTGTGGTGGAGTGGACAAACAACACGCTGCCTGTTGAGCCCTGCCCCCGGGAGCAGATCCGGACTTTGAGCAAAAAGATTGCAGATGACTCGGGGGGGCCAAGCCTGGCCTTCTCCAACATCTTACAGCCCGAGTTCAAGCCCCTGAACGTGTCGGTGGTCGGCTCCGGCAGCTGCAGGCACATCCAGTTTATCCCCGTGACGAAGGACGGACGGGTGATCTCGGAGGCAACGCCAACGGTGGCGGCCGGCAAAGACCCTGAGAAGAGCAGCGAGGATGACGTGTACCTGCACACCGTCATCCCCGCCGTGGTGGTGGCCGCCATCCTCCTCGTGGCCGGCATCATCGCCATGATCTGCTACCGCAAGAAGAGGAAAGGGAAGCTCACCATCGAAGACCAGGCCACCTTCATAAAGAAGGGCGTGCCCATCATCTTCGCCGATGAGCTGGACGACTCCAAGCCTCCGCCGTCATCCAGCATGCCCCTCATCCTCCAGGAGGAGAAAGCCCCGCTGCCTCCCCCGGAGTACCCAAACCAGAGCATGCCTGAGACCACGCCGCTCAACCAGGACACCATCGGGGAGTACACGCCGCTGCGGGACGAGGACCCCAACGCGCCGCCCTACCAGCCGCCCCCCCCCTTCACCGCGCCCATGGAGGGGAAAGGCTCCCGCCCGAAGAACATGACCCCCTACCGCTCCCCGCCGCCCTACGTCCCCCCTTAATGAACTGGATGCCGTCGGGGGAGAAGGGGCCTCCAGTTCCACACCGGTGCTGTCTGTGGGCCGGCAGCCCCCTCGCCAGCCGGGAAGCCCGAATCCCAGCCCGCTCCCGAGCAGGCCCCCTCCGGCTGCGCCACACCAGAGTGCTCGTGGAACCTGGGGGACACTTGTTTTATTTTTGCCTAACAAGCTTTGGTTTTATTTTATTCATAGAGAAATTCTCGGCTCAAAAACCGTCCTTCTGGCGCCGGGCTTCCGGATGCGGCCGGGGCCGGCGCAGAGGGCAGGGAGGGGGGGACGAGCAGGCAGCACTGGGGTGGCACTCTGGGTCTCCGCTGTTTGCCTTTAACACTAACTGTACTGTTTTTTCTATTCACGTGTGTCTAGCTACAGGACGTAACATGAAAGGTAGCCTAAAAATAATTAAATTCAAGGGACTTTCTGAAGTTGATGTTTTTAAGTTTTTACAGTTAATCTGCTGTTACCTAAACTCGTATATATATAGTTCTGGGGGCTGGGGGGAAGCGCTGTGCCACAAATAAGCTCTGGGGGTGTTTGAGGCCTAGGGAGAGGGTGGACCTAGAGGCCAGCCAGCCCTGTCACTAGGGGGAGATCGGTTTCTTGGTTTGTTTTTGTTTTTGTTTTATTTTTTAATCAGAGAAATCCTATTTTTCTCAAGCATCATGAACTAGCCACCCGTTGAGTCGGAGCAGCCGCGGTGCTGCTCACCGGGGACTGACAGAGCCCCCGTCCGGGTGGGCGCCGGGGCCGAGGGGGTTTTGTAAGGGAAAAAAGCTCCCCGGGGCGTTTTGGGGACGGTTCCGTAGCACACTGCCATCTCTCCACCTTGGTTCCTCTCCGGGGTGATCCTGGCTGCTGCGCCACACGGCTGTGGGCACGGCCCCGCGGTCCCGGAGAAGTTTAACGAGGAGATAAAAAAAAAAAAAAGACAAAAAGAAAAGGATAGTGAATAGCCAAACAATCAGTGAACTCTCAAACCTAATTTTTTTACTAAATTTTTGATACAGCCTCGAATCGTTTTATTACAAAATATATATACATAAATATAATTAAAAACCGGTAACGCTGACAGCACTTTGTACGGGCTCAGCTTCTTCGTTGCCGGCTCGCGGGGCTGCCCGCTGCGGCTTCGTCTCCGCGGCCTCCGCTCCTGGCGGCCTCGCTCCTGCGGCGCCGCTGGGCCTCGGGGCCGCCTCCGGCCACGGATCCCGATTTTTTTATCGTTTTCCCGACCCCGGAGACCCGCGGGGACCCCCGAGGACGGGCAGGGAGCTGCGCGCGCCCCCCGGGGGGGGACCCCGAGAC
>CM021776.1:6088740-6128524 GCA_011076525.1 Nettapus auritus | reverse complement strand
TGGGGGGGGATCCCGGCGCGGTCCCGTGACGGGGTCCGTTGGGAGCAGGGCCCGTGGGGAGCCCCCGGGGGCCGTCGCGCAGAGCGAGCGTCCCTCCCTTTGTGCCTTTCTCTCCCCAGAGGCTGCGAGCAGGAAGGAGCCCGGCGAGCCGCGCTGCTGACATGAAGCCAAGATGGTGAGGAAGCTGGGGGCCGGTTCCGTGCCCTGCCGCAGGGGAAGGGGCGCTGGGCTGGCCGTGGCAGAGCTGCCGGCGCCTGGGCTTGCTGGAAGGTGCCCGCCCGGTGTCCGTGGAGGCAGGTGTGCGAGCGGGTCTGAGGACCTGGAGCGTAACCCCCTGCGTTTCTGAGTGGGGCTTGGGTGAGGAGGGGTGGAACCGAGTGCCGCTGGGTTTTCCGGTGATGCCAGGCTCGGTGTCCCTCCATCTTAAAGCTCTGAATCAGCAAGGCCTCTCTTTTTGTTCCTAGCAGTGTGCTTTAGCCTGTGCTGCCTGTCTCATCCCAGCCTGTCTTGCTGTGTTTCTGCTTTCTTCCCCTCAGATTTATCTGGCTTGCCTTGGTATTTAAAGCCCTCCTGAGATGAATCTAAAGACTGACCCTGGCTAACAAAGCACTGACTGGTGCCGTAGTGGCATGGGCATGGCTCTTTATTTATTCTTCAAGTAACATTTCTGGGGTCAGTTGACTGATTTTTGTAAAGGTAATGGGTCGTGTGTCCCACAAAGCAGGGTACTACAACATCTCGTGCAAAGTCTTTTTCTAGTGAACTGCCACGCGTGGCTGATAACTGATCTATGTGCATATGATCAGGTTTTCAAGGGAGAAAAATACTCTGTTCTTGTTACATGTCACCGAGCTAGGACTTTAATTCCTTTTTGCCAGAAAATCTGACAGAAGCTGCTAAGAGGTTTAGATGCATCATTTATTGGGTGTCGTCACCATAACCCTAAACAGGCCTATTAGGGACATCTTAATCCTATGTAGCAGTTCCTTGTCGTTGAGGTCGAGAGGTATTTTTCTGTGGTTGGGTTCACGTAGCACTGCCCTGAGGTAAGCGCTTTATATCGGTGCTGGAAGCGATGTGGTAGGCTTTGAAAAGATTAAGTAGCAACTCTTACATGCCACGATAACATTGGGTTGATGCTTCAGCCACGTAAAACTCTTATTTTCCCTCCCTTTGAGTTGTCCTATGGCTGATTTTTCATCTGATAGCATTAAGAAGTGTTTTATTTGCTCCCTAGCTCTTGCAGCACAACTGTTTGTAGCTGTCTAGCTCAACAACCTGTGCCATCCTGATTAGAACTTGCAGTGTCCTTTTCATGCCTGAGCCTGTTTTCCCCTCTAATAATGACTTTTGGGAGAGCAGGGGAAGGGATCTTGGGCTCTTTGAGGCAAAAGTCGAATGTATTTGAAGTCACTACAGCAGGGATCTGAAGAGGGTGGGTGGGAAGGGTGGTGTCCTCTTCTGAGCACTGTGTGCGCTTCTCTTGGGAGAGCTTATCCTGTAGATCTCCAGCAGGTCCCCGATGGCAGTTCTGCATGTTTCTTACATAGAAAAAAGAGCAAGTGAGCACGATTCTCTGTTGAAATGAGAAAGGGGGAGTTTCTGGGGTCTGCTTCCAGTCACCGAGAGTGTCGGTTGCAGCACCTTCTGGTGTAGCTCCGCAGTTGTTTTAAGCCCATGTAGTATAGACCCGGGCCACCAGGAGGGTCTTGTCTGAGTCCAGCCTTACCAGTTTGACCAGGGAGCTGATCAAGCTGAGGAGAAACTCCCCCCCAGACTTTCCTCCAGCTGTGTGTGTGTAGATGGCCTTCTGGCGGTGAGATGATGGTGGGAATGAGTGGCTGGTGGTGGAACCCAGCCTTACTCTGTTCGGTGGTACTCACAGTGGCTCTGGAATGTTGCAACAATGTTTACATAGATACATAACCATATATAAACACATACAGACACAAATGTGTACAGGACTTAGTGATGAGGAGAAATGTAACTATAGCGATTAAGCTTCTTTCCTGCTGCTTTTTTGAGTGTTGTCTTTGTGTGCTTCATCATAAGGATGGCCGTACTGGGCATGTCCTTCTGGTCAAATACGCTAGAAAGCAAAATCGAAACTAGACGTCCTCTGGGGCATCCCCTGTGAGGTAGACTGTACCAGTCACGCCAGCGGGCTTGCAAGTTACTCCGTTTTGTTGTTGGCAATATTGAGAAGTCAAGGTTAAAGTAGTGAGCATTCAGAGGTCAAAAAATGCCCAGGCTGAAGTTGTACAGGCAGCCGTAATCAGTTAATTAGCCTCCTGAACAAGCATTGCAATTTGTTCTTAATCATGCAGTTGCATGCTATTCTCGTCCACTCTAAGCTCCCTAGTTTTTTTTCTTCTCTCGTTCCCTCCCCCCCGCACGGAGCTTGTTCATTTATCAGACTCTGAAAATGTGACCTTGTGGAGCTTGACTAGCGCGAGGTGATGAGTCCTGTCCAGGCTGGGAGCTGTGTGTTGACCATCTGCTTCCGGGATACAGTCTCTTGGTTTAGTGGGTCATCAGCTGCTTGCGCAGATGTCGATCACTTGTCTCTTTAGATTTCAGTTTTGAGCAGATTCCTCTGTTTCTAAAGGTTGCTGTGGATCTGGTGAGTTTTGAGTGGCATGCGGGGTTATAAGGTGACTCTGTCTTGTGGTTTCCCTCAGAATAAGAAAGGTAGGTGTTAAGTTTGAAGCTGAATCTCCACAGCCTTCACTTTAGAAGGAGGTTTGTTTCTTTCATCTCTGGTTGAAGCCATAGGAAATCTGACAAGGGCTTTTTTGGGGCCGTTACTGAGGCATTGCACTGTAACCTTGGCACCTCACTTGCTGCCGTTAGATTGCACAAGCACCATCATGAGGTAGCTTGTAACAGGTTTGGGATGTGAGCATCAGAGTTCGGTGTTAGTGCTGGGGTTTTTAACCTTGGAAGGCTGCGAGTTAGTATTGCAGAAAGCTGCAACCCGCCTGCTGCTTCCTCTCGCTTTTGGCAGCGCCGGCCCATCGGTGGCGGTGCTGGGCAGGATGTAGGCTTCGGCTCGCAGAGCTTGTGTGTGGCAGAGCCCTTGCTCTGTGCTCTGTAATGTGACTTGCCTGCAAACAACTGCTGTTTCCGACTTCGAGAAGTCTCAAAAACCAGGCTGCTAAATGCAAGGGGTCCCTCGTGAGCTCTGAAACGGGCGAGCTAGAAGGAGGGAAAAAGGAAATGCGACAGAAACCTCTGCGAGAATCGTGTCAAGTGCTTGCATTCCTCGCGGCAAACCGAAGGAACCCCTCAGATACGAAGGAACCCCTCAGATGCGCGGGGGAGCAGCTGGCAGCCTTCCTTTTGTATTCCTGCTGTGACAGGAATGCAGAGCAGGATGCTGCGAGCGTTTAATCCCAGGTTTGTTGCTGCTGTCGGAAGGGTGGGGGGGAGGAGGAAGAAGAGACTGCATGGCTGCTTAGTTTCTGTTTTGCAGGCACTGCTTGTACGCAGTGCTTGTGCTGTTCCGATGTGGCAGCAGCTGTTATTTTTGGCTTTCCCAGTGTGCTGTTCGAGTAGACGTACTTTGTGATGGGTGCAGCTCTCTGAAGTGGCATGTTGGGCTGCTTGTGCTTCCTGCGTGGTCCCCATCGGGTGCTAACTACCCTGCAGCTAGCACTGAGGTGCAAGTTACTTGCCTTTGTTAATTTCTGTGTGCATTGTCAGTGGTATTAAGCGTGTGTAAAAGACGCGTCTTTAGGCTTTCTTTTACTTGGCATCACCCCGTCAGTGCGTGGACAGTTTCATTCACAAAAAAAGGATTTTATCCCCTTCCCTCGGAGAAGGGGAGTAGGCTTTGCCATGACAGGATGCCTCTCTGTCTGTCTAACCATGGCCGCAGTACTGAGGACACTGGTGCGTTTTTTCTGTTTAAAAATAACACGGGTGTAACTGCCACAATTATATTAGTAGAAGATTGGTGCCAACCAAATCTGATAAAAGCAGTAAAAAAAGGTTATGAGACTTAATATGCATATCCTGGTAGGATGTCGCGTCGTGTGGTTAAGAGCTCTGGCAGATAAGCTGTCTCTGATTTAGCTGTTGTAGCTAGGTTGTCTCCTCCACCAGCTGCACTGCTTCTTTGCCCAAAGCTACCTCCCTGGTGTTAGGAGCTGCAGCAGTGTCTGCTCAGCTGCTGCACTTCCACGCGCTGTGCTTCAACCTTTCTTCGTTAATATCCATCAGGGTGCTGTCTTGTCAGCCAGGCCAGAGGAAGAGCAGACACGCACCCCCTTCTGCTCCACCTGCGGGTTGGCCGTTCCCAGCTGAAGGATGGAGGAGGCGTTTGGCATCAGCGGTCCCCATCAGTTTGTCAGAGCGCCTGGCAAGTGTGTGAGAGTGTTTGTGTCCCGAAAGGCGCTCACTGTGAGCTCTGGTCCCAGCCTTGAGAGAGAGGGTGGTGTCAGACATTCTGAACTGATGAAGCAGGTAAAGGTCTAAACAAAAGCGAAGTTAGTCCTTGCTAACTTGTTTCCGTACGACATCTTGCAGGCTGGCTTGCTTCTGGCATCCTGTTCCCTCTTGATTGCGAGAGGTTGGCTCCATATTCCAGGGACTGCTCAACAGAGAGAGCTTGGGTGACATCGCTAAGGTAACTTTGCTGTTTTGCCCAGAGTACAAATGCAGCCACGTGAAATTATGATGCAGAGAGAACTTAGCTGCTTGCTTTTTACCTCTCATTTCATAATTTTATCCTTCAAGTGTATGGTTTATAGGAAGTAATGCTCTCGTCTTCAGAGGAAACTACAGGAGCGCCCAGGTAAATGCAGTAAACCATAGCGAAAAGCTCAGTCCTGTCTTACATTTGTTAACTTTTAATCAAATCAGTGTCAATTCTTTATAATAAGAACTAAGCTGCCAGGATTTGGAGGGCAACTCCAGTATGCTTTAGCACTTCTGGTCATTTGGGTGCCTGAATTGCTGCAGTTTCCTTACGGTAATTTCAGAACTTGATCGCTGTCTGTCTTTTCTTTCTGTTTTGAGTTCAGTTTGGTGAAAGACGATAGTATGGCTTGTGAGTCTTCCAGGCTGAAAGGTTGCTTTGTGCTCTTCCGAGTCTTTTGAGTTTGGAAGAAGCTCTAGTATACCTGCTGCTTCCCCCTGATCCTCTGTCATCAAAGCTATGACTCAGTAGTAGTAACTGTGGTATAAGCATTTGTTTGCCAAACAGACTTGACTGTTTTCATTTTCTCAGGAGACCGCAGTTGTAGATAGTGGTGGTGTTGCACAGATCACTTCTTTGGTGGGGAGGACCCTGGCCTGAGGATCTAACAGTCTTTGCTAGTTTGCAGCGGGTAACGATCAGAAGTGCCGAGCTGCACAGCTGCCTTCCTGGGGCAGAGAGAGAGGAGTGGCACAGTGTCTTCTCTGCAGGGTTCCTCCTGTGTCTTTGTCACAGCCAACTTGTGGCAGATTCAAGTGCTGATTCAAAGCTGAAATATCGTATAGCTGTGATGGGGCTCTATTTTTTTTTTTCTCTCCATGTAGTTTTGTGCTGAGCTGCGTTTTCCCTTTCTTTAAACTGTTGGTGAATTGAAATAAAATAGCTCCTCAGCCTTAATTCAGGCTAGTTGTCCACTGTTGGTATTGAAATGTTGCCAAGTGTTTTTAAATTGACTTTAGAAACATGAGCTAGGCACACGGAGGTAGGGCTGGCTGTTTGTTCCACATCCTTTGACACTACTGTCTAAGCAGCTTAAGCTTGCATGGGGAGGGCAGTCGTGATCTCATTACAGCTAACTACAGGTGATAAGCAGCTTTGACCACCAAAATCAGCGCACCGGAGCATGCAGATGTTGGTGAGTTATTTAAAGCAGGAGGGCTTTGGGAGAGAAGCCTAGGGGACCACGTAGCCCTGCGCCGTAGTGGCAGAATCAAACCAAGGAGTAACTGCCCTGAAGACATCGGAGCCACTGTGGAACATCAAGTGTAACTGCGCCCTTGTGGTGCTCGCAGCAGTGTTGTGAGCTGTAAGCAGAACTAGCCAAGTCCTGGAGCTTTGGAAGGCCCTCGCGATGTGTGCTGCTGCCTAGTGGAAGGAATACTGCACTTTTCCTCCAAACTCTGGTCTATGGGCAAGGCTGCCTTAGCAAACCTGAGGAGGCATGCCTGTCAGGTTCAAGGGGTGGAAAATAAAAAGCCCTCAGACTTTTAAGTCTGTCTCAAAAGGATTGTTAAAGCAGTCTGAACGATCAGTTTGAGTTAAAACGCTTTTTTTTGTAGATTGTTGTGGAGTTAAGTTGTTGATGAAAACAAAAACCCACACTGGGTTAATAATGAATGTACGGATTTTTGCCTAGATGAAGTGTGACTGTATGCACGATAATCGTGGGTGTCCTTACTTTTGGACGTATTGGAGTGGTTTGCTTTATTTCCCGTTTGGGCTGAGTCTTGTCAGTGGATTTCTTTGTTTTAAGCTGCCCAAGTGGCATTTTCTTTGGTTGGGTACAAATCTTCTTTATGTAATGAAGTCTAGTTCTTTGCAGTTCTTATCACAAACATTGACCTGAATACACTTACTAAAACCTGAAGGTAAGCTAAATCTGAATAATAAGTGCTATCAGGAGTGTTTTTAGTATCTTCTATTTTTATAGAACTGAGAGAAAATGGCTAGCACCGTTAGCCAGGCAGAGCGGGTAGCACTGGTTCCAAATAGCTTCTGCTCTTTATTCTTCAGGTGCTGTGCATGCTGCTATTTTTTTCGTGTAGTATCAGCACTCTGGGGTTCTTTTTTCCCCCCCAGAAAACTGCTCTGTTATTTATTCTTTATTTTAGTTACCTGAGATCAAATGCATCTTTGTTACCCTGGTCTGTTTGTTAGTCCTGTAGCATTCTTAGGACTGGAACTTCCATGTGTGTTTCAGCAGTTGAGAATAAAGAGAAACTGGTGATGGTTTGGCTTGTGTAATACCAGTCTTAGAAAAATGATTTCTGATTTGTAAATGCAGCTTGACCAAATATTCTTAGTTAAAATTAAGGGTACTAGATCTATCGTTCACCAGGCAGTAGTAAACCGATCTCTTTATGCACTGCTGGTTTCCTAAAACCGAGCAATTAAAGGTTACAATTCAGATTGTGAAGTGTTTGCAGACTGTTTCTTTTCCTTCATCCTATTGTGATATGACAACCAAAAGAAAATTCAATACCTTTAAGAAATTCTGGTAAGCACAGTGTCATGCAGTAGTGGGTTGGGCAGCTCGACTCTTTTGTGAGCAGAAAGCAGTGTGTTGTTCCAAAATGGCTTTCATTTGCAGTTTTCTTACTGTCTTCTTAGAACTCTTCTTAGAGCTGTTATTTTTTTTCCCATAGTGCTGATTAGCTTATGTCTTTCAGTCTGAGAGGCTACACTGGCAGCTGTTATCTCACTGTATTGAACTGGGGAAGAAAAAGAGGAAATCTGCTTTCCCGTATGGCCTGTGACTTACTGGAACCCCAGTAACCCAGCTGGCTGTGAGACATCTGATTTGGCAGACCGGTGCTTCGTAGAAGCTGCAACGTGGTGTTCCGGTAGCTTTAGAGGAATCTAAGGTGTGAAAAATCAAGGTGGTTTTTATCCACTTGGGACAGGCCTGCTATTAAAAGTGAACTTGCCACGGTCTGTGTTCTCAAAATGGATGTGTTGTGCCTTTTTAGCACATGGGGTAAAAATGAATGGTGTATATACATGCAGATGTCACACCTCGTGGACGCAGAAAGTCTGACGTTAGCTCAGGTTTAACAAATGACTTTTTGTTTTGACTCTAGAACTCTGTTACTTAGCCAGTGACCTCAGCTGTAACTGGCATTCTCGTTGGACGGAGCTTTGTGCTCTGCCTAAGCAGCTTAACATCTAGATAAGATACTGGAAGTTTGACCTGTAGAGTGGTTAAAAGAGCTTGTTTGCAAACACTGCAGTGAATAGGAAGTTAAATATAGGCTTCACCTTCACTTCTGTTGAAAAGGAGAAGTTTTGTGTTTCAAACCTTCAGCGTAGAGCTGGCTGCTGTGGTAGAGGCGCTCTGAGGCCTGCTGGCTGGTGGTGGCATATGGAGTGAGAAGTAATGAAGACTTGGAGTATTAAAGGGCTCTTCCCTTTGGAAGGAGCTTAAAAATACAGTAGGGTGAGTTGTGTCAGGGACTGTTGCTTTGGCATCTAGGAGCACCCTTGTCCTTCAGTATTGCTTTTTGCAAAGCCCGTGTTACGTTGAGCTCATGAGAAGTCTTAGGCTTGCTAGAAGAAAGCACCGAAGAATGGCACTGCTGGCTCCTGGTCTGGTAAAATGATCTTGCAGGCATTTTAAATGCCAGGTTTTGTTTTTTTGCCCTTCAAAACGCATAGCATCTTGCCAAGCTTGAAGCTGCGCCTAGCTGTCCAATTCATATATCTTCTGAGCAAATAGCCTCAGGTTCAGATTGCCTTTCATTTTCATCCGAGTGGCTGGGGGCGTCTGTCTTAACTCTGTCCTTCACCTTCCAGAGCATACTGCAAGCCACAGAACAACGCCAGAGTTACTTTAGATTTTCATTTTGAGTGATTGAGTGTCTTGCAGACTCTGCTGATCACTGGAAGGGTAAGAATAACAAAAGGCCTAGATCACGATCCCTTTCGTGACACTGAGTTTTATGTTATATATGGTTTGCCATATTGGATTTTTTAATGTCACTAGGAATGCGAGAGTGTCCTCGTATGAAATTCTCTTTTGCCTTGTGGCCAGTTTCAAACTAAGTCAGCTAAAGGGTCGTTTGGTTAGGAAAATTAAACTGATGACAAGTAAGGGGCATAGGTTTGCAATGCGATGATGTGGCTTTAAATCCCTGTGGATGTGCTTATAAGGTCGTTTCTCCCACAAATGCTTGGGACAGCTGCATTAATCAGCACGTTCATCCTTGCTAGTGCAGCTCTGCAAGTGGAATCCCTTGATATAGATACAGTTACAGTGGCAGAACCACACTTTTATCTAGATTTTATCTTGTTTTGCTTTGGATATTGAGATGGGAGACAGGGTGACTGCTTTTTTGTCACTGTGACTAGCACATGAGCAACCAGAGCTCTTTCCAAGGAAAAAAGAATCGTGTGAGTAGGTAGGAAAGTAGGACTCCAGTGTATAACTTTTCCAATTGAGTTCTTTTTTTTAACCAGCAATGTGTTGTTTTTTTTTTTTTTAAAGGGGGTGGAGAGGAGGGTGGAAGGGAGGAAAGGCAAGGGGCAGTCCTCTACCAGTTGGTCTAATAAAGAGATTTTACCTCTCCTTGCGGACCTTGTTATATTTATTCCACAATGTGTACCTACTCAGCATCATAGAGCAACCTGCAGTTCACTTTTCTCATACGATAAATTAAGCTGTGTCCTGGGCATTAAAAGGCATTATAGTCTGGAGCACAGTGCATCCGGCTGCTCTGGACTTGTGTGCCTCCCTGATCTTCCTCAGCTGCTTAAGAAAGACCCAGATTTTATTTAGTGTCTTTGAACTACGTTAGCAGCAGAAAGTACTAGATAACAGCTGTTCCTTCTGCTTTTGGCACAAGAACTTGTTTACCAGGGAGAAGTGAGTTTGTTTGGATAATCCTGCTTTTATGCTCTTAAATCTTTCTGTGGAACTGATGTGCTTCTAGATTGTCCTTCTCTGTTTATGCCATTTTGAGCAGAGAAGTTGCTAAAGGCTTTGATTCTTTGGCCAAACACAGCACCGCATTCACTTGAAAGCAGCAGTGCCCTAATTTTGGTCTGTATGAACAGACACGGCTCAAGTTTAGATGGATTGTGACACCGATTATTGCCATCTTGAGAAGTTAACTATCAGGTAAGATGAAGTTGAACTGGAATGCAAGTGGTTTGGGGAAAATCAAATAGTCTCCAAACTGCACTCTTCTCAAAACAGTATGCAGATAGTGTTCTTGACTATCCCGCTGTTCCTTTTTGAAATGCTGTTTTGCGGATGATTAAAGAACACCAGGGCTGAGTGGTTTGACCAAGACTGCTGAAACCTTCAGTGAAGCACCAACACCAGTGACCTGTTCCTGGTACTTTTCTTTGATTGCATCTTGCTTCTGTGTTTAGATCACCTCATATAGTTGATGGCTATCTGAAGAGTCTCTTGACCAAGTCAGCTGGACGCTTTTCTGATCGGTTAAACTACAGTGGAGAGGTATAAGAATTGCTTTATTTCTTTTATTTTTAAATGTTTGAATGTGGTTTGGGGCCTGCTGCATAGAAGTGTTCTCTTTTTCTGTGTGGGGAAACTTCCAGGCATAGCTGAAGCAAAATGTTTGTTCAGCCTTACCTGCACGGTCAGACAGGAAATTGTGCAAGTGACCTCCCTGCCTTTTTGCACTCAACTCTGACAGCACAGATGCCTGGGTATATCTGCCTGGGTATGTCAGATTAAAGTCTTCTTTGGTAGTGAAATTCTAGGTGGTGTGAGGCTGTGAAGCTTACTGTTCCTGCCTCTCTTTACCTGGAGGGAACGGTGGAACTTACTCAGGCAGTGTAGTAAAGTCTCAGCATTCATCTGTTTTGGCTCAAAGATGCTGTTTGTGTATCTTCTGTAGTTTTGGCAGAACTTTTGCAGGTGAGGATGTTACTCTGATGTGGTCTAGTGGTGGCAAGACCACAGGCAAGAGAGGTGAGAGTCGTGCCGTAGCTAAGCATGCATCTGTTTCTGGACAGGAGTGAGAAGTTGGGTATAGTTGGGTATGGTACTGTCATGGTTACATATTTGGATCTTAAGCTTGTCCTCTTTGTAGAAGCATGAGCGGTATTGAATGCCATTGCTTCAGATTTCAAGGAGGCAGAGATCCTGTAGTCCCTTTAAGAAGCCATCTGCTGGGAATCCCTTTATCTAATGATGTTCCTTTCCATGTAATTAATTCTCAGCTCAGGAAGAGGCGATGTATAGATCTGAGGAGGCGATAGATCAGAGTGGTGTCACAGTCCACAGCACATCATAACTGTGAAGTTGCTTTACAGAGTGTTTGAAGCAAGCCAAATTAAATGTGGGTTTTGGAAGGCATTAAAGAAGAGATGAGCGTGATTGTGATGGTTCTTTGTGGCACGTTGGTGTTTGGCTCTGATGAACTCTCAGACTCGATAGGTTTAAATCCAGATTTTGTCCTCGTTCCTAGGAAACAAAACATTTGTGCTGTTTCCGGAGTACAAGAGGCAGTGCCTGCTCTTTTTCAACTGAATTTGTGATGGGGAAGGAGAGCACAGAGCGTGTAGTTTTCAGCGTGCTTGTTGGTAGAGGTCCTGGATGTCTACTGCAGGATCTCTCATCATCATGAGAAACATTTCTCTTCACAGCTCCTAAACATCTGCTTCACAATCACGGTGCTCCATGGCTTTGGAAAGCCCCTTCGCTTTGTCATGGCTGGGAGCAGGATGTGGGGTGTTTGCTTGTCTTTCTTCGGTAGCCCACAGGTAAAGCAGGACAAGAGAAGAGTGCTTGATTATCTGGGGAAGTTTTCTGAGCAGCAGTGTACTGCGGGGCTGTACTCGGGAGGTGAAGGGGAAACCGAACGCTTCGTTAATGCTAAGAAATGCAAAAACGCACGGATTGTAGCACATTCTCATTGTCAGTGGTGTGAGGAAGAAGCAGGTGGGAGAACTTTTCTCCACCGTCCCTGATGAGGTTTGTTTGTCGTTTGCATTAAGATCTCGAGATAAACATTGGCAAGTCCCTGCAGCAGGATTTTTGCTGAAGTCAGCTCTCAGGCAGCAGCTTCATAGATTGTAATTTCCGTTACTTGTGGAGAAGGCTTATGGAGCAGCTAATGCACATCATGCAAGTTTTGCTTTAGTTGCTATCTTGTCCTTCATTTTGGGGAAGGGGTGGAGATACTGGGGGGGAAGGACAGGGAGTCTGCATTGCGTGTCTGCATCGCAGCCTGAGCGGTGAATTGGCTTAGGCGTAACAGTTGTGCTGTAGTGGATTGCCAGGCTGCTTTCTGGCAGGTACGAGTTTCTCTGTGGCTTTAGTGTGTGGGTAGAGAAAACCCAGCTTGAATCTGTCTCTGCTGAAGGAGAGGTGCTTAATTATAGCTGTGTCTTTGCTAAAGGGAGTCCTGCTTGGGGCAAAAGCACCTTCTGGTTTTCTTTCGGTTGTTAGCCCAAGCAAACAATTTTATCTTTGCAAATAGATATCGTTTTCAAATCCACCTCCTTCCCAGAAGGGCGCAGGGGAGACTTAGAAGTGTGGGAGTCCGATAAAAATGTACTTTTGTTTTTGTGTTACCCTTCTGTGCTTGCTTTCAGACACAGCAGGCATCGCCATCACAGTGGTGGTGTGGGCGTGCACAAAGAGATGCAACAAACCTGCAGCAGTGACCTCGGCTACAAATGTTTTGTCCTCCGGTTCCCCTCTCACTCGGGGAGCATTAAAGCAGCTTTGAGTTTTCTCTTGCCACTTCCACATTTCTTGTACTGAGATACTTTGCATGTAAAGACCACGAGAACATGGAGGCATCAGAAATCATCGCCCGTTCTATACCTAGAGCAGTTTGGCTGCTTCGCATCTGTGTGGGTAACACTCTTATTTCCTTATTCCACTTTGTAAATTCTTCTTAATTAAAGCTGAGAAATTTCTCCGTGAAACTTTTTTTGGGAGGACCTAGGCTTGCTGTTCATGGAGTTGGCTTCCCCGTGTTAAAGTTACTCAGCCTTGCCAACAGTGGGGGAGAGGTGCTTTTGCCTAGCACGTTAGAAATGGGGCCATGCAACTCTCCAGTGAGTTGGTTTTACGTCCTGCAAAGGGACCTGTGGTTTCTCTGACAACCTGGAATACGGACAGAACAAACAGCTAAGTTAGGCTGCGTTTCTGTTTTTGAGTAGTGGAAGCAGCTACTTTCTCTCAGGACAATGTCTGTTCCGGTGTCCCTGATAGTCCCACAAAATTCTTGTGAGTGAGCTGGGACATTATGGCCTTGATGGCTGGTGTATGAATATAAGCACACCAGGGAATGCTGCGAAGAGTAGAGGAGTCAGAGCAGGGTGAATTGGTAACTCAGAGCTCTTTCAACACAGCAGGATGATAGCTTTTGAAATCAGGCTCTTAATCTTTCTTTTCCTCCTGAACATCGTTCTTTACTACAATGCGATAAGGATGGATGGATGGCAGTATTTCAAAGTCCGTTTGGCTGAAATTCTTCAGTCTTGCTGCTTATCAGCGTAGATCAATCAGTCTTTTTGTGGCCTCTATGGGGAGGTTGACGTGAGCGTTCTTCGAGAGTACCTTGCTTTGTTTTTTACTCGGTCGTCCGCATACGTGCGATAACCACTGGACTGGTTGTGTACAATACACGGCTCTTCTGGACTCTTCTTAAGGCAGTCAAAGCTGGCGTGAGCCCTCATGGAGGACGTGTGTAGAATGCTGAGAGGCCAGCTTGCTTTTAAAAGAAAGGTTCAAAATGTGAAGTAACTTAATTTTCAGCTGGTTACGGCCTCCTTGGGTTGGACCCACCTTCCTGTATAGCAGGTGAGCTGGAGGTTTTTGCCAGTCCAAACCTACCGTGTCCTTTGGTTTCTCTTCAGTATTCCTAAGGTTTTCCCTGTGCTGTTAGGTTCAGGGGGTCGCAAATGGTGTATGATACCACAGGAGATGTCACCCCCAGCCCTCCCTCCAAACTCAAAGTGACACGAAGATCTGGATTTCACAACTTCTGGAAGTTGCAGGGTAAACACGAGGGAACATTTGATGATCTGGGGATTCCCAGCCTGGAAGAGTACTGTTTCATTAAGGCAGCACAGGAATATCTGCTTGTGCCTGAGGAACTGTAATTCCAAAACTCATTATGTGGTGCTTGCTTTGGGATTCTTTTCTGTTATTGCTGTTACTGCCTGGCTGCAGCTGGTGCTGCACTCTGGCATTAAGAATTCAGATTATGCTATCTAATGTGGTAGTGCTAAATTAAGGTGCCGGTTATGAACAAAGAGGTTAATGGTCTTACATAACATTTGTCTTGTTTTTTTTTTTTTTGTTGGTGCAGAATTAAAAATAGCAATTAGAAGTTCTGTTTTGTCCTAGTTGCGGAACTTTCTGTGGAAATCAATTATCTGCAGCAACTGCAATTTTTTATCAGTTGTTTTTCCCACTTAAAAGCATCGTAATTCCCAAGCTGAGAACAGATATGAAAATCCAAGGTTGCCACAAGCTACTTAGGTTTGTCTTTCAGATTTGGTCCCTTAGAAGGCTGTTGGTGGTCCTATTTTACCGAAACTACTTAAGGAATACAACTGAGCTCTGCTACGTTCATAACTTCTGTAGCATCTCTTCACAGGTTTGATTCCTTATGGCTTTTGTGCTTTGGTTATCGGTGTAGCTTCTACATAGTGGTTAAAACACGTCACTTGGCTTGCCCTAGCTATTGCGCTGTGTGGTCTAAAGCAGCCAAAACCTCAGTAACCTCAGTGTTCTTACAGATGCATCTGAGAAGCTCTTCTGCTGTGTTTGTCACGTGCTTCTCTTATTCCTGAGCACATTTTAATTGTTTGTCCCAAACTGGAACGGACTGTGGCCATTGAGATTACCTCTTCAGTGCTTATGCTCATCACAAATCTGTTCCCAACGATGCTGTGTACTTACGTGTTCCTACCCGTTAAGGTTTCTCTTCATGAAAGCTTACATTTTTCATAACTACAGAATTCATGTTTTAACTTGGATTACATTGTGAAGGCAAAACTGTTTGTTCCCCTGCGCAGCAGCATGTGGTGCTTCATGTCCATGCACTATTAATGGCAATAGGGAAATAATTTCCTGATCATTGTCTAGGACTTGCTGCGTGGACAACATTCAGAAATGTCCACACGGCGTTTTGTTGCAAGCTGAAAAAAAAATATGAAAGAACGTGGAGCAAAAACTGTCCTGAAATTTGTTGTTTCCAATCTCTATGAAAATCAAAGATTTATGGAACTGAATTTGATTCTGTCCATCCCTTGGTTTTCCATTTGAGGTGCCAGCGTGTTTTTTGCAGCGCATAACTGCTCCCCACTTATTTAACTGCACCTGGGCTTAGTGCTCGCTGAGATACTCCCTTTGGGTTGTGCAGTCTGTGCGTAAGCTGGGGGAAGCTCTGAACTATACTCATTAGTCTTCCCCTATTTTTTGTCATATAATGATTCCAAGCTCTTTAATTTTTCCTTGATTAAAATATCTGATTCCAAGGGTAGTCTGCGGCCTGCATGTGGAGATAAGCGGAATTAGCACGTGTGTGTGGAGGCACTAGGCAGACCTGCAGCTGGCTGTGTGGCAGCCACAGATCAGCATCCCCAGAGGCACCGATGGCTGTAGCTTTTCCTGCTCGCGTTAGAAGTTCCGTTTAAAGTCCTGTCTTCAAGCAGCGGCCTCGAATTCCTCTAGTATCTTATTGTGTCTTGTCCCTTCGCTCTTAGCAGCAGCATTGATGTGGAATACCAGTGGTAGACCAGTAGCCGAGCAGAGGTCTCCCAAGGGTAGGATTCATAATCCTCCTAAAGGAGGGGAGAATCAAAAACCTTGAAAGGTCACCTTCTGTGGGGTGAGAAGCAAGCCCTGTGTGAAGCTTTATTTACAAGCTTTACCTCTCTGTGAGCAGTTTCTCTCCCTTTTTCATACTTCATCGCACAGCAGCGGGAAGTGGGTCTCACTGAGTCCCACAGGAGTCTTGACGGTTTGTAAAAACTCGGGTTTGCACAAGCAAAGAAGACAGCCGTGTGTGTGTGGATTGATAACCTTATGTGACGGTGTTACGAAGGCTTGCTCTGTGCAGGTATTAGTCCGTTAGTCACGAGATGCTGAGCGCATGCTTTGATCTGCGTGTACCCATGTGCTTCTGCTTAGTGCTGTGCAGCTTCACTGCAGCTTCAGCCTTATTTTGTCACATGCGTGTTTTACTTGTGTGGAGAGCTGTGGGGAAAGTCAGGTGTCTAAAAGCATTCCTAAATGATGTCTTTACCAAATTTTTAAATGTTTAAAAATCTTATATTTGCTATTTAAAGATAAATACTTCCAGTGCTTCATCACTGTCACCAGTCAATAATTTAATAATATAAACTTCCTACTTTATGATTTATGATACTGTAGTGATTTATGGAGATGTTAGTGCTTACTCCTGAGCATGCTGCTGTTGTCTTTGAAAAAACCTAACTCTTGTGCAAGGTTGTCCAACTACAGTAGTGCTAGAAACTGTCTTGCATATTCAAGAGAGAGACACAGCATTAGCTCTGAATTTTGAAAGAGAGAATTTTATGGAAGTAGCCTGGACTTCAGTGTACTGACCTCTAAATGGCAGCAAGATGACCTGCAGAAGTTGAATTTGCAGTACCTGTGAGGTGAAACTAGGTCTTCCAGGAATGCCCTGTTTGATCAAGGCTGTGTCCAGGGGTAGGTGTTGCAAGCGGCGCCAAGAGCTGGCTAAAACAGTTGTCGGTCATGTGGAAACGGTTTCAGGTTAAAATCATCAAACATACCTTAGGAATAAGTGAAATTCTTTTGAGAGGACCTATAATGTCACTGGCGTTAAGGTACCGCAGTGTGCAGCAAATGGTGAGGTGCGAGGGCTCCAGCAGACGAGAGGTACGTGCACGCAGCTTTTGGAGTGCTTCTGACAGCACGAGACCCCTTTGTGGCGAGGTAGGGGATGAATTGCTAGTTCCAGCTTCACGTCACCTTCAGCATCACTGCAGCATATCTGCAGAGCTGTCCCCTCTCTGGGTATGACAGAAATCACCCAGGCAGCAGTTTCTAAGAATTTATTGTTTTTCATGGATCAACGTTGTTTGTATAACGTTGCTGTCGCTGGTTCTCCTGGCTTTGCTCCTTGGTGCTGCTTGCACGTGCTGCTGCTGTTTGCCATGCCTCAGTTAAACACAGCGGGCTGTTTCTCACTCTCACCTATATACGTACGCTTCAGTAGCTCTCTTGCTCTGAAAGTAATGCTGGCAACAAATAAATAAGATTTATTTTTGAGGAAATAGGATGTCGGGAGTATTAATGATATGTTGTGAGAACTTAGTGTGAAGAATTCACTGTTCATTTTCTTATATGCAATTTAATTCTTTTGTACTAAAGTTTGTTTCTATATAAATGTTACTTAGGCAAAATTTCACAGCAAGACTGTGATGAGTAAGAGTGCAGCTTCACAGTTCCTTAAGTTGAGCTTTAGCCTCAGTTTCCTGTCTGTGTTCTGGTGCTCTTGGGTCTGTTGAGCCCCGTGGTTCAGATTTGTTAGGACCTCTTCAGGCTGGGCCAGACCTGACCTGGCTGGCTTAGACAAGGAGCTTCTTGTTTTGCTTTCTATGTTGCGCACCTTTCCTACCAGATCAGGACCTTAATCTAACTGTCGGCAAGAGTGCTGGTAGAAAGCAGATGCTGGGAGAGTTGAAAGTGTTGAATGACCTCTCTGTTGGGAGCTGCAATGTGTCTCTTTAAAGTCACGGTGAGACTTCTGAGCACGTGGTTGCAGGACAGTTGAAGCTGAATAACATTGGCACCCCTTCTACTCTGCGTGCCTTCCTCTCTGCTGGATGATTCTCCCCTTTCCTTTCAGTAGCATTGGCATTAAACCAGTTCAGGAAGCCACATTGGCAAAAACATTTATTTTCTTCCTCAGGTTAATTTTTTTGCCAGCTTAGTTTCTGAGCAGGATCCCGGTGAGTGCCACTGCTGACTCAGGAGAGAGGACGGGGTTGATGAGTGCTGACTTGGATTGTACTTAAGCCATCGTAGAGCTCTACACAGAGATGCGTATTAAGGAACAAAACAAGATTTGTCAAATACCGGTTTTGTTTAGTTTTCTGTCTCCTCGTGGATTGATTTGACATCTTGTACAAAGCGAGGCTGCTGAACAGCCTAGAGACTGATTCTTCTCTTCTAGAGCAGACACAACAGAAACTGTAGAAATCTCAGTTTAGTGAAACTGTTTCATTAGCATGCCTCGTACCCTGCTCTGGAAGTCAAATCTTAATAGTTATTCATTCTTTTGTGTTGTCTCTTCAATGAGAAAGCCTTACATAATGGCCTGTGATGTGTCTGATGTGGGTACCTGTCACCAGCTGAAAGCAGAGAACTGAGAACCAAGACCTTTCAAGTAGGTTGCTAAGCAGCCATCCAAGGGGAAGTATTTTCAGTTTTTCAGTTGGTTTTGTTTCAGGCAGTATTGGAGCTGGTAATTTGGGAAAAGAGCCTTCGGTCTTCCTGTTGTGGTCATTTCTAAAGTGCGCTAGCATTTCGTCATTGCCTAGTGCTTATTTTGGTTTTCCACCTTTGACTTACAGGGAAGTACAAAAATCAGGTTCAGGCCTGGTAAAACTGCAGATCACCTCCCTGCTCCTTGGATGTCAGTCTTCAGAACAGTGGGAATCTGCATGTCACACAGGCTTGAAGGCTTTTTTTTGAATGGAAGATCACCAAGAGAGTTAATAGTTAGGCAATTTCTGTGAGAGTTTTGTTTCAGAATTTGGCCCAAAGCTGTTCGTTCGCATCAGTGACTCTTAGTCATGTTTTTGTTTGTTTCAGTGTTTAGACTGCAAAATGACATATGACTTAGGACAAGCAGCAGCTCAAGGGAACTTGGCAGCCATGCCATACTTGTAGGATACTCATCAGTGTGACCTCATTTTGTCTCAGAGACCCTCCGTGCAGTTGCGAACAGCCGCAATAAAACACTCTACGTGCTCAGTTCAGTAAGTCATCCTGTTCTACAGCAACTGTGAAATAGGAGTTGAGCTGGGAATGTAAACGTTGGCTTTAGGCACAGGGATAACTATCAGCAGCTCTGGCACCTTGTGCTGATACAACTGTTTGTACAGCTGCACAATAGATTGTGGATCTGACCTGAGTTGAAAAGTGATCCTTAAAAACAAAGCAAACCAAAATGCTGGTTTATTTTTAACTTCAATGGGTTCCCTGGTTTGTTTTGCTGCAAGCAGTTCTACCAGCACAGCGGAGCTGAGTGGGAGGGTGCTGTTCGTGCTGGTGCAGCTGGCAAAGGGCTGTCTGTGTAACCATGCTCTGAAGAAATAGCTGAAGGAGGAATTAGAAACTGATTTGTCACAGTTGGTGCCAAAAGAAGTCTGAACATAAATAACTTCTCTTTTTTTTTTTTTGAAGCGAGGCATTTGGATTGAGTTGGTTTCATTGTAGAGGATTGCTTTAAAGAGAAACCAAAACAAGCAGTTGTCTCCACCCCAAAATCTGCCCTGTCTTATCAAACTAGGGAGAACGTGGTGGATGAGTAAAGTATCAACACGCACCTTTTGCTTGTGCAGATCAGGCCTTTGCATGTTTTCTGGCTCTGATAGTTCAGAGCGAGAGAGGTGGAGAACTAGCTGTACACTCTGTTTTTTCCCCGCAATTCAATGTTTTTACATGTTCTGAAAGTAAAAGCGAAGTTTATGAAGTGCGGGTATATGAAACTTCTTGTTTAACTTCTAATTTCATTCTTTCTTCTCAGAATTTCTTGTAAGATAGTTCTGAAAGTGGTTCGTACGTGTGCCTTGCTCTTGAGTCAGGAGAGTTGACCGTTTTCCTCTTGCAGAATCCTCACTTCAGCCTCTGTGCTTCACTTTCCCTGTGTGGCAGGTAAGAGCCATTAAATCAACGTTAGTTTTGGTTCCTGTCAACCACCTTAAGTCTGAAAACTGACTGTTGCCGCACTCATCTGGATTTGGGTGCCCTCACTGCAATTTCCTCATGTTCTTGCACAAGCTGGGAGGATCCTTCCCTGTTCTTCCCCCCAGCTTTCCAGCTGTCTAGTTAGCAGCCCGAGGGACACCAGAGCCATCTGGAGGCAGAGCCATCCCTACTCATTGAGTCTGCGTGGAGGTGTGAGTGGGAGGTCAAGCTCTGGAGCTGCCTGCACAGGGTGTGATGACAGCATCTTTCAGCTCGAGCCAGTCGTTACTCCGTGGGTGATTAGGCCGAACTGACTTCTCGGCTCTGGCTTTGACACCTCCACGGGCTTCTGGGATGTTTTTAACCTGGAGAAGGTGTCAGTATTTGTCTTCCCCGACGTGGCACAAACCTGAGACTTTGCGCTCCCCTGCTTGCTGTGAATTCTTACCTGTTTGATTGGGCAGCCCCTCTGGCACGGGGCGCTCCTCCCCAGCGCCGCCCACTTGGCTGAGCTCTGTGCGTGTTACCGCAGCTCACACCTCCCGATTCTCTGCCAGCAGTGGCTTGCTGCGCAGCGTTTGTCCTCTAGTTCAGCACAAGCACTGCCAGCACTGACTCGTGTTGGTGCGTGTTGTGTCAGCAGGCCGCTGCGGTGTGTTCACCTGCTCAGCTCTCACCTTTTGATGCTGTGGAGGCTGTGGAACTTGGTACCTGCAGCTGACATGAAAGCGCTTCGTTTCTGAATGTACTCTTCATGCTGAACTCAGCAGAGTTAGTCCATTCTCTTCCTGTACTGGAGAGGAGTCTGGGTGGAGTTACCAGGAGGATCCTTAGGGATGTGACTGGTTTATTTAAGCTTTCTTCTTGTGGAAGAGGACAAGGTCTGTGACCGAAGAGCAAGAATGCTTTGCTACCAGCATTAATGAAGACTTTAAACATAGGATTTTTTGAGGCAGTACACAAAATTGTTCCCTCTGCTTATTCAGACGAGAAGTTGTTGCAAATTCTTTCCAAGTTAGTTTTTGAGCCAAGCCTCTTTAATGGCATCAGTGTGACTGAGCGTTTTTGATCCCCCCCAAACTTTGTGAATGGAAGGAGCAGAGCTCTCTGCTGTTGACCCCGCTGATGAGTTTTCTGCTATGAGCCCCTTCAAGAAGTGTTATTTTTTTTTCTCTTGATGGGTTAAGTTGATGCTTGTGGCTTATGATGGTTGAAAATAAGTTCCTTCCCAACTGCCTGACCGCGGGCGTAGCTGTGCTGAGCAGCAGTGTTTGCGTTGGAGTAGTTTAAAATGAACCAGTGCACTTGTGCATAAGATGAAGAGAAGCCAGAAATGAACTCACAGAAAGCTGACTGACAGCGCCTCGTAAGCACTGATCTTCCCTAAACTGTTCTCTAGGAAGCTTTTGTCATATTCTCATCCCTCCAATAAAACACAAAGCTGATACTGGACAAAGAAAACCCTCTGGGCCGGTACTGATAAAGCAGCCGTTTGTTAGGGTACGTATTCGATTGCATCTTGCTGCTCTGCGAGCTGAGGCTGGGCCGTAGCTGGTGTCAGAGAACAGAGCAGGAAGGTGCCCTGTGTGCTCGCAGCGGGGTTCAGCAGCCCAGCTCCCTCTTGCTCAGCTCTCACTGCCTACCGGAGAGGGAGGAGCGGAGATGGCTGGCCCTTCCTCCAGCCTGCCCCCTGCAGCGGCAGGGATGGCAGCGAGGAGGGCTGGCAGGTCCCGGGGCAGCCTGGTAAGAAGAGCAGCAAGGGAATTAAATCAGTTGATATCGTCCCTCTCACGTGCTGTCCTCTCCTGCTCCCGGGCCTGGTGTCATTGCAGCGCTGCCACCTTTTCCAGCACCCAGCCACACAGGAGCACAAGCTGGAAGAGGCCATCTGAGCCCCTCGCTCCGGTTACTCTTGCTTGCAGACAGCAGCGTGACAGATGTTCGCAGTGTTGCTCCATATGTTGCAAACTGTCACAGATGCTTCCTAATTCCTTGCCATGTGCTAAGGCTTCCTGGGAAAAAGAAGCAATCACAGCAGTGTGCTAGTGTGAGGGAACAAGTACTGCCTGCGCCTTGGGTGTGTGCTGTGCTCTGTGTGTCGGTAACGGTAAAAGGACCTGTGCAGTTCCTGCTGATCTGGCCTCTAAACTAAAGGAAGCTCAAATAATCTTCTGTAATCCCAGGTGTAGGTACACCCGTTGTGCTGAGCGCCTCAGGCATTCCGGCCGTAGTTAAGACTGCATAGCTCGACCTCAGGAGGAGCTGCAAAGGCTCGGCTTCCTCTCCTTTCTCAGGAAGCAAAAAAGAACATCTTTGGACTCACAGGCTACTGGCAGAAGTGATGAAGCTTTGTGATTAACGGGATATGAGCAGGGCACAAACATGTCATCCAGAGCTCTGCAAGACAGAAACACAGGGTGTGCCTAAGGTCTCGCTCTGCAAGCTTAGTTTTATTTTCCATGTGGTACTTTCTGTTCACTTGAGCTCCGTCTCAGAGTAGATAAGGCTCTTTCCTGACATGCGTTTCAGCAGTTGGTGCGTTTGTGCCCTGTTGACAGGAAGATTTGGTGAAGAAAGCGTGCTTTTGTGGAGCTCGTGGCACGGGGAGCACACCTGAGAGCGGTTCTTGCCCTCTCCATTGCCTGAGTGCTCCGGTGATCATCCCCCACGACTCCCACTGTTAAGTGCTGCTTCCTCAGCTGGCTTTCTGCAGCAATGTTCCCTAAAACTTGTTCTGCTCTTGATTTATGTGTTGTCGTAGCGTTCTGCTATCTGGCCTAGATCTGTAGAGCCGTGCTCGCCGGGGTGAGGGTAGCGTCTCCAAAAAGAGCTGTATTTGGTAGTGGCTGAAGCACTGAACGAGATCCGGGGGAGGCTCAGGATCCAAAACTAAGCACTCGGGCTGACCAGGAAGGATTGTAGCTTCCAGGACGCCAGAGTGGCCAAATGTGAGTGTTTCTGGTTACACCCTGAGTGCTGCTGCAGGTTCTCGGAGGGGTGTGCCTCTGTGCACAGGTCCTTGAAGTCATCGCAGTCTTCTGCTGCTGTGTCTCAGCCCATGGGCCAGTTTTTGTGCTGTGGGAAGCTGATCTTGGATCACAGCACAGTGGGAGGCTGCTCCTTCCTAGACTGGGTTTTCTTCTGTAAAAGTTGGGTCTCCCAGTCCAGCATCACTCAAAAAGACAATGCTTTTTAGCGTGGGCGAGAGCTGCTGCTGCTCTTTGACAGCAAGACCACCTCTGGTTCTCCAGCAGTCATCAGGCACCCCCTGGCCAGATGCTCTAGTCCTCTTGCCTGGTGCGCTGGTATTTCTTAGTTCTGTTCTTTGCTCCCGACTGCTTTGGAGTTGTTAAGGGAAAGTCTTAACTCTTGTCAGTGTGACCCTGAGGTCAGTATTTATCCCTTGCCTTTGGCCCAGCTCTGGGCTCCTCCCTGCCCTTACTCTTCGGCACTGCAGGTCCTGAGGGCAGTCACAGTCCCAGGAGCCGCAGCAAGGTGATTTTGAGAGACAGACGTGCAAGCTGCTTGTGGTGAAGGCGAGTCAATGGTACTTAGTGCAGTCAGCTCTCTTGTTGTGTAATACATCACAATTTGAAATGTTTGTTCTCTATTTTGGTAGAAAATAGCTTTAGTAGTGAGTCATGAAGCATTGCCAGAATTCCCATGCAAGACAGCTTGTGAAGAGTGGGAACATCAGCACCCTGACGTGCTGCCTGTAGCAGTTCTCGCACCCATCGCAGGGAAGTTCTGCCACCGCCTCTCGTGCCCGGTGCCTTCTGAGGCTAGTTTCTCTGTCACCTGAAGTTAACCATCAAAGAAGCCATCCCCGCTCTTCCCACTGCCTTTTTCCTGGGCTGATACCCTCAGACTGTTCTGCTGGTAGCTGTAACCTCACAGCAGCTGTGCCATCACCCTGCTGCCTCCCTCCTGGCATCAGCACAGACGTTTGTGTAGCTGGACGGGGCCTGGCCCTGGGAGCATGATGTGAGTTAAGTCAGTTGGAGGTGGAGCACCTTTCCTAGCGTGTTTGTGCAAGACCTGATGTCTTGCCCTGAAGTTTGAAATTGCTTAAGACTGGAACCCTGAATAAGTGCCTCAGCCTGGTCCTTTCTGGCCCCTGCTCTCCCATACCCATGGATGCACGTGGTTATTGCTCGTGGTGCCCGTGCTGCTAAAGACCAAGTGTTTGAAACGTGAGGCATGTAGCTTGGATTTGGAGTAGGTATGCATCTAGACTTAAATGTTGTAGGACCAGTCCTCCTCCAGTAAAGGGTATCTTAAGTGGGGAGGATAACGGAGCGTCAGACGTGGGGTGTTCTTGTGCAGTCATCAGTAACTTCTCGTGAACCTCCCCCCCTGCAAGTGCAGCCTCGGGGTTGATCTGTTCCCCTAACCCTCTCTGAGGGGAGGGCTGCTAAACCAGCCCTGCTCTCTTCCTGTCTGACCTCCAGTCGCAGCGTGGGACAACGCCGAGAGACGTGCTTGGCTGGACTGCTCTCCCTCCCGCTGCCGTGGGGGTTGCGCACAACATCTCGGTCTCATTGGAAGGGCTCTGAACCTTATGAGCCAGCTCAAATAGTTGAACCAGTGCCTGTGTTTAACAGAGGAAGGAGGAGTAGCTTTTAGGCCATCAAATAGTTCTTTTGCTTTATAGCTGTTTGAAGCCGCTGGGATTCTTCTGTCTTTATTTGTGGGTAGTGTCCATGTTTAGTAACAACCCTTTGCTCTGAGTTAGTCTGAAGAATATTGCGAAGCTGCGTGACAGAACATCTCAGTTTTCTCAAGCCTTGTAGATAGCTGCTTCTTACACTTTGTGAAATGCTACTGGGCACCAAGTATTTCTTCTCACGCTTGTGTGCAGGAAAATACTGGGTGTCCCTCTGCCTTCTTGAGGAGGTGCGGATGAAGAGGTGGAGCAGTAGTAAGGGGTTTGGACACTCCTCACCTGGTGTCCAGCTCCTTGTCTTGCATCGTGGCCACAGAAGGCTTTCTGTGTGCCGGTCGCTGCCTCACGGGTGTGACTGCACACCTGTAACCCGTCGTGTTGAGCTGTCCTTCAGCGGAAGGTTAACGGCTCAGAGGACCGGTATCCCTGGACTTCATGGACATGAATTCCCTTGGAGGTCACAGGGAATTAATGAGGAAACAGATTAAGCTATTGGGTGCTTTTCTGAGGAAATGCAGAGTATCCTCCTGGCAGAAGTGCCGTTAGCTTCTGCCCCGCTGCTGCGTGGCCCATAGCGACATGCAGGGATTGCTGGCTGCGTGCTCGCCGCTCCTCTTCTGCGGGCGGAAAAGAGAGCGGCTGCCTGCGGAGGGCTGCCCCCAGAGCAGCGCGTGAAGCCCATTTCCTCCCTTTGTGCTTGTCCTGGGGGCGGCTGGACACTTGGCAGCCAGCCTGGGACACTTCTGGGAGGCTGCAGCCTGTCCTCATTATCACTTCCCCTGGAACCCTTGGACCTCTGGAGTCATCTCTCAGGTATCTCTAGGCTAGGCAGCGGAGAAGGCTGGAGGGACTCCCGAAGTGGGTTGCTGCTGTCCTCAGAACAATTCAGGTAGCGTCTTCCTAGCTGCTGCTTGGCTTTCCGCAGCCTTCTTTCTTGAAGTAGGCCAAGGGTTTCCATCTCTTGCTCTGCTGACTAAAATCTTCCTGCGGCCTCTTGTCTGTGAGAGCGGCCTGCCGGGGCCTTGGCGGTGTGTCTGCCTCGCTATTTGTGACCTCCGCCTGAGGTTAACGAGCAGGCTTAGATAATCTCCCTCCTCTCAGATGCGGATGTCGGACTTCCTGCTGTCACTGGTGAAACAGACCCCGAGACGCTTCGCGCTCAGATTTCAGCGTAAGCTGGGAACGGTCCCAGAGCTGGAGGTGACGTGCGTGTCTCCTGGGTACGGTAACTGCCGCTATCGCACAGCGATCTCTTATCTCCCTCGTCCCATGCAGTTTAAACTACAGGAAGGTGTAAAGTAAAGCTTGTCCCGTGCTTGGAGCAACTGAAAATTCAGCTTCAGTCACGGGCAAAATGAAAGAAACCAAATCCAAGACCGTGCTGAATAAGCATGGGGAGATCCAAGTCTGGGAAGCATTCAGCTGCGAAGTGCTGATCTGTTGCAGGTGCTGGCACCTTGCTTGTTCTTGGATATTAACTGTCATCAAACAGCTAAAAACAAAAACAACACAAAGGCAAGCCTCCGCTCCTAGAATTGTCTTGTTGGTAAAGCAAATAAGAGGGAGGAGAGAAATGGGCAGCGCGTTTTTGTCTTCATGGTGTGACTCAGGCTCTGCGTGAGGTTAGAGGCAGACCCACATTTCTGAAGCGTGATGTTTTCTCCTCCCCAGCCCCCACCCCAGCGAGCTGAATGTTCCCGTCGTTCCCTTTTCGCCGGGTGTAGCTGTGTGGTCATCTGCCCGCAAAAGGGAATGTTTTCCATTGGGTCGGTGAGATGATTCAACTCCAATGAACGTACGCTCGCGTTATCCCAAAATCCAGTGCAAGGGAATGTGCGGGCAAGGAGCGAGAAGCGTCCTGTTGCTGGGACCTTTTGGGTTAGGTGGGGTTAAACGTGTTACGAAGTGGCACCCTTGGTTTTAGGATCTCTTGAGTTTCATCTTTCCCTCTGTTGGATGGGAGAGGAGGGAACTTTGTGATCCCGGCTGGCTGGGCTGTGTGGCTGCGGGGACATCCCGTGGCCGGATGAGGAACAGCCCGAGCCGTGTCAGGCCTGCAGGACCCCTCGGCCTTTAATTGCTGCCCCTGGATGTGACCGTGCTAAGAAACTGGAAATTAGAGGAGTTCAGGGACCGAAGTCGTTCTCGTACCAAAGACTTCAGATAGCTCCCTGTGGTGAGGAAATCCTGTGGAGTTTTCCCCAGCGGCCCCAGGGACAGCTATGAAAGGGCGAAGCATCTGGAGAGCATTTGGGTAGTTTGACTTTTCCATTATCCTTCGGCTGTGCTGGGCAGTTGGCAAACATTGAAAGAGCATCTGTCTTCTCCAAAGCACTTCTGCTCTCAGTTGGATTTAACAGTCCCTCTTGCCTGCCTCTAGAAAGCCCAAACCTGCTGTGTGAGCAGGTAGAAGCATCGGGAAGCTGTCTCTGTCCTGAAGGACTCAGCAGTAAAGGAGAGGATCCGAGGGGAAGCCAGTTAGAACACAGCGAGTGCACGATGGCAGGAGTGCGGCGTGCTTGTTCTGAGAACTTGTGTCAGAGCTTGAAGAGAAGTGAATGTGAAAAGGAGGAAACGGCGTTATGGTAGGAAGTGAACACGAGTTTAGTCATTTACATCCTCAAAACACAGAGGCACAGGGAGCGGGACTGAGATTCTTGGGATGTTCTGCCTGTGTTAGCTCTGTCACCGTTACTGGCAGACACCTGTGGCTTTACTTGTGCTTTAGCTTACAGTTTACGCTTCGTTACTACGCTGCCTTAATGATGAAATGAACCGAAGGATGGAAATAGTATTTGCTAAAGATGTGAGGCTCAGAGTATTCAGAGTTCCTTGTTTCCCTGTCTTTTGTCAGCCCTGTTGGAGAAACTGTGTGTGAGATTGCCTCCCAGCCTGTGTGTTTACCTACAAGGTTAAAGAGGTGGTGAGGAGCGTGCTGGAGCAAATGGGAAGTAAATAAAGAAGGGAGGAGAGGCAGCTGTGGGTATAAATAAATGCTAGAGACTTTCCTAGGAGATGAGGAGTGAATGCAGGTGGCCTTCCATTTACAGGAATCTCCTTTGCTTTTTCAGGTCATCGTAAGGAAGCGGACAGCCAGGATTTTTGCCCTGTGGCTGCCTGACCGCTGCTGAGCTGCATCTCCCAGCCCATGTGGCTCTCCCCATGCTCCAAGAGTGCACCTGGTGCCCAACGCAATGTGTGTTTGTCAAACCATGGAAGTGGGCAAGCATGGCAAGAATGCCACTCGATCCGGAGACCGGGGGGTCCTGCTGGAGCCTTTCATTCACCAGGTGGGCGGCCACAGCAGCATGATGCGCTATGACGACCACACTGTCTGCAAGCCGCTCATTACCAGAGAACAGCGCTTCTACGAATCCCTGCCCCCGGAAATGAAGGAGTTCACGCCTGAGTACAAAGGTGAGGCCTGGTGTTGTCTCAGAATGCAGTTCCCCTCATTTTGCTGGAGCTGCAGATGTGTTGCCATCTCTTTGTCTTGTTTTGTTTCTTACTTTTATCCTTTGCAGGTTAGAAGTTTGGTAAGAGCTTTTTGGAAAGGAGGAAGTCTTTTTTTTTTTTTTTTTTCTTGGCATGTGCTCCTCCTTCTAGACAAACTAAAGTGTTACGGTTGCAATCTGGTGCTTAAGGTTATGAATGTGTATCTAAAGGAATTTTACTAGCAAGTAATTGTTGGTTATTGCCTTGACCCTGAGCAAAAGAAGTTGGGTCATACACGGAGCACTCGTGCATTCCAGTCTTATAATTGATTACTTCCTCATCCCCGCTCTTTTATGGACCCATATCAGAAACACTTGCTGCTTCAGCAGCTTCCTTTCCCAGAGCTGAGTGAAGCCTTGTCCCCAGCTGCTTTGAAGGAATGGAATTTTCCAGTGTCTGTGTCGTTGGAGGAGGTAGGCAGCTCACCTGTACCTCTCAGGAGCTCAACAGGCTTTTGGCCATGCACTTGTACTCAGGACGATCACGCTGGCTGGGAGCCTTCTGGGGGTCTTGGTGTTCATGTTGCCTCTGCCTCTTTGTCTCTGTGTGGCGTCGGAAGGCCCATGCTCCCCAGACAGCTGGGACCACCATCTGCTCAAGGTCTTGTCGTTTGATCTGGCTGCAGCCTGAAGGTCTCAAGGCAGTGTCAACTTACCTGCCTGTCTGCACGCAGATTGTGAACAAAAGATATCCTCTCCAACAGACCCTTGAGCCGCTCTGGGTCCATATGGTGCTCTGGTGACCTATCTGAACCCCCAGCTGAAACCTGTGGAGTTCCTGGAATTGATGTGATGTCAGGCTTTCCTTGGGAGATCAGTTTAAAACTGATGAAGCTGATAGCCCAGATAGAGGCCTGTCGTCTTGAAGTGCGATACTTCCTGATTGCCTGAGGGCAGAGGGCAGGCACCCTGGTATGGGATTTCATCTGAGGCTCCTGTGCAGCTTCCTGCTGGTCCCCAAAGTGACAGTGTCGGGCATGTTTCTTGTCTGATCGCTCCTTACTGTATAATTGCCCATTCACAGGGGCTGCTTGAGGAGCGCGTCCAGGCAGCCAGAGCACGTGGAAGGGCATTTACATAGTGACACCCTGCAGTCCTGAACTGCCCCGAACGTGTGCTGAGCCTTCTTAGACTTGTTTTGCCACTTTTGTGGTGAATCTTTGTGTTCAGCACACATAGTGTCTGATATTCCTGGCAGCTATTTGACGCTGGTGTCAAGAGAATGAAAGATTTTGCCATTGCAAGTTAGGAGATGCGTTGATCACCTCATTTTCAGGGCTGAAGGTATCCCTAAGATGATGTCAACGCTAACTGAAAGTGCCACGTGTTCTGCTTCATGGCTGGTCAGCTAGATATATTCAGAACTGGTGCCATGAAAGATCTGTATCTTTTCTTGGAGTACAGTGTTTTTCAGGAGTCTACAGAAGGTAAAATTGGACAGCACACACACGGATGGGCTTGCCTTCACCTGGCAGAGGTAGTGTACTTCCAGGACCTCCTGTTCTTATCACTGGGAAGCCCTGGCACCTCACAGGTCTTTTTTTTGTGAGAGTAGCTGACTTCATATACAAGCAGCAGGTTCTACCTGAGCCTCAGAGCTGAGATGCTGCGGAGCTCCTCTAGCTGAGAGGAGCTCCTCCCTGGCCAGAGAAGCTCTTGTCAACAGCAGGAACGCTTCTGCAGGACATACACCTAACCCAAATTACCTAAATGTCTATTTCCATTTTTTTGCTTTGGCACCCCTCAGCATCTTGGTGTGCTCTGCTGGATGTTCTCCAGTTTGTCGACCTCCCTTGTTTTATTGGGAGCTGCAGGACTGAACAGAGGGGAACGACCGCACCCCCTCAGCCTTCCAGCTGCATTTGTTAGCACAGCTCAGCAGGGTGTGAGCACGCAGGGCTGGGAGCCTCATGTGCTCCTAGCACAGTTTTGGGTGCACAGCACAGCTGCTACCGCTGTTGTGGACTGTTTGCTCCAGTAGTGATGCAGGACGCTGTTTGGGAGGTTTTTTCTCTGATGTGTTAAAAGTATTTGGATTCTCCCCTTTGCCATCTTAAACCTTGTTTCATTGCTCTGGGTTTCTCCTGCTGCTCTGTGAGCCATGTTTTCCTCTGTGCTGTTGAACACATGGGTGCTAGTGATTGTGTATTCCTCCCCTGAAAAACAGTGCTGCTGTCGCTTCTTTCCGGCAGGTGTAGTGTCTGTCTGTTTTGAGGGAGACAGCGACGGCTACATCAATCTGGTAGCGTATCCTTACGTGGAGAACGAGGCTTTGGAGCAGGATGACATGCCAGAGAGGGACCAGCCTCGACGCAAGCACTCGCGTCGAAGTCTTCACAGATCAAGCAGCGGCACTGAGCACAAGGAGGAAAAACCTGGCCTGGCCAGTGACAGCACTGAGAGGTAAAAGCTTTGAGGGTCCGGTCACAACGTGACAAGTGGAAAATGGCTTAACCCTTTCAGCTTTGGTCATCCTTTTGTTTAGGGTGTTTTACACTTCCATACAGTTGCTAGGTTGTCTTGCACTTCGAATCCCAGCATGCTGTGGCACTGCAAACAGTCAGGACTTGCGCCCAGTTTGGGACAAGCTCATCCAAGTGAAGTGCTTCTGACGCAGGATAACCCTTGGAAGGTTAATTGAATGTGGAACCAAAACCCGTGAAGCAAATTCAATCACTCTTAAGTCCATCTGATTATTAACCCAAGGTTAATGAGGATGGGTCTACATCCTGGGATGTTAGCGAGGATTTGCTGTGTAAGAAGCTGGCGGGTTTGGATAGTGTGAGGTGTGCAGAAGGAGAAGGAACAGGAGATGTTACTGCGCGAGGGAATTGCATGACTGCTGTAAGTGTCTGGAGAATATATGGATTCTAACAGGCTACCTTGTTCTGTCTTTATACCAGCAACATCCAGGAGACAAAGAGTCCCAGGGTGGACATGCACATCCACTCAGATGTTCCATTTCAGATGTTGGATGGGAACAGTGGTCTGAGCTCTGAAAAGATCAGCTATAACCCCTGGAGCCTGCGCTGTCATAAGCAGCAGCTGAGCCGCATGCGGTCAGAGTCCAAGGACCGAAAACTCTACAGTATCCTTTGGGAAGCGAACCGAGTGCGTCAGGTTGCTGCTGCTGTGCTGGCCGATGCGTTTGTGCTTGAGGCAGCGAGGCCTCGCTGGTGTCAGCATGACACTGATGCTCAGAAGCCACGTTTCTGGCTAGTTGCCATGTTTTCTTTCCTTTCTGGACCACCTTTGAGTCAGTTTGTGTGTTCTTAACTAGACAGTTTTTCGTGTTGGGCAAGGTCTGACAGCAGATTCGGGTCTAGGCTGTGCAGCAGTTCCTTGGGAAGGAGCTGTGGTTGTCCTTGTCACCTTTCTTGAGTCTCTTCCAGTTCTACTGTATCCCTCTGGAGATGGTGACCAGAACTGCACATGGCACAGAAGATGCTGGTGAAACAGAGATTTCCATGTTACTTTCACAAAAGGTGTCTGATCTTCCCTGATGAACTGTACTTATCCATATCTGCATCTGTTCTTCCATACAGCATCCTGCTGAGCCGTGATACGCTTCTGTCAGTTTGTAGTTCCTGTATCTCTGCAGGTCAGCACTGCAGTAGCCTCCCCTCAGCTTTCTGGAACTCAGGCAGCTTTAAATGAGTTAACGCATCCTGCTCAATAAGGGAGGTAGCTCTGCCTTGTGAGGTTCAGGGCTTCTGGGTGAGACTGCCCATTTCTGGTGATTTGTTACTCTTCAGTTTCTGTTGGACGTGCAACCTCTTCTCTTTGCTCTTCAGTTTGAGACAATTCTTTGAAATTAGAACTTTGGCTTGGGAATTCCCAAAGCTGTTCCCCATTAAACAGAGTAAAATATTAACATTAATTTTTCTTTTTGGGATCTCTCTTTTACCTCCACCCTGCCCCCCAGCTCCTTTTATGCTTTGACAATAAACCCTCTGGGCAGTCTGAGTAACTGCTTCACGTGGCGGAAGGTTAATTTCTGTGCCTTTGCAAATTGCTCTTTGTACTTCTTTTCTGACTTGCCAACTTGTGGTTTTGTTTCACCTGCTGGAGCTCGATTTTTGTTTTCCTTGCTTAGAGACAGCCTCGCTTTGAATAGCTTTATTCTTCCACGTTTTAACTGCGTAGGCTTCCTTTTCCTATTCTCAAATGTGTGCTTTGAGCCTCCAGCTTGCGTTTTTAAATAGAGGCCACATCACTGGCGGAGAAGTAATTCTTTTTAGCTGTCCTATCTTTTTTTAACACACTTCCTTATTTTTATGAAGTTCCTCTTTCAAATCAAATGTGGCTGTTGATAGATTTTTCTAAATGTTAAACTTCCTTGTAAGTTTAATCTAGCTGTGCTCTGGTTGCCATTTTAGCATCGTGTTGAACCGTGACCTACTCTTTTGGGCAACCTTCAGAGTTGTTTTTCCCCTTTGGGAATCGCTCTGGTGGTTGCCTCAGGCTTGTTCTCAGCGCTGTGCCCTGCTGGAAGGCTTGCCCATTGTGTGGTGGTAATTGAAGGTTCCCGTTGCTGCTGTTTCCTGCCTTTGTGGCCTCTCCAGTTTCTCCCCGTGCACTGGTTAGCGCTGCTCTTCTGGTCAGGTTGATAACAGCAGCACTGCGGATCTCACTTGAGCCTCGAGTTCTTGGTCTGTGGGGACTGTTCTGTATCCGTGTGGTTGAATTGTAGATTTGTGTAGACTAAGCTCTCCCGTAACGTATCACCAGTTCTTACTGGCATACTGTGTCTTTTCTGACATCAGCATTCTGCTCCTTGGCTCCTCCTGCTGAGCCCAGCGTGCCTGCTCGTCATCCCCTGCTTAGTGCTGCAGGCCGCTTTCCCGGCTGACTTCTACAGGGTGCCAGAGCCCATGTGCCACTGCTTGGGTTTTGTCCTTTTTCTTCACCTTCCCAAACATTTTGTTCTCTCTCTTCTTCGGTTCCTATTTGTTTGCCACTTCACCCTGTCCCGTGCCGTGTCCTTCTTCCTGGCTGCCCTGGGAGCAGCATCTCTGACAGTTGAGCTCTCCTTGACGTTTCTCCCAGAGTTCCTCTTGCTGGAGAACGTGGTGCATCACTTCAAGTTTCCCTGTGTGCTTGATCTGAAGATGGGGACCAGACAGCACGGAGATGATGCCTCTGAGGAGAAGGCTGCTCGGCAGATGAAGAAGTGTGAGCAGAGCACTTCTGCCACCTTGGGTGTGCGAGTGTGTGGCATGCAGGTAGGAATCCCCAGGTCTGCAGCAGGTGCTGCACATCCTTTCCCCAGCTCCATTAGAGCTGCTAATTAGTTAGTGTCCTCTGCTGAGTGCTACGTTAGCCTTCCTCTTCAGGTAGGTACGCCAGGGTTTGTGGTATGAGCTTTTTGTTTTCATTTCTAGTCCTAGGACAAAGGGTTCTTGTGAGGTGGCCTGCTTTGTCCAGAGGTGTTCATGGAAGACATGGGGGTTTTCTAAAATAACTGTTCTTCTGGCTTAGTGTTAAGCTAGAATTGCAGTGCCTGGGGGAGATGTGTTGTTTCTGTCCTAACATCATCTGACGTTTACTTCTGTACTGTACTGGGACTTAAAATTGTCTCTTGGTGCTACACTTTGAGCACAAGGATTTGCTGCTGGTGCTGTTGCACAATGGAGTTGATCTTTTTCCCTGCCAGCAGAAGTATCTTGTAATGCAGATCTCTGCCCGCAGACTCTGGAGCAATGAGGGCCCTGCATTAATCACATGCCACATCCTAATGGCATGACATACATGGCTCCCGCTGCCAGAGGACTTGTCTGAGCTGCTTGTTAAAAAACTTAGCTTTTTGAGCCTTGGGGTCTGTTGTGGCATGCTGCTTTGGGGACGCTCACCTGTGGGTGTCATGGGACCAGTGCCAGCCCAGTGCTTGGACACCCTGGCCATGCACACGTGAGCTGCTTCGGGATTCAGGGAGCTTGCAGAGCTGTTTGCTCGCTCCTGGGTGTGGTGGTGACGGGAGCTCCCTCTGCCCTGTCCCTGCGGGACAGCTTTGGGCTCTCTGTGTGTTGCCTTAGCCTGGCGTTCCCACTTGATGTGTATTTCCTTTGATGTTCTAGGTGTATCAGCTGAACACAGGGCATTACTTATGCAGGAATAAATACTATGGACGCGGTCTTTCCATCGAGGGCTTCCGCAATGCCATCTACCACTATCTCCACAACGGCGTAGAGCTGCGCAAGGACCTCTTTGAGCCTGTCCTCGCCAAACTCCGAAGCTTGAAAGCGGTTTTGGAGAGACAGGCCTCCTACCGCTTCTACTCCAGCTCCCTTCTCATCATTTACGATGGGAAGGACAACAGGTCAGGGACGTTTGTGGATATCCGGCCAGAGACGCGCCTGAAGCGAACGGACAGCTCCCTCCCGGAGAACCTTCAGGACGGCGGCAGCACAGAGCCCGAGTCCCCCACCCAGCCCAAGGTGGATGTGCGTATGATTGACTTTGCACATAGCACCTTCAAAGGCTTCCGTGATGACCCCACTGTGCATGATGGACCTGACATGGGTTACGTATTCGGGCTGGAAAGCCTCATCAACATCATGGAACAGATGCGTGAAGAAAACCAGTAGCCCTGGGCCGCAGCCTCTTGTCCTGGTGACTGGAGCCGACAGGACCACCTCCTAGCACAGGAAAAAGCAGACACCTCCATTTTAAAAACAATTATATTGCTCCATTGTTTTTTAAATGTACTTGGATAGAAGAGCTGAGGGGAGGCAGGGTGGAAGAGAGCGCCTCGTGCTGACCAGCTGGTTCTGACCACATTGGCTCTGCGTTGTGGAGGAGGTTCCAGAGATGCCTACAGGGTGTTGGGTGGCCTGGTTCTTCCCTCCTTATGCGTGTGTACTGGAGGGAGGGCCTGGCCTTGGGGCAGAGAAAGCAGGGGAGCGCAGGGCTCCTGTTGGGGTTGGAGCTGGGGCTTGAGTAGCCTCCTGTCTCAGGAGCCCCTGGAGGAGCCTGTGTTTTGAAATTCCCTTAGGTTACGTGGAAAGGGCGCTGGAGTAATGGCCAGCAGCAGCGGTGGAGCTGATGGGGAGCAGCAGGCACCCTGCTCTGCCGCCTAGCTCTGCCCTGGGGTTTGCCGATGGGCCTTTGCTTCTGATGCAGCCTTTTCCTTCTGTTTGGGCACTATGAATAACCAACCCAGCTGTGGAAATAAAACGACCAACTGCAGCCCATGGCAGAGCTTGCTGGGGGTGAGGAGACGCTGCATCCCTGGGCCTGTGCTTCAGCTCGGGGCTTGTTTATACCAGCACTGGGACTGACCCGAGGGGCTCAGGGCTCTGCCTCCTGACCAAGTCCCCCAGGCTAGCAATAGTACCTGTAGCAATTACTGTGCCCCAGCCCTGTAAGGGGGTTTTTTGGACCATTTCACCCCTTCATCTTGTGTGGCATTGGTCCCATGGGCTGCAGGCAAGGGGCCAGGGCCTGCAGCCTGTGGGTGTGTGGGGGGGGAGCTGCCTCTTGGGGCTGCCTCCCAGGGCCGGCAGCGGGGCGAGGAGCGCTGGCTCTGGGTCAGCTTCTGCCCCCATCCCCGGAGCTGCGCTGTGCCAGGCCGGGAGCTGCCCGGCTCCCCCTGCCCCCGGGGCTCCCCTTCCTGGGGGCGCTGCTGTCCGGGCCCCCCCCTTGTTCCAGAGCGGTGGAAGGGGCGGAGCATCCCACCGGAGGGGGCGGGGCCTGCTAGAAACCCCGCCCCTCGGTGGGCGTGCCCGCGGTGACGCGGCGCGGCGCGCTGCTGACGTGTCGCGGAGCGGGCGCGGGGATGCGGGCGCTGATCCTGGTGGGCGGCTTCGGGACGCGGCTGCGGCCGCTCACCCTGAGCCGGCCCAAGCCGCTGGTGGAGTTCTGCAACAAGGCGCTGCTGCTGCACCAGCTCGAGGCGCTGCGGCGGGCCGGCGTCAGCCGCGTGGTGCTGGCCGTGAGCTACATGTCCGAGGCGCTGGAGGCCGCCATGCGCGAGCAGGAGCAGCGGGTAAGGACGGCGGGATGGGGGGGGGGGGGCGGCGGAGCCCCGCGGGCCGGCCCTGACCGCCGTGCCCGCAGCTCGGCCTCCGCATCTCGCTGTCGCACGAGAAGGAGCCGCTGGGCACAGGTAGGGCCGGAGGTAGGGGGTCGGGGGGCGCGGGCTGGGCTCGCCCCGCTCCGCGCCGCTGCTGACGGGCCGGCAGCGGGGCCGCTGGCGCTGGCGCGGGACCTGCTGGCCGAGGGCGGGGAGCCCTTCTTTGTGCTCAACAGCGACGTGATCTGCGAGTTCCCCTTCGCCGCCCTGGCCCGCTTCCACCGGCAGCACGGCGGGGAGGGCTCGCTGGTGGTGACCCGCGTGGAGGAGCCGGCCAAGTACGGCGTGGTGGTGAGCGAGGCCGACACGGGCCGTATCTGCCGCTTCGTGGAGAAGCCGCGCGTCTTCGTGTCCAACAAGATCAACGCCGGGCTCTACATCTTCAGCCCTGGCATCCTGCGGCGCATCCAGGTAGGGGCCGGGCTGGGGGCTGCAGGCTGGGGGCCGGGATCCCCCCCCCCCCGCTGAGCCCCGCGCCCCGTCCCCGCAGCTGCGCCCCACGTCCATCGAGAAGGAAATCTTCCCGGCCATGGCGCAGGAGGGGCAGCTCTACGCCATGGAGCTGCAGGGTAAGGCCCTGCCCAGGCACGGGGTGCCGCCCGCGCCGCTGCCCCCACCCCGGGGCTGTCACCGCTGCTCTGTCCCCGCAGGCTTCTGGATGGACATCGGGCAGCCGAAAGACTTCCTCACGGGCATGTGCATGTACCTGCAGGCACTGCGGGCTCAGCACCCCGAGAAGCTGCACTCGGGGCCCGGTGTTGTAGGGAACGTGCTGGTGGTAAGTGCCAGCCTCCGGCATGCCAGCCCCCGGCACGCTTCACAGGCTCACTCTGGCTTCCCGCTGCTGTCCTCACCGCGGCCCTCAAGCCGTGCCCTCCCGCCCCCACGCCAGCTAAGCGTTGCAGGCCATGCAGGGCTGTGGCTGCCTCGTAGCCCCGGTGCAGCCTTTCTTCCTTCCAGGACCCCAGTGCCAAGATCGGGGCAAACTGCGTCATCGGCCCCAACGTGACGATCGGGGCTGGCGTGGTGGTGGAGGATGGGGTGCGCATCAAGCGCTGCACAGTGCTGGAGGGGGCCCGCATCCGCTCCCACTCCTGGCTGGAGTCCTGCATTGTGGGCTGGAGCTGCTCCGTGGGGCAGTGGGTGAGGACGTGGGTGCTGCAGGGCCTGGGGGGGTCAGGGGTCTTGCCCTCCCGTCTCCTCCTGCCACCCCAGGAGCATGGCACGGTGCCCTCAACCGGGCCAGGTGTGACAGGGCTCTCTGGGGTAGGTGCGCATGGAGAATGTGACAGTGCTGGGCGAGGACGTCATTGTCAACGACGAGCTCTACCTCAACGGGGCCAACGTGCTGCCACACAAGTCCATCACCGAGTCTGTACCAGAGCCACGCATCATCATGTAGCAGCCCCCGGTGTGCCCTCCGCTCCCGGCTCTGCCTGGATTAAATATTTATACTTCCATCTACCTCTGAGCATCGTCTGCGTACCACCCAAGCACCAGGTCACTTGCCAGAGCCGGCCTGGTTTCCCCTCCCCATGTCTCAGGGCACCACGTAAGGAAGAATAATTTAATGCTGCATTTCATCAAGTCAGACCCCAGCCAGGGGCAGAGTAACAGAGCCCAAACACACAGGGCCCAGGGCCCAGGCACCGCTCACCGCATGCGGGGCTGCTGTGGCGATGAGGCCTCGGGCTCCCCTCCCTGAGAATGACCTGCAGGGCAGGAGAAGGGCGGATGCTGGCCCCAGAGCCTGCCATCTGGCCCCCACCCGAGCCAGCCTCTCCCTGCAGAACCCGGCCCTGCGCTGGGTCCTGGCCTGTCCCCGGGAGGGGGGCTCCTGAGGGAGAAGCCAGCGTGCGGTGCTCAGCTGGGGGAGCCCGAGGTGCGGGGCTGGGCTCTACGAGCTGGCAGGCTTGGTGAAGTCGTCCACACCCGTGATGGTGGCCTTGCAGAAGAAGCAGTCCTTGTTGTTCATCAGGTGCTGGTTGATGCAGGCTCTGGGACAGGAGAAAAGTGTCAGCACCCTTTGGCCCTTAATAGTGCTGGGAGCTGGGGGCATGGGCACGCAGGAGCTACTACTCACTTGCACGACTTGTGGGAGCAGGGCCTGAAGATGGCCGAGATGGGGTGTGCGTAGCAGATGGGGCACAGGTCCTCCTCGCTGGTGGGCTGGGGAGGGGGCGAGCAGGCGGTTGGCGGTGGCAAAGCCATGGCACCTCGGAGCTGCGTGGCAGCTGTGCCATGGCTGCACCCAAGCAGTGTGGCAACTGCCTGGTGGGGACGGGCAGGGACAGGGGAGACTCACCAGCGTGGTGGCAGCCGCCTGCTTGGATTCCTCACTCAGGTGGCTCAGCATCTTGTCCACTTTCGCCAGCTCCTCAGCACTGATGTACTCTGTGTCTGTAGGACCAAAAATGTGTGTTGGGGTGGTGCGCCTGAGTCGTTCCGCCCCCAGCCCAGGCTGCCCTGAGGCTGCTGGGTGATGCAGGGGGAATTGCAGCTGCCCTCTGGAAGCAACCAGGACAGGGCTCCTCATGCTGGGGACAGCAGCTGGGTGGTTGGGCACACTCCTGCTGAAAATCAAACCTCCCTGAGCTGAGGCACTGGCTCAGAGAATGCAGCCAAGGGCGCTGCAAGGGGACAAAACTGCCACCAAAAGCAGGCAACAACCTGGGCATGGCAGGCTGGGGACAGCCCTTGCCTGAGTGCCACCGCTGGGGCCACACCATGCCCAGGTCAGGGGCACGGCCCAGGACCCACGGCCCAGCAGCCCCAGACCCCAGCCCGGCGTGCACACTCACATGTGTTGAGGGAGAAATGGCGCTTCTCGGTGGCCGGGGCAGCAGCCGCCAGGGCTGAGGGCTCGGTGTGGCCCAGCAGGTACTGGATGGAGCGCAGCTGGAAGCAGGGGTCTGCCAGCATCACGGCTGTTGCACGCTCAGCCCTGCGAAGGGACATCATAGTCAGGCTGTGCCCCCTCCCCACGCCCATCATGTCCCCAGCGGCCTGGCCAAGCCCCTGGCTGCGTCCCCGGGCACAGCACAGCCTGCTGGGTGCTGCAGGAGGCGCTGAGGGCGATTGCAGCAGGGAAGTGGCAGCCCCGGGGTGTCCCAGCCCTCAGGAGTCCCCAGCGCCTGTGCCCGTGGGGACAGACCTGGGGCACAGCTGGGCACACGCAGGGCCCCATGCTCCCAGCAGGGACAGCACGTTCAGAGGCAGCCGAAGGGCATCCATCCTCCTCCTCCTCCTCTCTCACCACCCTGCCCGGGCGTCCTCCGGGGATCGATACGGTACATTAGCACTTGCTGAGGCTGCAACCCTCACGCTCAGGTGCCTGGCGCAGGCCTTGGGCGCTGCAGGGTGGCTGAGGCAGTTGGCACTATCCTCGCACAGCAAGGGTAAAAGGAGCACAGGCCTCGGTGCCAGGGCATCCCCTGCACCTTGGGGACAGCGCACTGCATCCCCAGGATGGGTGCCCAGGCTGCGAGGCAGGAGGGAGCAGCCGTGGCTCTCCCTGGCCTCAAGCAGCAGCGGGGACAAGCAGGACAGGGGAAGGGCACGGAGGAGCAGGACGCGCGTCCCCTCCTGCCACGGGGGGCGAGCAAGCCCCCAGCTCTGCTTGGGCACCCGCCTCTCCCTCAGGCCCCATCCCCACGCTCCCACCCCTGGAAGGGAGAAGCCGGCGGAGCGCCGGCCTCGCCAGCCCTGCCTGTCGCAGTCCCAGCCTTGCGCTGGGGAGCAGGGGGTTAACGGCAGCCGCAGCGGCCGAATTCGCTTTTCGCTGCCCTAATGGAAACCAATTCCCCAGCTCGCTCCCCACCGAAGAGCCCAGGTGCCGCTGGCTCATGCCGTTCCCCGGCGTCCTTCAGCGGGCGGCAGCACCCCGTCCTCCGCGGGGACCCCGCCGGGCTCGGCGTCGCCCCGGGGCGGGCTTGGGGAGGGGGCGGCG